>CM065423.1:34006264-34639673 GCA_033060865.1 Dorcus hopei
ACCTAATTCGTTTATTTCTTCGAAGTAACTCTTCGATGTATATTTAACAATCTCTACAGTAGTTAAAAATTTTAAATATAGGAGACGGAGAAATATTACACTTTTACGTTGTTAAAAATTAATTTAACATATCTGTACGTTTAAATGTTTCCGAACCGATGAACATGTTACAGATTTTAGGAGGTAAATATTATTTCAACAACAACACTGTGTTACAAATATTTTGACATTTTGGAACTTTTTTCTTCAACTCTGCAAAAAAGTGATTGTAACACATGAATTACAATTAACGTGCTTTTATAACTCTTGCAGAGGAAATTTCTTTCCTTCTTGGAGTTACTTTAATTCCTTAATATTTTAACATCATCGTGTTTAACTGCTTGTGTAAATGAACGTGAGAGAACACCCAAAAAGAGTAAAAACGGTGTTAAATATAACTCGGCATTTTTATCTGCGTAAAGAAAGCAAAGACGACCGGTAAGTTAAACAAAAAATTTGCGAAAAAAAGAAAATTGCAGAAAAGTTTAAACAACACCTTTCTAAAAATTTTGTTATCTACTGCAATCAAAACCGACTTGCAAATAAATTTTTATTAAAAAATGTAGTTGGTACCTAATATTACCGGTATGGTAACATTAAAAATAAATTACCGGTAATTTAATAACACTGATGTTAACATCATTTCTTACAAACAAAATTCTGATTTTTTACGTTAATTTGGCCATTGACGGCTCGCCAGACGAGATAAGTGAAAAGCTGAAGGTTATGCAACCACTTATACTGATGCTCAAAAGAGGATATCTAATGGTTACCCAAAAAATGAATGATTAATAAATTGAACCTCACATGAGAAAAGAGGCGCCAGTCGTCACTGACTTCAACAAAAGTATACATATTTGCTTAAAGTAGTAAGCAATCAATCACTAGAAATAAAGAAATTTGCTTTGCTCTCCAAAATCTAATTTTGGATCTGTTGCAGGTACCTAAGCTGCCCTGCTAAACGCAAAGGGGGTATATGCAGTTTTCACTTTTTACTGAATTTCAATTTTTAGGTTTAATTTAATGCCATTCTCACTTAAAAAAAAAACTAAAAACTATGGTCATTATCTAATACGGTGTATTTTTTTAAAAATGCTATAAAGGTTGGCCATGAAAATTAAAACTCATGTCGTAGCTTGGCATCTAACGCATGCCAAAACTGACGATTTAAAGTACATGAATGGAGCTAAGACATGAATTTTCTTTTCCACTATGGCATTTTAAAAAAACACATAGTATAATATATAGAGTCTCCCAGAAATGCATATAAAGCTTCAGGTATTTCTCTTCTATATTCCCTAGAATGCAAAAATTTTCAAAAATTTATCATATGTTGATATTTGGATGAACGGTTTGTGACATATTTGCTACAAGATCAAAAGTGTCAGAGTATAAAACGATTAACAGAAAAAAAAATTGAGAAACAAATTTTCATTAAAAAAAAGGCAGTGAAAGGATCTATTGGATGCAAAGAAGAAAGGATAGAGCATATACGCTGAAAGAAGAATTAAATAAAAGCAAGGTATGAAGAAAATCTGTGTGGGTCAAAAAAGACAAAGAATTAAAGGTTACATCTTTTCATTTTCTATTTTTGTAAAACATTCTAAGGCATGTGCTGTGTATGTTAAAAAAGTATTTTTCGTTTTTTGTAAGTTTGTTCTAATCATTACTTAAGTTCAAGTAGTATTTAAAATCGTACCAATGATGGATTTTTCTTGGCTTAATCATACTGTGTTTTGATTACATTTCTAAACTTGACTGTTTCGTTATTTCTAAGCATCGCTTTTGAACTCTTTTAATCAAAAGATTCTTGTCTATGATGTAGGACGTATTAGGTTTAAAAATTTCATTTCCAAGAAATTTTTGTACATAGATAAATGAAGTAATTTAATTATTACATTCATCAGGAACTACAATCATCACAAATATTAAGTTCTTATCCTTCTCTTTAGTTTTCTTGCTGAATTTGCAACGAAATCTTGATGGCACTAAATAATTCAAGTACAAAATAAAAAGGTTTGATGTATACATACACAGTTGGTCTGCCCAGGACTACATATGCGTTTATTGTGAGTAAATAAAGGATAGAATAGTAGAAACCGCATGAGTAAATGAAATAGCTACATCAATGGACGTCGATTGATAACACGGGCCACGCTCTGGCCGCCGTATCCCTACCTTCGTACGCAACATTGTAATATCTCTATTTCACTTCCACACAAGTTTCAATGAGCCTCTCCTTCATTTACTCACAATAATCGCATATGTAGTCCTGGCCAGACCAACTGTGTATAAGGATAAATGTGCGAACCTATTGTAAAAATAAATAAGTTTAAAATAAAAATCGATTTGTGAATTTCGCGCGACTCGAATCGTATTTATTCTTAGCCGAACAAATCGATTTGTTTAAATATTTTCTCGTTCGTTTTTAATTTCATTGGATAGTCTGTATTATAATTCTTGTTAATTCTATACAGCGTGATTCATAATAAGTGTCCGACCCGTTAACCCCACGTAGTACATGAACAAACAAAGCAAAAAGTTTATATGTATACAGGGGGTCTTAGGTGCATAGTTTTTAAGATAAAATTAATTGAAGATGCACATATAAATAGGTTCGTTGGCACGGGAATAACTGACCTAACTCACAAAATCATTTATCCTTGAATAAAATTCTAAAACGCCTGTGTTTACAACTTTTCCGAGAGATTTATGACGGGCAATTCAATTATTGCAGACAAGTGTTTGGGAATGCAATAGATAAAGTGAAGTTTATTGTTACAGCTGATAACTATGAGAATTAAATTTATTGTCGTTATAAAAATGTGTGGCGGCGGCAACAAGCTATTCATATTCATATTTATAAACATCGTACCTATCACATTCTAAAAATAGTTGTCAGTGATACTCTAATGGTTTCAATTTGGAATTCAAAAGCGTTAAATTTTTGAAATGCTTCTGATTTCTTGTAATTTCGTGCTTGCGTAACCGTAGTAAATACACTCCTAACGGGTCGGACACCTATTATGAATCACGCTGTATAAGCAAACCTAGATAGACTTGAAACTTATCTTCAATTTACAATTTTTTAAATACGTAATAAAATCTCTTAATACCAAAGTTTTTAATTCTAATGGCAAATAACTTTAAATAATTGTATTCTGTCTTTAGGATATTAAGGGAAAAAAATTAAACAATTTGTAGATATGCATTATATTTAACTTTATTAATTTATAATTCTTTTATAAAGTTTTATATGAACTGGATAGCTGTCCGAAATAAATCCAAATCAAGTTAGTATATTATGTCTTGTTTCTGTAAGTACTTACAAACTTTTTAATTACAACTAGATCCATGTACATGTGAGTGTGTGTAATAAATATGATTTGAATTGGATTTATTTGGTTATCTAAAAAGATGTAATAAATGCAGACATGACGAATGAGATAACTTCAAAAAGATTATGTTGAGCATTACAATGCACCAGTCATGTCCTCAGAATTGTACATTTTAAAATATATGCCTCTTACATATTGTATTTATAAATATCCTGATATTCAAAATTGTAAAAGTAATTTTACAATAAAACATCGTAAAAATTACAGAAGACCAGCAAAACTTGGCGAATGTAAAAATAACAGAATACAATAAAAAATTCTTCTTATGTGGATAAGAAAGTCACGCATTCATTGTCTAATTTACTCATATGTTTTTACATTATCGTATTACAAGTTTTAGCAGGTTATAAATACTTTAATTTAATTATCTACTTTATATAATATAATATATGTAATAATTTATATTATAATAATTTTGTGTAAAATGTAATAAAACTGACATGCAACAGAGTATGGCTTGGATTATCTTAACTAATTTGATGGAGACGCATGTTCCAATATTGATAATGGGTACTCACACCCGTGTCCCGCTTATCACTCTACAGCGGACCGCGTAATACTGTATACAAGCGTAAACCGGAAGCCCGGGGGGTCTTCGGGGCCCTCTCGTATAGGGCGGCCGCGAAGTCCACCCGGCTTCCGCAGAAAAGCTTCAAAAATCCTACGTCTACGAATAAATTAAAAAATAAATAATAACATGGCAATAAGGTTCTTTTGATATTTATAACGTTATATTACAACGTGTGCGCAGAGATCGTTTCGGGACTTCACGTGATCCTGCGGACATCACAAGGAGTTTTTGACTAGACTACGTCCAACTTGTCCGATCGAAATTAAACTGTTGGTCCCAGCATAATGTTGGGTGAACTTAGAACAAAATTATTTATGACACATCATCACCACAAAATTATACAAACTACTACACCATTTATTAAGTTTATTTTCGTCGCAGATAATGCTATTTTTTATTTGCATTTGGGGAGGGGGTTATATTTTCTTAGTTTGATTTAATTTACATTTATTTATTTTTAATTTGGCTGGTGATATTTTTTGGTATACATACAAAAAATTGAATGAATGAGGTCGTTTATGAATTACATTTTGAATGTTCCTGTAGTTTTATTTGTTCTATTTATTTCTAGTCTAAAGTAATATTTTTAGTTTTAGATTTAGGCATATTTTATTGTATTCCTGAATTGACGAAATTGCTTATGAATAGGTGAAAGTCTAGAATTTTGAATTTTCAATTTGTTACTTGGTCATTAAAGTAAAAATATTTCCTGAGAATAAGTAAATTCCTTAAGTCACTTGCACATGTTTAAATTCAATTAAATTCATTTAATCACCAAGTTTATTTGAAGGTGTAGATTTCAAAAATCATCTTATTAGTTATTAATAGCATGAACGTATGCATGTATAGTGACGGACAAAAGTAATGTCACGCGGGTGCGTATTTAACATGAGTTTCTTCTTTATGATGGTCTACAGTGCTTTTCTGAAGAGTTGGGCTGACTTTTTTCAATGAGATTTATGTATGTAGGTTGCGTTAATGTTTTAATTTTCTGGTAAAGCCTGAAATGAAGAGTTTGTTTGATGTTTAATTTAAATATTAGATAATGGAAGTAGTTGGTTTTAGTTTGAAGTGATGATGTTTCAGAGTAGTAGACAGTTGGCAAGTAATTGGACTAGAAAATATGCACCTGATCAACACTATCAAAATGAGTCAAGCATATGAGTACCGCTTTGGCTTAATTTCACTCTTAACGCCATATGTTAATAAATAATGATTATCTACTATCCTATCCTACGTCGTAGCTAAAATATATATGTTGATGAACCGGGTGCTCAAGTGGGACTTTCATCAACTAAATCGTTACTTTGACGAAGCGTTTGTTGACATCTTAGCATCTAAAATATATAAAACTGATCAGTTGTTTCGACAGGTACACTTCTTGTGTTTGACACAGAAAGGACCGTGTATTTGTATAAAAGGTGCGATGAATGGACCCCAATATGTACAGCATGGGTGATGAGATGGCCGATAGCGAGGGATGCGACCCGCTGCGGAGGCGGACTATGAAACATACACTAATAGAAACACGATGACCGCCCTCTCACGATGAGAAACAGTTACACAAATAATTGCAAAAACATACCCTGTATCCTAGATCACTTCGCTGCGTTTACAGATTGATTATTATCCGCTCATGGTTGATTGGGGAGACCACGGAACTGAACGAATAGACTAGATAATTCGGTGAGCCATCACCTTGCCTGTGAGCTCAGTTAGTACGCTACTATTTATTTATATATTTACTTCCAGCGCCCAGGAATGTCATTAGCAAGCGTGGAATGCTACCACTAATAAAGAAACAATAATAAATCAGCAACTACTCGCCTGTATCATATAGAAAGAGAACAATAAAGAGAAATTAAGTACGTATTGTTTTGTATCAGTCGGTCTGTTAATATTGCACAATCGTATCTCAGCCGAAACTAAACAAAATATACCTAAATACGTTAGATATTTAATAAATATTTTATATTATATGTCACTAAATATATGTCTTAAGACTAAATTAATTCTAATTATATTAACTAATACGCAGCCAAAGGCTGGATAATTTGACTAGAGTGGCCCAGCCGAGTGATCCTTCACTGCTGTCCCGGCCTTTCTTGGACCTCCTGGTCCACGAAGCGTCAACTAATTCTCAACAACTATTTTGGCGAAATCGCACAACTTGCATTTTGATATATAAACTTACATTATAATAAAATTCATAAACTGTGAACGCATTGTTCTAAAATCGATATTGATAATACCACCATGGTATATCGAGACCACTCTCATAACTAACTCTACTCATAATTTACAGATTAATATATAGTTGGTACTTTGTAAGGATTATGTTACTTAAAGTTTAGTAGAAATATTATACCTAGCACTTGTATAGGTATTGTTTTGAATATAAATATATAATGCCCCTTTTTTTTAATATAATGGGTGGCACAAGGGCATCATGTACCTTGCTATAATAGTGCGGACTCCGAGTCAAGATGTGACTAGCATCACAAGTACCATGCCTGGACTAAATTTGGCATCTGTGCAGGCGAGTGCATCGCCCAGAGTTACTTACTTATTCAATTAAACACACAATTACTTAACAACGAATAATTAGAGTAGACGTCTCAAAATAGTGATATTTTTTTACGAACGAGAAGACAAAACGGCCTGTACAATCAAACACTGATTTGTTATTTAATCACAGCCCATTTGGAATTTCTCGAATAGTCTTGTGGCCGATGCAGCCCGTGGCTGCTCCTGCTCGGAGTGACCAGGCATGGTGGGTTAAGTGAATAATTAATGTGTACTGTATATAACAGTTGCATCTCTAGTATACTAGTGGCTGGGTGCGCCCTGAAGCGCTGTACGGTTCGAAACACCAGGGTTAGTACGGTCTATTTGCGTCCTTTGGCCTCTTTAATTGTACTTTAAGCCTCTTCATGCCGATTTGAAACCCGTTCATTGCCTGGATGGCTGCTTGAGCACTTGCTGGATTGTCAAATGATACAAATCCTGAAAATCGAAATTCATTTTCTTAGCTAACAAACCGCAATACATACAAGAATAAAATTAATAAAACGAATACTTACCAAAACATTTGCTCTGATTTGTGGCACGATCAATAAATACTTTTGAACTGATGACATTTCCAAAAGGTAGGAACATCTGCATCAATTCGGCATCACCAAACTCTTGAGGTAAATGGTAGATAAAGAGGTTGCAGCCTTCCGGCCCCGATATGGAACAACCTGGCAAAAAGATGAACGCGATTAAGAAAAAGACCTGCCCTAATTTCTGCGTTCGTAATAATCTACGACTTCAAAAGCTGTCTACCAAATTAGTTAAGTTGATTCTATATTAAAACTGTGCCATCAAAATATGTTTGAGTGTACTATTATCTAAGTATGTTAATTTTGAGTATCTATCGGACACAATCATACAACAACGACACAGTAACACGGGATGGTAGCCAATGCTTCACATCGAGTGCAATATATAACATTGAACACACAGAATTGACAAGGAGTTAATGCAACATCATATAAATATATATATTTAACATTTAAGTACAACAAATAGAGTAAAATTTTTACAGAATAGTTTTCTCATCTTATCTGTATGATTGGGGTGGGCCTTATAGATAATTTAAGTGTGGAATCAGCTTTGGATGCCTTACCTTCCCTTTGAGCGGGAGCGACTGCTGACATAGGTTGGGGTATTGCCTGGGGGAACTGTCCGTATACCGCGGGGTAAGCTGCCGACAAATTTAAACGAATCACACCCAAACTTCCCCATCAAAGCAAACGACATGCTAATGAAAGCTTATATCCACATTTTAATAAATCTATTAACTGCTGCGGGCTAACTTTCGGGCTTGACAAGAACGGATTTCAGTTAATATATTTATTACGTTATGAATATAGAAATTCACGAGTGTTTCATATAAATTAAATCATTCAGAAAGATTGTTGAATTCATTATCTTGATGTATAAGATAAGAAAACAAAACCGGTCCATTTTCTTTTGTTAAGTAATTTTTGTCAGTTGTTTATAAGAAAAGGCAAAACAAATGGGTAATTCCTGGGCAAATGTAAATATCTAAAAATCGATTATATTATCCACTGATAGATTCAAGATTCAGAAATTAATACTAATTCCGATCAATAAATCACGAACTGATTCATTCGATTTGATAAATTAGTTTAGAAAACATGATTAAGGCCCAGTTTTCCAATCGTGGAATAAGGACGGAATAACTGGTCGCCGAATATCCTTTCATGTTCCTCCATATCTACGTCACACCTACGTCAAGTTATTCTAAAAATAATGCTTATCCGACGATTGTAAAATCGGGCCTTACTAAGCTTAAGATTAACATTTGTGTTGCCCTTATACAAATCAACAGAAAAAAGCAAAACAATCCTTCTGAGGAACCAAAAGAAATATCTAAAGCACAGAGAAACATTTTTCTGCCACACAGTAAGACAACATGTGACCAACGTTAAACAGAAAAATGAATGTCAAGCTGCATCTGCAACGTGTACTTCAATACAACACCTAAACAGCTAAGTGAGTTTGCTCCATGTAACTATTAGCTAATTCGAGTAGTTCGGAGGAATTTTCTCAACTCACCGACTCCAGGATAAGGTTGCATTCCAGGGTAGGCCGCATGCTGCAGCGCCGCTTCACCATTGGGCAACCCTTGCGCTGGAATGGACAGATGAAGCGCATCTGCATTTCAGTGAGTCCAGTACTTTATTGTTGCAATGGTGAGAGAAAGACTATGACAGACCGTTCTTTACACTAACACTAATTTACGACGACGAAGAAGAGAATGAGAAAATGGATCCTGATTAACGCAAAGAACAGTCTGTCAGAAGGAAATAAAAGATTACTCACGAGCTGGGTAGGTCTGAGGAATTCCGTTCGTGTAGACTGCTTCTGTCCCACCGGGCTGGCCGTTTGGTGTTTGGGCGGCCATGTTAAAGGTTGGCATCGTGGGGGAAGGCAGGCTGGGGATGGCACCGTTCACAGGTTGACCTGAACCGGCACCTGCAATTTCTTTTTGTGAAATTGAGAAATTTTGGGGGAACCAAGTTGAGGTACCTGACGTCGGCGGAACGACAGAATTCGCCATACCATTTAGCGCGTGAGGTATTTGTGTCGCTAGGGCGGCCATTGGATTTATATACGTTCCCTGTGCCGTTGCTGCAGCCATCAGCGCGGCCTGTTGCTGAAAAGAATGCATCTATTATCTACTGGAAGGATTAAATTGGAAGAATAACATCCAAGTCTTTATTTGCTTCTGCATCAACAGTTTGATAAGAAAAGCTTTAAGATTTTGGGGTACTTAGTTTATTGTATCGACAGAAAATGTAATCCTTTGGGGGTTAAAAAGTATCTATCGTGGCGTTTCTCCTTTTAATGGTGGTGTCTTTTTTTATTCAGTTTTAGAGGTATAGGTACGGGTCAAAACTTTTCAATAAGTCAATAGGTTTTTATTCAAGGGTTGATTTATTTAGAATGAAAGTATTGGTTTGAACAAAAGTATCTCCGGATATTATAGTTTTGGTTTCAATTGAAAAACGGAGTTGGTGTTGGATTTTAAGAAAGTACCTGTGCGTAAGCTCCATACGCTCCAAATTGGTTGAACACGAAGGGGTTGAGAAGACTCATATTTCCGGCCATCTGCTGCATGCGTCTAAGTTGTCTTTCCTTTTCAGTATCTGCAAATTTTACTACTAAGCTGGAAGAGGCTCCCTGAAACAAATTAATAATAGCTTTTAACATAGTTGGGGAGCTGTTTGTATTTGTATTTAATTTGCGCGTTGCAAAAAGTTTTAATCCGTAAATAAATGGAATGATAGAGTTTTGCAGTTTCCGGCAGAAATTCGCAAAGTTGTTAACTTAAGTAAAATGTATGTATAATTCACATTAGCGGTAGTGAGGAAAATGTAGGAGCAAGAAACTCCGTTTAGCAACTTCATGCATGTTTAATATTTTACCCAGAGGGTCACTTTATTCTTGAGGATCTAATGGGAAACTTTATTCAATTTGCGTGAGAATTAATTTACGGCAGAAAACACTCGAGGATTTTCCGAGACGATAAGAGGAAATTCAAGACTTTAATTATTGACATCAAACGTTTTGCCTCCAGGAGGTACAGTAAATTCCAAAACGTCACGATTCAAACGAACACGTTTTATTGCGCGGTATTTCCAACGCCTACTGGAAATTCCCGCCGACCCCAAGCAACCCGCGGCATTCAATAACAAAATGTCTTTTCGTCCGTGAGTTGATCCGATGAGGAGACATGTGGAATTGGATGGCGCTCTCCACTCGAGCTTGGATTTAACGATTTCTAATAGATTTGTGCGAGCGGCAGAGCGAGAGGAAAGCTCTTGTCAGAGAGGGATTGTGACCACGCGGCCCGTCTATCCTCAGGCCATGCCGATTGATTTGCTCGCTGGGATCAGCTCTGGCTTTTCCTGAAATCTGCTCTGCCTGAATTTTTATATAACATATTTTGAGGATAACTCCAGATGTTAAACTTAATTGGGTCTTATTCCTTCTTTCAAAGCTTCTTAGCATTTTCTGTTGACATCAAAATTTTGATCTTTTCATATCATAACTTTTAACGTTCCTACTTTTTCTACAACTCAATCGACTACAAAATAATACAAAAAGTATAGAAGAAATTTATCTATTATCACCACAGATTACATGTAATAGATGGCTCATCAAATGATTTAAATTTGACGCCACAATTTGGCGACAAACTCGGTGTTAGTTTGGAGTTAGCTCACTAAATACGTGGTACGCTACTGTCGTAATAGCACTGTGGATTAATTTTTTCATTTACTTTCTTCCTTCTCTTATCCTTTCATCCCTACTCTCTTTCATTCTTTTCATTTTCATTATTATTAGGTAGCGATCACTTCCGATCTCTGTTTCTCTTTTTACTTTTACGTCTTTCATTCTTTTCCATTTGGTTCTACTCAACAAGAAGTAATCAATAATAAATTGATAAAAATAATGAATGAAAAATGTGTCTTTCTTTAAACTGAAATTTTGTACACAAAGAATAATATAAGAATGTCTGAATGTTATAGCAATAGGTAGTCCAATAACTTTCAAAGAAATTATGCAATACATAAAAGTAAAAGCCCTCATATTTCTTTCTTCTTAACACGTAAAACTCCCACTGAATATCGATTTGAAATTTCTTTTCAATGTTTTTTTAACGTTTCATAATTCATAAGCGTTATTGGTTCTGTTTTTCATTTGCATTTCTGGTAGCCAGTTCATTTCCAATAGCATAATTAACGATGATGATGTATTGCCAATAAAAATTCTCCTGATGCTCCTCTTCACATGAACAATTTAACGTTTCAGTTCAGCAACGTAAAAAAAAGGCATGCATAAATTAGCACCGACATGAATAAGCAATCCGCCCCAAAGGGCGTGATTTTACCGCACGCTCCGGCAAAACCGGGGATTTCTTGCGTGCGGACTCCGGTAGGCTTAAAGGTTTGGGCGAGCAGATGTAGGTTTGCAAACTGCTAGAAAAAAAAACTGTTGGCATTCTAGTGTCAACAGGTGGTCAGTTATTCGAAGCTCGAACCGAACTCGGAATACCAATTATATGCCGTGAATTGTAAATTGTAAATCACTTGCGCTATATAGCGCCGGTGCTACTATATTTTTGTATTTCGCTTCGCAGAATTACTCTCGAATTTCTAGCGGCGGTTGTTGCTTTTTTTTTTCTTTTTTCGGTGCATGTAGAGCAGTTTTATGATGCATGTGAAGCGGTGAACATCTTGACGTTTTACATTTCCGGAACTCCAATGCTCCGGGCGGATATCGAGCGAAACTTTACTTTTTTTTCTAATTTAAAACAGATTTAAAACGGAGCTTTGATCTTGATGTTTAAAATCTATGCAAAATGATTTAATAAAACGGAAAATAAATTGTTACCGTTACAATAAAAGAAAATTAATGATTCACCATTATACAGGTTCAGAAATTATCGTTCGTGCCACATTTAATTTAACAAAATTCATCTCATCATCTTTGTCGATTTTAAGAAAGGAAAACAATTATTGTAAATAATAATACCAAGTGATTTTTTAAATATTTTATCAACTTTTGTCATGAAATTTAAGATAAGATAGTATCACTACATTTCAGTGTATATTGACAGTTAATGTGTGAAGTATTTTAGGGCGTAAGCTGTCATAATTGTATATGTGATAAATAAAAATAAAATTATTATGCAAAACAAAGCCAAGTGGTAAAACTATGCGACGTGCAGAGCAAATTCGAATTCATCAAACAAATGTAGGGTTGATATCAAGCTCTAACAATGAATTAAAACAATGGCCATTTGAAATTTTAGGAGTGCCATCGATATGAAATTGGTATTATTTCACAGATCACAGCCGGGTACAGAAACGTATATCAGCGCTCAGCAGCTTTGATCCGTTCAACTAATGAACTGTAATCCTGCAATAATGAGCACCAGAACGGCACGCGTCGATAGGCTTTAGTTTTGGAGTCATTTCCTACCCCTGCTCTCCGACCACCCCCACGCCACTGCGGATACAGACGCGACAGGATATGGTACCACGATAGTACACTGCTTCCAATTATACACGATGGATAATTACAATTTGAAATGTTCTTTTGTAACTCAAAGCGACTTTCACGTACGGTATTGATCATATGATTAAACTACCTTTTACCAAGACTGCTTTTGACACATTGTGTAATTAGTAAGTTCGTAATGTAATGAGATAGTTTTAATTACTTGTCCCGAGAGAGAAAAAAAAAATGAAAAGTAATTACTTTAAAGGTAGATCATTAAAAACACTTTGCCGTTGAAGTGACATTCTATCCTCAAAAGGCCCTTTTGTTCGACGTAAACTAAATTACAATACCAACTACTTAAATGTATCGCGCGATATAATATAAACTTTATGAGATTTGTTTTGAATTTTATATTCCGCAAAAAGAAATTTTAGTGCTGCTCGTTTTGTGTAGGTCGTACACAGGAAACGTAGGATGAAAATACAGTGAATAAAACATGCTATAAAATAAAGTTAATAAAGAAAAATACCTGAAATTTATGCCCTATGCATATAAAAATGTAATTCCGGAGGAAAATTTGAGGTATATTTCATTTGGAAATTTTAATTAATTGCTGAAACATAAAGGACAGGCTATATAAAGCGGCCGAATGATTTAGGCCTTAAGCGGGCGGAAAAAAATCCCGACTTTTTCGTCCACCCTTCCCTTGAACTAATGCTTCGTGCCGCGTAATTTATTCAAAATATTGCTATCGCTTTTCCGACGATGACAGGTAGAATTGCAGGGAACCCTCCGGCGAGTAATTATTCCCCACATCATTCCATGGCAAACTCTCGCTACTTGTTAGTTAATAGTATGGATAAAGTTGTATAATACATTGCACTAAGCGCAAAGTTTGCACAGATTTTACCACTTTGATTGCTTTGATCTTTACATACTTACACCTAACTGCTAGTGTTGATTATCTGTTTTCCATCAGTGCAAATAGCTAACTTGTGATCATGTCTGTCAAATTTATCGATTATATATAACTCCATACCCTAATATACCTCTGTATATGTATGTACATCAATGAACCATAATTTTGAATTTATGCAAATGAAATAATTCACAAAAACCAATAAAAGATTCTTATACGTGGTGATATTTAAACATAAAATATCTCTAGAAATGAAAATAAACAAATATGTTGTATCCAATAGATTTTGAGACTTTCGGAATTATTTTTTGAGTTTCCATTTTCATGACACTCGCAATTTGAATATAATATAAATCTTCAATTATTTTTTCAATAGAGTTTTCGGTATACCACCGTCGTCATCTCATTCTTCAAGTGGACCCTGCGAGGCTACCGTGGATTTGTACCCCCTTCTCCTTGTTATAATTATTCGATGCTTTTAATAACAGCAAAGGTATTACACTTTTTACATACTAAGATGACAGTTTCATTTCAGACATCCATAGCAACTGTTTCAACTAGGTACCATTTGCATGAGGAACTTAACATTTCCATTACTGTTTCATCCCTCGAAGCTGTATCATGGGTAAAGGCGATTGATCGATAAGTCAAAGAACTTTTATATAGCTATATCCTTCTAACTTTCGTGAAACAGTCTTGCGTATTTGATGCCATTTCGTCGTATATTTTCCTAACTCAGATCTATACGATCGGAATATAATAAAAAGAATGAAATTTATGCGGCTACGAAATACCAAAAGGGACGCATGTGACTTTTTGGCATTCAGTCGTGGGAAACATGAAGAAATATTTTAACCAACCTAGTAAATTTGTGCCAGAAAGATGGCTCGGAAGAGTGCCTGTTTTTACATATTAAAATTCACCCCTTTGTACCGTTACCCTTTGGCTATAACTAGAAGATTTGCGGATCATGAATTGCATACAATATTAAGGAAGTATAGAAAGGAGTACAATAACGGACCGATTACTTCCGAAGTAATGTCTTCATTTACACCAATTGGGCTTCAGAAGTTCAAGAAATTGACCAAGAATCCTGAATTACGTAAGTTGAGAAATTTCAATACATTATTT
Source organism: Dorcus hopei (assembly GCA_033060865.1). Taxonomy (NCBI): domain Eukaryota; kingdom Metazoa; phylum Arthropoda; class Insecta; order Coleoptera; family Lucanidae; genus Dorcus; species Dorcus hopei. Next base: position 34,020,906 of record CM065423.1, read on the forward strand.
AACAAGCTCTATCAACCCACTTTGAATTTTAACCAACGGCTAAGTTTAACCCGGATGAAGGCATCTCGTCATGGTTTAGTCGTGACAATATGGTATGTACGTATAACAGGGACTATTACGAACAACAGGATTCAATCTACGCTAATCTTTTTATAATACAGGCTTCTTGTATTGCTCTTCCTCTTTTGTCAAATGCGTTTCCTAATTTGGTAAATGACTTTCCAATCCGTTTAAAGTATAGTATGCCTGAGGATTGGAAAGTCATTTGACAAATTCGGAAACACAATTGACAAAAGGGGAAAAGCAAAAAAAAAGACTGTATATCGTCAAATAATTTCTTGGAATCGATGCCACGATGAGTAGAAGAGTGTGTACATAAGGGAGGCAAATCGACACATTTTGAATTGGTTCCTTAAGTTCGCCTTCGCGATCAGAAGCACTTTTAAGATAAATGGTTACAATAAGTTGTCTCCAAGAATAATTAATGAGAGACTAAAAAATGATTTGAATTAAAAATTTTTGTATTACTACAGCAAATTTGGACTATCGTGAACGTTTTCAATCTTTAGACTATATTTTTAGAACTTCATCGCATTAATTCTTTCAAGACTGCTCTGCTGGAGAAAGTTATTTCCCTATTTTATATTTCTTACATTTATTCCTTCTACTTATTTAATTACTTCAGTTTTACTTATTCTAACTAACCAAAGTTACAAATTTAAAAAGAAGGCCAAAAAAGTGACAATTAAAGACGAATAATTTTTTTGAAGGTATCCTTGAAACTTTGATATTAATAGCGGCGCAAATTTTGAAATTGGAGAGACCTTTTTAAGGCCCTAAATTCGCTTTTGTTTCGTGATCTTTTTTTCCAGTTAGTCTACCGCATAATATCATAGAGAGAATTTAACGCTTTTAACCGGGCGCGGCAAATATAATCCGTGATCTATTTTTGGAAACTAAATTCCCGCAAGTCCGCTTATATCCTTTTTGCATGTGGCTACAGAAGTATTAGTTCTGAATTCGAACACCTGGGATAATGTTTCAGTTTCTCTTTGTTTAATTTCGAATATTATGGCGTTATAGTATGGTATAGTGTACATACAGTATTATTCACAGGGAAGACCGTTGCGTCATTGTCTGGTGTTGCGTAAACAGACTTATGAAACATAACTCCGTCCTTTTTTCTCATTCACCGTTAACAAAGAAATAATACTGAAATAATTATCGGTTCTTGCTTCGGCGATTGATTACGCAGCACTCAAGTTCCGTGATTTTCACTGTATGTATGTATCTGTTTGGCCTCCGAAAAATGTGATTTGAGATTTCAAACCTAATTTATTAGATTCAGTTTCGTTTTGCGAACGCACCATCATCTCTAACTTTTGTTCAATACTGCGGTTTGAAGATCACCTCTTCACTTATTGTAATAGTTCATAAAACTAATTGTCAACAACTACCTTCCTTCCAACTACTGTCAACTTTACCCTAGTTTTAACTGAGAAAGGCAAGTGTTACTGAATCTTGAAGGTACTGTTGGTATAATCTATTGCTTCTCACTTTTTTGATATTTGGAAAGTTCTTCTGTAACGTGGGGTTGTAACAAACAAGAAGAAAGTTTATAATTTTGAAAATAAGAACGCCCGAGGAAAGTTTACGTTGTATATAACTATCTCTTGTATGAGAGAGATTGTAAATCCATAATTTACTCCCTAATTAACTTTCTTATTAAAACTTTAAAGAATAAAAGTTTTACGTTAATGAGGTCAGATACAAAGAAAAATCGCTGGTAAATTCGTGCAGTAAAAAATATACACGAGCAGGCAAGACGGATGGTTTTAAATTCTTAATAGAGTTTTGTTGTTTTCGTTAGCCGGAAACTTTAATTAAACGTACGCGTAACTTTATACGCCGCGTTCTTTGTTCGGAAATCTGACTTGGTGAAAACCAATTTCTTAGTACAACGTGTCCATTAATAATCTAACAGGGTGTTTGTCAAGTCTTCTAATGGAAATCTTTGACAGCGCGCCGCGCCACCGTTCGTGTCGATTGTCCGCCAGTCAGAGCAAGTAAAGGGATTAAGGTAAGATGTTTGCGTAGTTCGGAGGGACGTTTAGTACAGAGAAAATTTAATTATAACCGGCGCATTGTAGTATAGAGCGCACAGTTTGAAATTGAATGCGGTTTGCCGTGGCAAACAGGTTCGCCTCTAAAATTACTCGGCAAGTGTTCGTGTCGGTATAACATAAGGTATAGTAATTGCTTCATTTAGTTTTACCACAATTACGTCACAGGAACGGCGGAACATGTGCATTAGACTCGAGTGTGATGCGATATTGTTTAGGCTGGAGATGTGTCATAAACAGGACTGCGAAATCGACCACAATACCACTCGCCACTAACCGCCACAGGACCTTTTCCGACCGCTCAACAAATAAATTCCCTGTTCCGCAGCTTTATTTATCTGCACCACTCCCGCAAATAAACCGAATTGTTTGCTTCTGAAGCACTCGCGATTTCAACCGCACAAAAAATGCTCAACCGGATACGTTCGAATTTTATATTAAATTAATATTTGTACAGAAAGTAGAACACACATTTTTCTGGGTTGTTCAAAATTTTCCCTCGCCCGTTGAATTTTAATCGGGAACATCTCGTGTTATCAAAGAAAAACGAAAATGAACATGACAGGTTAATATTTAACAACTGTTTGGCTTGTGCGGTAAAGTTTCCGTCAGTTATTATAACAATATCTATCCAGAGCTTGTTCAGTACTGTCCCAAAACTTCTTAGCTTGTCTTGAGTATTTAGGGGATCATCATTTAACATAATCGACCATCCCTGCTTAGAGCTGCGGTCGTATCGCATAAGCCATTTATAAACTTGAAGTCGAGGCTTTTAGTCCTAGTTAACAGTTTCCTTGTTTCTGTTAACTGACATAATTTTCCTCTTAAATGCATCAAGTGTGGAAAGTCCGGAGCTGGAAGAACGAACTCATATTTAATTGACGTCCTCATCGTCTGCACGTACACAGAGATTGTCCCTCGGAGATGAAAGACTTCAATTGTTATTAGGTGGCATTGCAATTCAAGAACCAATTTAGTTTCCGATATTGTTATTGCAGTTAGGAACGCGAACGGGAGAATCGAAGTGAAACGATATCATATAAATATCATTATAACTACGTTCTCTATCGATGATGCCCGAAGTCAATTACATCCTGCCCGTTGAATTACCTTAGATTACACGACTTCCCCGGAAAACTCGTCATCGTGCCACTTATTATTTCTGTTTCCGTTTTCCTCGGCGCAGCGCTCATTTGTCATATAAATGTTCCGATACTATTGCCGCTGACTCGCCATATTCATTACGATCTTCACCGGATAATCGTGGATCACAGACTTGAATAATATATATTCGAGAGAGAGAGAGAAATTGTGTCTGAAGGACGAGCGCTATTCATCCGGTAGCAAATGGAACGTAATTATGTTATCATCCTCCACGTCTCTCAAAATAAAATCAAATTTTCATCCCTAACTGTGCAAACGTTCGAATAGAGTTGAATCTCCGAGCAGTTATATTACTTTTTGTATCCTGCGCTCCTGCGAACTGACAGCTTGATAAAGTAGTTGCCATATTTTATAATAGAAGTGAAAGTTTCGGTTATCGCGAGTATCTTGACAAAGTGAGCCCTTATATATGTATAATAAATACAATTATGAAGTTGGGATATAAATAATGCAGTTTATCTTTGTTTCAACTCGGATTACATTTTAGGCGCCCAAAGTTTTGCGGTTTTAGATTCCGTTAATAATTTATCTCCTCTCGCCAACGTGCTTTAGTTACGAACTATTGACTATACGAGCACGGATTGAAAATTGAAACTGCTGACATTTCACACCACAGAAATTAAACTGATGGAGTGCAGTTTGCAAAGCACACGTTTTACGTCTATAACAAATGAACAAAAAACAAATTTCCGTGTGAAAGCATGAAATGCTTTTGATATGATTGAATTGATTAATAAAATAAAAATTATAGCAAATTTTAAACAATTTAAGATTGTTTTGATTTAGACAATTCGGTACTTGTGGACTTTGGACGAGACTTAATCGGTAAGGACTTTGCTAAAAATTAAAAGGCTGGATACTACAAAACGTAGATCGTATTCCAATAGAAATTTTATGGAAACTTAGATCGTAAAGTTGGAATTACATTATTAAAGAGAACCTAAAAATCCGCTTCGGTGAACTATAGGAACATGCGACAGAAGATTTTGAGATTTAGTGAAAAATATTGTTCACTGTAACATATAAAAATAAAATAAGGTAAATGAATTAGAGTCGTAAAACCCCAACGGAACAGTACCTCGCAAAGTATCTATTTGACATAAATTTGCTTCGAGAAATATTTTTTAACTTTATTTTCTAATTTATTCAAGAGTCATTTAGATTGTGTAACAATAATTAAGCAGTACATGATTTGAAATGACGAAATGAGGACAAGAAAAAATAATTGTGTGGCGGTACAACCGGAAACTAAATGACAAAGAAAATTCGACAATCAACAAGCAGCATAACTTACCTAAAGGTTCTATTTTAATTCTATTTTTGATTAAAGTCAAGAGTAAACATGAAGTGCTAGACGCAAGGCAACACGCAAAGTAAAGTTGTCAAAATAAATAGACATGAAAAGACAAACAAGAAAGAAAAGTTGATCTAATGATTGAAATGCAGAAAGGAAGCAATGTGGGATATGAACGGGTTGAAAGTTTTATATACTTTTTCGGAAACAGTCATCATAGAAGAAGCAAGGTGAAAAAGCACACAAGAGCGCAGCAGCACAGAACAAAATACTGAAATATGTAGACAACAGAACAGATATACATTCTAACGATACAAATGAGGTATGGGAGAAAACAATATAAGATGTTTATAGAGGAAGGAAAAATGAAGTTAAGGGGAAAATTTAGGAACTAATGAATTTGTTCTGAAAACCACAAATTAATGAAGATATAAAAGTTGCAAGGGCAAGGGATGACAGGACAGAGGATTGCATAAAGGAAGAAGAACAAAAACTCGAATAGGACATTAAAAGAAGAAAGATATGTTATGAGGAGTTATAACATGTTGCCAAGGACGAGCCTATCTTTCTTCTATTTGTCGACGTCGTTCCCTTAGTTACGGCGTTTAAAAACAAAAAGAAAATTAAAGTTGAACAAAAACAATTATTTGAAAGCCATAGTTCTGTTCGAAAACCACTTACTCAAATAAGCTATAATTCAAATAGCGATTTATCCACTAACTAAGCTTAATAATAAAGAGAATACCTCAAAAAAAAAACGTTAACCGAATAATAACTTTTAAATAATATAGACAAGATAATAAAAATGAACTAAAAATATATGCCTACGTTATCATATGAATGTGAGAATTATAAGTTGGGTGGAAAAAAGAAAAGTAAATTTCAAATATCGGAAATAAAGTTTTCGTGTAGGGATTAAAGGTGTAGTTGGTTGCCCCCCTCGTTATTTGTACAAAGTATTAGGCACGTGGGAGTGGTAAGTATTCAAGAAAAAACTAAAAAAAGTTAATAGACATGGAACGAAAACGTCTACGAGTTATTTCGAAAAAAAAAAGGAGAAAGCAAATGAAGGGCCAGGGGATTTTAAATAATAAAAATATTGTGAGAACATTTACAAAGTAAATATTAATGGTTTTCAGTATTCAATCTTTCACTTTCACTTTATAGTTATCTTATTAAAAATCTTTGGTTTTGAGAATACTGAAAGTTTTACTTCCTTAAGAACTGTAAGAAATCGGCAATTTGTAAATCATTAAGTTCACTGCGTTAGTTAAACACGATAGAACGTTGCCTACGCGACAGCGCAAACAAACGACTTGCTTTTTCAAAGGTTTTGCCGTCACGAATCATGCAATGCCTTTGCAATAAAACTGCATTCAGAAAATACCAGCTGCATGCCGAAATGACTCATAAACAATTATGACTCATAAGCAATTATAAACAGACACGAGTAAGAGCGAACTGTCTAGGGATATTAGGATGACTCATTGGGCAAGTAGCCCACTTGCAAAGTTTTTCGTAATCGGAATTTCCGGTATAAACCATATAAAAGACGACTGGATTTCAACAGAAATACCACATAACTACAAGTAGTGTGGTCGAGAACATCACCCAGAGTCCGAAGCTGAAAGTAGTATTCACCGAGTGTCATAGTGTGATCAATCTCCGAAAGTCCGTCAGTCTCTCTGTATCTAGCACCATGGTTCGGGTGAGAAAACATTAATTTATTTGATCTTATTGAAAGTACCTACATAATTAGGTGTAATGTTTAATATTAATAAGAAGAGTATTTCCTAATTTGATAGTTTTAATTTAGCGGCCGGTTTCGATTTACAATCTTAGACAGGGCTGAAAGTTTACAATTCTATGTGTGAGAAGAAGTTTAGATTATAAATATTGTATAAATTACAATTCTATACTTTCAGGCCCGACGAAGATTGTAAATCGAAACCGGTCGCTAAATTAAAACTATCAAATTAGGAAATGCAACATTAATTTATTTATTTGCCAATTAATTGTGTTATTAGAAACTAACAACTGCTTTAATTGATTTACAAAATGCTGTTTCGCCTCGTTATAAAATTATTTTGAATTTGATTTGCATTGTTTTGTATTATTGATATCGTTTTGACTTTGTGTCATAATATAATGAATCTACAATTACATTTGAATTTTACATTTGTCTAAATTATGCTCTTTAATGAGTTAACTGAATCATCATGTTCATTTATGTTCTTTCTGAAAATTGTCTTAATCGTTACATGACTTTGAGTTATTGTTTACTGTTTAGAATTTTGTAGTATGCCAAATTCTTTAATATGATTTGTAATTGTTTTTTCCTATTCTGAATATATGTATATACTTATATACATTTTGACTTTATTTTTAACTAATTGTAAGTTTACTTAGGGCGGAGATATCCATCTCTTAACAAACTGGCTAAGGCCCGGTTTGTTCACCTCCCGTTAACTTTATCTGACGGTTTATTTCCATAGTAACAATTGTGATCACAATCGTTACTATGGGAATTAATCGCCAGATAAAGTTAATAGGAGGTGAAAAAATCGGGCCTAATAGTCATTAGACGAATAACTACCATGGAAACAATTCTTAAAAATCAATCAACAATTCAAAAAATCAAGTTATTCGTCGAATAACTTTAATAGGAGATGGATATCTCGACCCTTAGAACAAAGAACGTATAAAAAGATAAGAAGAGGCGTAATTTCGACAATCTCGAAAAATATATGTAGTGGCGGGCATTCCATAAAAAAGGGGCATTTGAGAGCAATTCCTGGTTAACTAAAGCTCAAACCAGACACGTTGAAACAAAGAAATTGCTATTTGGGTCCTTTATAGTTTGATTAAATTTTTGTTCAAAGAGTGAGAAGAAGAAGAAGAAGATTTGGAAATTGTTGATTATATTATTTATGTGTAATTATTTTTGTAAAGCTTGAATTTAGGCGTAATAATAGAGCTTTTGTCTTGCTCTTGTCGTGATATCTAGAGCAACATATGGTCTCGACGAAGCCTTGTAAAATTGATAAATTTGAAAGCAAAGGATAATTCATCACCTTTCTTTTATCATTTTTTTAACCACCCGTCCTTCACATATTTGAAGAAAACGTAGGAGAGGAGTTATTAGCAAGATTACCGGCGGAAAATAGATATATGAATTTTGCAAGAAAAAGGTAATGACAAGTTAGGTGATTTCAAAAAACAAAAAAATATATATTTTTACAAAACATCATAAATTAATTAGTCAGGTTTGGACGAAAAGCGTGAATGTTGTGAAAAGATGATAAGAGTTTCACTTTTTCGAATGCACAGACGAAACAATTAATGGAGAAAAGGTGACAAAAAGGTGAACCAATAAAATGGATGAAGTTTACTATGCACAGTGGTCCGAAATTCAAAATTCGTGGCCAAAACTCTACCAGCAATGGTAGTAAATATATAAAGAATATCTGCAATATGATTTATAAAGAATTTGTGATTGTACGAGTATTGAACCCATGAGCAGATACAGGATGAGCATTATAGCACGCGAACTCAGAAAGTTTTCATTTTTAAATGAAATTAGTTTCCAAACTATTTACAAACAATGAATTTGTATTTGTATTCAACCCATGAACAGATGATATACAGGATGATCATCGAACTCAAAAAGTTTTCATTTTAATTTAAAATTTCTGTTCACATTTTATAATTTATCAGTTATCCTACATTTTTTTAAATAAAATCAAAAGGCGCAAACATGTGCAAAATATATTTTGGCTTATAATTGTCGATATTCTAAGGAAACAAGCAGTATATGAAACTAAGTGGGATTATGTGGGACTTTTTTTTATAACTCAAATGAAACCCCGACAATATTTTTTACAAGCCGCAAACTACACGGTTTGCTACGACATTTTTATATATACGACCAATAAGTTACTTACTGTATTATAAAGCACGTATATTTAACTAACTTTCTTCAGAATTTCATTAATGTCTGACTAACACAAGCGTTATAACACCACTCATGCAATCATGCAAGAAACAGATATGTAGTAGCATCTCAAATGAAGGGTCACTTTGTTTATCTCTAGCAGATAAACGCGTCTATCCAGAACTATGAGTCGTTGACAAATGAAGCCTTACTCATCTTATAATCGAATGGTACTGAAGTTTCTTGGAACTAATAACATTGTAGCATGACCATTTTGGTCACGTTTTTCGTATTTCGGACCACTGTGCAATGGGGACAACGAAGGAGAGAATGCAAAAAAAAATTGATAGTAGTACAAGAGAAAAGGAGATACGAAGAAGGAAGAAAGAAAAATGAAAAAAGAACGTAGTAGAGGAAGATACAAGGATATTGAAGATCAACAACTGACAAACCAGATCAAGAAATGCAGAGAAGAGAGAGAGACTAAGATTTAAGCTAGGATTAAATATAAACCTAAGTTAGAATATGACAGGTTATGACGTATAGCCATATTGTGTGTCAACGCAGCTTAAGGGCATTTGCAAACTCTCAGGGATTAAGTGTCTGTTTATTTAAGGCCGTTAAGGACGAGTTTCACTGTATTTACATTTGGTTGCAAAATTGTTAATAAGTCAGAAAATCAAAGGCAATCTCTTGCGTGGGATTAGTTAAAACAGATTCCTAGATACAGGATGTCTTTCTTTGAACATTGTAATGTCAAGGATGAGTCTTATTTGTATTAGGTCGCAAAATTCCTGTGAGGCAGACAATTTGTTAATGGATAAAAGAATAAATTCATATATACAGGAGTGTTTATAAAAAAACGTTCTGCCTTTCTGTAAGCAATGTAAAAAGTCATTCTGAGTTACTATGATTTATAAATAAATGCCTGTATTTGTAATGAATTATGATTGGCGAGGTTGCTTCCAGGAAAAACATGTCGCGTAGATTTAGCATTTAAATTTCAAAAGTTAGAACAACAAGCGGAGCGCGTTCGATAATCGGCCGTAAAACTTTGGAAAGCATGAATATTTGAGGCGATATTTCCGATCGGCGTCCGGCCCCAATTTACTTCTGGCGAGACTTGAACGCGCGAAACTTTCGAATGTTATACGGCAGGTCCATCAGAGTTAACAAACATAACAGCATGCAATATTAATGAACGCCAAGAGCGCGGCGGCGGCTGAATTCCCTGACAAACCACCCAGGGTTGTTATTCTATGTAAATGATTCGACCTGCAGGTTGCAAATGAGGCAATACCGGCACGGGCATATGCCTCACCCTGCTGCGAAGGATGCCGGGTATGCAGATGATGTGTACTCAGTCATTAGAAGCACTTGAGCGTTCTGTTTGTTCTGGCCCTACCTCAGAAAGAGCGCTTTTCCATGTTCGCTGCACTTCATGAAATTCATTCAGGTTTTTCACTGTATTCTGAAATTATTTAATAACACCGTCACCCTTACCAAAAAAATATAATTTACTTGCATTTATTCACACTTTAGTAAAAGTCTTTGCAAATGTTTATTTAGTGTCTGCTTCTTTCAATCAAAGTGTAATAAAGAGAAAGCACCCAGAAAGTTGTAAGTTTGCAGGATGCTCATACCAAATGATTCCTCAATGGCAAGGTTACAATGTGATCATGAGACCAAATGTGTTCATGGACACTGATCAAAGATCTGAGCCCATAACAGTGTCATGTCGAGGTAGGTCTTTGAATTTCTTTTAGTAATTGAGCTTTACTTTAATTCCCCCCCAAAGACAAAACCTGGATATTTTCCAAATACATAAACTCTTCCTCTCTAATAGCTCCCTATTTAACTTTTAATTTCAGATAAAATTTCATAAACCTTATTTGCGTTATATCATCATTAAAAACAGTACTTGCTTTAAAATAACGGCGAAGCCCGTAAAGTCAGGCAATAAAGAATTTCGGAACGGCAAACAGGATAAACACTACAAAGTACCTACGAAATTCCCCCATACGTACCTACTTACCTGCTCGTCTAACAACGACGACGTCGACGACGACGAAAGTGCTTATAAAGAGATTCGTAATTAATTCTCGGAGTTAACGCTGACGACTGAAGATAAATAAATAAGAAAAAAATACGGTTCTTGTAATTAGCGACGCGCCGTTGAAATAAAACGCTTCCGGCGTCTCCTTGGAACGTTCAAACGTTAACTCCGGTACCGTCGGTGAACGTTGAAGGGAGACGAAGCCTTGTTTCGTGCGCCAAAATAATTAGTGGATATTAAGAGCGTTCCGTAACAGGCAGCGCGATTAACACAAGCTTAAATAATGTCATATTATACGCGAATACTCCGTTATGAGACGTTTAAATGACATTAGTGTACTCCACCGTTTCATTTGAATTAAAATTAAATATATGAGCGCGCTTAAATTCCCTTTTTAACGCTCACTATACAGATTAGATTATTCCAGACTCTGAAAATTAATACAAAAAAAAACATCTACTTTATTTCTCAATATTTATCTTTTTAAATTTAAACATTAAACATAAAATTGCTTGTAACAAACATCTAGAATTACTCGACAGTTAGTAGAGAGTGATTTTCCCGAGTTAATTTGCCGACTTCTTACAAGGACACTCTTAACGTTAATTTAATTCACCCTAAAGAGACGAGTCTCTTCACTATTTATAGTTGACGACGACGTCTTGTTAATTACGGATTAAAAAACTCGTCAAATTAATATTTTAATTACAACGAGGCTTCTTAGGATGTCTTCACCGTAAAATATTCTTGAAATTAGATTACTTTAAGTGTCCCTTAACCAAGACGACGAGGCGATATAAATTCATTAAACTAAGCATTACATTAGAAATGAAATAATGTAAATGTAATTATTAATTTTTGGGCAAGTTAAGTTATAACCGACGCGACGTTTCGTCCTGAAGATTAATAGCTTTCCCAAGATTCTCTCAAGTTTCATCAACACACAGCGAATCTTATCAATTTCAAAATGCTTATATTTTCAGTTTCATAAACCGTCATTGGACAAGAAATTAAGGATCTATGTTGAACTTGATTGAAATACCAATAAAATATAGAAAAAAAGAATCTATGTCAACTAAGCAATATTTTGACAAACTAGAGTAATTTAAAAGATTACAGAAAGTTATTGAGGATACTGTTTTTCCACCAATATTTGAATTTTTCCCAAAAAAACTCGAGTACAAGTACATCTTCAATTAATTTTTATTTTTTGGCGTAAAAAGAGTGTAAGCCACTAAATTTTTGAAATTGAGTTATTTACGTGATATAATTTGGCACGCCATGCATAAAATATGTTCGCTATTAGTCAAGAGATGACTCTGCAGTGCTTTGGTGCCCTTCTTCAGATTTCTGTAAATCAACTCAGAATTTCACAAAAAGGTTATAAGTCACCATCATGGCTGACCGACACGCTGACGGCCGGTATTACCAACGTTTTAATTTAAGTCGTGTTTAGATTGTGACATTTCTGCTTGGTTTGCATAACGTCAATCACATTCTAGACACGAATTAAATTTAAAGTCTCCTTAAAACGTTGCTAATACCGGCCGTGAGTCGTCTCATCAAAATAATTACTTTCTTAGTGATTCCGAAGACGAAAATGAGGACGTATGGGATTCAGACGATAGTGTGAGAGACAAAGATTATTGCGACAGTGATAATAGTGAAAGGTCTTCACTGTCTGAGATAGAACAGGTAAGAGGTTGGTCATTAGTAGCATATACCCTTTTACTGAAAATAATATACTTAATTATTAATTTCTTTTGACTATTCTGTGGCTTATTCTGTTTCAGATTCCTGTACAAAAACAACGAACTGATGTTCCAATACCGGAAAAAACATCTCAAAGCAGATGGGGAAAAATATACGGAGCATCAAAACGGAAAAAAATTCGTAAAGACTCTATTTCTTGTATAAGATTTGAGTCAATTTTCTAAACAATTTAGTTTGTGCTGTAAATTGCATCAAAATTTAAAATGAATTAAAAACTGTCTGGAAAAGTAGAACATGTTCTATTTCCAAACCGTAAAGGCAGCGCCAAATTTTTATTGGAGAAATTGAACCAAATCTTGTACAAGAAATAGGATAGTCTAAAACAACCTTAAGAAAAAAAAGGCAGTTTCTGGACGAAATTATAGCTTTAACTATTTTGTGAAAATTGACGGACATGACCTGAGAATATGTAAGAAAGAATTCCTTTCTACCCATGGGTTGCAAAACCTCAAAAAAGGATTCAGTTATTACAGCAACAACTCAGCAAAGACTTAACAACACCAAGAGCAGATCAAAGAGGCGAACACGTTAACCGCCCTAATAAGATATCAGAAGATGCTTGCCAATCAGTTAGAGATCGCATACAAAGTATCCCTAAATGTAGTAGTCATTATAGTCGAAAGAAAAATCTAGGTAAAACCTATATTGATCACGACTTATCAATAAGTTCTTTATACCATGACTATTAGGTATAAGACTTGGTGCGACGATAAAAATATTCTACCTGTCAGCCAAGATAAAAGGTCTGTTCGAACCGCGAGTTCTGACTAATTTCGAACCGTTCAAAACATGCACTCTACAGAGTTGTATTTCTCAAAGAGCTGTCAAAATAATTCACTACTTCGAAGATCAACAGATTCGAACGGTTCTGAACTGGTCAGAACTATCGGTTCGAACAAACCTAAATACAGAAGAATTTTTTTTGCAGGGAGTTCAATATTGGTTTCAAGCTCCTCAGAAATGATACCTGCAAAATATGTGATGAGTTGAATGTAAAACTAGCGAACAATAAGGACAAACAGACGTTTGCAAACAAGTGTAAGAGGAACTCGAATTGCAGAGACGTGCAGAAGCAATACAACAAAGATTAAAAAGGTAATGTTCCGTGACATGCAAGAAAGTACGTTTACTTAAGACTACGCGAACCTTGAAAATGAAACTTTCGAACTTTACAATAATTTTTTTTAAGAATAATTTACTTTTCACTAGGTTATGTGTATCACAGCAGTGGCTAAATAAATCGTTATGATTCGAAGGGTACGTAACCCTTGGCGGCAATATAAGTAGGGAGATGATAGCCGTACGATAGCGGTAACAGCAAGCAGGGGTAACGATTTTAATGACCTCCACTATGCAATATCGTTAATATAAATTATAAGCAGTAGCGGTCCTAGCGCTGAGCCTTGGGGCATTCCATACAGTTTTTCCACTTCTTCTTTGTATTTGCGAGTTACGTATAGCTTATGTTTGCTAGATAATTTTGAATAAATTTAAAGGCACGCCAAGCACTCCATAAAATTGCAGTTTCTCTATTAATATCGGGTCAGACACATAATTCAAAAGCTTTAGTCGCATAAGATGACAATTGTAGTTTTGCCCTCTTCAAAATTAATGGTTATATTATCGACAATTAAAGACATTGCTTCTGCACTATTTCATTATTTCTGAAAACCAAATTGGTTAGGCTTTTTCTTCAATAGATTCTTTGAAAATGTTACTAATATAATTGGAATTACAAATGTTTCATATTTTTTTAAAAACTCTTGAAATTTTAAAAGTCCCCGGATTGTTAAATATGACACCAAACAATTAATCATGCGTTGAAGCATTCTGTTGCTCATACCATACGTATCTAAAGAATCTGAACTACTTGCTCGTCACTTAATATTATTGAAAACCTTAGGGAAAAGAATCCAGCTGTGAATGGGGTAAGTGATACTTTATAATTTTCATGTGGACCACATTTCTTCGTTTGTTACTATTTTTCTCTTTCGATTTATAAGGAAATGTTAACTTTAGGAAAAAGGTAAATTCCTCGTCCTTCCCAAAAAAAGATCCAAGTTAAATTTCCAATGTTTTGTGTCGTACAACAAAGTAGAGATATTTGAGGATATTAAATAAACCTTCGTTCGTCTTCGTCCATTTGTTCGAATCGATTCGTTTGGTGAAAAATATCAAATTAATTTTTTTTTCAGATGATTACTGTTCCTTCGCTTTTCTGTCATTAAAAAAATCAAAAATTAATTTGTGGTATTGAGACAGATGACAAAGGGCATTCATAAAAACCTCTTCTCGAGTATGAGGTTTCAATGTTATTATTTTCTATCTGCTTTTTTTTTTATGAAATACTCTCTGTTATATAATAAAAAATGATAGCCGTTGATGTTGTTGGCGTAGCAATAAAATATCATAATAAGAAAATATCGTCTGCTGTGGAAATACAGCAGGAGAAGATTTATCGAAGGAAAGTGCTTAAAAGTATTATCTATCGCTTATAGATATATACGGCGATAACTTATTCATACAGAAAATCGCAAGATGGGAAAGTTTCTTTTATAAGCAAACACGAAACAGTTTGTCATTTCAACTTTCCAATTAAAGTGGTATTGACGTCATAAGAACATCAAATATTTAATCGCGCCATCGAACAACTTCCGAAGTGGGTACGCGGATGCTCGTTATAGAAATTTCACGTCGACGCAATTTTCTTCTCTCTCATGCCAAATTTGAATGAAATGGAAAACTTACCGGCATAGTTTGGCTCCCGTGCAAGCTATTAATGGCTGCCTGTGCCTCCTGATGTGAACTGAATTTCACGAAAGCACAACCTATAAAAACAAAAAAACGACACAATAAATTAAAAAAATTTCTCAAAGAAAAACAATTTCTAAAATATTTAATAAAGTTTTCACCACCACAGAGTGATTCAATTTCGCTCTTACATAACGACACAGTAACCAAGCTTGCACGAGCGTTATTATACCTTATTTTCCGACCGGTTTCCAGCATAAACTTCAAATATTGATAATATATTGTGAACACTAAATTATGCACCGGTTGGTATATCTTACCCCAAATATAGAACTACTTCGCTTTGTTTGGTTATTCTTTCATGAATTGAACTTGATGAGGCAGTTACTTACTGACAGCTCTTCGATTCAAAATGTTTATTGAAAGTACTTGTCGCTTTATAAATATTTAAGGACGCACAGGCAGCTGAAGAATGAAGCTCAGTTAACAAATAAATAAATAAATAAATTTTTATTTAAGTAAGAGTCAAGCACATTTAATAATATAGTTCCTATATTAAGCTCTTTCCTATATGAGATAATGTGGATAAGATAAGATGGATTTACAGAACTGTGTTGCGACGAGGAAAACGCAAATATTTAAGAAGATTTGAACAAGAAGAAGCATAACACGAAAACAGGAAAGTAGACAGAAATACACTACATAATATTAGAACAAGAACAAGAAGGAACATTAAATATGGACGAAGAAGAAAAAGGCAGGGAAGACAATACTGGGCGGGCAAAAATGGAAATCCACAAATAAAAGTGAAAGCACTGGATAAAATAATGAGGGCCAACTCTCTGGTTTGTACTGAGCTTTGGACTGTAAGAAAAACAAATTGAAATATGGAAATGAGATTTCTAAGAATATCAAGGAGAAAACAGGGAGAGATAAAACAAACAACGATAAAACAGGGGGATGGAACATTTGTAAACAAAAGGTGAATGAACAACTCGGCAGAGTAAGAGGAGTTAAATGGGGGAATAAGACGGGCGTGGCTAAAGATAGACTTAGATGCAGAGAAGAAGCCAATTCGAACTCGACGTAACCTAACTTTCACCAAAAGGTAGATGGGTGCTGAATTATGTATTATCTACCGCAGGGGGCGGAGTATCGACGTGTAGGAGGGTTACATAAAAATAGCTTCATTACATTAAACTGTTTTAATAATTTACAGTTGGTTCTTGTCCGATGAAATTTGTATCACAAAATCTTCTAAGCGGACACTAAATCGCGCAGTCGAACGACTGCGAAACGTAAAGTGTATAGTTGCGCGATTTAGTGTCCGCTTAGAAGATTTTGTGATATGTTTTAATAATATAAAGCAAGTAACAAGCGAAGATGAGAGGTGAAATCATATAATGATTTAGGCCCAGTTACACCGAGTGATTTTTAAAATTTCTTATCAACTCTTACCATGAAATCTGGACGGCATGTCTTAGCTTAGGTGAAAAGTAAGTCATTGCACTCTTTGATGCTCTTTTACAGTAAAACTAAGACATGCCGTCCAAATTCCATGGTAAGAGTTAGTTGATAAAAAATCAATCTGTACAATGCCACTTTAAATTTAAGCAGAAGTTTAAACTCATAACAACGATTATTTAAACAATTGTTCTTAAGGGTTTAAACTTTGGTTTAAAGTTAAGCTGGATTTGTACAATTGGGCCTTAACGGTACTAAGTAATTACAAAAAATTAGATATGTTGAAAATATTTTAAATTTATTTGTAAAATACTATGTACCATCCTATCCTTTTTAAATTCTTAGAAATAATATCATAAAGGAAATCTACATTCGGATTAGTATCTTTAAATTACACTGTATTAACCTGCTAATTTCATCGCGGTACAAGCTCAACTACGTTTGTCGTCATTGCATTTAACATTCTCCGATAATTAACCAATTCGTAATTTACGTGAACTTGTATAGCTCCACACAAACTGAAAGGTAATCAGGATGTATTTAAACTTTGCTAGTACTCATAGAATGTGTGGTACTTATGTCACATGCACATTTCAGTAATTACTTAAGGTGTTGGCACTTAATTCATTACTTGCATAAAATAGCAAAAGTATGCAAGAATCTAATGATTCTACAAATCAAAAGTTATAGGCTAGGGTTGACTAAAAAGTAATTACGTTGTTTTCTCTAATAGAGGGCGACAGATGACTTGAAATTTAACTCATTTCATTTGAAGGTCTACTTGTACAATTGCAGTTTAACTTTAAGCCAAAGCTTAAACGTGCAATGATTTAAACAATCGTTGTTATGTGTTTAAGTTTCAGCTTAAATTTAAAGTGGCATTGTACAACTGGGCATGAATTGCATAATAATTACGTAGCTGGATAGATTTCTTCAATTTTGATTTCGTTAATATTGTTGTTTCGTTTGTTTGGTGTCGATTTCAAAATGGGAAACTAAAAGCAATATTTCCGTCATATGTTTCTTCAATATTTCCAAAAAGGGAAAACGCTAAAAGTTATATGGTAACGCATGGCCAAGTTGCCTTATGGTAGTTTCAGTAGCTATTGGTTTGTTAAATCCCTGTCTGCAAGATGCACCATGCTCAGGAAAGTAAATCTAAGTTGCTAACGGTAAAACAAAAGCATTTAAGATACGAGAACTTGCTAAGAATCTTAATATATCTAATTCGAGCATTGAAAACCATTTAGAACAATTTGGATACGTTAGTAAGCTCGGCATTTCGTCATGATATTAGTTCAAAGAAAATGTGAAGTCTTTTCACTACAAAATCTTTAATTATTTCTTTCTATCTAGACCGGTTTCGCCTAGTCGGCATCCTCAGTAGAACATTTAGGCCCGATTTTACAATCGTCGGAT
The DNA here is from genome assembly GCA_033060865.1 of Dorcus hopei. Classification (NCBI taxonomy): domain Eukaryota; kingdom Metazoa; phylum Arthropoda; class Insecta; order Coleoptera; family Lucanidae; genus Dorcus; species Dorcus hopei. Next base: position 34,038,884 of record CM065423.1, read on the forward strand.
AAGCATTATCCTTAGAATAACGTGACGTAGGTGTGACGTAGATATGGAGGAACGTTAAAGGATATTCAGCGAACAGTTATTCCGTCCTTATTCTACGATTGTAAAACTGGGCCTTAAACTTTTAAAAATTGGATCATCTACAAAAACGTCAAAGGAAGAAGATCATGGCACATCTACTCAAAACACTTCAAAGAAGATCTTCACTAAAGGAAGTGTCTGGTGGGATTTTAAGGTGGACGTTGAACTGCTTGGAAGGGATCAAATCATTAATATGTGTGTGTATTGTTAACAAATGAAAAAATTAAATGAGGCCAACAAACAAAAACGTCCAGATTTGATGTTGTGTATCACCAAGATAATGCCAGACCATATATAAATTTGGTCAATATTCGCTACACCTGACGATCAGATTTTCATTTGCTTCGTGTTTTTTTGCAAAATGCTTTCACTGCATCGTTTTTGGAACGGTTTTTTGCCGAAAAATTTATTTGAGTGTGGCATCGTGAAGTTGCCCAAAAGATGGCAAAAAAGTAATCGAACAAAATAGACAATGTATTGTTTAATAAAGTTTTTATTTCATATGAAAATATCGCGTTTTATTTACAGAGAAAAAAGAAAACGCAATTAATTTTTGGCCAACCCTTTATTTGCTGTGCTTAATTTTTTTATTTGATTTTGCTGCGGTTTCTAAGATTTCAAAGGCATTAATAGCATACAGCAGCAATTTGAGTAGAATTTAGCTTTTCACATACAGTCCTGGCCATAAAGTTCATTACACCTGCATGCTAACCTCGCCCTTATTGGCTTGCAATGAAAACAACAGCTATCGTCTCCTCACTCATATTGCCGCTAAGGGTTGCGTGTCCTTCGAATCGTAACGATTACTTGGCCACGAGTGTACAGTTCCTATATTAGTTTTAATATTTCGTACATACACACATAAAAATTTTTGGGATAAAATGTTCTCCTCCTAATCGGTGTTAAAAAATACGGATAGAGTTTTACTTGAAAAGTTGTAAAGCTCATCTCATTTAGTGATATTGAAATCTTTTCCTGATTAAAATGTGTCTAAAAATAGGTGTTAAAAAGTTATATGTATATATAATACATATATAGAAATAACTACCGCAAGGATTAAAATGCTACTTTTGTAGACCACGTTAACACTTTCTAAAGTTAAACGTCCTAACTCCGTTTATTTTAACACCAAAAACGGATGGACGCGAGGAAACACCAGACGCGAGGGAACTCCAGATTTTTATCTGTGTACATACATATGGGGTGCTGAGAATCATAGTGGTGTGAGTCAAAATTTTCAGATTTGGAATTATTCTTTTTTAAAGTGTTTTCTGAATGCTATTTGTTTATATTTTTACCTTGATCTAATAAAATATTTAACCCAAAAAGTTTTAGTTACCTCATACAGTTCATTTTTTTAATATATGCCGATCTATATTGATCGATAAGTCAAAGAAGTTTTATATAGCTATCTCTTAATTTTCGTGAAACAGCCTTGCAGCTTTTGTCACGTTATTTCGTCGTATATTTGCTTAACTCAGATCTATACGATCGACATATAATAAAAACATGAACTTTATGTGTCGGTCTTGCTCATATCTGTAGCAACCGTAAGATATGTAAACCTGTAACTCAATTTTTTTTTTTGATCTGTGGTGGTTGCCCAACGGGGTCCTAACTCAAAGACATGTCAGGACCTCAAGAGCGAGAGTGTATTTGAGTGTGTGTAAAGTGTTCCGTGGCTTTGTTACTTCCAACCTTTTCGCCGTTTAAGGGGAAGCAGTGTCGAATTTTTATCCCCAACACTGAAGGGTGCCTGAAGTCGATACCGACCACACCCGAGAAAAATCCCGAGTGCGGTTCGAACCGACGACCATGCGATTGCAAGGCCGGTCCTCTTACTACTGGACAGTTCAGGCGTTAATTATTAATTAATTAATTAACTAATTATTAAGATATGGAATTTTGAAGTTATGTGGAAGGTATGATTTCTTCTAGGTCTGGAAGATTACTCTGTGATATTAGGTTTGTTCGTAGTGCAGTTTGTAACTAGTTTGCAACCGTCAGATCCAGTCCCCCATCGAAGTTATGATCAATTTCGACAGTTGCGTTAGATGTAAAACGTTCATTGGTGCATATTTCCAACGGTTTCAAACTAATCAGAACTGCTCTACGAACAGACCTATTATCTTAGAGACTTACAAGAAATCGTATCATACTGAGAACTTAGAAATGCCACTTTTCAATGATTGAGTTACAGGCTTAGGCTCGGTATATCAGTAACGGCTTAACTTTAATCTTTAGTTTATTCCCATAGTAACAATTATAATAACAACTGTTCCTATGGAAATAAACTGAAGATTAAAGTTAAACTGTAACTGAAATACCAGATCTTATGGTTGCTACAGATACGAGCAGATTCGACCCATTAGTTTGAATTTTCTACAGAGTATATATAGTATGCTCTATTCAGTGAAGCTTAGCTCCTTTTTACATATGTTTTATGCGCTAGGGAACTTGGTCATGACAGATGATGCTCTACTCCAAATAGAGATTTTTTTTTATCTGTGGTGGTTGCCCAACGGGGTCCTAAGTCAAAGACTTGACAGGACCTCAGGAGCGGGAGTGTATTTGAGTGTGTGTAAAGTGTTCCATGGCTTTGTTACTTCCAACCTTCTCGCCGTTTAAGGGGAAGCAGTGTCGAATTTTATCTCCAACACTGAAGGGTGCTTGAAGTCGATACCGACCACCGCTGAGAAAATCCCGAGTGCGGTTCGAACCGACGACCATGCGATTGCAAGGCCGGTCCTCTTACCACTGGACCGTTCAGGTGTTATTATCCCCAGTTTATCTAAAGATAAACTCAAAATGCGATTTTCTAGCAAACATGCTTCACATGACTTACACTACTACTATGATCGTCAGCATCCCATATAATCCCAGATTACAAATCCCAATTTCACGATTAAAATATTGCAATTACTTTTTTGATGAAAGTTTGCATATAAGTACAATTTGGAAAAAAAAAACTATTCATAAACAATGGATGAAATAAGGCAGTTGAATTTTAGAAAAGAAAGTCGCAAGTCTAAATTTTAGAATTTTTACAAAAAGTTGCAGCATTATAAGTTTTAGTTAAAAAATTAAATGTGTTAGCTCCTGCAGGATAAAAAATAAAATGATGTGTTACTTATCAAGAACTGACGATGCCTGAACGTACAGCGAAACGTAGGTATTTCAAACGTTTGTAACAGCAAATTTATTTCAACGAACAAGAAAATAATTTCTTTAATTAAAATATTTAAGAAATAAATCATTCGCGTTAAATTAAAGTTGCCATAAAAAAGTTTTCATATGTAACTATATTTTTTCTTATTTATAAAACTGACCCGAATTCCAAGGAATACTGATGCAATGTTAACAACTGGAGGAATAATAAATTTAGCTTCCTAGAGCCAATAATCAAAATAAATAACTGAGAAAAGGCCAGTTATTTATTAGTGAAGATAAGAAATGTATAGGATATTTCTTTCGGTATAATTTCTACATTTTTCTGTCTAGATTTGCAATTTGGCCAAAATAAAAAGAGATAAAGCGACTACGACTGTAATAGCGATACACGCCCACAAGCTAAAGTTACCAAAATTAAACTTTTGTGAAAATAATATCAATTTTATTTGAAGTACAAAGTAATATTATTAAAAGTCAAAGGCAAAGGAAAATTAGAAATTATAAAGAATAGTAATTATTATATTTGAATGAATGTATGCCAGAAATTAATTTGTACATTTTCTAGTAACTCTGAAAATAAAAAAAAAATTGATTTGGGAAATTTTATTTCAGTTTGTTGATTATTTATTAATGTAACGTTTCCGTGATCACAAAGCAAATAATACATGAATTACACGCATCAAATTTGTGAACTACACATTTTATGTTTACTAACCGTAAAAAAAATGTTTGAAACAATTTATTTTATTTACTGTTCGTTTAGTTTGATATTAAATCGAAAGCTTTCATTGTGATTACGTGGCAGGGCATTAAAGCCTTCGTTCACAAAATAAAGCAATTAAATTAAAAACGCCGTTCACGTCCACAGCGAATTTTTGTCTTTATTCATTAAATTTTTAATTAAATTTTGTTTACAACTTTATAGAATCTATTTAAAAATTGATTTCGCAATTTTCCGGCCGGCTTTTTCTGAACGTATGGAGTTAATTAGCGCTCTCTTTCGCCAACGAAAATCTCGCCGGAGTCGACTTCACATTCATATTCAGATCCTAATAAACTCGCTTTTTCTTACATTTAAATAATGAAAAAATAATTGCGCTCCATTTTGAATTAATAACCGATATTACCATAAAAGCTAAAGTGTTTTTTTTTTCTCTCCTCCGCGGACTCTCTCTCGCGCAAACTAGGCAATTTAAATGAATCCCTTGAAAGTCGTTTTTAAATGCATGAATTTTAATTCTGATTAAAATATGATTTAGTTAAGATCCGTCCCCCCCCCGGACATTTTCCGCCCGCGCACATCATTTTGCCGTTACACATTTTTGAAGCTCCAATCGCACGTATTAATTACGTCTCTTTAATAATGCACTTCATATTTTTCCTTTGCCTTTCCGAGCGCCGCCGTTCTTTGTAAATTTCGCAAATTAAAAACATGGTAGTTAATAACGATCGTGCTCGACACAGCGTACATTAATTTGCGAAACGAGATCAAGTCTTTGTTTCGTGAAAATCGTCGATTAATTGCAGCTCCGGGGATCGCACAGAGTAAATACGTTCTTGGGATAACCGACCAATATTGCCACTACACTCTACACAAAAAAACAAATATGTCACATGTATCTATTTTTTTTAGTTATGGCAAAAACACATCAATTAAATTTCGTTTTGTTTGCTTATTCGCAAATCGGCAGTGCTTATTACTCAATACATTTCTTTAAACAAAATGAACATGACAAAGCAGGTATCAGTTTTGGAAAACAAATTAAAAAGAAATAGAAATTATTTCACAATTTTTTAAAATTTATATGCAATGTGCCACAAACTTACACATGTACTTTCACGAAAATATGCTTAACACAATCACTATTATAGACAATATATGTTATAGACAGTTTATGTAAATGAATATTCATACGAAAACTGCAAACTTGTTGTTGTTGTTGTTTCATACTCAACTGTTGTCGTGCACACGATTTTATGACCGACAGTTTATTGATAACTAAAATAATTAAATTCCATGAAACTCATGTACTTTGCAAACATGGTAAATACACTATCATATTAAACTTCATTTTGTTATTAACCCTTTGGTTTGCCTTGCTCATTTGCTGTATTATTTATACAAAAAATTTTGATAATTATACTTGGTGTACTAACTTCACGCAACCAACTCTTTATTCTGTTAACGTATTCAACTCATGTTCAGAAACACCCTGTATTTAAAAAAATACGTATTTTTTCATAAAACTTCAAATAGTTCCTATTACTATATGACAAAAATAAATATTAACAGATCAGTATGCATAAAATCATAAAATTTCGAATATTATTTGCAAGTTCGGTAAACAAGCATTGATTAAATTTCATTTTGATATTTATTTACGGCATGCTATGGCCCATTTGCTCTGCTATTTATACAAAACATCTTTTTTCGTGAAACGAACATGGCAAAGCAGAAATTGTAACTCATTTAGGGGAACAAAACAGCATAGAAATAATTCAAAACCGAATCAAAAGGAAAAAAAAGAGAGAGAAACAAGTAATGAGAAAAAATCCATTATGATGGCGATGAAGTCGAAAGATGAAATTAAATATTAAATATTTTTCCGGGAGCGTGACAAGAATCTGGTATACCCCCTACGATAGGGGTGGGTAAATAGGTCGTGTTTCTTCATCGCCGTACTAAAACCATAAAAGTAGCTACCTCGAAATTAACGATTTGAATTACTCTAATAATTTGAAACCTAAAATGTAAGCGCATACAAAATGAGACTAATATACAATTCAGCATTTAATTATAAACCATTCGAAACAGTTTCAACGGGGTTGAAGCATTGAGTGAGGCATGAAAATAATTGCTGAAATTATCATCTCCATCCGCAACAAATTATCTGCTTTTCGGTGTATGAATACGGTTAATAAACACACACTTCTATCTTAACAACGTGTACTCCGCGTTTTCATTGTTCCGTTTCATATTTTATAAAGAGCCCAGCGCTTTGATTATGAACATTATTAAGCAAATATTAAAAATTACTTTGTTTAAAACAGCCCTTGTGATACGAAGCCTAAACAGCGTGTTACAGTTTTCGCCCTTCGGTAATTAGGATTTCAGAACAAAGTGCGAGCTCGGGGCAGCAGCGTAACCGCCCCCGGTGGTACAAAGCTCGTACGACGCAACGAATACCCTCTGACCCGCGGCAGTCGAGTTGTTAGCGCATTCGAAAATGCAAATTAGGGCGTTTCTGTAGTATTTCGAAGGGTGCATTGTATTAAATTTTCACTTGCATTCCGCAAGCCATATAAACAGATACCCTTCAAAACTCAATAAGGTTTTCATCAAGATCGATTCATACACACTTTCTTCCCCCGCCCCCGTTCATAACAGAATATTACATTTCTCGTTTGTATAAGATCGACGCGGACGTAATGAGAAAGATTTTTAATAAATTGAGAAACGAGCTAATAAAATGAAGCTCTAAAAGTTGAAAGGTGTCCTCAGATTTATTAAGATTATGATGGGTTTCATTTCGGGGAAAGCTTTCGGTTGCTGATCTCGTAAAGTGCAACTGAAAGTTTCATAAAACTTTAATTAGAAATTTTACTTGTAACTTGAATCTTTGTTTCAATTTCGGCAACCTACATTTCACGGGACTAATTCGGACGCTACATCAATTAAAAAAATTTAATTGTTCGTTACATCCGATGCTTGTTCGATTCGTGCTTACATAATTATCCAGTGGACTGCTTGAAATGGTTTAAATCCCAGTACAGACGAATTGGTCCGAACGCATTTACAAATTGTAACTGAAATTAGCTACAGCCAGCGATGGGGATGCTGTCTTTTAATCAATACATTGTTCATATACTGTGTGTTTGAAATGTAATCGGAAGCACTTGATAGTGATAAATTATATCACTTATAAAAGTTGCAAAATTAATTCAAATTAAGAAAACTTTTAGAGTTTTATTTTGATAATTTATACATGCAATTATTTCTGGAGATAATTATTTGTTTTTATGCGCAATTGAAATTCACAAGGGACGTTAGAGAAGTAGGACTAATTAAAAGAGGAAGTATGTAAATGTAGACGTATTAAGACATCCCTAGATGACGGAAAACTTTCGGTAACGAGACATCTACACATTTTCCCAGGATGGGAAGTGAACTGAAAATAATTAAATTTCATGGAACGAAATTTTTAATGAAATCTCAATTCAGAAATTCGCAACAAATTATGTGTTTCTATTAACAAATGGCCAATATCTTCTACACTGCAGCATTAAAATTTGGCTTATAATTTAAAACCCTTAATTTAAAATTTAAAATTATGAACACGAAACAGACCCGCACATAATATTCGTTGACTTTAAACAGGCATTTGACGGCGTGAACAAGCAAAAATTGGAAGAAGATATGCGAAAAATGGACATTCCCGAAAAACTCGTTAGATTAGTCAAAATGACAACAAAAAAACTCACAGGCCAAAATAATAACAAAGGAAAGATATATAAAAGCACAATATATCTTTAGATGCAGTCGTGAACACAACAGAAGTGAGGAAACCAATCATAACAAACATGACACAAATAGTTATGCTATGCAGACTGTCTGCCACTGATGGCAAGAGACAGACGCAGCTTGGAAAAGCTGTTTATGGAACTTTCAAAGGGAGCAAGAAGCAGAGAATTGGAACTAAATGAGGAAAAAATGAAATACATACAACCCGAAGTAATACACAAGAAATTAATTAATTTTAGGTATCTAGGCGTAGTGATAAATGAAAAAATGAACGAACAACAGAAATAGCTGAGAGAATAAAAACAGGAAACAGAGCCTACTGGAAATACCAAAAGTTCTTAAAAGACAAAAACCTCAGCATAAACACTAAACTGCAATAAGACCAACTATAACGTGTGCAGCAGAAACAATGGTACTCACAAGTAAAGATGAAGAAGCCCTAAGAATCGTAGAGAGAAAAATCCTCAGGAAGATATTTGGACCAGTAAGAACAGAAGAAGAAGAACAAAGAAGACTCACGAACCACAACATAAAACAAAAAATGAAAAAGTGAAGATATAGTGAAACAAATAACAGCACAAAGGTTGACGTGGTACGGATACATGCAAAGGAGTCGGCCCGAATCGCACATTAGAAAAATTACAAATTGGAGACCCGACATAAGCCAGACAAGAGGAAGGCACAAGACAAGGTGGAAAGATCAAACCCATAAAGACATTAAGAGCTTAAAAAAATGGAGGACGATATAAAAGAGAGAAAGAAATGGCAGAGAGAAACTGAACAGGCAAAAACACACAACAAATCATAAAGTTAGCAAAGAAAAGTAGGAGACCAACAGAATGATTCACTGTAGCAAAGGAATCTGACGAGCTTACCCGAGCGGCCACCGTTCCATTAAGTATATTTAAAATCTTTATATTAACTTTATCAAAATCTAATATTATAGAAGAAAAAATGTTTCTCTATATTGCTTTATGAACTATGGAAACACTTTCGGAATAAGAATAATAAAATTGGAAAGCTTGTGTGAAGGTGTTTCAAAATTGACATGATGAAACATGGAAACAATTCAATTAATGCCTTAATGGATAGGATGCTTTTGGACAATGGAAAATAATCAATACTTCATCTAAATATAAAGGGGAAAGTAGACATAGAGGCATGCCAGTAGCTCTAGTACGTGACCATGGAGAAAAAATTTGTCTTTGGGCAGGACGCAAGAAAATCGCAAGGAACATACATATTCACGTAACTTTTCCAGACCTGGAAAATTCTAATGATAATATCGTGCTCTTGCAAGTGCTACACGTCTTGAAGGAGTCTTCATAAAGGTTTCATAGATGTTTGAGGTTCGAGGTCTACATTCTGTGCAAAACTGAAGCTTTCCTATTTACGGGAAATTTTTTGGTGAACAAAAACAACCTCTTTTCATCTTCGTTTTTGTGTGCAACACGCGTCTACATTTTTCTATTCTGAATAATCTCTAAATTCCCAAATAAAGCTGAGCCTAAAACTCAAGGTTTCTAGGAACAAGTTATTATTATTATTGCTTTTCAGAAATCGGGAATTAGTGACTGGAAATTGCTGGTTCATCAATTTTTCCTATTCTTGCATAAAACCCATTCGATCCTTGCTTAAGACCCTTTGGTGATTGGAAACTGTTGAATCAGCAATTTCTTCATTATAACTTGAGAAATAGAAATAGAAAATGTAGATTTTACAAATCGCAGATGATCAAGCAGTGATAGTCCACAATAGGACAAAGGCAACGTGGAATATATGGCTTGCATGCTTGGAGAAGAATAAGTTAAGAGGGATCTAATAGACGTTGTTTATAAAATAAAATATTGGCATGTAGAAGCCGTATCAAGTCAGTGTAAAACTGTAGAACGGATATTGGAGGCAAATCAAATACATAAATCTATAATTAAAATCAGTTATATTAATCGCAAGGCACGTAGCGGTTGAGTTGAATTAAAATTTATTAACAATTTGGTGGCAGTGGTGGGATATCCTCCGTTTATCTACTTTCATTTATTATTTAATCTCCCGTCCGTTATGATTTGGTGGTAGCGGTGGAAATGTCGAAAAATTAGGTCGTCGAAGTAAAAAAATCGTTTAAGTTGAGGGATAAGACCGAACCATTTGTTTAATGGAGCGAAAAGTTTCAGTAAAATTCGTATCAGTTTATTACTATTCTAGAAGAAGAAGACTTTTAACTTCATCTTGGAAAATATGTAATACAAGAAATATTACTAATAATAAAAATGGCCTTTTTCTTTATAGTTTGCAAATCTTCAGTAGGTACATAAACGCTGTGTTCAGAGAGCCCCTGCAAGTTGCATAGCTACATACATACGTGAAAAGTAGAAAGTCCTCAATGGGTCGAAGGAAATTGCCACGGGAAATGCGCGAGATGTCGAAAACTGGCGTTTTACTGACGAAAAAAAAAATAGAGACTGTAGTAGACAGAGTGAGTAATAAGGAGATTAGAAACTGAATGAGTAGATTGAATGATATACACACACGGGGTTTGGTTTGAGCAAACACAGAGAATGAAAGGAGAGGACACCGCCCCACAGACAATGGAATACACAAAGACAGATGGTCGAAAAAGGAACTAGGAAGGAAGAAGTGTGTAAAACAATAAACGCAGGCAACGTTCTAATTCGCTTTTATTGGTAGTTTATTGTAATAATCAAATGATTTTACATCCTTTTCTGAGTTATCCTTAAAAGTGAACGACATACCGGTCGTTGTTTTAAAGATGGAAAGTACGCAATATAACAGACAGAAAGCGGTGACGTAAAAGGAGGCCTAGCCCATTGCGGAAGCGTTTTCTATTCAGAACTTAATGAAATTCTCAATTATCCGCGCTATTTCTATGTCTCAGCTCGATTCAACAACCGGTATGTATAGGTTTGTTCCATTAGGAGGTTCTGAATAGTTCGGAACCGTCAAAATCAGTTGCCCACCAAAGTAATGACTGGTTTCAACAGCGCCATCAAGTGCACAACTTTGATGAGTGCATGCTTTGACGGTTCCGAACTATTTAGAACTTCCTAATGAAACAAACCTTATATGTATTTTCGGGCAATGTTCAGTATAGGAGCTAAATTTGAGAGAAAAATATATTTGTCACAAAATTTATAAACGCATGTAAACTTCTACTATTTCTTATTATCAGAAAATAACCAATATCGGAATAATATAGCACATAGATTACTAGCAAATTAAATGCATATGTGAAGTAATTAATTTGAATGAAATTTGTTTAAACATACCGAAGTTTTGTGATAAATAACATTAAGATGTTGTATTACGTATACAGAGTGTGTTTTCTTTTCTGTGAAACAGAAACGTGTAAACATTCCATTAGCGTCAAATGCAACTTATGCGGAAACATGAAACAACAAAAATATGAAACGCGGAAAAAATATATTAAAGGAAACATCTAAAAGAGAGTACGCGCGTTGAGTTTTAGAGCCTGAATAATTTAAATGTAAAGCAGTGAATCAGAAAACAGCGAAACAATAACACCGTCTCCTCCATTTTGGGCGCCGCCAAAAAGAAAAAACGAAAAAAAAAATCATTTATGCGTTATTTAATATGTACGCTTTCAAAGCAACTAGTACTTTGTGTTTTCAATTGAGTTTTACATTTTAAAAGTTAAAAACAAGCGAAGTAGGATTTCTTTTTCCACGTCACGGATTTCACAAAGCCCGCAACTTTCCAAAGGTAACGCTTCGCCGTTCCCGCTCGTTCTGAATACCTGCCGCCGACTTTCAATATCAAAATTATTATCGAATAACATCGGGAACGTTTCGAGGCTGGGAAAATTAAAACAATAAACAATTGGCGCGTTATTAAATTTTTCGGAGTGGAAGTTCTTCTTGAGTTTGGCAGCTTTCTTTTATTATGAGATTTACGGCTCGTTCGCCTTACAATTTTAGAGTCCGTCAGTGACAAACCGCAAGGAGGGGAAAAAACGCACACGTGGGACGTTCTGTTTTCCTTACTTTGTGAACTTTTAAATTCAGACAGCTTTACATCTCACGGGAAACGGAAGGACTTTACCTTCAACTTTTACATTTACTGATGTCTCTCCCACACAATTACAATAATACCCGTACTTCTTTAAGTTCAAACAAAATTAAAAAAATAATACAAAAGGAAGATATTTATATTCTTAAGAATATATTGTAATAAAATAGGTATATTACCTTTACTAGCTCCGTCAGGGCCACGCAGTATGGTGCACTCTTCTATTGTCCCAAACGGCGCAAATAATTGTCTAACATCCTCCTCAGTTTGTTGCTTGCTGAGCATACCCACGAACAGCTTTCTGTCTGCATTCGTAAAAGAAAAAGATTAGTGACGAACCGTCAACAGTGCGCACACATAAACATATCTAACGCTGGTGCAATTCCATTTAATCGTCGGCTAATATTGACACTCAAGGTACGAGCTTAGGAGCTAGCGATCGATATTACTGGAGCTGTTTGTTCTAAGGACGAGCATTGAGGAGGATTTTTATGGAAGACCGGTTCGCCGGAATTGGATCAAAGGCGTCTTCTAAATCAGGATGGGATATAATGAAAGGATTATCTGAAAGGAACTCGAGCGACCCTCGACACTACATATCTTTTGGGAGACGTCAATTTTTCTGTTGCGTCGTCCGCGTAAAGATAATTTTCCTTTGACGACTTCTATAACGATTCAGTTTAAGTAGCTTAATAATTTCATTTAGAGGGAAAGAGAAAATTCATTCTTTATACTCGTAATTATAAGTAATACACTCATTTCGAAGAACTTTAATAATTTTAAACTGGCTGTATCATTAGGGGTTCAACATCAACTTTTTTTTTATTGATTATTTAATATTACACATCAATTTTGTCTAGATCTGCTCGTCCGTTCGACAATTTTTATGTGTTTATGTGATTGAATGGGCCTGGGAAATGCCTTTCAGCTTTAATCCAATATAAAATGGGAAGAGAAAGAAAAAAACCTGAAAGTTGGAAGAGGAAATGAAATTCTAGATTTCCAAAAGGAAAGACCTCTATCACTCATTTGAATTCATAGGAGACTTCAGTATATTTTTATGTTAGTTATTACTGGTACCACTTAAACTTTGGTAAAAGGCACAGATAGACATTCATGGGGCCAAACTATGTATATTAGCTATTTTCCTTTGAATTGGATAATTGGAAATGTGTAAAGCATAGTTTTGTTTATAAACTGTTACCATTTGTATTTGGTAGTTCTGGCAATCAAATTCTTTAAAAAACAAAGAAATCTTGTTTCTAAAGTGTTTCTGTTTGTATTTGGTGTTCATGGTAAAGGGTTTGGTCTCATTGTTCTTCTTCCAAAGTAGTCTTCCTTTGAGTTTGGGGTGTTTGGGTGTTGGTAGTTTGAGAGTCGCTCTTTTTGGGGAAAGGATTATGACAGTGCTTTGGTAGTTGCGTTGTAACATACGCGGCGGTACATTGACCATACTTACCGGCCAGCACCTAGTGTGCAGTTGGCCAGTACAGGTACTTCTAAAACCGCGGGTGAGCAGGCAAGCCCGTGCTGGTTTCTAGAAATAGCTGTACGTACGAATAGACATGTAAACGCACTATACATCCAGAGGTACACAACGGCTAGACATACATCGAACGAACGAGCTGACCATGGCTGCACAGGAACAACGCACTACAACAGTCTAATACGCACGACACTGTCACATCGCCACAACAAGGACAGGACGTGGTCTTACTTGACCGGGTCCGGGGCGGGCGGGGGAGCTAGCTATCTCCTCGTTACCTTGCCCCTACTTCCACCAGATGCCGCCGCAGATGTTGGCCGCCATCACGAGCTCTGCAATAAGAACAGAACTAGGAGGCGGCTTCACGGGCGGCGGTCTCGGGTCGCCTAGCCTGGATATCAGAATATAAAAATACACTACCTTAACGCCAAAATAAACCAAGGACACAAAAACAGAGAAAAGAAATAATAACGGACACCTAAACAGCATGCGAAAGACACACATAAAAAAAAGTTTGCATGAGGAGGTAAAACGACGAGCCGGTCTTCCATTATTGCGCGCAATTACTTAATTGGAAGGTTGTGAAATTAATTAAAAGACAAGTCTTCAAAGGCGAGTCAGTCGTTTTACCCAGTTGTAACGTGATAATTGTTTCACTAGTCGTACACATAAATTTGCATGTTTTAATCCGGCCATTTTCGTAGCAGAAGGGAGCGTTTAACCCGAAACAAAAGAAAATCCATATCAATGAGACTACTTCGACTGTATATATAGCCCGATGGAGATAAGAAAAGTAAAACGTCGGTCGGAGGTAGGAGTATTTTATAGTCCTGTCAGAAGACATCGGCTATCAATTCAAGAGAGCGGAAGACATAGAGAGTTCATAAACCAGAGCAAGGAAAGACAAAGAGAAACATCAGTCAGCGGCACTCGCAGAAATACGTAAAGTTTAAGTAAATGCGGCAATTTACTGTAAGAAATGAACTCGATTCGGGACATTCAATTCCCCCGGAGCAGTGTACAGCGGCACTGAGTTAGCAGGGAGCGACCAAAGTCACAGACGTATCTGATTTTCGGAAGTGACAAACTGTGCTTAATAACAGACCGTGGAGGAAATAAAACAAACAAAAACGCTCGGCTAGGACACTGACGAATTTTAAACGACCTAATTATCAGAACGTGAATGGAGTCGGAATTACTTCATCAGAAACACTATTATTCCATCATTAAATAAATAACATTACAAATCATACAGAAGCGTTCCTTGCTGTTGACATGAATTGGTAAAAAGCAATTAATTACTTGTTGTCTTATCACGTTGATTACTTGATATTAATTGGCGGTATTGCATGTGTAACGAGTTTTCATTAAGATTCTATTAAGATACCGTTCCAAATATTACTGTACACAATTAGAGGATGCGGCAGTAAACAATATGCGTTTCACAGTGATCTAGTTAATACTCTGCACTTGGATTGTAGTCAGTTTATTCCTCAATTTTAGTTTTAATGTAACAAAAAATGTTAGGAATTTTTATGAAAAACTTGAAAGATTTTGTTTATATCTCTAAATTTTTCACGTTTAACCTTAATTCGTGCAAACCATTTATACTTTCGTTTTTCCTCAATGCACCAATTCGGAAAGATTTCCATTTTGGTTATCATGACGAATCAATTCTTGTTTGTATGGAGTAGCGATACAACAAGAGGACCAAATTGGGTGAAAACTTAAGAGATAACAAATTACTTTCACTCTGTAGGTCTGTCATAGTTATTTTGGACATTCTCAATGTAAATGTTACTTTCTTTGAGCTACCATCGTTAATAGCAAATTTGTAATTCTTTGATGAAGTCTTTCAAAATTGACCTGGACGTCCTTAACCCTTTCTGGTGTTCTGAGTTTAACGCTTGGTGCTGTCTTGGCGATATACTCCTCAATTTTCCTCAACGCACCAATTTCAGTTATCACGCCTTCTTATGTTTTCGCATACGCAGAGCATCGACAGGACAACAGAACTAAAATATTTGAGATGGATTAAAAGTAGTAATTAAGAAGTAAGACAATGTAGTTAAAGAAAAACAAAGTCTCATGTTAAAAAAGAAAGAAAAGAATCTTCTAACGGGAACAGGAACTGGAACAATGCTCGACGAAGTTCTTGAATTTTTGATACGGAGTGAAATGACTTCTGCAAGAATCGATGTGACAGGAATGCTCAAGGAAGTTCTTGAACTCTTGGCGCGTAGTGAAATGACTTCAGCAAGAACATTCTTGTATCGAACAAATGTCGCAGGATTACCCAAGAAGTTGTTGAATTCTCGACACAGTGTGACAATGTGGATGAAATCAGAAATAATGCAAGATTATTACATTTATGTTATTATTTTTATTTCCATTTTTTAAATTTGCTATCTTCCTCTCTATTCTGATCATTAAAACAATAGTAGACGGCAAGTCTTCCTTTAAGAAAAAAATTTCAGCAGGAAGATTCTTAATCTAAAGAACCATCATGAAAGAATTGCAATTATATTATTAGTCATTAGGACTTCTCAGTAAGTAATTTTCAAAAAAGAAACTCTTATAGAAGAAGAGTAAAGAGGAAATGAAATTTGGAAGATTTACAAATTAATTTGCAGTTAGAGAAAAAAAAGAGGAATAGAAAATAGGCATATGAAGGAGAAGAGCAAGAGTTACCCTTTCTTAATACACGGTCCTTCAAAATGTACGAGGGCTTTTCTTTTTCTGTTGATCCTATCTAGTGGGCGATGATTTTTTCACAAAGGTTTTGTCAATTCCATTATCTGTGAGTCTATCATAAGTGACAACGAAAACAAAAATTGTAACTATTTCGAACTTCTACGCGGTCAAAAAACGTGATCACTTCAAGGTACGGAAAACTTTGTGCGCGTTGGGTACCTCACAATTTAAAACCAGCTTAGAAAGAGGGTCGTGTCGATTGGTGCCAAATCACACTTCAACGGTTTGCTCACGGATCATCCCATCTGGTGATGAAAGTTGGATATACTCATATGATCCCGGAAATAAGCAGCTGTATGGGTGTTTCAAAATGAAAACTCCTTTTCGGAGTTACTGGATATACCTCAACTAGGTATAAACACTTGAAGGTCATAGAACTGTTAATGCCGAATGATATGCCACTATTCGTTTAGCGGTGGTCATCAAAGCAGTTCGAGAAAAACGTCCGAAAGGAAGGATTATCTTGCATCATGACAATGCTCCTCCATACACTGCTGCAAATACAGTTGAGTTTTTAGAGCAGCAAAATATTGAATTAATGGGTCACCCCTCCATGCAGTCCCGACCTGACTCCCAATGATTTTTTTCCTGCTTCCCCAAATGGAATACGATTTACATCGGCAGATGAAGATGTCATGGCATTTCAAAATGAGGTAAATGACATTACTTCGGAAACATGGCAAAAATGTTTCGAAAATTGGTTTCTTCGAATGCAAAATTGTGTTGACTACGGCGGAGAAGAATATTTTGATTAAAAAAAAAAAATAATAATATTTTTCTATGTTAGGCTCATCAGAAAGAGAACAGCTCTCGTATTGCATATTTGATTTCACTAATAACAGAAAAGTAATCAACTATTCACTTCGGGTATATCTTCAATTGGAAGAGAAGATTTTGTTACAATTGTTGATTTAACAGTTGTTAAAATGACGCGTTGCTTGACGCAACATTACGTCTTTTGCGTTGAGAAATTTATTCAATTCAGTAGTCGCTGTTCAAAGTTATTTTCGACGCCACTTTAATATCACCGCAGGACTATTACGGCCTGGGTTTTTAGATCGAGAGAGTTGGAGTTTATTTTAGGACAAAAGATCAAGTTGAACATTGAGGTCTGTCTGCAGTGATCTTAACGAAGAAAGCATAAGAGGTGCTTGCGCTGACCGAAGGGAAAACCATATTTTTCTGGAGTGAAGACTGACAACTTAAAGGATCTTCTGATGTCTGCACCAATACTGTCGTATCCACGATTAGAGGGCCAATTCATCGTAGACACGATGCTAGCAATCACGGAATTGGGGGCGTGCTATCACAAGTGCAGGACGGAGAAGAACATGCTATAGGTTACTTCAGTAAAGTTTTATCCAAAGCTGAAAGAAACTATTGTGTAACCAGGAAGGAGCTTTTTGCTGTGGTGAAAACAGTGGAACATTTTCACAAGTATTGAAATGTTTCGATAATTTGTTTTAAAAATAAAACGCGATTGTTGCATGTCTGATTTCATAAAACACATGTTCGTTTCTCGGACTTGCAGCATTGATTTGTTGACCGGAGGCGCCACCGGGACCGACGGGCTGTATGTTTCTGCCCACCCAGGAGCACAATAAATAGATCATCGCCACATGGGTTTGAATGTTTTCTAAATTTTAAGTACTCGCCCAGGATCACAAAGACCAGATTGCAGGCAATTGGAAACATCTCTCGCTGTCCGTTTCGTGTTTGAAAACTGACGACGTTCACAGTAGTAGAGTCATAAACCAACCTATCTTGACATTTCATATTGTTTTTCTAAACTCTTATGTATAGATTGCTTTGTCAAAACTGCAAAACGTGCGAGCCGGGTGCGCGGGGATATCACGTTACGTTGTGTCTTATCTCAGTCCGAAAACAGACCTTTTAAAAACGTTAATTTCCACACTTGAATAAGTAAAACTTATAGATGTTTGTGAGACATGAACAAAACATCCCCATGGAGTAGTAGAGTACTCTTAATTTTTCTAACATCTGCAAAGGCAGCATGTGAACCAAAACATCACGAACGGGATTGGCTGAGGTGATTTTGAATTTTCGTTGCAAGTCCGAGAGCGGGGCTTAATTGTTTTCGTGTTAAGTAAAAATACGCGGAGGAAGGCAGATAACATTTACGCTTAGACTAAAACGGTCGAATTGAACCTTTTAGTTTGATTCCGCAGTTTTCTTAGGCGCTTGTAGTCTTTATTCAAATTTGTATCCTTATATAACTCGGTTGTTTGTTAAATCATCTATACCGGCACGATTAAGTTCAGTCACAAAGGGCAATTAAAATAAAACACGGGCGTCGCGGGTGATTAAACAAGGAGTGTGATTAGTGCGGGAGTGTTTCACGGATTAACGCATATTGGTAATTTGCATTTATTTGTATTTCTCCATCGCATCTTTGGTGGCATAAATAGAGCGGGAGTAATTTAAATTGCATTAATTCGTTGCCGAAAGAGTCAGTAAAGTCCATTATTATCATTACATTTATTTATCTACCTTACTGCGAGTGTTAAAACGCAGTAGTGACTTTCATGTTTAAAAGCTTTAATTGGTCAGCGTTCATAACTTGTAGCCGAGTTCGATAATTTAGTTAATCAGCAACAATTTGTCATTCCCTGCATCTACTAGGGATTTTCCATACAGTGTACGTTAGAAACCACCACTCTAAGGGGAATTCTCTCAAGCAAATTATAAACCAAACAATCAGTAATACATTCCTGACATTTTCTCGATCAAGGTTTTCACAACCTGTATATGTGGGGGGGGGGGGTTAACTGTTGTCTTGGCTGGGAGGTTTGTTGGTAAATGATAAGCGATTGCCTCGAGACACCCATAGTGTAGCACCAAAAAAACAGTCGAAGGGACCTTGCGCAATAATTTAGTTAGATAGGTTTAGCCGACGGAAAAACGAAGAAGAGAGAGATTTGAAAAAAGGTGCCAAGGGCCACTCTCTCAAGGCGATCGGAAGCAGCTGGGAAGTCCCCTACCCGTCGATCTTAATTACTTAGGTTAATTAGAGATAGGGTACACCATCACCTCCAAAAGGAGTCCGTGAAAAACGGGTGATTGCTTTTGATTTACCTGCAGATTGATCGCTGAAGGCGGCAGGAATCATATACTTCGCCCCAAAACATCTGATTAAGTCATTAATTAATTCTATTAATTAAGTACACTGTCGTCCCACAGAGACACTTTGTGCGTTAGTTTATTAAATCGAACAAGTCTTTGAATACCAGTAGAGTTACAGACGCTGTACTAAGACTCGAAACTTTGAAACTCAATTAATTATTGATCTAAGTCAGGCGTAGAGCTCTCCAACAAACATCTGCGTAACATTTTACTACCAACGGTGTGAATCGGAGGAATTTAGATCGCCCCGATACCCGAAGTCGAAAAGTACTACGAAAGTCACACTGTGTTTCTGAAAATCGTAAATTTTTTGATTAATTGTATTTGATTTCAAACCATCCGGGTTTTTTACGCTCAATTTCTCTGATTCGACAGAAGAGGAGAGACGGAGTTTTTTGCCCGATCAAATTAATTATTACAACAAATAATTACTTAAATTTTAATTGTCGCGTTTTATTATTAACTTGCCTATTTCCTTGCTAAAGCTAATTGTACTATCGCACCAAACAAGGAATCTGGGAAACCACAACGTAGGGCCACTTACTTTCGATAATTGTGCCATAATCATATAATATCAAAAGTAGCTTCAGCGCAGGGCATTCCGTAGGGTCACTCACCCAGGAATAACATCTGGGGGATTGCACTGTTAGAGTCGACGGGCGCCACGCAGGTAAAGGGACAGGCCGATCGTCATCGGTCATAAGTCTCAGTTGGAATTCCGTTGACCCATATTTATTGTTTACTTATGTAAATTATTTGTCTGTTTACTTGTAAGTATTGATTAATAGCAGTAATTACTGGGACGCGCTACAGTATCTTTATGGTTGAAGTGTTAGCTCCAATTCCAAAATATAGAAGGCCAGCTTGTCAGATGGATAGAAAGTTTACAGGAGTATGATTTTACAATCGGACATCGCCCAGGCCATGCCCATAACAATGCAGATGCACCCTCCAGAAGACTGTCCTAAAGATTGTCGGCACTGATTAAAATTGGAAGACAAAGAAGGAATAAATCCCATCAAAAGACGCGTGTCACAAGCAACCAATGGCAACCGGAGGCAGGAACAACGCCAAGAGAAAGATGTACGAGATATAATCTTCTGGAAAGAAAAAGGACAACGTCCAAGCTGGGCTGAAATATCAGATTAGTCCTTTATTCGTCAGATCGAAGCATGCCAAGGATGTGGCGGTATGGTCAGCAAGACCTTCGGGTCTTTCAGCTCCAATTTTTTTTTTTTGGGACTATTTGAAAAATAAATAAACTGAGAAACCTAGAAAAGCTCAAGATGAGCACAAGATATGAAATCAACGCTTTTCCACGGTACTTCCTTCAAACTTAAGCAAAAATTTGCCTGTCACTGAAAGAATGCATTGAAGAGAATGACGGTCATTTACGAAACACCATATTCAAAACATAAAGAAATTTCCGTCTTGCTAGTTTAGAAATAATTATAAATTTGTTTTGTTATTCAAGTTAATACATTTTTATAAGCTGTTTAAAAATGGACGATTAAAGAATTAGGGTTGAAAAAAATATATAACGGCAAATTATGGAGACATTTGTTTCACTCAAGAAGAAACCCATTCTTAATATAATTAATCGATTAAAGGCCGCTTTAGATTACCCCTATTTCTTGTATAAGATCTGGTTCCATTTCTTAAACAATTTAATTTGTCCAGTAAATTGTTAATCGAATCAAAATTATTTGGAAAAATAGAACATGTTCTATCTCCAAGCGTACCTACAATTCTGCAGCGCAAACATTTTTTGCTCCAAATTTTTATTGTAGAAATTGAACCAAATCTCGTACAAGAATCAGGGAGGGTTGCCTAGTTCTTCCAAACAAATGTTTCCTTTACAAGAAGAACCAAACAAGAAATCTCCAGATGTTTTTATATACATGTATTGTAGAATATTTGTAACTTTTCCCGATTAATTTGCAATTAAAGAAATAGAAATGAAAAAAATAGAAGGAAAAATGACAGGGAAATTTGCATACTCGCATACAACTATGCGCATATCAAGTTTGTATAATCACGAGCGCACACAGCTCATGCATTTTAGAGGAACTCCTGTCGACAACACGTGAGGCCGTAATTAATGGCAGATGTACAAGAATTACTCGCACAATGGGATGATATAAGTGCATAAAGCGCAGAAAGATTAAAGAACGCACAAGTGCTGTTGACTTTCAGCGGGCGTTCTCTCTTCATCTCGCTGCCTGCCGCAGTGTTTTGCTAAAGTGGCGTGTGTGAAGCGGAAACAAAGCCACGTATCGCAATCGCTGACGTATTTATTGCGCTCTGAAGTTATTTAATTTCAGAATTTCCAGCGGAAGCTCAACGCTCAAAAAAAATGAGCCAATTATTATAACTGTCAGAAGTGAGGGAAGAAATTAAATTCCTCGGTGATGCGCGCTGAACGGTGTCGAGTTGGACTAATTATGAACTGTTTTGCATATCCACATGCATGTCTAACTCGTCTAAATTGTTCTCAGATATTACAAGGTAATTAAGTTCATATTTACGACAACGTTACACATGCAATTTTAATTAATTAATTAATTAATTGCAAGATCTTCTTTAATTAAATACATATAATCGCAACTGTATGTTTTGTAAGTATTAATTTTAACTTCTTTAAAGCAATCAATATCCGACTGTACTTTAATTGAAATACAAAGAAAACTGTACGTAAGTTAAGAAAGTTTACCTCCGCGGTTTTCACTGTCCGCTGGTTTCACTTGGATGGGGCGGTTCATCTGGAACAAAAAAAAACAAACAATGTCAGCATAATGAAGCCGGCCAAGAAAATTACACTTGCAATGCAAATTTTCCAAACTCCGGATCGCTTTGAGAGCGGCTCGCACAACTCGAAACGGAATACCGAGCTTCGGACTTGTTGTTTCAAGAATTTAATAAATTTTAATAAATGCCGAAATATCTGGCCGGTATTTTAATGGGAAATCGTTAAATTTCTGGAAACCGGGCTTTAATATCGTGGGCTTCCCTCTTGTGCAAATACACGAGCGCCGCTTTCACAATCTTTCCTTTGCTTCATTTAACACGTTTTATGTTTATTAAATCTCTAAATATATTACCATAGAAATAATAAATTAAAAAACGCCTCGCGCAGTTTCATCCCCGGGTATTACACGAGTCATGAAACGAGAACGTTAATTAACGTTATTTTATAAGTAGTGTGTGTATTAGCCAAACGTTCGCGCTTAAAATTGAATGCAGAAAAACAGGCGTAATGTTATGGTGGAGGATTTCTAGTAATGAATTGTGAACACGTGATGCTTTCAGGATTATTACATTCCGATATATACGGGGCACAAATATTATTCTCCGTCGGGGAAATTAATATCATAATGTACTTTTTCTACTGTTATTGTGTGAATGTTTAACGCACTTGTTGTTTCTCTTCTGTCAGATTGCTGCTCGCTTAACAAAAGACAATTTAAGTAAAAAAAACATTTTGTTATTGCATTACATATCACTGTAACTTCACAGAATAGATTTACCTCAGGAGATAAAGCTTCTTTACGTACAAGTTTAGTTTTTCGTTTACACATAATTTAGGGTACCTATTCAGTCTCCTGTTTCACAGTTGTTCCCTATTAGATCTTTTCTAGATATGAATCAGTTTAGAACTTCCTTCAGATCTGCAGATATGTGTGCGGTTTGTGCGTAAAAGAAATCTGCAAACTTTTTTCTTTTATTGTATTTTCATGCTCTTCGCCTTTTGTGATAGTGATTTCAAAGCTCCTTGTAACAAAAGTTGGGATACATAGTCTTGAAGTTGTATACGTCAGTATTATCATCTAGCTTAAGATGAAGTGGTGTTTAACAGACTTAACGTGAATGTCTTTGCATGCAGAAGTTAACATAAAAGACGATATGGTGTGTGCAACAAAAACATAATGGAAGGAAAAAAATGGTTATGATATTATGATATTATAAAAATTTTAAGCGCGTCTAACTTCGAATTATATGAAACTTCCGTACATACGAAGCTAATTAAATAGAATCTAAAATGGGTTTGTATTCAGGTGCACCTATTCATAAAGAGCATTATTTCTCTAATGCGTCAAATTACCTTCTTATTGAAACTAATGTTGAACAGAACAAAAGCACATTTCCCAATAAACTTTATACAGCCACAAATGACTGAAATGAAAGCAATGCGTTGCATAGTTTATGAGGGCGACGTTAAATACTAGACTACAAACTTTGCCATTAGTAAATATAACACTTTTATTAATGCCTTTAATACATAAAAGCCTCTGTATGCGAGTTAACATGTTCTTGGATTTATTAGAAATATATAAGTATATGGTTCTATAAAAATATGTTTTACATTCTCACATTTGGTTACTTTAAAAGTGACAGAAAATAGTCTCATTAATTTATTAAAATCTACAAGCAAGTCTTCAAGCATGGCAAGGTGTGTGTGTGTGTGTTTAACGCTTTTAATCTGTTATAACTATAATAAAACTCAGGCAATAATTCAATTCCTATCAAAATGCTGGCCGGGTTCGTTATATTTCCACCAATGTGCTCATAAAAGTGTTCAATTGTATCCATTACAAGGGTTTTATTTTGACGAGATTCGGCATTATCTTAATTGTACGGGCCTTAATTGTTATTTAATTGTATCCTACAAATGTATTCCATATCTCGCATGTGCCACTTGCATAGGACATGTTTCTAATTTAGTCTGATGACAGGAAATTAAAGTCAAGCTTCTGTCCATTATGGCAGGAATGTTGTTATCGGCTATCTCCATAGCTACAGCTGGTCCGAGCTTTGACACGCGACATATTAGTCTGCTCGCTTCAAAGACGTATTGTTCCATATGTGTAACTGTTCTATGTTAGGTATATGTATAATAAATTCCGATACTAAAAACTATTAAATAATAAACCCGGAACAATATAACAGGACGTAAAACATCCTCTGCTTAAGAGCATAAAACGGCGCATCTAACGTTGATTAATGTAATTAACAAATGACAAGGAACAATACGTATAATTTATGGAATAAGATACAGCCGAATGATGAATGTGTATCATTCCGGTTAACAAAGTGATAATGGCCCTCGATGCGAAACAATGCTCGAGCGCTTGCAAAAAAAAGGAACGCGGGGATTGAAGATGTATGATAAATGATGACACATATCTGTTATTGATATTAGGGCAGGCTTTAGTGGCAATCAATGGGGTTAAAATCATTTTCATTGCGGACGATTACTCTTGAAAATTATTTGTAAATATTGACGGCGAAATTGATGCCCGCTCTCTCCTGCGTGTTTCGAAACGAAACAAATTTGGAAACACGTGCGAATGAAGGGCACCATTTATTTTAGATTTTCATCATTTTATTCGATGTTTCGGAAAATGTTATAACATCGAAATTACGATTTACTTTTAGTTAATATACAATTCAAATAATAAACAGTTTAATCAATATGTAATTTAGATTTATGGTAAATATCAGATAGGTAATAAATATTTTATTACATAAAATTAACTTGCAATAAGTACAATTAAGATATTTCAACAGGAAATGGAAATTAATTTGAATTATTGCGTGAGGTTTCATTACATCAAATTAAAATCGTTACACATACACACACACACACATTGCCAAGCTTGAAGAATTGCTTGTAGAGTTCCTTTTCTCTATCTCCTTGAAAATACTTCAAAATACAACATGTCAAACAAATTCATTAAATTCCAAGTTATACCCAATGACTGTGAAACAAAAAATCTTCCGGATAATTGGTTCCTTGATACGTAAGTATTATTCTAGTTTGTATTGTCACTAGCTAATAAATATGTAACGAATTCAATCGTTACTCCTAGGTCTTTAAATATTGAAATGTTATTGACATTTCATATAGAGAACAACATAATATAAAATGTAAAATAACAAATAAATAAATACCTTAGTTAAATGTATCTCATAATTCGAATTGAATTAATAATTTTGTTTTCAAAAGGATTTGTTTTCGTTTTATAGCATCTCAAGTTTTCCGTGGGAGGAATTATATATTACATACTTTCCAAATATGTTAGTAGTTCATATTAAAGTAAGAATAATTTTCATTTGCGTTTATAAAACCTATAAAAAAAAGAAGTTACATATTAAGAAGAAAAAAAATTTGTGCATAGCGAATATCATTCTAAAATAAAAAGCTAAAGATAATAAATCACCGAAAAAGAATAAAGAAAAAGTAATCTGCAGAATTTTAAGAAGGAGAAAAACGAAGACACAAAAATTTAATAAAAAAGTTGTGCAAGAAAAATAAGAGCAAAGCAAAAATAAGAAAACAGAGTTAAAGAAGGTGGTAGAACAAAAAAGGGTGAAAAGAGAACGTGTTGAGGCAGACTAGTAGAGCAAAGAAAGGTAGAAGGAGGATTGTAAAGAATAGCAGAGAAAAAGGAAAGCTAGAAAAAGGACCGTAGGGAGAAACAGAGAAAAGGAGATAGAAGAAGGAAAGAAGGGAAGCAGGAAAGTGAATTTAAAAGAGGGACATTAAAGGTCAGGACAATTTTGTTTAACTGAGGTAAATAAATAAGTAGAAAATTTTATCCTATAAAATATATATATATTGTACAACAATATACCTATTTCTACAATGTTCTTTGCAATATATTTCTTTCTGCCTGATAAATACTTCCTTCGGATGTGTACTTGCTCCGCAACACATTAGTTGAGACGGTAGAAAGCAATGGTCCTGAAATCATGCCCTGAGGAACCTTTCTAACTATTTTTTTAATGCCAGATGCTCGATTTTCTATAATACATTAGGTTGCTCGGAAAAGATTGTTTTCTTTTTAATTCAGAATGTTTATATACATAAGTATATAAATTTCGATTGATCTATATAATCACTATTTGCATTAGTGATCTTTTGTCATCTTTCTGCTGGCAGTTGTGTTCCACGGGATATCACCCAACTTTTCTGGAATCAAAAAACTCTAAACATAAAACGACCTTTTTTTCCGAACAACCTAATAATAATGCGCATATAATTGTATAACTCTTATTACGTGTATTTTCCGAAAGAGGACGTAGTGTGCCTAAAATTATATTCTTTGTTATATCCACAAAGAGGAGTTTCATGTTTCTTGATGGAAAAATAATTTGGGTTCCTTGATCTTGATTTTTTATTTAAATAATTTCCTGTTCATTAAAAATTTATGTAAAAAAACTGTACTTTAAGAAATCGGCAATTTCGTAAATCATTAAGTCCATTGCGTAAGTTAAATTCGATACAACGTCACCTACGCGATCGTTGAAAATATGCTCACTTAAAAATTATGTAAACAAACGTTACAGAGACTCGCTCTATTAAAAGCAAATAGTATTCGGAGAACTCGAAAAAGCTGGTATCAGAAAATCACGATAAATCATAGGGCACGTGACCCACATGTAAAGTTCTACTTATTCGGAATTTCCGTTGTAAAATCATGTAAAAGGTGACTGCTTTCCACAATAGATACCATACAGCGAGTAGCCGTATGGTCGTGAACATCTCCGAGAGGACGAATGCGAAATTAGTATTCAAAGAATGTCCTAGTGTATGATGAAACTCTGAAAATCCGCCCGACTCTCTGTATCTAGAACCATGGTTTGGGTGAGAAAACACTAATTTAATTGCCAATTTGTTACGTTATTGGAAACTAACAATTGCTTTATTTGATTTACGAAATGCTATTTGTTTCCCGTTACATATAAAATTATTTTGAATTTGTTTTGTATTGTCTCGTATATCGTTCTGAAGTAATCTCTAATTACATTTAAATTTTACATTTATCTAAATTTTTGTTCTTTAATTTTTAATTTGACTAAATTATTGTATGTAATAATTTTGTTTCTTTCTTAAAATTGGCTTAAATTGTTATATGATATACACCTGACTTTGAGGTATTGTTTTGATACTGTTTAGAATTTCGTTTTATGCCAAATTCCTTAATTTAATTTGTAATTGTTTTTACCTACCGTAATTTCGTCAATCCCAAAAAAATATACACTGTGGAACGAAAGTATGGAAACCTCTAAATATTTTAACAACGGTTAGGGCTATCGAAACGAAATTTGGAACAGTTAGTTTAGATAATAGCGCGGATGTCAAGATGGTGTCGGCGGTGTTGTCAATATTTCAGATTTATCGCCAGTGCTGCCAACTTTGTAATTTTAAATGAGGCACCTAGTATTTTTTTATTTGTTTAAGTTGCTTAAATCAGTATTAACATAATAACATGTGTAACATGTCTTATCCCTAATGTTCACTGTTTTCGAAATACATATTTCAACATTTGTAAGTTAGTAACATTAGAACGCGCACGTTTTTTTTAAAAAGCAAAGTTGGGGTTTGCTAAAAATTGTGTAAATGTCAATTTTAAGTTAGTGTGAAAGTTCTGACATAACAATTTGTTAGAGGTTTCCATACTTTCGTTCCACAGTGTATGTACTGGTGGGCAAGGTCCTAAATCTCATTACATATAAAGAGGGCATTGAGAGCAATTTTTGGCTAAATAAAGCTCAGACCAGATACGTACAAGGTGGGGCAAAAGTAATGTCATAATGTTAATTGGCAGCCATTTTGTTAGAAATGAAAAAAATTGGGCTCTGTTTTGACGGAAAGTTTATTTAAAGATGTCAAATTGATGACATTATGTTGAAAAAATGATAGTTGAGTTGATGCACATTTGTGCTCGTTTTACGACATTTTGAATGGTTGCGCGCAAAACATCTGGCTCCAAATTGATAATTTCTTCTTCAATGTTGGCTTTCAAGACTTGCAAGGTTTGTGGTTTGTTGTGGTAAACGCGAGATTTCAAAAAGCCCCAAATTAAGAAGTCAGGCGCCGTCAGATCTGGCAATCTGGCCGGCCAATTCATATCGCCAAAATCAAGACCGGAAATTGGTTAAATAAGCAGTAACAATAATTCCGCGTTGTTCAGGTGTGTATCGCTCCATTGCTTGTTGTCAACTAATTCTCTATCTGCCTACCACATAATTGTCAAAGCACAATGACATTTGACGCTATTTGCAAAAATTATGGCACATTCAATTATGACATTACTTTTGCCCCACCTTGTACAAACAAAGAAATTGCAGCATGTGTCCTTATGGTTTGATTAAAATTTTGAAGGAAAAGAAGTGGAAATTGTTGATTATTTTTGCGTGATTATTTTGTGAATTAAGATGTTTGGGCGTAATCTTACCCCCATCGTGACTGTAGAGGAGCCTCAACGAGGCCTTGTAAAATTGTTAAAGATGAAACTAAAGGATAATTCATTCCCTTTCTATTACCATTTTTAACCACCCGTCCCTGACAGTACTACACGTCACCTCCAAAGAAAAAATTGCATTTATGTGAAACTTGGAGAGTTTCTGATGCATCAAAGAATATGGCGTGACTTTATGAATAATGCAATAGAAATTATGTTTATTTATCTCTCGTTCTAATCGTTAATTATATCAAACTCACGATGCATAAAACTATGTTTTTTTTTTAAATAAATTATGAAGGTGAAGGTCATTTTGATGTTATTATTTTTTTCTGTCTTTCAAAATGGGTTGAATAATTAAATGAGAAAATACGATATCACAAGTCAGGAGAGACGATGTGGCACTTTCTTAATAATAATAAATTATTAACCGAAATTTTAATTAATCATTACCGAAAATGTAATCGCTTCATTCCACCCCCCCCTAACATTAAATATTCCGTCAAACGTCGCATCAGCATCGACTTTCAATTACCGGTCCACTGAATTTTTTAAGCACAATGGAATAATTTAAGCGTAAATTCCCACTGCGACGGAGTATTGAATTTCATATTAATACCAGACGCACACGTTTGCGAATTAATTTCGAATTTACGGCTTTAGTGACGAAAACTGATTTCTGACGTTCATATTAGACACTCCCGAATGAAGAAGCTTCTCTCATCTTCTCTTTTTGCTTGCGTTGGGAGTTGAAAAAGTTTGGAGTTTCATATTTCCATAAAACTTTTTGGAACAGTAATCTCAGTTTACTCTGTCTTAATAATCGTACTTCTTTTTTGCAGACGCGAGCTGGAAATTTTGAAGTTGTAAAATGAAATTTAAAAAATTGCCGCGATCCTGAAAAAAAGATTTGGTACTTGATTTAGTATACGTTTTCGTAAACAAGAGAGTGACAATAGGCAAACACAAACAAATTTCAGTAAAAGGGAAATCGTTAAACGCAGGTCAATGGCATTTGCAATTGACACATGACAGAAACAAATACCACCTGCAGTTATTGAATTAATAATATGAACAAGGCGGTATATTAAAATTGGATTTCATAGCCAGCTTGACCCAGAAACATTTATAGTTAAATACATTGTATGTAGAAGTAGCTTTTAGATATTACAAGGTGTCCATCGCTTACTTGAGCTTACTATTACATGTGTTTGTCAATGGCAAATGGTGCCTACTTCGTCTTAAACAAAAGTTAATGTATTATTTATATTAAGACAGTTCCCTAACATTTATTAATCTCTAATTACTTTGGACGTTGGATGAAGTTTTGCGCTTACTCTACAAGTATTAAATCAAAGTCACTAAACAACTTTTTTTAAATAAAATTCACTTCCCTTTCACAATGAATATGAATCCGCACTGCTTTATTCATAGTGCCACCTAAAATATTATCCTTTTCCTTGAAGAGTTCGTCTATTATAATAGCTATCCAATCGAATTGCAACGTTTAGTGAAGAAGAAATAAGAATTAAAGAAAGACACCCATCTGAAATGTTAACAACGGAAAAGGAGAAACTTGCCTTGGTTTCTGGTACCTCCAATTCAACATGCAGGAAGTTTTTCTTTCGCAGAAAATTGACATGGACGTTTTTTTTTTTTTTTTAATGAAAACCCTGGCAGTGTTATCATTATTTACTTACAAGTTCGGCGGTTTCGCTTTTCCTTTCGGTAAAAATAACGAACAAAGAGAAATGCAAACTTAAATAAAGAAGCGGGTAAATACTACCTGTGGAGCGTTTATAAACGCGCCATTGTTTGGTCTGGCAAAAAGAGAACAAACGTGTCGCTTGGCGAAATTTAAAAATGAAAAGCCAATGCACGTGCTCATCTTTTCCCGTTCTTTTCCAGTTCTTTTTTTTTCTAATTTTGGTGGATTTGTCTTTTTAAGTCGATATGAGCGTTTCTCTGAGGAGATGACAAATCTACTTACATCAATGGACAAGTCGTATTGATTCGACTTGACCGCCGCTTTCAATGCCTGAACCATATGGAATTTGTACGGCGTTCCGTCGGCAAAAACACAATTGGGTACGCGAACACTGTAGTCTATTACTAGCAACACTCAGCACACGGCGCAGTCTGAATACGGATGAGCGCGACAGCGCGCTGCTGTTCAGGGTGGTATCCTGAGTTGAGGGTAGTTTGTCTCTATACGCACCCCATGAACGGCTGCTGCGATCTGCGGTGGTAGCGGGACTGAGCGAGGTATCGACAGAACGCAGCCAATGGCATACAGCCTTAGCACGCACTCCTTATGGCCATTACGCTCACTCATCGATCGACGACGTGCACGGAGAGATGTGCAGCTTTGATGGACTGTTCGTTACTAGCGGCTTGTGTCATTAGAACGATCGTATTTCAGATAATAATACACCTGTTTGCCGCCAACGTAACGTAATTAGACCCATTACGACGAATAACTGTCATTACCTGATACCCAACTCTACATTTTATTAATTCTCATTAGGCTCGGGTGTTATCTAATGGAATTCATTTGAAGAAGCTTAACATTACCTCTTACGCAACAGATCTGATTGGACGATCATATGACAATTAAGAATAAAATGGTGCACTGACCTGTGGTAACCACTGGTCCTGAGACTCCCAAGTTTTGGCTTGCGTTCTTACTTATTGATGGTCATTTCAGTTCTACCTTTCAACATCGTCAAAATAACTTGTGTCTAAATAAAAACCTGGTCAAGTAGGGTACATTTAGTAATTCTGCTATGTAAATGGAATGGATAAATTCTAGATCACAACCCACTTGACCAGGTTTGTATTTAGACGCTCGTTATAAGTTGTATACAAAGTTTAAAAGTGAATAAGGTAGTCAGGAGTTTTCTCGTGTAAAGGGTCCATTTTGAACGGTCAATGAGTTGAATTCTTAACCAAAAATTGTATAACCCCCAATCAGCTACAAAGTTCTTGGGAGGAAATGTCATCTCATTAGTTAACAACTAGTATCTAATTATGCAAGAATGATCGAGAACTAGAAAAACGATTCCATTAGCTATTTGGGTTTCCCCCTATTTAATTTTTAATTAAATATTGTATAACCTGAAACTCTGACTTTAGTTATGTAGCTTTTGGGTTCTTGTAGTTCTTATTTAGCTTTGCCAGCTATGGTTCCAAACAAAAAGCTAAACCAATTAGTATGTTGGGTTTCTCTGTTATTTGAATTTTTGACCAAACATTGTGGAATCTGAAACTTTGACTCACATATGTAGTTCTTGTGAGCAAATATGACGTCTTTATTTAATTAGTAAGTCTCATTGTGTAAGAATGATCTTGAAATAAGTGATTCCACTAGTTATTTGCCCTCCCCCCCCAATTTCCAACTTAGCCTGCGTTTAGTTCATGAGCGACGTAGTCGCTTTCGTTTATTCCGTAGTTATTGTACGTTTTCTGACTGAACAGCTAAGTGATCACGATGGTTGTGATTTGAGATGCGACCATTAGGCAGTCTCGGTGGGTTCCGTTTGAAAGGCAGTCGAACTGAGCTCGTTAAACCTTGATGGTTCGTCCATCAGTTAAACGCAGGCTAAATGTAGTATAACCTGAGATTTTGACTCAAATTACGTAGTTCTTGGGTTCTTGTAGTTCTTATTTAACGGTGCAACAAGTAATTTGGCTTTCCAAATCCAAATCATTTGAATTTTGGCTAAGTATTAGGGAGTCCGAAACTCTGACTCAAGTTAAGTCATTTTGGTAAAAAATGCCACACCATTATTTAACTGGTAAGGCTAATTATACTAAAAAAATGATTCATTTTGGACAGCATTTGAGTCTTAATTCAGTTTCTTCCTCAATTCAATTTTCGTGGCTTTTCAACTTTGACGTATGTTATAAAATTAATGGCGCCATTTACCTCGAGCATTCTAAAGCAATAAATATCAATTCAATTCAAGATTTGTATTTAACCGAACTCAAGCTTTCAATATAAAATCTTTTTCTAAAGCAATTCAGTTTTCGGTTAAAACGTTCTTTAAGTATTCGCGCAAAGAATTCAAATTTATCAAAATCTAAATTTGTTTTGAACTTGTTGAACCTTATAGAAGTATTTCATTGCAAACAGCTAAACGCTAAAACGCTTCAAAAAAGAAAAAGAAAGAAAGAATTTAGAAACAAGAGTAATTGTTCAATCCTAGTCATTGAGGACGCAGCTGAGTTTTCCTGACTGATGAGATGACTCAATTTTTTCGCAGTTTAGTGTGTTAAGGAATGTCACGCTAATCTTAAATATCTTTTTAAGCAAGTAGTCCAGAGAAAATCAATAAAATATTCGGAAGAGGAAGGAAACCGCAAGTAAACTAACAAGAAACAAACAAGCCTTTGTAGTACTTGCGGTAAAGTTGTAAAAAACTTGTTGTGATTGCAATGGAATCATCGAACATCCTCCTTGTTCAACTGTTTTGGCCCCATTTGGGGCTTCGTCAGCAGAAGAATAGCTGAATTTTAGGTCAAAATTCGGTCACGAGATGTCGCGACTTAAACTGTCATTAATAATAATAGGCGCATACAGCTGAGCCTGTTTAAATGAAAGCTTTCATCGATTCACTTTTGCTAGACTTATTCCCAAAAGATTTGCTTAAAACCTAAAGATAACCTAAAGCTGATGTGTTTTATGTGAAGAGTTTCTCGCGTACAGTAAACTTTATGATAACGAAAATACGT
Source organism: Dorcus hopei (assembly GCA_033060865.1). Lineage (NCBI taxonomy): Eukaryota > Metazoa > Arthropoda > Insecta > Coleoptera > Lucanidae > Dorcus > Dorcus hopei. Next base: position 34,072,065 of record CM065423.1, read on the forward strand.
GATTGTATAACTACGTTCATTAATATTTATTAAAATTTTGCGATGGCACTATTTTTATGGTCCCGGATATGAATGAGACAGATTTGGCAAAAAGGAATTTTCTTCTTTTATATTTCCGATGGCGCATATTAGACGAGACCTTTAATTTAATAACTTTCAAACTGAAAACCTAGAATTACTACAGAAATAGCTTTTTACATCTTTACTAAGTTATTAATTTCCGAGAGAGACTCTTGGATGTTTAAAGCAAACGTGAATTGAATATACCTACATATGATTGGCATTAAATTTAAAATCACTAACTTCAAAAGACGATTTGCAAAAATAAATGGAGGCAAATAAAATCAAGCTTTTCGTATTAATTAATTACGTAGTGAATAAGGCCAAAGAAATATTCACTGCAGCTTCCTCCTTTCATAGATTAAAAATATCAATTTTATCTCTGCCGAGTATTATCTGCACGTGGCTTAATTAAACGCCGAGTTATGTGCAACTTACGCTCGAAAAGAAAAAAGGAAAGTCGTCGGCTGAAAGGAAATTGTTGAATTAAATTTTATTCGCGCTCAAAAAACCGAGCACCTCAAAGACTAAAACTTGTACGAAGTCACAGCAATGTGCACGCCTCTGTAAATATACATAAAAGCAAAGTAGAAACGGGTCCATGTAAAATGTGTTTACCAGTTTCGGAACTTTGCTAGTATATTCGTCAATGAGCTTAAACTTTCGGCGTGCTTGAAACGGGGATTTATATGGCGTTTTAAGTGAAACTTTTCGGTCATAAACTATTTCGTTCGTGTGTTGATGTTTATTGTAAAATGGACATGAGCGTGCTTGAATAATTCATTTGCAGCGCGGAGGGTGAGGTTCAAAAACGCAGGGGGGTGAACACGGTGAGGTTAACGACCCCTTTTTTCTGTTAACCGACTTCGATAGGAGCGTATGAGCTTTAAAATCGCGAAGAAATTACAGATGAGTAAGAGATTTTAACGTTCGGTCAGCACAGGAACCTACATTCAAAGCAAATGAATTGGAATAGGTGTGAACTTTACACATGTGTAAGTAAGGACAATATCTGTGTATAATTATTTAATAAATAATATAAAGAAATAATTAAAATAGTTTACTTTTGAATTTGATTAACGTAAATAAACAAACATTTACTTTGTGATTTTTGTATTGTCAATAGCTTTTAGTAAAACACTATGCTTGACTTTTAACCTCGATTGAGACACATCTATTTGTCATTGACTGGGATACCATCATGGGAATCCTCTTTGAATATAAAAGCCCTTGTGTTTTGCTTTTTAATTTTTTGACATGTTTCTCTCCTCTAGTGCCAAAGTGTTATTCTTTTCAATCTAAATAATATTTATTAAAGGTCTTGATAACATTAATTAAGGAAGTAATAGTGCCCTTACAACTCACAAACTGAAGATTTCTAATCAGAAAACTCATTTTACAATGTAGAGTTACATAACGCAAAGGGAAATTAGCAAAACGCAAACGCGCGGCCTAGAATGTTATCAAACAATCGGCCTACATTTGGCAAAAGTCCAGGAAAAAACGTAATATAAACAAATGACTACCTGGAGGTTTTAAACCACCAAGGGCGACCTAATCATTATGAGTCACCGAAAACAATTTCCAAATTGCATAATCTCTCCGACGGAGCTTTCCCAAATCCACACTATAAAAACTCGGAAAATCCTTCTGTACTTCATTCAAGTGTAGCTATTGTTTGTCAGAGGGAAGTTCCTCTTGTATGGCAAAATCATGCAAGTCTACTTATTATTACCTTTAATAAATGTGTTGTTTAAGTGAGCTTTTAATAACGTAAATAATTATGTCACAAAATGTGTGGCATTCAAAACTTTTCGAATATACCTCGTAACCTGCCTAATATTTTTCTCTCGACTCCATTCCGTTGTCGTGATGTTTGATTATTTCATTCAGATGTTTTATTTTTTTGATTTGCTTTTATTCGCGTTCTTTAAGAGGGAAGCGGGAATAATACAATTCTTCTTTATGCGACAAATTGCGCAGGGAAAAAATAATTCCAGTCCATTTACGAAAGGGACAGGGCAAAAAATCGGGTTAATCTGTTAGTTGCTTGCCAGATTTAATAAACAACTTTATTCTCCTTACACGCTTTCAGCCAACGATACAAGAAGTATTCTAACTCTAACAATTATGTTTAAATTTGATAATAACAATTATTTGGGAGTTCGTCTGACTATGTATATTTACAAGACTTCTTCTGGTGCAGTCTTTATGAAAACTTTTTATTGGGGAGTCATATCCATCGTTTTAGATTAAAAAAATATAGAAGGACACACTCATAAATTGTTGCTCTTCAATTACCCACTTAATGAAATTCACTATTTTTGAATACTTCAAAACTCTTTCTGATGTGACTTGCTTAGAAAAAAAATTGGGGAATGCAAATGAATCGCTTGATTAGGCTTTTATTGGAAATTTATTTTAAGAATTACTGCCAGTATTAATGGCATTATTAAGAATAAAATATCGAGTCTTTTCTTAGACATTGGTTATAATAATTTATAGCTGTGGTGTGACGAAAATATTTCCTCGTTTCTCTCAGCGAAAAAAAAAGAAGGGTAATTTTCAAAGTCTCTCAAGAAATCAATAAATATGGCAGAGAATAAAATTTATATTGGCCCATAACGAAATATATGGCCGTATATAAAACAATGAAAAGCCGGAGTCATTCGCGAAAAATATATACGGCCGGAGTCTAAATGCGTAATTCATACTTGGTGGTCGGAAACCTAAGGGGAATAAGAGTTCTGCGGGAGTGGAAGATTGGCTTATCTCAGGCGCCCAGCCTTGCTGGATCACGGTCGCCTACTCAGTGCGAACGTGAAAAATAACGATTCTAATAATGCTATCAACGTTCAAATGAACACGCCAGAAATATAAGAAATTGTCGTCTTAGTGAGGAAGAAATGGTGGAGGAGCCGGGAGTGTTAAGTGTAAAATGTCATTAATATCTGCGGAAACGGTTTGTATCACGCGATTATGTTAAAGATTTGCATTTATGCGAGTCGTCCTCTTGAAGCGAGTTTACGGCAGAGTCGATAATTAGTTTCATTTCGCGTTGAACAGGTCGTAGCAAAACGGGGGGGTGGAACGGGACGAGAGCCCGCCAGCGCTCGTAAAACTGACTACTGTCCGTTGAGTGTACGATAAATTCGGCAGTAAAAAATATTCTCGGTAAGGGCAGTTAAAACACACGCAAAATAAACAACCGAATAAAATACCTTTATTATATTATCTCGTTGTTTCGGCGCGGTGCCTTTATTTTTAATGCACTCCCTTCTATCTAGGGGCGCACATAAGTGAGATAAATAGATGGGCCGCCTGCTAGAATTAAAGTGAAACGTGCCCCCCGACCACAGCACGAGTACAGAGGCGTCTGACCGCACGTCCCGTGGCGATTGCGCTATACGTGATGTCATTGCAACTACACGACCTCATCTTTATCTTCGTCTTTCTGCGCTGCTCAATTTACCTAAATACCTATGTGACCGCTCTTATCATCAAAAATAATTAAGATCACCATGTACATCAGAACTATTCTAGGTAATGGAGCTCCAACGAAACTTACTCAATGCTCAACACATTTTATAGATATCACTGTCGCGGCGGTATCTGGTCGCTGCAACGTGCTCGCCCAAAAAGTCGTCTTAGGTCCGAGAATCATCGGGCTTAAGAACCCCGATTAAGCATCACAGTCTATGCTAAGATGACTTCGCAATAATAATAACAATAAATACGTGTGGGAGCTTGTTAGATTTGATTCCTACGCAAGTCAGAGTGTGCAATTTATATGGATTCACTATGTTTTTCGAAAAAATAAATTAAATATTACAGAATATTTGTATTTTAAAAAATAAGAAACAAGCAAATTTGATGAATTATAGAAATGCTGATCAATGATCAAGGCAATTGCGTATGATGGTTCTATTTTGGATCACTTCAAAGTACACACATAGTCTGGAAACTTACCGCAACTTCTTCGGGCTACATACACTTTTAAAACGTGACCGATCTTCCATCTCGCGGGATTGGCTTTGAGATTTCCCCCGATAAAACTATACACTTTTGTAGTAAAGTTTAGTAATTCCTTCTCAAATCATCCATCATGAGATCAGCACCACACGTTCTCAATTTCGCGAAGAATGTGTTTCGCCAACTTTAGATGTATCGAATGAAGTCCACGATACGGCGGAAATGAAAGAAACCAATAGAGTAATCCAGTCATTGGTAAACGGCAGTCATCCATCTTCCGAACGGCGGTCGTCGTCGACTGGAACAACCCGAGGACATAAATGTGATCAAATCGAGGGAATTTGCTCAAGAAAAACGAGTACACATCGTAAATAATTAGGGGGCAAATAAAGAGCGGACCAATTTTCGTGAAAAACGTGAGGCCGCGGTTCTCCGGAAACAAAGTTGCAGAAACAAACCTAATGGAGAAATATGTCTTACAAACTTTTAAACACATTTACAAAAGCCGGATGACTTCAATAGCCATAAATAAAATTACGAGGAACTCCGCCCGAAAGAGGAATAAATGTACAAATACAAATTAATCATATTTTACGAAAGAATAACGAGGTTATGTCTTTATTTCGTTTTTCGGGCGTCTCCGCGAGCATCCAGGGAAATAGATGTATGATATTTTATTTGTGGCGCTCCTAATTGCGTACGTTGTAATAAAAGGGTTGCCAGAAACGAACGGAGAAGGTTTGTTCTCTGCAATAACGAGAAACGTGCCCGCGACGGTACCGAGGGAATTCAACGCATCTTCGGCTCAAATAACAAACATTGTATGTGCGCGCGCGAATATAGATTCCCCAATTTTAAACATCTTTCCAACTTATTCAACGAGCTAAGTAAATATGTGTTTGTTTGCATAAGGAAAATCGAACAGATTCTTTCCATCTGCTTAGATCCGTGGGACTATGTAAAGTTTCACAGAATTCAATGCCGACCCAAATGTTCACATACAAATTCAATAACTACCTATTGATTCTGTTTGTAGCACGCATTAGATACGATCGTTCGTTTTATGGTTTCCAGAAAAAACAAACAATAATCTTTAAGTTGTTACAATTTGAATATTTCAGATTAATATTAATTGATGTCACATCAAGTAGTACAGCAGTAATTACAAAACCTTTTTTTAAAATAGGGATTTCTAAATGAGGGGCTTAAGACCTTCAGAAGGGAGACTCGACTATTGACGCTGTTATGTTTAGGGGTTGAGGCCAAGCATAAGCTAAGAGCATTGGGGTGCGTCAGTAGTAGTTAGTGTACAGGCGTGCGATGTTGAGTTTGAAGATGTTCATTTCCTGTTTTGTGTGTGTGGGTCGAAGACGTTATAAACACGAGCAAAGTAATTTGAATTTTAAGCCCTAATTGAAGCATGAAAACACAAATAGCTTTTACTTACAGAAATCATTTTTAATTCGTTTATTACAATATCGCTTATTTTTTATGAAGTAATAAAAAAAATGATGTTAAGAAAATCATTCAAAATCAAATGACCTATAGTGATGTATCCTATTATAAAAAGGAAGTTTATAGGAATTTTAATTTACAATTATTATCCTACGAGTTGTACGAGTTGAATATCTGCAGCAACAGAAAGAGGAAGAGTGAGTGCTTTTCAATAAAATAAAAACGACACGTCCATAGTCTTCATACTGATTACTGCATGAAACTTTTTCGATTTGACAACCTTCTCAGAAAAGTTCTTGTTAACTACTGGGAAACGCATCGAAGAGGAACGAGGCCCTTCTTGTCGAACTTGCTGTGCTCTTTATCCAAATAGGAATCTCCTTCCTGCATTTTGATTTCAGAAGCTTTGCTTAAAATACTTTTGTTACTATTCGACATATTCAGATCTCTATTTTCTGATCAACTTTATACAATTACTATGTTACCCAAAGCCGCAAGCTTCATAATACGTATTTGATTAATGCTCTTTCTCAAAAACCTGTTGGTTCGTAATGGCTATAATTTTTCATTCATGATGCCAACTCACCAAAAAATCCACAGATTTAACTGTTTAATGACTTGTAAGCAATTTGTTTAACACTTCCAATACAATTATAGTAATTTATAAAAAAAAAACAGTCCATTTTGTAAGATATTACAACACTTTAGAGCTCAGTTCCTGATTAAGTTACCTACCAATTGCAATTTATAACCTACAAGTCATGACCGTAGATCTTATTTTCAAGTTACTCAAGTTACTACTTTCTTTTTTATTAGGGCGTCGACATCAAGGTCATAGGCCCCTTATCAACAAAGTTGCATATAAAAGAGCTTTGTGTATGATCAGGGATCGTGGCTGAAACCAACGAGATCAGAAGGACACATGAATGAATAAATTCAAAATCACTAACAGATAAATGGAGAAGATAAAGTATTCTAATAATAAATATCGTACGTTAAATAAATAAATATATATGTGTATGAATAAAGAAGCAGATGTATATATAAATAAATTGGTGTATAAGACATAATTATGTATGTTGGCCGCTTTGGCAAAAGCAAGAAGCGACCCAATGCGCAGTGTCTTACTAGAAAAGATATCTGAGGGCAAGCCACTAATCCCATGCAGCCTGCGAAGAGGGTCCAAGTGGAGGCATTCCAAGAACACGTGCTTAACGGTGAGAGGGAAGAAACAGAAATGACACATGGGTTGGGCGTCACCCGACAAGAGATATGCAGAAGTGAGGTGAGTGTGACCAATGCGAAGGCGAGTGAGGACCACCGAGTCCTTCCGAGATAGAAGCAACGGCGATCGCCACGGGTTAACTAGAGGTTTGATTAGGGAAAACCAGCCGGAGTACTCGTCCCACCTCCTCTGCCACTTCCGAGGAGAGATTTCTTCCCTAAGGAAGGTCTTGACGTCCTCATGCCGAATGGATACTTCCTCAAATGGGAGCGAAACCGCCAAACGAGCTGCGGCATCTACAATCTCATTTCCACGAATACCCAAATGTCCAGGGACCCACGCAAATACACACCTCTCAGGAAGGACCCGAAGTTGGAGGAGAATGAGCTGACTCAAAGGGTCATCCGAAAAGGGGCCAGAAATAGCCTGGAGTGAACTAAGGGAGTCAGAACATATCAAGAGAGGACGATCCACGCGCTGAGCACAGTAGTTCAGAGCTTCGTAGATGACAAATAGTTCGGCTGTCACAATCAGGAAGAGAAAAAAAGAAAACGAAAGGAGGCGCCGACACCATCACAAGTTTTTGAACCATCAGTAAAGACAAGTTTGAATTCCGAAAAATTGTCCAAAAAGGGAAGAACAGTAGCCTAGCCAGTTCTGGAGGTCTTTGAGGGAGAGATAGATCTGCAAGGTCCATGCGACATTCGGGCGGTGGGAAAACCCAGGGTGGCGTCGGGGAAGACCCTACAGGAATAACAGCAGGAAAGTGTTCAATAAGAGTTGGCAGCAGAAAATGCAGTTGTAGGCTTATGGGCTTTCTGAGGAGGTTTCGACGCCAGTACATGTCAAATCTCTGCAGATTCCAAAGCATTGTGTTATTCTGATGATTCGGGTTGGCACGATAGAAATTAGGCATCGATCCCTACGAAATGAAAGGGGTGTGACACGAGCGTCAACACAAAGGGCAATATAAAAAGCACCGGTTACCCATCGGAGAGCAGCATTCTGGATAACATCAAGTATTCCAAGTAAACCATTCTTGCTTCCATAGTTAGTTAAATACATACTTAAATATATTTTCTACCCTCCATTAAACAATTGCGTTGAAAAATTACTTTCCAACTTTATTATTGACCGGGGGGGATTAATTTTTGTGGAATGAAACTCTTCATGCCTAATCTTAACCAATCTTATTTCCACAGAACTTTTGGAAGTCAAGACCAACCTTAGTGTGATTAACAAAGTCTAATAAAAAAAAGAACAGCCTGTATTGACCAAAATAATCCTTATCGCAAGGTATTAAATTATCTTCCTCCTCCAGAAAAGCAGGAATCTCAGACAGCATCTAAAGAGGCAACATTTAATCCATTTGCCCTCGTTTGGAGCGACTTACTTGGTGTACGTTCAATTAATTGATCGTAAGAAATTTTATTTGCACAGAATCTTGTGGAACTTAGCCAGGATCAAGCTTATCGTGATTAACAAAGTCTAATAATAAAAGAAGAGGCTGTAATAAACAACGTAATCCTTATCGTAAAGTATCAGATTATATTCATCTTCCAAAAAGCATAAATATGTGACAAGTCCTTAACTTCTTTTTGTTCTCGTCTGAAGCGGCTTGTGGAGCCAAGCCTTCTGTGCAGCCATTGTCAGAAGCACACACGAGCCTTCTGTGTAACCATCATCGGATGCATTCATAACCTTTCTGTGCAATCATTGTCAGAAGCACATACACCACCTCTTGTGCAATCATTGTCAGAAGCACACACACCACCTCTTGTGCAGCCATTGTCAGGACCTTCCACTATTACAACACCTCTTGAACATATTGCGTTTCGATTTTGCGTTAAGAATTTCCTAATTTTCTGTTTCTACTTTGGCTTCAGTGGTCGCTCTATCTGCTTACAAACTCTAAGGTTTTGGTTTTATTTCGTTTGTAAATTGTTTCTAGTCGCTTTCCGTGACAGTTGGGAACACTGAAGATTTTTCTAGAATTCGGAGCGGAAGAGGCGTGTCTTCAATTTCCAGCTTGCTCGAGTTCGGCGTTGTTCTGGAAAGCCATTATTCACTGCACTTCACGAGCGTTTGACAGCCATTTCGGTAAGACTAATTTTGTAGTTTTGTGTTTGAAACTTGCCACCCAAAGGCTTTTCGGGATCTTATCCCGAATCCTGATCGTTCGTGAAGGACTTGTGGAGGATTAATCCAGTGCTTTTACAACAGATCAAGTCTGTGTCGTGAATTTAGTTTGAAGATCCACACCCACCGAGTAGCAGTTTCTTTCGCTATAAGGCCCTTATTCAAAAGGGGGTAAGTCTTTTGGTTCAGTTTCAATTTCGCTGTTCTCTTTTACTTACGTTCGTGTTTCTTCCGTTAGTAATAACTACGTGAGGGTTAAACTTTGAAATATTTGCGTCACTTCGTGACCTTAACGTAACCATTTGAATTTCCTCGAACGAGTTTTGGCGTGAATATTCACCGTATTCGAGAGCCTCTTCTACTGTAACACCGTCGTTCGTCGTTCCAGAACCCCTGAATGAACTGCCAATCTGAGTCGAGCCAGTGTCGTGTACTGCAACCCCCTTGCAGACCGAACGTAACGTAGAATTGGTGGAATTCGAGTGTGGTATTGTACTAACCATCTGTCTTTTATTGATACGTGTCTTCAAATTAATTATTGGGTACCTTCAGTGCCTCGTGATATCGCTTTTGCCTTCCGAAGGCTTTGGTTCCTTAAGAACCTGCGTTTAGTTGCATGTTTTTATAATGTTTCGTTCCTTTAATTGCGTTTACTGTCCCTCTGACAGAGTTTATTCTACGTTATTTTGTGAGCCGTAGAGGATATCCCCGCCGGTGATCTCGCGTTAGTTGACGTCTTGTAATTTCTAAATTATTTAACGTAACGAATTGTCAATATACAGGGTGACCATATACAGCGTGTCTGACAAACGCTTACTGATATTAAATCTGAGGGAATCTCGAACGCTTTTAACTACATGTGCAGTCCTAGCGGTGCCACTTGGAACTTACATTCGCTATGAGGCGCCCCCTTTTTTCTACATCCAGGTATCGAGCTACCGACAATCCAATTGTAGCCCAGCCCGTCTCCACCGAGCTGGGCATAATTCCAGGTAGGTTTTCTTCAACACCGACGAGTTTCCTCCAGCGATCGCAACTTATACAGGGTCAATTAGGTAGATACTAAAAGGTAGGTAGCAAGCAGTCATTCACCGCAGGTATTCGAATCGTCCTGAAGAGTTTCCAGGCACTACACACATTGGAGAATAGGAACATCGCTGGAATAAAATCGACCTGAAAAAGTTCCCATGCACTCCACACTCTACCAACATCGTCGAAGACAGTCGTTGAAAAGAGTAGAGTAGAAACACCCGTAGAAAGCAAGACGTTCTGAAATAGTTCCTGCATCAGTCAACTGTTTTATTGTTTATTCTGTTATTTCAATTATTTATTACTCGATGTGTGGTATTTGTTAAAGTTCAAGTTGTGTTAAATAAAATTATACACGAACACGCTACAAATGAAATAATGTAATGTAATGTACATATCTTGCTTTTTATTGTAGGAAAACTAAAATGCATTTTGAAGACTTTGTAAATCTCCCCGAGGTAAACTTGTTTATTCCGTGAAAATAAAATTTGATATGACTGAGCATTAACAGTAACAATCAAAACTTTTAATGGAGTATATCACTCAGTATATGTATTTTGAAGTAATATAATTTGTGATAAATCTGATTAAAATAACAAAATGTACAGAAATGATGAATTCAAGAAACTGAAAATCTTGCTTTTGTTCTTTTGACAATGAATTTCATTCATATTTGACCGTGTGAAATATGTAAATTTATTTCAAAAGAATTAAAAAAGAACTTGTACAAGAGAGAACTTGGCGTTTACAAATGTGTTCCTTCGAAGATGAATGTGTCGGAAAGAGTACGTAACAAAAAAGTGCCACAATACAAAGAGTAATCTAAAAAGATAGAAAATCATTTACCGCGTGTTTATTAGAGTAGAAAAGAAGCTGTCAGACTTAAGAGTTTGGACTTCCGATACGGGAACAATACCGGGATTTCCCTTGAGAACGCATCCTTCTCGAAACGCATTTTTTCGCTGTATGTCACTAACTTGATGCAGAACAAATTACAGTGTTGTTTGATAAATTGTAGGCGGTGTTATTGATTATGCTCGCGCGTTTCGCTTCTTCCGTCTCTATTCCATCGGTGATAAATTGAATACAAGGGTGGCCGTACGCGCGTCTTAAATAAACCCATCGAATCAATGATATGTAATTGGGGTTTGAAGTTAATGTGGGTCAGTGAATTTGGAAAGAACGCTCGTATAATACAGATTAAAATCTCTTTTAAAGCGATTTTCTTGAGGGTAGGTATCCTGCTTTCACGTATAGCGGCCCGCATTTTATCAGATTACACAGCATCGAAGTTCTCGGTTCATTGCTGATTTTCGACAAACAAAATTTTTATTAGCGTGTGTTTTAAAAATTTTCAATTTATATTCTCTATGTATTTTTTTTCCCGAACGCTAGTGCCGCATTCTGCACGCGTTTAAAATAAAATGTTTGTGTAATTTTCTCTACAAGTTGGGAACATCCCAAGCGACGCAGAGAGCGCGGGTTTCATTTTAGATATCGATCAAGTTTTTCCTTTCATCCACAAACTTACATATTTAAACCGTGGTATTAGATAGACTCAGGTAATCGAAACGACGCGGTACTGAGCGAAGCGAGTCCTTTGATCACAGTGATGTGTACTCGGAACAGATGATGGGATTGAGTTGATAATTTGGTGTTGGGCCTATCCGCAACCACCGCCTTGTCGTGTTTACAATGTTCGAGATCACTGGTTTAGCGAAATTTACGTTAGATTTAACACAACCTCGTTTATACTTATCGTAAACGTTTTACAGAAATAAGCGCGTAAAAATTACTCCGCAGAATTAATATTAAAATTTACTGCCCGATTTGTTTGTACACGATAAACAATCCGATCTTTCCTGAGCTAACAAGAAATATAATATAAAATCTGATATTCCGCGACCCTTTATTATAAAACTCTTCAAATATTTGTAGCGGATTTAATTCTGGAGTACTTTTTGTTCCGACGAGAAAGATATTTGACAACAACTCCGCTCTAATACTTTTTCTTAAAGTCCTAGATGCAATATATCTGATATTTACTTATGCTTTGTTTATCCTCTCTTGTCCAATCCAACAAAAGTAGTTTTCCACTTATATCTTTCGTCTGGTCAGCAACAAATATCCTCAAAAATATTGCACAATATCAAGTTATACGCTCTGTCCTCGAATTGGTTATCTAATTTTTATTTACTGCCTCTGCTCCGAGTCCTCGAAACTTTCCTACAAGCGACATCAAATCGAATATCGGCTTTGTGAATAGCGTTTAATTTGTTTCGGATCTCGAACTTTTAATAAAATAACTCGACGTAAAATATACTACCTAAGTATTCAATAAATTGAATAAATACGTTCCTAAACAAACTCATTCACCTTAAATATTCAAGATTCAAAAATCAAAAGGAATATGTTAATATTCAAGTCAAAGAAAGAAATTACATTAACACATTAAAAGTCTCCAAAATTGCTACAGCAAATCCTTATCAATTTTGGAAGAGATAACTAGCGTCACGAAGCTTCTAAAGCGTCAATTACATGAAGCTAGTTTACTGGCTGCTAGTTAGATAGTTTACTAGCGGATAGTAAAGTATCAGGAGTAAATTTTCAGATAGTTTACTAGCTGCTACAATTACACGTAACTTTTTTACTATCCGCTAGTAAACTCTCTAACTAGCAGCCAGTAAACTAGCTTCGTGTAATCGACGCTTAATCGAGGAGTAGTTGCCGCCAGATGGCAGATAGATATGGTTTTCATTAATTTCCATGTGCTACGCATGCAAATTATGTTGCTCTCTTCTTTATTTGATGATTCTGCAAGAAAAGTACTTACTGACTTGGTAATTCATCGGTTTCTGTCGGCGTCAGTTACGACACAAGCGAAGTTTTTTCCTGGGTAACTCTATATTCAACACATTTCTAAATCACGTGGGAATTATATCTCCACAACCTGAGATTTCCGTTTCGATTGAATACAAATATTTTCTAAAGTACAGCGTCTCTTTAAATTAATACGTGGGAACTTAATTTTTATGGCTTAAAAAATGAATTTTCCTTCTAAATTCTTTAACTTTTCTTTATGTACCTTGTAATTGTCTCACAAAATCTTTTAAGCGGACACTAAATCGCGCACTTTACGTTTCGCAGTCGTTCGACAGAAGTGAAAAGTCCCCTTAAATTTGATCGGACAAGAACCAACTGTAAACTTGTAATTGTCGTTCGTGCAAGAGAAAGATTTCTCTACAGAGCTTATGGGGTGGCTTTTTTAATAGTTTTTTTTAAGCTTTGAAGCGTACTTCGGTAAGTTTATGCTTTCATTGTTGAGCCTTTTGGCATGTATTCAATTAGGAGGATACCTTCACCATATCAAAAAATAATAGCCTTCAATTTTCCTGCAGAGCTTAAGAGTCCGTGCCTTTTTCATGGGTGGAGAACCTTTATGCATTCTTTGCATAGATTCTCATTTTGTTTCTGGGTCCCAAGAATGTACCCAAGGTTCATCGTCAGTTATAGTTAGTGGATTCGCCTTTAAAAAGGCTAAATCTTGCGCTGAAATTTTCTTGAGGCATAGCTTTTGTTCTGCCTTCAACAGCCTAAGAACCTAGGCAACATGCAGACACTTTGCTAAGGCCTAAATCTGAGTGCAATATTCTTAAAACTGAAGCATCAGATATTCCAACTTCTGTAGCAATTGATTATATCTTCAAACGTCCGTCCTTCATCACTAAATCCTCAACTTTTTAACCATTTCTGTATTTCGAACCTCTAAGGGCCTTCCACCTCTTGGATGATCCTGAATGGATTCTCTACCCCAATGAAACTGCTTTGACCAAAACTTGACTTGGAAATATGATGGCGTAATTCCTTCTTTAGTCAAAAATATTCTAACTTTAAACAACTCAAACTTTCCTATAAAGTATTCGTTCGCCTAAGCTTTGTAGTTACGTATACGAGATGGGAGTGGGTGTAAACTAAACGCTTAAAGGATTACCAAGGTACTTTGAAAGATGAATATGTGAGATTTTATTTATTCCTGACCTGGATGTAACCTTTATCTACGACCTGCATACATATATTTCAGCGCGAATTGGAATACACACGGCAGTAATTCTGCCACATGATTTATTAGTAATATCAGAATATACTGCGGCAAGATTACTTGAATTTCCTATTACAATAAATATGAGTTGAATTAGTGCCAAGTAAGTTCCTAAAATTCGTGCGCCATAAATAACGGGCTTCTATATTTATCAAAACTACGCTTATCCCCGATCTCGTATCAGAATTTCAAATCAAGAGCGCTCGGAAGCTGCAAAGAAAAATCTCGTCCCCTCTACAAACTTCCGAATAATTCAGTTGATCATCCCAATTTACTTTCTCCAATTTATATTAATTCACACTCTCTCTGCCATCGTTAGTTACCCTTTACTATGCCTTCTCTGTTCATCATAGCTTCGTAACCTTTGCGTTGCAAATGAAGGTGCAATGAAATACTACCAACGTTATGCTTTATATTAACTACCCAAACTTTGTAATAATAAATAATTGATCGAATAATTAAACAATTGTAGATGCCTATTTATAGCTAAATTAATGATTAATTAGATAATAAGTTTGGCTTCTTACATCTAAAGGTTATGAAGATGGATATATGTAAAGACAATTTTTTGTGTGATTATTTTAGGAACAAAGGCTTTTAGTCAGCATCTTTTTAATATTTAATAAATAAATCTTTCTTTTTCTTATGTTCCTGTGAAGTCAATAAACATCATTATAAAAATATATACGGTACAGTACGAGGATGTAATAATAAAATAAAAACAGTAATATCGGTTCATCTCGCTTGATGTTTATGGTACCTTTTCATAGCTTTATTTTTCTCCTGGGCTCCCTCGTTCCAATTCCTAGCTGCTCATAATACAACTCGGATCCTGACGACTCCTGACAACCGTTACCCGGGGAAACCACTTAATGAGACCGACCCAATCCGAGGGTGGAGAGGAGCGCTTTTCTTAGATTGCACCGGAAAAGTCAATGATGAAAAGAAGTTTTTGCAAAAGGCTAAATTATGAAATACGCTTTTTTCTGGATATATTATTGTAAAAGATTCATAAAATCGGAATGAGCCGGCTTCTTTCACTTGACTTGGCGTGCAACAAAGGCGGGGTCCGTTTGTTGGCGAAAACGCAATATAATATTATTTCGAGGCAAGAGTGGTTACGCTGTAAAATATTAAGTAGGATTTTTCTTACTAATAAAAAGTTTTAATATTTCGCAATTAAACTAGACCCTATACTTCAAAACTCAGCAGAAAAGATTTCCAAATATATGAATCTATAATAATTGTTCTTTGTTTTCATTTTATTTTGACTCGTTTGTTTAGCGTCAATTTTCATTCACTGTATCGATGATCAAAAGAATTAACATTACTGTGGCCTAGGGAATGCTGTTACCGGGATGAGTAAAGCTTTTCTTTGTCTATTTTGAAGCTGGAGCAAAAAAGATCATCGCCTTTTATTTCATGGGTTCATCTAATAATTGTAGTTATGTTTCTCTCAAAAATGATAGTGTAGGTGACTATATTTGCTAACGTATTGGCGAAATAGTTAATAATGAGTAGAAGAAAATATAATTAATTATTTTATGCGCTATTGTTTTGAAGTGTGTGTAACTCCAAAAATGTAAAAGTACAAATACATAAAAGTCAAAGAGTATGCTATAAAAATGGAGCGACCGGGATGTTTTTACAGTATATATTATTTTGACAATATGGCATTCATAAATAAAACATCCGGGAACAAAGTGTATTGTCACAGTATTTAAAAATCAAATTATGTGCGGCTGGCCGGCCGAACGTAGAAAATCCTTTGTTACAAGTTGTATTTGTTTTAGGAAACCGATGTTTGTTTTCAGTGTACAAACACGTGCGGGGTGTTTGAGGAGAATTTAAATCACTTTCAGCAGGATCCAAGTCATTTTCTGGCACAGTCGGCGGTGGTCATCACTGGGAACGACTGCCATCAGAAGCAACACGCGCTCTTTATTGATCCTTGTTCCCGAGGTGGCGGAATCGAGGCGGCGGTGAGAATGGCGGCATTTTCAACATTCGTTGATACGACAGCTGTCAGATGCATGTTCGGGTGAGCTGCAAATAATGGCGACATGTGTACCCGCGTACGATCCGGGCACCGGCGCAAATAATACGAGGTGTCACCTGACATAAAAATATCCTTCTGCATGTAATGTGACTATATGAAATTTTTATGATCTCGAAATTTTTTGCCCCGCGAAATACGGCGCCGGAGCCGAGGAATTGTGTATGCAACTATCGAAATGAAAAATGACTGTTACGCGGCGAAATTTACTGTGAGCGCGCGGAACACCGGCGCGGAAAAATGCTCCGTATATTCTAAAACAAAAACGCATTAGGAAAACAAGTTCGCCGCGTATTTTCCATAAAAGGTATTCTTTCCGGCGTTTTTAACAAAATTAAAAAACCTCCCGATTTATCCGATGTTGTTATTTTACAGTTTCGTGAATAAGCCTCTGGGAGAGGCGAAACAATTTTGCTGACAGGCAAAAAAAAAACGTAAACGAGCATATGATATGTTAAGGGTGAAGGTGAAAAGGGTTTGCGCTGCTACAAAAATATATCCTCCGGCAATCGCGGTATCCATGACACCTATGATTTATATATGATCTTACGTGACAACAGGACAATTCTTATACGTGGGTATATTTTACGTGTACTCCTCAGGGTTACAAGTTTCAAATATTTAGTTACATAAACACCTACAAAGAAAGTTTTACTCATTAAATTTTCTTTATTTAGAATCTCCTACATTTTTAATCAATGTATGGTATCATCGACTACAAAAAAAAGTAAACTGATGATACATCATTAATGAATTTGCTTTCTAGTCATATTTGTTTGAGACACTTCCAAAAATATGACGAAAATGTCATCCACATATCTATTCAATAATACCTGATACGAGTATACATATATCAGTAGCAAATAGTTATTAAATAATTCCATCCATCTGTAAACTTGATCCTTATGTTATGGCTTCTTTGCTATAATCAGGGCAGAAGGTTTACGAGGATAAATTGAAAAGTCTCCGGCCTGTACAAGAAAACAAAAGAATATCGCGTAAACAGTAATTTTATTTTTCAACGTAATCCCCGATAAATTCAATGCACTTGGTCCACCTATGTTCAAGTGCTCTCATTCCATCTCTATAAGCCTTTTCATCCAACTGTTTCAAAATAGGCATTTGTGGCAGCAATCACATCTTCATCGGACTCGTACTTCTTTCCAGCATGAAATTGTTTCAAGTTTCGAAATAAACTACAATCTGAGGGGGATAAGTCCGGCGAGTAGGGGGCATGGGGTACCAATTCAAACCGCAATTCATTAATTTTTGCCATGGCAATAACTGACTCGTGTCAGGGTGCATTGTCCTGGTGAAACAGAATTTTTTCTTTGCTAATCCGGGTCGTTTTTCTTGAATATTTTCTTTTAGCTGGTCAAGTAGGGTAGCATAGTATGCCCAGTTGATTGTTTCACCCCTTTTAAGATAAACCACAAAAAGAATACCCTTGGCATCCCAAAAAGCTGAAGTCAAAATTTTTCCGGCCGATGGAACTGTCTTCGCCTTTTTCGGAGCAGGTTCTCCTTTGGCAGTCCATTGCTTCGTTTCTGGTGTACAGTGGTGAATCTATGTCTCATCCACTATAATAAATCGTCACAAAAATCTACTGGATTGCATTTAAATAACTTTCTCATTCTCGAAACTTCAGTTACGATATAATATGTCCGCTCTGTTGAAATGCCCACAGTATCTGCTACCTCCATCAACTTCAATCGCCGGTTATTCAAGACAACTTTATGAACTTTTCCGATAATTTCTGTGGCTATTTTTTGGTCTTTCTGAACGCGATGCATCTTTTGTACTCGTACGACCATGTTTAAAGTGCGCAACCCAAGTTTTAACTGTGGTGTACGAAGGGGAAGATTCGCGTAACATACTATCCAACTTAGCTTTTATTTCTTTTGGGGATAAACCCTTAATATGAAAATATTTAATAACTGCACGAATTTCAACTTGCTCCATTCTTACAGCGTGTAAAACTTTAGCAACTTTGACAGCCTGTTGAACAATTATTAGTTGCCAGAAAGTTTTGTCATTCCACAGCCAGACTGATAAATCTTGAAACAATATAACGCCGTAAAAACATGGCGCAAATTTGTATCCTATCTGGGTTAGGCCGAAGACTTTTCAATTTATCCTCGTACATATAAGAAAAATGAAAGGGTTCAACGTTTTCAATTAAAAGTGAAACATATGGTATGTGATTCAGCTAACCATAATCAAATGTTATCTATTTAAATATAAATTTCTTCTTGTTTATGAAAGTTTGTACTTGAAACGTTTGGTCCCACTTCTCAAAGTTTGCTAAGTTTCCACTCTCTGCAATGTGGTCTTAAATTCGAATGTCAAAAGGACTTGTTATTGACTCTTCATTATATTTTTCGAATTCCTATTGTTATTTTCTCACTTTCTTTAATTTGAAATATAACAAGCCACCAAATAAATTGTAGACTAGAGTAGGTGTTGCTAAAAATAGTTGCTTTGCGATTACTCTGAGGAAAATTACGATTTTACGCGATGTTTTATTTTTCAATTATTAAAATAATGACTGTTCAAGTGGGTTTTGATTTTTTGATGAAAGAAGGAAGAGCAAAAAAGGGATGACTTCCTGAATCGATTGGTGGTTTAACGGATGACAGTTTTCAAACATTTATAGTGTTTTGCTTATAATCTAATGTGACATAACGTAAAGATGACGTAAAGTGACATTTCACGTTGGTCTAATTCAAGACCCGCTTCCCAATGTGATGCAAAATTCAAAGCTGCTTGATGAACTTTTCAATTGAACACTTGATAGTTTAATCAAAGAATGCAAGAATTATCCAATCTGATTTTTATTTGATTACTTGATACATTTGTAAATCATTTCTTCAGCCTCACCCCTCGTTATTTAAAAAAAAATTCATGATACTTGAGAACAAATAATACAAACTCCGATCGCAGTTTTTAAATTTTAAATAAAAACCATACGCTGCGCTGTTAAGAGGACGTACCAAATATCTGGAGAAAAAGCAGCTCGCGTTGCCTACTACTCTCTTGTAGTACAGTCTGTCATTGCATATGGTATTAAAATATGAAGCCACAGCACGCATGTGAAGGATGTCTTACTTCAACAAAAAAAAGCAGTAAGAAGCATATGTGGAGCACAAAATAGAACATCCTGTAAACCTTTATTAAAAAAACTGAATTTTCTAACAGCCCCGTCATTATTCCTATACTACACACTATCCAAGATCCATAAAAACACTAACTCTCTTCCCAGGCACGCAGATACTCGCAAGTATGCTTGATACCAGAAACAAAGAGGATGTGAGGACTCCTTTCATCCAATTAACAACAAGTGAATACCTACGGAGAGATCAATATAATAAATGCAAAATCTGGTGGAATCTAAATCAAAAGAATTTCCAGAAAAAATTAAAAGACAACTTGCTAAATGGGGTCTATTACAATTACGAGGATTTTGTCGTATAAACTCAACATTGTTTTAAGTGCTTTACTAGAATATTTATCAATGTATCACTTGTATTGTAAAATACGCAATAAACTTACTTACATAAAACTAGGCAATTGTAAGTCATTCTTTCGCAAGAAATTCATTCAAGTGTTCGCCTTTGCCAAAACATTAAAAACTGCAAATAATTTTTATTTTTGTAGAGTAGGTGAGTTTTTTAGTAATATGTTTGGGCTTTTTGATTTTTCGTCTTTCTTCATTTTGTTTCTAAAAATTTAAGTTTAATCTAAAACTATTCCTTTTTGGAAGAAGAAAAAGTTCTCTTAAATCTTCACTTGTGAAATCTAATCTGAGCTGTTCACAACGGTCGCCATCAACTTTCCAGAAGACAACTGGGTTTTCGACTTCTTTAGAGCCCTTACGAAATCATTGCATCGACTCCTGCTTCGTGGGAGGATCTCATTTCCCCTAACAATTCACGAAAAATAACTCTCATCGCTCTCTAAAGCGACCCAGTGACAAATTTCTTTCCTAGCCAGTTTCTGCTCTGGCGTAAGGAGTTTAGGGATCCCTAAATCTTCGTGCACAATCTTGTAAACTAGTTTCGGACACTTCAACTTCTTCAATAGACATTGAGGTCTTCATTCGTCGATTGGACGACAGCAACACTTGTGCAATCTAATCTGAGCTGTTCACAACGGTAGTCATCAACTTTCCAGAAGATAACTGGGATTTCGCCTTCTTTGGAGCCCTTACGAAGCTATTGTGTCGACTTCTGCTTCGTGGGAGGATCTCATTGCCCCTAACAATTCGCGTAAATAACTCTCATCGCTCTCTAAAGCGACCCAATGACCTTGACAAATTTCTTTCCTCGCCAGTTTCTGCTCTGGCGTAAGGAGTTTAGGGATCTATCGTCCAGAAGCTTTCCCCATCCCTAAATCTTCGTGCACAGTCTTGTAAACTGTAGTTTCGGACACTTCAACTTCTTCAACAAACACTGAGGTATTCATTCGTCGATTGGACAGCCTCAACTCTTAAACGAAACTGATGGTTTCCTCGAGAACCCGTTTTCCTGATCTGGAGTAATCTTGAATTGAGTTGAGGCCCCATTAAAACCATTTACACCAAAATTTCACTTGAAAATGAGATGGGTCGTCTATGCCGCATACCCGGGCAAACCTCATGAATAACTTTTGGTCAATTTCCCACTGGAGTTAAGAACTTTATCACTGGCGCAAAGCTCCGAATTACTTCCACTCATGTCTCGAAAGAAATACAGATATTTACAAGTGAGATTGTGGGAAAAATATCGTTTAATGACTTGATTATGTCCGATGAATGCCCGATGACCGAAGAAAATAATTCTATGATCCCTGGAAGAACAAGGAAAAAGATTTTGAACTGGAAAGAGGCAGCAATGACAAATATAATTAAAAATAGGAGACCAAGAAGGCAAGGCATTAAAGAAGAGGTCGAATATGGTAGCAACCAATTGAAGAAAACTAAGTGTTTAGTAAAAACGAGTTCAAAAAGGCTTCTGCAGTCGATGTTCATCTTCATCGGGCCTTTCGGTTTAAATCGCACCACTCATTAAAGTTAATATTTAGCACTTTAGCATCGTTGTTTGTGTAAAAATTAATTGCAAATAATTAATTTAAAGAAGGTGCACTTATTATTTTGTTAGTAACTAGTTTCTAAAGTGCAAAAAAATTTGAATTTATATAAATAATAACGTAGTGTGTCACAATGAAAAGAAATGGTGTTCCTGGAAAGGCTGCATTTTCCGAGCGAAACCTCTGTAATTTCCTCGTTAGGCTGGACAACTGCCAATTACACTGTTGCATGTGTAATATTTTCCGAGCCGACTGCGACCACCAGTTGCACGGCCGCTTCCTGCTACTTACTTATAAAAGCCTGTTGCGCCCAAAAACTATTTCTTGACGGTCGTGATTTACAACCGGCAGCCAATAAGTCGCGGAACCGAGTACAATTGGAAGTTTAATCGATTAGCGCTGAATAAGAAATAACTCGCCGCCTTTGGGATCCTTTTATGCTCGAAAACTCGATACACTGAATGATATCGACCCCTCCCCGTTATTATCCTTTCCACGATTTCATCTATCATCTTGACAGGCCGAAAAATTTAATGAAATTTATTTTAATGGCCAAGAATAATGGCCATAAATTCGATTCTGAATTATTTATTAGCAAGTTCGAGATTCTTTTTTCGTTCTGTACTTAACGCGATACAACCGCCCCGTGTTTAAAAGCATTTGATTGGTGCCGCCTTGAAAATTTAAAACACTGTGAAAAACTAAGACTGGGTTACAAGAAATTCCTTTTGTGTGTGGGCAAGGGCGCTTGCGCCCCGCCAACTTTCCCGAATCGATAAAATAAAAAGTTTTTAAATTCGTCTCGTATTAAGTGCCTCTTAGATCAATTTATTTGGCGACGTTTTCGGTAGTTGCTCTTTAGCATATTATTCACTTTCTTTTGTTCACGTACCGCGTCAGGAGTTCGCTAAGTTATTCGTAGTTCGTCTCCGAGTGTTTTTTTTTTCTTACTCCAACTAACTGAATTTTTCCTTTAAAGAACATTGTCGTCTGGTACACGCGGTAAATGGATCTGACGACGGACAAGCTTTGACTTCTTAATATTTCTTTTTCTTTCTTTTCAAACACACTTACATAAACCTGCATATTTTTCGGTTTGTATCCTTTTAACCAGACTCACTCGATGCTTAAATAGTGCTGATGATTTTCAGTATTTACAGAGAAAAACATTTGTGCATACATTGTTTCAGGTACTTGCTGATTTTGTTTACTTGTTTGTAAGCATTTGCAACATATTTTATTGTACAAAATCCTCTTCAAAATATTTGATACATGCATCACTATGTACACTTTAAAAAATTTATTTCATACTGCAATAAATCTTAAATATTGTTCCTTCTTATTATTTCTTGCAATAAGCGAGATAATCATGAGTGTCCCAAATTTGTAAACAACCTGTATATTCGTTTAAAATGTAAAACCCGATACTAAAATAAAATTTTTGCTTTGGATAAACAGCCAAGATATTTTCAAATTGGTCCTAAATTCCAAGGAAAAAAGCGTTCCCTTAAATAAAATAATAACAATAAAAAAGAGGTCACATTAGGGCTGAAACTTATTGTGAACGAATTCGGGCTTATTCCGGCTGCGGCGGCGGTAGATTTTATTCCGTGTTGTACGATATTGTATATTTCGTTTAAAGCTGCAGAAAGCGTCGAGGGCCGGCTTTGCCTTTAGTGACAGCCACTGAGGAAGCAAACAAGTGGTCGAAGTTATTTATGACCTTCCATTTTGTTCGCATTTCCCACAATTAAATTGCGAACTGCGCCCGCTCCTCGCCGATAATTTTCGGTCGTGTTTCGCCGAAGTAAACGCGTTTTAAATTCTTTATTTGGTCGGAAATTGTCGTTACACATTCACGAATGCGTGAGGATTCTTTGAAACGGAAACAATTCGATTTTGTTCCTTTCAATGGGGACTTTTTCACAAAATTTCATTTCATGTGCAATCATAGGAAAGATTCTCATGCAACAGTTATTTATAGATAAAAAATTTAATTTCAAAATACCACTAGTCAACATTTTTTAATCCAGATGTGATCTATAAGGAATTTATTTTACAAGTGCATTTAATAAGTTTTCAAGAAACAAAAATGTGTTAAATTAGTGGATCAGCAATAAATTGGGGATGTAAGTAATTCACAGTTCTATCAGTATCTTGTTGCAGTTTGAAATAACTTATTGTCAGTGTAAAAAGAATGAATTCTATTGTGTCGGGGCCCGTGGCTTCTTCTATATTCTTCTGTTCGCACTCCATTTATCTTGTCTCCACACGTTGACCTATTTCTCAAGGTAGTCGAGTGTTTTAGTTTCCATCGCAGTCGTCTGCACTTCCTCTTACTTTTTAGTGCCCCCTGCTGACGCACCATTCAACATGGATGCTACTTCAATCACCCAGTTGGGGAATTTTTTGTCTTTGCTACGAGAACATTTATTGATTTTCACTTAGGACAACTCACTAACACTTCTTTTGTATTAACTAAATGATCCGAAAGTATTGCCCCCGACTTTAATACTGCCCCGGACGGAACATATTTCAGCGGCAGATGTGTATACGTACCGCCGCCGCCCGAGTCGGCACGCCGGAATGTAATGAATTCTTTTCAATGGAAACGATTTAATTTTCTGTCGTAATGAAGTGTTTTGTTTCGATGGAACATTTTGAATCCGACATTATTTTCGCTGAATTACCCCAGACGTGGTTCTCGCATTCACGTCAAGCGCAGCGCGTTTTTAAAACGTCTTAAGCCATGTGTAGGTAAGGGGCACATTTATTTATTTGACCTTTCTTACAAATTTCTTTCCAGATTGGTGGTATTTTTATTTGCGCTTAATGCTTTCTGTTTAACTCATTTCACTGTTTCACATTCAAACATAAAGCTAAAGCACCTGAAACATTTTCTAAGAAATAAAAGAATGTCGATTTAAAGAAAATTAGATTTTGAAAACGATTCAGAAAGGTCAGCTCTAAACTTTAGTAACTTGAATAGCCTTTTCACAAATCGAATGTATTCTGGATGAGCAAAGAATGTCGAAATTTACTTATTTACTGATCAATGTAAAATTATTTGTTTCTAATATTTCTTGATATAAGAAATCGGTATTCTGTACAGATATTTGTTTATTTTAAATAGAATGCAATTATAAACAGTCACCGAGGTAGCTCATGAACATCTGCATTCGGCCTGAGAAGTCGATACTCTGTACAGAAGTTTGTTTATTTTAAATAGAATGCCATGTTATGTGATGACTAAATGATGATTAAAACTTAAAATTAAAAAACCGCTACACCGTAATGGTAACATAAGGTTTTTAATTATACAGGGTGTTTACGGTCTTCTCTGTATCCTTTTAGGGGGCGATAGTATAACTCAAAAAAAGTCGATAGGCCTTAAAACGTCTTAGTAAAAGTCGTCTCGTAAGCGAGATAATAAATCTTTTATTTATTACATTAAAGAGTTAATTTGTTTTAAACTCCAGTAATCAACTGTTTAATCAGCATTGTCCACTACAAAAGATGTTCGAAGTTATCACCATGTTGCATAGAATATCGATGGGCCATCAAGATTTTTAAAGAACAAGGTAAAAATAATAAAATTTTTAGTCAAACAGAGGTGATAGTAAAACTGAATTACTGATACCAACTTTGCCTGTCATATAACAAACGTAATAACAATTGAACAACAGCTTTTCCAACCGCCCAAGATTATTACTTTTTGTTTTTTGTTATACTGATTAAGTAGTAGATTACTAGGCCCAGTTTACAGAAACTTTAATTGCAATCAAATTTTAATGACGTTGTTAATTTGACATTTCGCAATGTAATTCTTATGGCAACTTCTGAGGTATACTATCGCCCCCTAAAAGGATACAGAGAAGACCGTAAACACCCTGTATATACTGGGTGTTGAAAAATTCGATTGCCAAATTTCCAGGGTAAGTAAATGAGACTAAAATAAGCCTTTCTGTTATATAACCCAGGGTCGGAAATTAATGATTACTTAATGAGACTGTAAAATAGTAGAAGTATAACATTTCAGAAAACGGTTACAACCTTCGCTCAAGATGGTTGCCCCCAACTTGCACACATATCTGACAACAATGTATTAATGTTTGTCTTGTGTGTTCAAAAAGTATCAGAAAGTAATGATTAATTTCCGTCCCTAGGTTATATAACAAAAATGGCTTATTTTAGTCTCATTTATTTGCCCTAGAAATTTGGCAATCGAATTTTTCAATACCCTGTATATTGCGGTGTTTATGAGCAGCACGTAATTTTTTTAAAATTTCATAAAGAAATAATTTGGTAAATAATAAAGTAAATTGAGAGTAATGTATTAGATGTGTTTTACGGTTTTGTTTGCGAAAGTATTTAATTCGAATATTTTAATTTTATGTAAATATTTTTAGATACAGGCGATTTAAAATTAAATGTTTATTATAAATAAATTATTTAGAATTTTTGAAATGTAAATACATAGGAATTAAGCTTAGAATTGTAAATATTAGAAAAATTTATTTAATAATGTCATGACAATCCGGATGTTAGAAGGAAACTGTAGGTAGTAGTAAGGAGTTCGGAAAATGAGCAAGTGAGGGCGGCGTGTTTAGCTATCGTAAGCGAAACTTCCCGGTCGCGTTTTATAACCGCGAGGCCCGAAACACGGAGACAATCAAGCACGCGGTTGGGAACCTGATGTAAGTAAGCTATAAGGGCGGTTTTGTGAAAAACTTGCTCAAACGAATAAAACTTCTTTAAAACTCCGAAATTCTGTACGCAAATAATTTGTTTGTGCAACTCTTTTAAATTTGACCAATAAATTGTCGTTTCTTTTTACGTTTTATTCTACGAAATCTCTTCTTTATTATTCACCCACACACGCACACTGACATAGATAATTTTGAATGTGAAGGCTCGCGAGTGTCATCTACATCCAAAATTTATCACACAACAAATACACTCTACAACCAAGAATCAATCTATGAGATACACTGCAAAATCCATCATCGAAGCAGGAGCCGTCGCAAGTAAAACAACGAAGTAAGAAAACAAATAAGAATAACAATAAACATAATAAGATCATCATGGAAGGATTATATTTTTAAATATATATATATATGTAGCGGCTCGCTTGAAATAAATTAAAACCTTTCATTATGATTTTATTTGAAATTTTTTAAACAAAACACTTATCCAGTTTACTGAAGCAAAAAGCAATATAAAACGATTGGAAACGTTAGTCCAGTATACAATTGTTCTAAAAGTAAAACGAAATAATATTTTTCAGCCGTTAATAAAAACATCTATAGTCCTCGGGTGCTTTAATTTCAGTCAATTTGAAATAGATTTTTCAGAAAATTTTGCCGTCGTATTTAGCACAATAAAGTCCATTACTGAACACGACCCGCTGAAAGCAGCCTATTAACTGAAAGTGTACTGTCCCTAATGCAGTTAGTGCAGTGTCGCTCGTTGCGTCGCTTTTTACGGCAAACTCAGTTACATTATCTCTATGGTACCGCTGTCCAACACTATCACATCCTTTTGATACAAAGCCTTAATAGTATCACTAAAGTTAATTAAAAGCGCTACTTTTACGCTCCGTTTCGCCGGTTTCATTAATTCGAGACGAGTATATTAAAATTCTGAAAAATTGCGCCGGCCGGCCCCCCGGCAATTTTCGAACGTATTTAAATCTTTTACACAATAGGGCGTTTTGCGAGGCTTAATATATGAAAATGAAAGTTTATTAGGGAGAGGATTTGCGTGAGAAGCTCGTCTGGAAAATTTACGCACCAAGTTTGGAACTGTAATTTCATTAAACTTTACGTAATTAACTCCGTCTATACGAATTATTTTCATCTACAAAAAAAACCGCGCCATGTTTAAGAGTTAATATCCTTGAAAACTTGACCTACAAACATGAGGAAACCCGGAAAACTAACGAGTGAGTTAAATAGTAATAAAAGGAAGGAAAATAGAACAGTATTATGCTAGTTGGGGAACACAATTGCCAACGACAAAAAGAAATACACGGTAATATTTGTGAAAGCAGAAATTATGAACGTCTTAATTTCATTTGTGTATGAAATAGTTTTGCTTGAGCTTAATACGGGGGAGGCAAATTGTAGAATCTAGATCGCGCCCTATTTTCCCGCAGGCCGGCTTAACTGGAACTTATACGTGTGTGGAACTAAATTAGAACGAATGCTTCGCGCTTAAAAGAAGTCTCTATGTCCGTTGCTTTAAAGGGCAACTTATCTCGTGATAATTAAATTTTCTTCGCCGTGCCCCATCCATATAATATACTTATCTACTGGGATTAATACATTTTTTAATTAATTTTCTTGACTCCTATTCTTGGGCAAGCAAATTAGCTTTCCTGATATAATTACAATAAGTTTAAAGAAAATCCAAAATTCGTTTACATTTACCAATAATCCTTTCTTTTTACAACAAGCACATGCAAGATGCATGTGAAATAAATCCGGGAAGATTTTTATTCCAGTAAATTTGTATTCAAAGGAGCAACTGGGAAAGCTTAGTATAATGTGTCTGGTAGTTGCAGGGAGTGATCTCTAAACGAAAAGGCCATCAGAGTCTGTCTTACCTAGACTCATGAGTATTTTAGAATGTCATCACTTATGCATTACTAGGCCCGTCTACAAAGAGATCCCTGGGGCTTCCGATGGCTTCACCTGTTGAGCAAGGAACAAAACCTCCTCACCGCCCCGCAGACTGGCTCCTGCCTGGCTTGATATTTTAAGTAATTCCGACATGAAAAATTACTATCAGTCGCAATCGATTTCGCTTTTAACCGAAATATGATTAGGGAGAGCCCTTTACGCCCCGCCGGGCCGCGACTTTCTTTGGCTTATCTATTTTTGAAGTAATCAGATTCAATCCACTCTGGATTGCCTGCTTCAAAGAATTATCCTTTCTCTTCCGCTGAGACGTCTTGCTAATGCAATATTGCTCTTTTGCATTTCGAGGTTAATGTTATTTATCTTTACCCTTAATATGTAATGCAATTTATTATTCAACTTTATGCCAGATACAACAATTACCAAGATTTATTTATAGATTGGTTGACTGGCCTCGGTAAAATATCTTCCGCATCGTTTAATACTGGTCGGATTTCATGTTAAAAAAAAAGGTTTTTTTTAGTCTAAAAATTGTATGTAGTTTCATAAATCCAAGTTGGAATATAGGGCGGTAGGTAGGTGGCTGTTTTATCCGGACTATAAAGTAATTTCTCCCCTGGCTCCTCTCGCAGGCAATTTATCTTGCTTGATTAGTTTTTCTTGGATTAATTGCTTCAATTGTTTTTCTCATTTTACCTCTGCATATCCGTCTTGGCCAAATTTCTGTTTAAGAGCACTTTTACTTATAGCTACTCGGCAATTAGTTCCGGAACTCGCTACCGGCAGATATTTCATCTTTTAATTCAGTTTTGTGCATCCGGTCGATATTCTCATTACGTAGTCTGCCGGGTACAGCTTTCTATTCTTTCAACAACAGTACATTCTACTACGTGTGAATAATAACATTTAAGCAGAGCTCTGCAATATAATTACTTATGATCCTAATAATGGGTTGACAATAAATTTATTTTTCCCGAATTTATTCCGAAAACCACACAAAATTAAACGTTTTGGCAAACAATAAAATATATAGCCCCATTTTTGCGATATTCCTCTTTTTATATTAGGCGTATAAATCATTCGAAAGCAAAAGGGAACTATTTGTTTCAAGTTAATTCATTGTTCCGTTATATATGGTTGTAATGCGCTTACAGTTTAATTTTGCAACGGTGAAATATGAGAAGGGATACCTTGGAACGTCGAAAATTTATTCCCTTTAGTAATACGGCGTACGAGGGCCTCGGCGTGCGTTCTCGTTTTATCCGAAATTGAATGCGATTCTTACTTATCCTCCTTCGGGGGCTTCTGCGGTGCGCGTGGATTGGACAGTTCGGATTAAAATCGAAATTAATTTTCAGGTATATCTTCGGTTATTTAGGGATTAGGGGCGTATTTAATTTGTTTTGCGATTCTATTAACATGAAAATTACCCATTATAATGGCTCCCTTGTAATTCACGCCAAGAAAATACCGTTACCCCTACTAGTAAGCAAGATATTTAGGATATTTACACTCCTGCTTACTAAACAAGAATTATGAGGATTAAAAAACGTAAATTTACGACATACCAAACCAGCAGAAACGAAGATGGACACTCACCTGTAACAAATACAAAAATATTATTAGAAATTATTATGAGTTTTAAGTCAAATCAAGCATGTGAAGTCCCAACATATTTAGTGAGTTGCTAGAGACAACGTGCAAATAGAGTCGCCGTATGCGGGTCGGTAAATTTCAGAACAAAACAATGTACACAAGTTTAACGTACTCCTCGGGAGTTGCATCATGCCAAGCTACAACAACGTTCTTGCGCACGTGAACATCGGGGGTAACGAAAGGCTTCATTAAAATTAGCGCAAGTTCATGTAAGTTTCTACATATGATTCATGTACCTACATACATGTATGCACGTGGACTAAGTAAATTAAAGACAACAAAAGCTTCAAGCACTGTCTTTCGGACGACCAAGATATTCTTGGCTGTTGGGAAATAAGAACACGTTCTATTTTTAAAAACAATTTATATTCTATCTAATTCTTGAAGCAATTTACTGTGTGATATTGCACAATTTAAATTGTTAAAGAAACAGACATTGTCTTGAAGCCCTGGTTCCGTGGGATTCAAGTTGGGAGAATTTCCTGGTCACTCTGTCCATACTTACACATGATATTGATTAATTATGTCTATTGTTTGTTTACAGGTTTAGACTTTACACCATCTTGTATAAGTACTGCAAGATGTTTGTGCGGAAATTTGATGGCATCCTGTAGATGTAGATAATTAAAATACAGTAGAGTCTCGATACAGTGAACTAATTGATGAACGGCTTTGTCACTCCACCGAGGTTGTACACTGTTTAGAGTGCAGATAAAAACAAATAATAGTGATACTTACAGTGTGGTTATTACTTTATTTATTATTATTATGTTATTACTGTTAATTTTGTTTGCTTCTCCACACGTAAGCGCGTTATCACACTTTCGGGGAAGTCCCTATGCATGTACTGTTTGTGCAATTCACTCTAGCGAGGCACAATTTGTTCACTGTTTAGAGGTTAATGTATATTTTTGTGTTCACTGCAGTGGATAGTTCACTATATGGTATGTTCACTATATCGAGACTCTACTGTATGCAGAGAAATATTTTTCTTCGACAATCACAAATTACGACTTTCCATGTCCAGAAATACCGCCGGCAGCCATAGTTTTCACGTAAAATTTTCGAATTTGAACTTGCTCTGTGGAAGATGGATCCGCTGCTCGAATTCTTGTCGATTTGGGTTGGGTGGAACCTCACACTTTGTGGAGTATT
The DNA here is from genome assembly GCA_033060865.1 of Dorcus hopei. Taxonomy (NCBI): domain Eukaryota; kingdom Metazoa; phylum Arthropoda; class Insecta; order Coleoptera; family Lucanidae; genus Dorcus; species Dorcus hopei. The sequence goes on from CM065423.1 coordinate 34,102,619, forward strand.
GGCAATATATCCGTCTCTGATGATTCTTTCACTAAATTTAATTCTATCAGAAATATTCTTATCCGTCACCATAGGCTGTATGTACATAAAGACCTACCACATTTCTGCGAACGACAATGTCTGCCCACAATCATACCGTTTTAACTAAGGATTTGTCACAATGTATTTTTCCGTTAAAAGCAAAGTGTTCCAACATGGTCGTCCGGCTTCACGTCGCCGTTGATCCACGTCGTTCGTTACTATTGATTTTTCGGAAAAGACTGTGATTGGTCAATATGGACACCTCCCCTCTTCATCTGTGTTCTAGACATCCGCGCAGAATCAAATGCAATCGCGCCAGTAGTTTTGCTAAACGTATAGGGTCAGGGTATACATCGTCTTATTGTGAGTTTTTTGTTATTTCATCAGACTGGAATGTTTGGCTAAATGTTGAACTTACTTACTTTCTTACTTAATCTTCAGCTTTCCTACCTTTCGGAGTAAAGCTTTGCTGGAGTTGAATATTCGGGGCTGCTCTCTTTCATATCTTCCCCAACCCGTTTCTGTCTGATGCTAGCTCCTTTATTCTCTTCCATTTTACTCCTCTTTTCTCTGCAGCTAAGCGTATTTCAGAGTTTTCTAGGCCGGCCTCTTTGTCTTTTACCTGTTTCCTTAGCTTCAACACCTCTTTCACTAATCTGTTTTCCCCTGTTCTCATTATACAGAGTGTCCTAACCATCTAAGTTGTGCTTCTTCTGTTGAGGTCTCTACCAATACAATGTCCAAACTTTTCCTAAATGTTTTCGTTTCGTATTTTATCTCTTTTAGTCTTCCCTTCTATTTTTCGTAGAAATCTCGTTTCCATACCCGTTAGCTTACTCATTTGTTTCTTATTTGTTGTCCATGTCTCACTCCCATAAGTTAGAACTAGTTTAATGATTTTCCTTACTGTGTCAGTTTTTATATTGATTGGAATTGCTTTCTTACCCATAAAAGTTGTCTCGATACTGTTGAATAGTTTACTTGTTTTCGCTACTCTCTCATTTAGTTCGTCCTCTAAATTCCCTTTAGTGTTGATCATTACTCCCAAATACTTATATCTTTTTACTTGTTCTAAGCGTTTTCCATCCAATTCTATGCTGTCTTTCTCCTCTTTTCTTCCGATTACCATGGTTTTAGTCTCCTGTATGTTAATCTTCATGTTTTTCTTTTTGACTTCTTCTTTTAGTAGGTACGTTTAGATTACTTTGCAATTGCTGTTCTGATTGTCCCATAATTGTCCCATGTCGTCTGCGTAGCTTAGTTCGGTTATAGTTACTATTTTCGTTTTCCGAAATCCTATTCTTTACTTTTTTAATTTTTCTTTACATATCTTGACTACCTCATCCAACACTAGGTTAAATAGCAGTGGACTTAATATACATCCTTGCCTGAGGCCTATTTTGCTGGTGAAAATACTCGATGTCTCATTTCTTGCTCTTACGTAGTTATCTGTTTGCTTGTATAGACTTTTTATGTACCTTACTCGATAAGATAATATGTTTAATATGTTCCATACGTCTTTCCTTTGTATGGTGTCAATTGCCTTTTCTATGTCCATGAAACATACACGAATATGTCTGCCCTCTTTATTAGCTTTTTCACACATCTGTCTTACTATGAAGATTTGATCTATTGTACCTCTATTTTTTTTAAACCCGCTTTGGCTTTCGTCAATTGTGTGTTCTAATTTTTCTGTTTTCTAGAATCCTCCTGTACAGTTTTCCTACCGTGCTCCCCAGCGTAATGCCTCTCTAGTTTGAATATTCTTTACCGTCTCCCTTTTTGTATATGGGCGTGATAATACCTACTTGCCAGTCTTATGCGGTCTTCCTCTCTTTCATTGCTTGATTATGTATGGTTAGGAGTTCTTTTTTTTCTCCGTGTTTGTATATTTAAGCATTTCTACTGTTATTTCGTCATGTCCTGGAGCTTTTCCAACTCTCATTTTTCCTATTGCTTCATTGATGATATTTCCCCTTCTTGTGTCTAGTTCGTCGTATGTTCGCTTTCCTCCTCTTCTTATTCTTCGTTTTCATTTTCTTCTAAAAGATCTTTGAAATATTCTTTCTATGTTTCCATGATATTTGTTTCCTTCATTAGAATAGTCCCATTTTTGTCTTTTAGATTTTGCAGCATATTCGTTTTAGGTTTCCTCATTTGTTTCATTGTGTTGTAGAACAGTTTCTAGTTTTCGTAATACGTCTAATGCCCGATTTCTTCATCGCCTTATCTTGAGGTTAAATTTATCTGTCAGTTAGAGTGTGACACATAGTATGTGTACGGCCAACTGTACGTCACGTTCAAACTGTTAGATAAATTAACCTTAGGTTAAACATGGTGAAGAAATCGGCCCTAAGGTACGATTTTTTCACCTCCAGTTAACTTTATCTGGCGTTTAATTCCCTTAGTAACCATTGTGATCACAATGGTTACTATGGGAATAATTTTCGTGCGATCTATTGTTCATATACTCCTTCCATGCTATTTTCTTTTCTTTGTCTGTCTTCTCTATCTCTGGTGTCCACCATGCTGCCCTTTTTATCGCTTCGTTTCCTATTCTTGTTGTCCCACAGCTCGTTTTTGCCGCATACAGTGTCTTTCAAAAAGTGTGCTACAAGAAAGTTTCGGATCGCATTGAAATAACCTTTCAGAATCAATTGAAATAAATGAGAAATAAGAACGAATTTTGTGTTTTCCTGTTCATATTATTTTGGCGGACGCATTAATCCAACCAGTATTTCCTAATGTAGTGTATAAAGAGTGGTTCACAATAAATTGTGTTTTTTTTTATTTTTGAGATAGATGGCTGTAATTTCATATTAACTTTTAATTCTAAACAACTTATTCTTGACATTTTGCTGTATCTTGTGAAATAAGGGTACTTTGCTCTTAAGCCGTCTTCATTTCTCGGTGTCCACGCTGTATACCGTTCAAGATAAATTTCATCTGACATTTTCCAATTTGACTCTAAGGGATACAGAAACGTTCTGCATCAATAAATTTTTATAAAAACCGATAATAAAAAAATTCCCATTTGTAGCACACTTTTTGAAAGCCATTGTATATCATGCTTGTCTTACAATCTTCCCATCTTTGTTTAAATATTCTTGTGTTGTTAACTTCCGGCCTGTGTTCTGTGTTGTGGACATCTGCGCAGAATCAAATGCAATCGCGCCAGTAGTTCTGCTAAATGTGTAGAGTCAGGGTGTACATCGTCTTATCGTCTTATTTTTTGTTATTTCATCAGACTGGAATGTCTGGCTGAATGTTGAACGGAAAGTATTCATCTGTGTTCTGTAAGAGACGTTCTAAGCAAATCAATGCATTCTTTTATGCTTTTCGAAGCCTGACCACCGCAGTTAATCAGGTATTTATAGCAAGCGAATTCTGTGCGCAGTTTAGGTTGTAACGTTGGTTTTCGTTTTTTTTTTTTATTAGGCTTTTGTTTGGGGGTACCTTGCTGGTGTACTTTGAGGCCACTTTAGAAAGTTCTTCTGGTGCCGGTAAGGCTTTTCGGCCTGTCGGATTTGTTTCTGCCATCCAGCTCCATGACGCTGTACGCAAGCTAAAGAGACTTCACACGGAGACGTTGGATGGCACAATGACGCTACCCGGACGTCAACTTCGGAACCCAAGTAAAGTTTACTTAACGTACAATTGGACAACTTAAGATTGGATGTTTATACATGATTGTCTTCTTATTACCTGGAGAGGCATTACCGCGGTGCATGAATTTGCCGATCGAGGCATCGACGTATTGCACTTTGAGTAAACTTGTACTATTACGGTGACGCTTGTAAACGCGAGCCCCGTATTTCGTGATTCAGATGACCGAAAATTGAGCGTTTTCTGTTTATGATTACATTTGTTGCTTGAGCATTTGAATAATCTTTGTAGGTAGTTCAAAATAAAGACAAGTATGTGACCACTGGTCATTGAATTGTGCCCCGTTTGTATGACCCGACCCGTTCTATTGAGTTAGCCGGCTTTGGGACGAGCTTAATTTGCCCTCCCATAAGCTTGCAGCCTTCAGATAGGTAGCAGATTGATAATGATGAAAATGGTATAATAATTTGGTCAATCCAGAAGATAATACTTCTTCACCTTTAGCAAATTGAATTCTATGTAACCAGCTATCGATTTGCTGGGTAATATTTATTTGAGGAAGTTAATTTCTGAAAACACTTAAAAAGAGGAAACCGAAACTCAATTTCTAAAAACTAATTTCATTTAGAAGAGTATAGTGAAAGCAAAGAAAAAGCAAAATATTTAAATTCGTTATTTAAAATAAATTTAAAGTAATGAAAAACCGGATACTTTTATAATTCCTGCTTTTGCTGTCAACAAAAGAGATTAGAAGACTGTTCAGCGTCCGTGAAGCAGTAGGAAATGATTTAATTAAAACAGCGATCGTCGGTAATGGCACAGACGCCGAGCTACGCTCCATTCGGACCGGTTGTTATATGAAACCTTTTACGGGGACGCCACTCTTGAACTAACCGGTAATAATTGGTCGGGAAACGAAATTGAATCTCTACTCCTCCGCGAACTATAAATAAATAATGCACCGCTCCACGATTTAATTACCTCATACTTTGCAATTTACCTGCGTACACCGTATACCTGCGATGCCTCCAGCCAGCGTCTAACAAAGTTATCGGTTACCCCAAACAATATAAAACGGCTAATTGCTCAAGCAGAATTGAGTTATTGTTGTGCGTCGCTGTTGCAGTTAAATTGAAATTGCGTCCCTCAAAGCTGGCGAAATAAATAGGAAACTATTCGATAATAATTTCCTGGAACGTTTATTGCATATTATTCACCGGAAGAGATGAGATATTATATTCGCCACACAATTTTGTTTTAACCGAGCGATGCCATAATTGATAATTATTTAACCGACACAATAATTAACACACTTACAACTTTTTTTACCTCGTCCTATATATTGGCTTGAAACTTCATTAGTTATTTAAGCAGGACAAAGTATTCCATATTTTAGTGGGTTATTGATTAATCCGGGTGAAAGTATAAATATTTCGGCTATTGTTTACTCCCTCCTTCTAACGAACGAATGTTGTTTTAAAACAACTTCTGTTTGTTAATTTTTTGAAGATGGCATAAGCGGAAGTTTATCATTTATACAATTGTTCAGAATGGGGATACAAAATAAAGATGGACGAAACAAGAAATCAAAGCAAGGACAAGCAATGATGATTCATAAATATAAATATTTTAGCAGATAAGGACGAGGACACATAAATGCATCACTTAGCCAAGAAACTTCGACATTACGTAGTTATAACTTAATTATACTAGAATCTGTTAATGCCGTTACATAGTTATAATCTAATTAGTTTTGAAGCTCTGCTCTAGATGAAAATTAAAAAAAAGATACTATTTTGCAAGCAGTAACCAGTAAAGGCCGAACGAGGACCTCATTTAAAAAACTATACTCAATAAACAACAACTATTTCTTTTCCCTTTCTCTCATTCTTTTTACCAAAATTTAGGCAAAACCATGAAAAACACAAGTTGCAATTCCTTTGTTTTAGCGTTTCTGGACTTATCTTTTAGGAAGCCAGCCAGGATTCGCCCTATGGAAAGCTCTGATGAAATTAAAATAGGAACTGACTTTTCTCTGCGCACTGGGATATTTAAATAGAAACTTCGGCTCTCTAAGAGGGGTAAAGTGACATTTCCATTCCGCGCAAAGCTTCTGAACGAAATGTTTTCATCGACAGATGTCGTGCAATAACGTTCGTTTTTCTTTTTATTACGCCTACACAGTGATGCAGGTGTTTATCGCACTTGTGTCCAGTTGCAATCTCAGCAATCTCAAGGTTTGCAGCTGCAATTCTTCGAACCAAGTAGCGATGTATGTAAGTAACATACAATGTGACAAGATTTTTTTAAACTTGAATAATAAATCGGTGCTTTCGTTTTACATTGATTCAGACTCGTGCGTTTGAATTGTATGTTTCTAAGATTTTTGCAATTTATTTTTTAATTTTGAAATAAATTGCGGTTTCTAACATATCTAGCATACTTATATTAAAAAGATAGGCTATTAATAGGATAAGAAGCGGAGATTACCGAAGGAGAAAGGAACACAAAACGACCCCAACTTAAGAAAGAAACAAAAAAGTTTACGTTAGAGATATTTTATGTTTGATATTCAAAGTTGTACTGTTGTTGATAGATGAGACTATTAAAAATATAATGAACGATAAACTTAAAACGTAAGTATTTGAAAATGGAAACTATAAATATCAAGGTATGAGAAATTCTCAAACAGAAAAATTCCCATTTAAAAAATCAATTTCTTAACAAGGCGCGCATCATTTTGATTATTGAATTAGGCATAAAAAGTATTTTCTAGGAACAAGACTAACTAAAAGTATTCTCTTATTATGAATAATCTTAGATTTTTAAAGTTGACGTTCTATTACTTTCATTAAGATATATTTTTCCATTAATTTTTGATATTTAAAAAGAAATAAAAAAATTCTTACAGAGTCGGCACGTAACAGTAAGAAATATTTACAACAATATAAGTTAAAAGTGGTAACATCATCGGAAGCGTTTTCACTTCTAATGTATTACTTATGAACTCCTATATTTTATTGAAGGTCTCGCGGGCGAAGTTTACCTTCACATTTCCCCTTCAGGCTTAGATATCGGAAAACTGACCACATTCATTAAAGATTTAACTTTATCCTCCGCTTGAAACAACAACTGTAATAAACTTTTTAAACTATTCTCCTGCGTAACATTTCTCAGTTCACGTCGTATTTATGGTCGCCCGACGGAGAAAAGAGAGGAGAGGAGAGGAAAAAACCGCAACGAAGTCGACCAACGTTATTATTAATTAATAAATAAACGAGGAGAGTTCGAGGCATTTTTTTTAAATAGAAGACCCGAACGTTGCACTCTGTTAGCAAAGAATATTAATTAAAAAAAATAATAATAAGAAAAATATTTATGTGTTTTATCTATTTTTAAATTTAGAAATTTTGAAAGTTGCCTGAAATTTTATTACAACGGCTCGCTTTCAATTTATCTAAATTGCTTAACTTTGCCACATTTCCACGAATTATTATTAATCCAACGGAGCAGTACGTTTCAACGAGCACAAAAGGCTTACCCAACAGAAAACACTGACCGACGAGTTTAAGTGCAAATCACGTCAAAAGTTAACGGAGCTTTTACGGGAACTATCAAACCGGAAGTTTAATTAAATTAGATATAAACATTCGAACGGTAGCAATTTAATAATTCGGAGAGAAAATCGAAACGCAAAAACTGATGCGAGAGCAGATGAACAAACACAACATCTGTAGTAATTGCTTTTTGATTGCAGGCGGTTGGGAATGAAGAGGACGAATCAAAATCTGTATTTATTATCTTGCCTCGTTTTGTTTCAAACATGAATTATTTATGAAACAATGCGGAAACGCGTTTACGCATTGCATCTTACTTTCAGGAACTGTGATCCATTTATGTAGGTACACTAATAAGTAAAGCTAATAATTAATGAGCGGGAGAATTATATTTTCCAAGGTTATCGGTTAGCGAAATGCTTGCAAAGTGCAATGTATCGAGTCGGTCAGCAGCGTCGTAAAAATTAGTCGTTAGTATGCGAGTACACCAGGACGAAGACATCCCTTGCAGCCGACGCATCTTGAAGGACCAACCAGATCGCAACAGCATCGCTGCTCCCCTGGATGACTCTTACACCAGGCCAAAGACATCTCATGCTGCCGACGCATCCTAAAAGACCGACCAGATCGCCACAGTGTCGGTGCTCTCTGGACGACTCTTTACCTCGAGGCCGAAAACACCCCTCGTTGTCGTCTCCATCACTTCACTGGATCTCCGCAACCTCCGAGGCGTTCATTGAGGTCCACGTATTCGCACTGTTGCTATTGATATCTCCCGACTTGTCAGGAACCAAGTAACACCAACTACACCCATCGTATCAACCCCAAGGAGCAACCCTGTCTCCGCCGCGTCATCCTTCAGCCGACGATTCGACGCCAAGTTTCCCGGACTGACATTTCCCCGCAGCAATATTAAATTAATTTAGAAAACTAATGAAGAGGTATATTAACGTGAACGTGAACAGCTGGCCACGATACAGTGACATGGTGGAGGCGACACGTTAACGTGATAATAGGTGGATGGAAATGGTATGCAATTCAGTACATTGAAAAATATAATCCTTCTGCCCATACTAATAATACTCGAGTGTAAGCAATATCAATTTTTTTTTTTTACTGAACGTGACCATTCTTTTGGAAACTGTAGTGGAACCGTAACATGTCCATTTGACCATTGCTGTAGATAATCTTTATGTATGGCGCAAGAAATAGAATTTCATTGTGTTCTGTATCAATTGTCGAACATGAAACGTTGATAACCAGATTAAACATGCTCGTAATGGTCTGATTATAATCAATGATCAAAATAAGCCGCAGAGTCAGGGAAATTAAATTATATTCCGCCGCAGTCCCGACAGGTGCTGAATTGTTAATAAATATTCATCCATTAAGGATGATTATTATATACATCCATTGTAGTGATAGTTTGTAAAGTTTAAGCGGCACTTAAGTTCATTCGTGCGCTCACGTCGCCGACGACAGCCAACTTTCCATAGAAGGGCAAGACGTCGTCGTCGGCTTTGTGTGTGAGGTACCCGTGATGCATACATACATTCACTCCTGTGGAACTAGAACTTGGCGTGCACGCGAATTCACATAATCTATTCAGAATTCCGGCGTATCTTCTTCAACGGATGAATCCGAATTATTGGAGTTTAGCGCCCTATTTAGCAAATTGTCGTAAATGTAAATTGCCAAGAAGTGGATTTCTCTGTTTTGAGTTTTAGAAAACATTCTTACATGCTTACTATGGCTCCAATAGAATGTCAAAAGAATTATATCTACCTACATACATATATTAATTAAACCTGAAAGCAAATACCAAGAGTTTTCTGATTATTTGAAAGTTAGATTAGATCCACTATCCCATCATTTCTAAGATACCAAGATAGCAACAAGACGAAATTGGTCCTTTACCAAATATAGAAAACCTCACATAAGCAAAGAATGTGCCTTTCAGTTTTGGGCAATCATGAATTTTTGAATCTCTTGGGGATCTTCTATGCAAGCAGGTAAGTGAAAATTGTGAAACATTTCTCGCAACAAAAAATGTTACAAAAGCAAAAAATATGTTGGGTCTTTGAGTTCCAGTTTATTTCCCAACTTTCATAAAAGTTAAAGAACACACCACACTAAATTCTGCCCTCAACTGCCTCTCCAATATGACAAGGTCCAGTATTCTAAAGTTTTTTATATTATTATTTGAAAACTTAATTAATTCAAACTTGTGCAAAATTTTTGGGCCGATTCACCTATCTGCATTTACGACAATTTTTAACTATCTATCATCTACCGGGTGTCCACTTTGATTACGCACCATAGGAATTTCAATGCAATTTTTTATAATTGTAAATTCCTGCTTGTCTTTTGAAGTTATTGGTAAAAAAACACTATACTGAATGCAGGCTTGTTGATCTACTATGGTCTGCATGTTCGCCGGATTTAATACCAAACGATTCCTTCTTGTGGCCTTATTTAAAATGAAAAATTTATCCTTTGCGCCATTTGAACGAGTTGAGAGGTAGAATCGTGGAAGAATGGGCAACTATTACTTCTAGAATGTTAAGCAATGTTCGTAGAAGCTTCTAGTGCATTTGGTGTAGTACCTATTAAATTACAAATAAATATTTTTCAATACGAATTATGTTTGAAGTCTCTATTTTTCATTACAAAATTTTAAAAATCAAAGTTTGTCAATTAGAAGTTTGCCTGCATGATCAACACTGTGGAATATCAAAATATCTGCTTATTTAATTTTTTCTTTTTCAGTTCTGAAAGCCCATTTATTCGAAAAACATAGTAAAAGCAGTCTTAGCTAATGCATAACACAAAGCTTCGTGTTATGCCGTTTAGTGTTTTATGATATATTCGATAGGAGAGCAGGAATTAACAATTTAAATCCCTATAGCGCGTTGTCAAAGTGGAGACCCGGTATACTATAACGCAGCATGTTAATTGTAATGTCAACCTAGTTATTAACCACGAAATTACCTTGGAGCTCTAATGGTTTTTGAAAGGAATGTGATTATTACTGTGCAGATTTTTCTTTAAAGACATTTGATATCTAACTTGAAGACTTCCGCATTCGTCGTCCATGTTTGAATTAGCCTCCGGTTAGAACCGCATCACGTTGACTTCTTCTACTACCGACGTTTCGTTTTCCATTGCTGAAGAACTTTCTCAGGGCTGCTGCTGCTTTTCGTTAGTCGTTGAGACTGAGTAGGTATGTCTGTTGTCATGATATTTATAGTGGTCGGTGGGGGTAGGTAGTGGGTCGGAACGGTGAGCGGCGATTGGTCTGTTGGGGCGTTAATGAGATGTTTCTAGGTATTGTGGAGGTAAAAGCGAGTACCACGGTTCAGGTTATTGGGGTGTTTGAGGATTTCTAGAAATTTTGTTTCGGAAAGTAGGATTTGGTGACTGGTGTCTAGTTTGTGTTCAGGTAGGGCCGAGCCAGTTGTTTGTAGTAGTCTAGTACAGCGTTCATGTTCAGAAACACGAGTGCTAACAAATCGTTTTGTTTCACATCTGATATCTTCTTCTGAGCAACTGTCGCTGTATATTCTTTTCGTTTTCTACCTAATCAGATTGTTCGCAGACATCCGTGAAATCATTTAATTTTTTTTTAACTCTCGATTTGCAATCAATCTAATATTCTTCTGGAAATACGATGTAATGATATCTGCATAGGATCTTTCTTTGTTTCAAACACTATTTTCAAATAAAATATGTTGTTGTTAATGTGTTAGCGAATAATTTTAATGTCTTCAGTGACAAGTAGAATAAACGTAATCAATCAAAGACGTTTCGCTTTTTATACCAGTTGATTAATTAAGATTTCGAATACATGCTATATTGTATTCAAATTTCGCGCCAAAACTCGACTTGCTTTTATCTAACAGCGTTTTCGATTGATCGCACTAGTGCGCACTCAGAGTATGTTCATCTCATGTTATTGCACGAGGTTAAAAGGACACGCAAATACACTGAGTGCAACCGTTGTAAAATTTATGTTTTGTGTATATCTCGTCATCTCTAATTGTTTGAAACTACATTCGTAAAGCGATTTCTCATCTTTATTAAAATAAATCTTGGGATTCTTGGTGCCACTTTGAACTTTGCCTGCTTTTATTGCACAGTCGATACGCTCTTGATCTCATTTCAAAATAGTGTTCTTTGATCTATCACTTCACTTGCCTCTTTTTCTCAGGCTGTTCTGGACCCGCCTCTTTTGCTTTTCCCGTTTATTTTTTCGTTATCACTTGACATTCTGTATATGTGGTTCACTCCCTGTGTTATCCTTCTAATTTGTTTGAAACAGGACCTACTAGATTTTACGAGACAGCAGGTCTTTGTCCGGCATGCGCAATTATTTCTCCGCTGGCGCCACTTACCTAGTGTTCAGTTCAGTGTTAGGTACACATTAGGCCTGTTCGTTTGTTCTACACTTTTCGCACCGACCGCGCGTGAGAGAGTGAGATGTATATAATACTATGTGTTTTTTTAAAAATGCCATAAGGGGTGGCTGTGGAAAAGAAAATTCATGTCTTAGCTCCATTCATTTACTTTAAATTTTCAGATTTGGCATGTGTTAGATGCCAAGCTACGACATGAGTTTTAATTTTCATGGCCAACCTTTATGGCATTTTTAAAAAAACACATGTTATAATGTAAGTAGAACTGAGAAAAGTACAGTAAAGAAGTTAAAAGTGTAGAAAGTGCAAAACAAACGAACAAACCTAGTGAAAGAATATCAGTGCATCCCAACGTGTTAACCAATCAGCTAAATGTGCTTGATGACAACAAACTGCGTAGACTGACACGTCTCTTGCCATTCGACTTGATTACAGGACCTAGATAAGCTTAGATCTTAAAGCACAGTTTTACAATGCCAGTTTAAATTGAAGCTGAAGCTTAAACCCATAGCAACGATTAATTCAACAATCGTCGTTCAAATACAAAACTCGTTTAGACGAATAAACTAAAAACTTAAGTATCACAAAATCTTTTAAGCGGACACTAAATCGCGCACTATACACTTTACGTTTCACCGTCGTTCGACAGCTGTCGAAAAGATTTTGTGATACAAATTTCATCGGACAAGAACCAACTGTAAATAAAAACTTAAGATTTAGAATTATTTAAAGATCTCTCACTGGAGTGATGTCACTTATCTCGCTTAGTCATACTAAACGCTTATTGCCCACTGGGATTGTTGAACTCACTAGGAGTTACTAAAAAAAAAGTTTCGCGAACTGGGTTGTTTGTTTTATCAAAAGATTTTGTTTTATTTTTCATATTATACTACGAGCAAGAACCTCACCAAAGTCATTTATAATTCAGAGATAATACTGTTCCAATTCCTCAGTGAAACATTTTTAATTTCATTGGCGTTGGCCATCACTTGAGATAGCAAGAAATACGTATGTCTTTTCTTATATTAAAACGTCAAATAAAGAAAGTGAGATGTGTTGTTTATGACTACGACACCGACTTACGTTTACCAAACCAACGTCAACTTCAAATGTAGGGAGTTCTTAAACGCATGCCATTATTTTGAAATTATTTACGTTTCTACTTATATACGGTAATAATAATAAATAATTAGGAAATTTAATTGTGCATTAATTTTAGATTTGATTTGTGGATGCGCTTAAATCACGTGGTCCGGGTGCCAGGCAGTATTTGATTTTATGTCTTTCATTTGTCACTTTGTTCGGTGACGTTTGTTGAAGGTGAAAGTGTTTTTACAAGACGGATTTTAAGTGGTAAGTAAGTAATGTAATTTTCAAATTCGACTAAGGGCAATTCTGTTTATAGCTCGTTTGTACATGCTTTTATGTAAAATTGTCTCTGTCACAACATCAGTTACAAAAAGTCATACCGCAAACTGTTCTGTCAATACAAATTATTTACAATATAAGTCAGTGTGTACACACTACACATTTAGGGTGGTAGTCGAGAAAAAATGTGGATTATTAAATACTTGAAAACATTTAAGTTTAAATTTGGTGGATGCTGTATTTTCTTATGTCACAAATTTACCCATGTGAAATTATTAGTAAACATTTGGATGCCGCCTCTTCTTAGTTGGTTGTTCTCCATTGCATTGGTTTCCTTTTGGTAGATTTATCCAGATCGAGGGACGCCAAAAATATGATTCTTCTTTTCTTCAGGCAAGAATTTTCTGTATCAATTGTCACATCTAAAGACTTTCAAGTTAATATCAGTTTCTGCACTACGTACAATCGACTATAAAACCTATCCCAAGGGAAAGGAAAAGTATATCGAGGCTAAGAGAAACCATCAATTACGATCAGATGGCATCCACAAATTATGTTCTATCGATAGTGAGACTGAACTTAATTTTTTGAATGGAGATTCAGAATTTATCTTCTCCTTTAACCTTTAGTATTTCATTAGTAACTCAACATGGCAAAAATTGGGATTAACGGATTTGGCCGCATCGGTCGCTTGGTCCTTCGTGCCGCTTTTGCGAAAGAAGGCGCTGATATAGTGGCCGTGAACGACCCCTTCATCCCCGTCAACTACATGGCGTACATGTTGAAATACGACTCAACTCATGGCCGCTTCAAAGGAACCTTAGAAGCGTGCGACGGGAAACTTGTAGTGAATGGAAAACCAATTACCGTTTTCAATGAGAAAGATCCAAAGGTTGTACAACAACGGAACTGATTTATTCTTGATAATTTACTTCAAATTTAAAACTCTAGAACATTCCATGGTGTAAAGCAGAGGCTGAATACGTAGTAGAGTCCACTGGTGTTTTTACCACGATCAAAAAAGCTTCCGCTCATTTAGAAGGGGGTGCTAAAAGAGTTATTATTTCTGCGCCATCTGCTGACGCACCCATGTATGTTGTTGGAGTGAATCTTGAGGCGTTTGATACTAGTCAGGAGGTAGGATCTATTAATTGATTTGATGATACAGTCTTTTTCTCTTGCTTTTCCCCTTTTGTCAATTATGTTTCCGAATTTGTCAAATGACTTTCCAATCCGCAGGCCTACTATACTTTAAATGGATTGGAAAGTCATTTGACAAATTAGGAAACGCATTTGACAAAAGACGAAAAGCAATAGAAAAAGACTGTATTATAATTTGTGTTATTTGGTTTAGATAATCTCGAATGCATCTTGCACCACGAATTGTTTGGCGCCCCTTGCCAAAGTGATCCATGATAATTTTGAAATCGTCGAGGGTCTCATGACCACGGTACACGCCACTACAGCAACTCAAAAGACTGTTGATGGACCGTCAGGAAAACAATGGAGAGATGGGCGCGGTGCTGGTCAAAACATCATCCCTGCATCAACAGGCGCGGCTAAAGCAGTTGGAAAAGTTATTCCGGATTTGAATGGAAAGCTTACCGGCATGGCTTTCCGTGTGCCAGTGGCTAACGTTTCAGTTGTTGATCTTACGGTATAATCTCGCTGCTTATATACTTTTCTTTAAACTGTACACTTATGTAGGTCCGACTTGGAAAAGGTGCGAAGTACGATGTGATCAAAGCGAAAGTCAAGGAAGCCGCTGAAGGACCCCTCCGTGGCATCCTAACTTACACTGAAGAAAGCGTCGTCTCATCTGATTTCATAGGCGATGCCAGTTCATCTACTTTTGATGCTGCTGCTGGAATTCCACTAAACGATAATTTCGTCAAACTCATTAGTTGGTATGATAACGAGTACGGTTATTCTTGCAGAGTGATCGATCTTATCAAGTACGTCGATTGTAGAAGTAAAGATGCTTAAGGTGATGCATTTTATATGGAACGATTTATAAATATATGTATATCGAAAGCAAAAAGAAGTACGTTTATTCTATAATCTTTAGTGTTGTTTCACGGTGTTTGTACACTACTCCAAAAAAATTAACGGAACGAGATTTTTAATGTTTCTCAGTGTCTTATTAAAGAACAGAACCAGATTTTTATGGTTGGTTATTATTCTTCGTTCATTATTTAACAATAACAACAATCAATGAAAAGTTAAAACTTGATTCAATCGTTATCAACAGTAGCAGGAATCGTTCGAGAACAGTACCAAAAACAAAGTGCTCTGATCACCTCAAGCGTTAAGAAAATTCACTAGGTATATTGCACCCTAATAACGTGCACGACCCCCATGAGCATCAACTAAAGCCTGACATCGTCGAGGCATGCTTCGAACAAGGTGACTTAGCGTAACTTGTGGAAGTTTTTGCCATCCTTCATTAAGAGCTTCAGCTAACTATTGTAGGGTGTGAAGTGCAAAAGGACGCTTTCTAATACGTCTGTCAAGCATATCCATAGCGTGTTCATTTGGATTGAAATCCCGGGCCACTCCATCATCTGTATCTCGTGTTCCCAAAGGAAGTTTAGTGTATGATTTGCTGTGTGGATTCTAGGTACATTTTGTCCTGTTGGAGAATAAATTCATCCCTGAAATTGTTAGCAAATGGTAAAGCATGCTCTTGCAGGATGGTATCTACATAAATTCGTGCATTTAGACATTGGGGAATCACGTCCAATTCGATGCAAATTGTTACCAAACGGTAAAGCATGCTCTTGCAGGATGGTATCTACATAAATTCGTGCATTTAGACATTGGGGAATTACGTCCAAATCGATGCGGCCATCTACACATATGCCACTTCTTGTGAAGTGGATTCACTGTAACGCTCTGCTGGATGTCTGTATATTCGTACCCGATTATCGTAACGAGTTAGGCTAAACCTCAGTAAGGAGCACGGATCTCCAATGTCGAAGTTGCTATTGCACAGACATGTTCATAAGCAAAACCTAGGCGCGCAATTTTATGATCCCTGGCTAAACGAGGACCTAGCATAGATCTACGTGGTGTTAAGTTAGCTTCTCTCAATCGACCCCTAACCATCAGATCACAAATGTCTATGCCAGTTGCATTTTGAAGAAGGTTTTGTATCGCTGGAGGAGTGGCAGTGCGAAGGGATAATGTTAGGATATATCAGTCATCCTCACGAGTTGTTTTCCATTTACGACCTGGTCCAGCCCTCCTGGAGGTACCAAACAACAGATTAGCTATCTGTTGTTTGGTACCAAAAGTGCAGATAACGGATGGATTGGCTTGGAGCTCATTTGCTACGTAGTGCATAGAACGTTCATCTTGAAGAAAGCAACGGCCCTGGTTGCTTCAACTTCCGTGAGTGAAAGCATTTTATTACCCAAGAACACGTACACAATCAAAAATTGATATTTTTGTTTTATAAAGAGCTACTTCCTTTTTTTTTAATTTGCTAAACGATTTGGAGACACTTTGGTTTATAATTTCTTTTACGTTTTGATCCATTTAAAAGAAATGGGTCGAATAATGATAAAAGTCTTGTTTTGCTATTTGAAAAAGAAAATCTGGAAAGTAATCAACCGCCATAAAAAATTATAATTTATTATTATTATACATTTCTGCCATAGATTTCAAAGAGATATAGGTATCGTCAAGAGAGGGAGAAAGTACAAAACGTACACCACGTTGAAAAAGACCAGTGCTGTGTTTAGGGATATTTAGATTATTGCAGTATCTAGTATTTGGAATCAAACCGAAGCGATATTTGTCTTTGTCTTTGTCTTTTGGAAATAAGTTTAAGTTAGTTTTAACGAAAACAGCAAGATTGTAAATATAGAGACAAGGTAATGATATGATTTCAAGAAGTTTGAATAGAGATTTGCAAGAATCAGTGGGCTTTTTGAATAGTATTGTTCTTAGAATTGCTTTTTGCAAGATGAAAGCTTGCCGAGAGTTAGATGACCCACCCCAAAAAATTAAACCATAAGATACTGTAGACTGAATTATAGGACGTATAATATATTTTTAATATATCTACAGAGACACAGTTTCTAAGACTTCTTATAACATAGCAGAATCGAGACAATTTTGAGCACCAGAAAGATCAAAAAATTTTACACTATCAGTGACTGGAACTGATTTACCATGACACTTAATAAGTACGTTGGACATCAATGGTCTATTTGTAAATTGCAAGGCCACAGTTTTATTATTTAACTGAAGATGATTACTCTCACACCATTTAAACATTTGAGAGATAGAGAGTGAGGCAATTTTGGAGGACAAGGACTGAGAATTACCAGTCACTACACACGAAGTATCGTCGGCGTATTGACATAATGACACAGATGGAAATTGTTGTTTCAAATCGTTAACATAGATTATAAACAATAATGGGCCTAGAATTGAACCTTGTGGTACGCCTTTACTTATTACTCTAAGGTCAGATAAGATTTCCTCAATTACACCATTCTTCATGTGTCTTATACACACTTGTTGAGACCTTCCGGAGAGATAGGATCGAAAGAAATCAAGAACAACTCCATTGATACCAATATCATACAGTTTCGATAATAAAATTTGATGATCTAAAGTATCGAAAGCTTTAGAGAGATCGAAATAAATACCTATGGGAGACCCACCATTGTCCAGACAAGAAATTATGTCGTGCAGAAAGACATTGGAATATTGTAGACTCAGTAGATCAACCTTTAATAAAACCATGTTGTCATTTAGATAGAATATTTAAATGTACCAAGTATGAATACAGTCTGTCATAGATAAGTTTTTCAAATATGTACTTTGGAGAAGATAGAGAGTAGCGATATAGGCCGATAGTTAGTTATGTCTTGTTTAGAACCTTTATTTTTGAAAACTGGTATGACCTTGGCTAGTTTGAGAGAGTCTGGAAAAGTCCCAGTAACAAAAGAATTATTAATAACTTCTGCGAGTTTTATGCATATTAGGTCACTAACATCTGTAAGAATAGTGCCAGCAATTCCATCATATTTTTTGAAGAAAAGTTTGTTAAAATGTTTTTAACTTCTACTTAGTCAGTAGGAAAGAGAAAGAAGTTCGACTGGTGGTGTGATCTAACATTAGTTTCTACTTTATTTAGTTGAATTAAATTATGATCAATTATATTACGTACATTATATTATCAATTGTGACAAACGTAGTAACGATTTGAAATCTCGTTCCGCTAATTTTTTTGAGCAGTGTATAATCAGTAAACTATTTTATTATTTAAACCAAGTAAATATCAGATCTTAATGAGGTTCTGCTATTAAATGCTACTATTTACTTGATTTTTTTGTCCATGGTCTAACATCTACTGGATGGAAAGGGTGGTCTTTGTGAACCATCAGCTTACTTCTCTAGAATACTAATTGAATGAATGCTACGGCCGTTTCAAGAATTAGAAGAAGGATTTGCGCGACGAGAAGTATATCTGAGATTATTAGGATGCTATTTCCAAGGACATGTTCCAAGATTTTATTTAATTAATTTAATATTGAGAAGCCAGCGAAACGTTGGTTATACTTGTCAATATAAGAAGAATTTGTTACATACATGTGGAATGGATAAGAAATTAGTTACAAATTTTATGCCCTAATTATGTAAGCTGAAAGGAATACCGTAGATGATCAGAACCAACTCTTGATGCAAAAAACTTTTGAAAATGTATTTTTTTAAGTGCTTCCTTAGTAGTTACATAGAATTCCCTTTTTGCGAGATCCTGATTGCAACAGCATACGTGTTCTAATGCTATCATATGGTAAGGTTGAAAAGACTGATTATTTTTACCATTGCCCATAAGATCATATATGTACTTTTTCCTACTAACTAAATCGGTACTTTTTGCGATGAATAAGGTCTTTAGTACTTTTACAATTTATGTATTTTGAAATAAGCATTTAAATTATTTCAAACTGGAAGTTTATTTTACGAGCAATTTCGCGCACAGTGTCTTTTCAATCATAAATTTCGGCCAGAACAAATGTTTACCGTGCAGCGTAAAAACAACAAATATACATTTCCGATAGAGCAAACAGATGTTTAATTTGGTAGTCTAATTTTATCGCCGGTGTTTTCGAACATGCGAGAACGGTTAATTAATTGTATGCAGCCAGCTTTGGCAAGTCGAAATTTATGGCGCGTGTTTTACATGCGTTGGATTCGGAAAAAATGAAAATACGGCGACGATGAAATAAGAGGGCGCGGAAAAGTTCTTTTATGGGCTGCGAACGCGTAATCGGATTCGGAACGAGCAATGAATCAGTCTGGAAATTGAATCGGTCCGGCTAAAAGCGAGTAAATGCAAATGAGATTGGCAATTTTTCGAAAACGTACACCGAGGAAACTTGTAAATGAAATAATGATCCATAATTGCGAACGAACGGAATTTTGCGTCTCCTTCTCTCTAATGGGACCGATGCGGCCGGCTTTGCGAGCCTTGTTTGTCATCCTCCTAACAGATTTAAGTTTCCTTTAGAATACTAATTAACATTTTGACATTGATGAGCCTGACCTCTTCAAAACAAAGTCCGACCCTCTCGACTGGAAAGCAATTTCCCGACGGGAAAGCCTTTAACGAGCTTTTCATAACGATTTTAGTAAATCACTTATTAGTAACTATAGAGATAAAGTATTATAGAATTACTCAACTGGCTATAAGCCTGGAGGAGAGAGACTATGCCGCGTCCAGTGAAAGTCCAGGCAGGCCCGAGATCTGAATAAACATTATGTCATTACAGCCGTCCCGAAACGCAAACAGCCGCCCTCATTAGCATAGAGATTAAGATGTCGAAGGGCGCCCACGTCATATATAGATACAGCGATGGTATCAAGAGATAATATTTAAATTTAATTATTATCAATAACCTTCCTCTCCTAAACTACAAGCCGGGGTTAATGTAAACATTTTATGTCTGCATATACTGTTAATTTCGAACGTCATTAAACAATGAACAGCATAAAATAATCACGTTCCCCATCCAAAAATTAAACCATTCCATAAGTGTCTGCATTAAACAAAATTAGAAATAAGGAAAAGTATTACAGAGTTGTTCTGAGTCTTATCGAAACTTACTATCTACTGATAATAGAATGTAATAATATTTGATATTACACGAAATATTAAAAGATTTCCTTTTTTCATTTTTCCAGTAAATAGAAACAGATAAGATCGATATCGCAAACAAAAGTAAATTTAATGAGATGACGTGAGATCTACCGGGCGGCGCGGCGGCGGCGTTACATTTAAATGAGACAAGGCTGACAATTTCATTTCAAGAGAACATAAAAACACTCTGCGAGCTCTCGATGCTATCTACCTCATCATGGCATCCTTTCACGTTACCCATTTTCATTAATGTCTATAATGGGCAGTGCTCAAGTTCACTTAGGGTCCCCTGTGTACTCGAACGGCCTAGAATTACGCTGACATCCGCACGGCGGAGATACGCAAATCTGCAGTAGATTGGGCCGGCAGATTTTATAAAAGATTCAGGGCCCAGGTTGTTTGCACCGCACTAAGGAATCTCTTACTTCTTCTCCTTCTTCTCTCGAGCTCGACGACGGCACCGAGCGCACTTTGATGCCTACCGACCAGAATAGAATGAACGGAAATGGAAAACTTCTTAAAGAAAAATGCCAAGTTTAAAAAAGGAAATGGGAGTTTCATAAAATATTTATTTAGTTGAAAGCTGATTTCGGGGCTCACTTTGAAGAATGAAAATGACTAATTATTTCTAAAACAAAGTTCAGTATTCTTAAGGATTATTTCAATATGAATTACTCAATTTTACAACTACGTTTCGAAAGAGTTTCCTTCGTTAAACATTTTTTAAGTACAAAATCGAATATGTTTTTAATATCTTTAAGGTTTGCTAGTTCATATTTTCATATTTGGATTTTTTCTTATAGAATTCTCATAGAAAAGCGTTCCCACTAGCATTTTAGACACATGATTATTAACAAACAGAATTCTCCATTGATGAAATGAATAAATGAATAAACTGTAAATGCACGTTGATTTATCAGTCACCCTGTATAATTACTGTAGTGTGAAAGCCATAGTTTTTCATTGCTAGATTTCCTTGATTAGTAAATTTATTTAATTTATATGAACTTCCAATATTTTTAAACATAAATTTTTTTGTGTTAATTGTTTTTTCCCAAATGAATTCGGATGTATAGCTTTAAAAAAAAACCGACTTTTTGGCACAAATTATTCGTGTAATTAAAAACGAACTAACGGGCAAGTAAATACAGGCAGTTTGCAATCACGATTGCAACACACGAACTATTAAAGTGTTTTATTATCGGATTATTTTTATATCAGACGATTTAATTGAAGTAATTTATATGGTACTTTTAATTAACGAAACATTTATTACAATGTTGACATGTGTAGTTATTTTATTAAATAAATGTCTTTGATCAATTTTTTTAATGATATTGAAAGGTCACAGATACATCAAAAAAAAAAAATAAATGCATACAAAAGGTCACCAGAGGACATGGAAAGAATCTTTGTGGTTGCATTTACTACTCCATTTTCTTTACCTGGGCAAAAGCTTAAATCCATAACAATGATTATTTCAATAATTGTACTTAAGGGTTTAACCTTTGGCTTAAAGTTAAGCTGGAGTTGTACAACTGGGCCTTAGATTTACTTTATCTGAAATACAGTTCAATTAGGGTTGTGGAGTTGAGTTATTTACATAGTCATGTTCTTCTATCGCTTTCTTTCTTTTGGTAGTTGTGGCACTTCCGTCCATGTTATTCTTCTTTTTCCTTTTTTTGGGTCTCTCTTTTCTCTTCTTCCCAATTTCTCTGGTTTCGTACACCCTTTTTGGTAGCCGTTCTTCTCTCATCCTTTATATGTTTCCTTGTTATTTTCCTTCAAAACCACATTTCTAAACTTATCAGCTTTTTTTGTCTTTCTGTTGTTGTGATATGGCATATCATCTACCATACCCATCTTCCAGAAGCCTACAACAAACGTTTTAAGGTCCTTTACAACTTCGTCTAGGCCCACAGTAGAGTCAACTTAATTTGAAAAACAAAGAGTTGATTGAAATTATGAAAGAACAAATTGAACAGTTTTATTTCAATCACTGAATGGGAAGTTAAACAAATAAATGAGAATTTCTTATTATTTTTCCGTTGAAGGAATGGCCATTACTAACAAGGTGGACTGAGTTTACCATTATTTCGTGATTCTCGAGATTCTTAATATACTTAAACACATTTAATACCTATTTTATGTAACACAGATGTAGCATAAATAGATGAAATCCATATATCAATTGCTTTTCAAGTCTTAAAATTGATTGAATAAGGATCCCCTGGAATTAATAATTCTAAAAGAATTTGTGAGATATTTTTCATTAAAAAAAGAAACAATAAAAAACGATTGACTGGTGTACAGAAGGAAACTTCTTTTACCAAAATAAGTTATCAAAAAAAAAACCCTGAAGGAAATGGTTATGAAATTAGTAGCTGCCAGTCAGCGTGGGATGTAATTCGAGAGACTTGAAAAAAGTTGGCGTAATTATAAGTCGGCGGAAAATAGTGTTAGATAAGATGGATCACAGTTTGATATGATGAGGTTGGTCGCATAATATAACTGCGCCGAGCAGACGGGCAGGAATGTATGTGTGTGTTGCGAGAATGATTGATAACATTCCTAGGACCGACTGGCTCGCAGCCAGCAAATATAAAATTCTTCTCATGCGGCTATCAAAACTCCTTGATTGATGCCTTACATCCTGGATTATTAAAGGTATCGGTCGAATTTTTTGCTGACCTTCGCTCGCACACCGAAACACCCCCAGAAATCAACCAATCAACAAGCCCGCTTTACACGAAAATTGCAACGAAAATTGCACACAAAAATTACATTTGCTGGCGGCTTTGTATTTAATAAGCAATTTCTGAGAGTTTGTACTGAAAGGTACCAATTTCTAAATGTAAATATTTACAGTGTCTTATTGAGATGAATTAATAAATATTGAGCATGCGCACAATAAAAATTGCGTCTTGCTGCAAGACAAACTGCGTTATGTAAACTGGCCTTCACTTCTTTTTTTTAACAATTACCACGGTTCCTCGACCGAAGCAATTTTTCGGGCGCTTGTAAAACTTCACACAGTTATAATTAGTAACAGGTTGCAATAATTAATTTAATTAGAATAACGAAGCTATCGAGAGCTATCGCCGTACAAAAGCGGAAAATAAAGCAAGAAAAAACCACGACCCGTTTCATTCCGCGTTAATTATTTTTAATTGATATGTAGCCGCGATACGAAATTAATTTGCGTTTAAATTATTTACCTAACTTTATACGTCGGTTTTAAAAGTTGCATTTAAAATTTATTCGTTTGAGAAAGTTTCGACCGGCGCGGCGCGCTAACTCTCTCATTAAAATGTTGTAAAATTAAATAACTAGCGGAAAGTTTGGTTGTGAATGAAATTTTTTATTTACTATTTCGAGCGAAAACATTTTAAAATAATAATAATAATAAGAAAGAGGTAGAACAGACTATTTTAATTAACGACTTTACTAAAGAAAACTGTCATTTTATCAAATCATATCATTAAAGTAGAAAACAATTTGTCACAGTCAACGGGATCACTGGAGTACCTCAGGGTTCGATTCTCGGCTCAGTCTTATTCCTGATTTAAACAAACGATTTAATAAATGGGGTGGGGCAGGCAAACTTGTTAAACTTTACAGACGACACAACTTTAATTACAAATCACAAGTACGAACAAGGTTGCATAAACCAAATGAAGGATGGCTAAGGCTTAGGCTAAGGCCCAATTGTAAGTACAATGTCAGTATAAATATAAGCTGAAGCTTAAACGCATTTTTTCAACAATTGTTGTTGAGGGTTTAAGCTTTGGCTCAAAGTTAAACTGGCATTGTACAACTGGGCCTAATAGTCTTAAACTAAATATCGATACAATCATTAACTTGATATTTTGCTACCAATCTTTATTACCTACCCAGTTGCGAACGCTGGGGAAAGTCGTTGTTTTTAAAGAAACACTACATAGAATTATGCCCGGTTCAGTGGAGACGGGGTGGGCTACAAACGGATCCTGTATAACGACGAGCAATAAATAAGAACTACGATAAACGGTGATACGTTGTTTATTAAATCACAACAGAAAAGTGGCCCAAAAATATGAGCGGAACGCTCAGAAATCGAATACAGAAGCAGCCTTAACAAAACGCTCCAGAATAAAAATCGTTACGTTAAATAATTCGGTATTTACAAGGCATCAATTAACGCGAATTCACCGGCGAGGATATCCTGTACGGTTCACAAAATAACGTACAATCAACTCTGTCAAAAGGACAGTAAACACAACTTCAAGAACGAAAATTTACAGTCACATGCTTATAAACGTAGCCTTTCGGCAGGCAAAAAAGGTATACGGTGGCACAAAAGGTACCCAACAATTAACGTAATGTAACGTAACGCAATAAATACAAAGGGTTAGTAAAATACCAATCACGAATCCCACCAATTCTACGTTAGGTTCGGCCTGGAAGGGCTGCAACACACGAAACTTGCTCAACACAGATCGGCAGGTCCTTCTAGAGTTCCAAAATAGTGAACGACGGTGTTATGGTAGAAGAGGCTCTCGGTATTCACGGCAAAACTCATTCGGAAAGAACCAAACGATTACGGAAAGGTCACGAAGAAGTGACGCTTACTCTAACACCTTAACCCTCACGTAGTTACTAACGAAAGAAACACGAAAATAAGTAAAAGAGGACAACGATATAGAAACTGAATCAAAATGACTTACGCCTTGTAGAGAAAGGGCGTAGAAACTGTGTCGGCTCCATAGCACGTGGTGTCATCAAACAAAATTCAACGAACATAGACTTTATGTGCTATAAAAGCATTGGATTAATACTTCCAGAAGTTTTTCACGAACAATAAGATTCCCAATGGCCTTTGGGTGGTCAAACTCGAAACACAGGCTCCAAAATAAGCTCCAACAAAAATGCGACCACTGTTCGTGAAATGTGCGTCGAAAAATGGCTTCTAAGATGAACGCGGGTCACGAGCAAGCCGAATATCTAAGGCATGCCCCTTCTGCTCTGAATTCTAGAAAATTAACAGTGTCCCCAACTGTTATGGAAAGAGACTAGAAACAACTTGCAAACGAAATAAAACCAAAACGTTAGAGTTTGTAATCAAATAGAGCGGTCACTGAAGCCATAATAGATACAAAAGATTAAGAAATCGTTATCGCGACAACGGAACGTAATAATTTGCAAGTTCTTTTAGAATATTGCAGAGTTGAAACAATTATAGAAAATTAAAGTGTGAAACATTTCAATATTGTAGAAATATGTTGAACTTTAACTTGATTTGGTAAATATGAGTCTGGATCGTAGTAGTAACTTGTATTTATTGTGGATGTAATACAAAAGTAACGTTTGCCGGATTTCATAGTAATAAAACAGGTGGAAGTTGTGTACTTTACAGCGTTTGAGATTTAATTTTCTCGAGGAAATTCAGGCTGCACAGGGCGCATAAACAACGAGCCCGATATAAATTAAATTTAATACATGGAATCTTTAGCGTGTTGTGTAATTCTCGTTTGAAACGGACGCGCCAATTAGAGCAAGGTGCAAGAACCGGGCGGTATTTTTAATTAAACAATGGCTGACGTGGCGCAAATAAAACACATGTTTAAGGCAATAAAATAGAGCCCGGTGATTAATATATTCAGACAGAGCATGCGAGGGTATTTGGTTCACGTAGCGTGGAATATATGGTGCACGAGAAGCTCTCTCCTGCAACTTTCCCCAACAAGAAAATGAAATTTAGTGTCGACTTCATAACGGTCCATCTTGCTCGAACCTCCCACACGTATTCCTTCTTTCAGTACTAAACTTTTCTTTATATTCCCTCCAGAGTGAACTTCGCTCGCTGTTCATTACGCGAACTATTCTTTTGGCTTGACGCGCCTGCTGCTGAATCGCACACAACTTTTCTTTGTAAAATTTTACCGCTCCGTAAGCGTAATTCTTTTAAAGTAGCTTATTGAAAATATGGTTCCGTTCGCTCGAGGTGGTGTTTTATTTTGTAAGAAGCTTTACTCGATAAATTAACACCGGTACACATCTGTGAGAGCGTGCAGATTGCATGTAAATACGTTTTACAGACACTCCGCCGAACATTTTGCTTCGGTTCACTTAACAAGACACAACAATAGATTTTCCTGCATTCAAACCGCTCATACTTTAAAGTACTTTTCCTTACGGCTGAATAAACAAATCCTGACAAGAAATTCTTGGGGATATATAAATTTCTTCTCTCGCGCATCGCGATTCTTATTCAGCGTCCGTTTCGAATATGTAATCTCCTAAATCCCGAATTTCCTTCGTAGCCTGTGTCGATTCCCCTTTACTATGCTTTACGTTGCCCCCAAGGTAAACACAGCCCGAAAATTAATCTCGAAATTACATTTACACTCATTTTTACTCACCCTAGATTTGAAACTCGGCCGTCAAAGTTCTCTTCAGAGAAGTGCCCTCACTTTAAAGACCTCATCACATCGAAATTAACTGGTCTACCCGCTAGACCTTTATATCCTTTCGTAAGAGGAATTTTACACGAAATTTAAATTGTAATGTAAATTCTAGTTAAATGTACATTTTTATTGAGTTAGGGTCGCCGTAGCAAAGTTATAATTACATAATTTTTACCGAATATTTCGGTTTATTCTTGAACAAAGTTATATGTGTTCCAAAACATAGTCTCAACAAAAATCTCTACTCTCAGCTTTACCAAAATACACGCTTTTATAACTATTTCTAACAAAAAAATTTATTCTAATGTAAACTATAAATTAAAAACATATTTTGTTGAATCATGATAGTGAAGACAATGTAATCATTAGATATCTAATTTTATCAACATTTTTTTGAATGAGTCCTTTACTCAAGGCCATACATAAAAACGTAGTCACATCAATAATCTGCACACTTAAACATGAAAAGAAACTGTATTTTTAAAATTACAAAATAAGAAAAGCAAACAAAAATTGCTAAATGAGAAAGAAAAACAAAAATAAATATTAAAAATAAGACAATATCAGAACTTAAGTACCTAATAGATATTTTAGACGCCATAGCAGAATAAATTTATTTATTTATTTAATGTTTAGTACATCACAGGTAGAACTCAAGTAGTACAAAGTAGGATAAGATAATGATACTAACTAACTGACTAAAAATAAAGTTGTTTTCTAAACCTAACCTATAACTAATTTTAATAAATGATTAAGTGAATAAATTTAAATAAATGATTATTATAAGGTCCTTAGTAATTTTTGTATTTGATGTTGACTTATGCTAAAAATATCTATATCATTACTTAAGTAATTTAGGTGTCTACTCAAAGTGTCGATGGGCGAATGAACTCCATGTAATGTTCTGTGTGAATCTATATTGAAAATGTCGTTTCTAGAATTAATTCTGGGTACTCTGAATCCTATTTTCGATAAGAGTTGGAGAAACTTTATTGTGTTATTTAGTATTTTAAGTCCAAGCATTGGTCCTACGTTGTTCTAGAGATTGGAAACCAACTAAATAAAGGCGGCCTTTATATGAGATGAGATGAGATTTATTGATATGTAATTTAAATAACAAATACCTAGCTTACAAAACGTGATTGAACTTTTTCGATTTTGTCTATGTACAGGCTGTCTTACGAAAAACGCCCCAAGCCGTAACTCCGTTATTTATAGATTAATTTTAACAAACAAAAAGGCAAATAAAATGAGACTAAAAGTACTATAAGGTGAGTCCAGTTTAAATTTTTTTAAAAATTACCTTCAAGGTCAAAGGACTGTCAACTTTTATTTTTCAAATGGCTCTGTATATTTTTTATTATTATATCTGGTAGAGATTTTTTTTCTAAATCCAATGATGTGCAACACTTTGACATTTAAAAAATATTTTTCGTAAAAGAAAAATGAACTAGTCTATTACGCAAAACGTGCTTTTCATAAAAATGTTAAAGTTTGTCGTGAAAACAATGTCACTGAGCGTTATTTTTCACAGTTGTTTCAAGTTGTCAAGTTATTCTCTTTGTATGATTCATTGTTTCCTATTAAAGCCGATTATGGATAATACTCCGTTGATTGACTTACTCCAAGCATATTTTGAATGCAATAAAAACACAAGCAGTGCCTCTCTATAGACAGGGATTTTTTCCCAAAGCAACTTACACAGTTGTAGACTTAATTTTAATTATTTCATTAATGTTTTCTGTAATGCTTGATTGCTGTTTTTATTGCATTCAAAATGTACTTGCAATAAGTCAGTCAGGTGATTGTTATCCTTAATCGGCTTTTTTTAGGAAACAATAAGTCGTACAAGTAGAAGAACTTGATAGTTTAAAACATCTGTGAAAAATAACCTCAGTGACATTGTTTTCACGACAAACTTTAACATTTTTATGAAAAGCATGTTTTGCGTAATAGACTAGTTCATTTCTTTTTTTTACGAAAAATGTTTTCTAAATATCAAAGTGTTGCACATTATTGGACTTAGAAAAAAAATCTCTATCAGATATAATAATAAAAAATATACAGAGCCATTTGAAAAATAAAAGTTGACAGTCGTTTGACCTTGAAGGTAATTTTTAAAAAAATTCAAACTGGACTCACTTTATAGTACTTTTAGTCTCATTTTATTTGCCTTTTTGCTTGTTAAGATAAGTCCATAAATAACGGAGTTATGGCTTGGGGCGTTTTTCGTAAGACAGCCTGTACAAATGATAGTACGGTGACCATATGGTGGACCCATATTCAAAAATAGGCCTAACTAAGCTTTGATATAATTTGATAATGGCAAGGTAATTCTTAAAGTCAGTTATCATGCGTTTGATAAAATCACACAACTTGTTAGCTTTGGCTATTATGGTTTCGAGAAATAATATGGGTCCTAAGTGACTACCTTGGGGAACACCCGAAGTTATAGGGATATTATAGGATGTTGCATTCGAATATTTTACAATTTGAGTACGTTATGTGAGGTAGGAAGAGATCCAATTTAATAAATCGCTAATTATACTGTAGGATTTTAGTTTTTTTAAGAGGAGATTGTGATCAACTTGACGACCTGATTCAATAGCATTAGTTAGGTAATGGTTATAAAGCAAGAGGTTTGTTTCAGTACTACGACCTGAACAGAATTCATGCTGTTCATCGATTATAAAGTTATTTAAAAATTAGTTCCAATTTAAAAAGATAATAATCAAATAGATTAAGTGAAGAAATAAATATCTTATTTTAATAAATTACACTCGTACAGCGCCATTTATAAAGTTCGTAACATTTATGGGAAAACTGTATTATTGACAGGATGATGGATCAGAACAAAAAACAACATAACCACTTCTAGTCGATCATTTAAAATTTGGCGGGAAAATCAGATTTTCGAAACTCTCAAAAATGAAGTGAGTAGTTCGAAAAGTATTAAACTTTTTCTTGTAGAATTGATCCGGTTAGACAAAATTAAGAATAACCTGTAACCAATAACTTACAGTGCTCAATGCAATAATTTATAAAAAACCTTTTTTGGCATATTTTTGTGTAGTTTCAAAATTAAAATATAGTCAAAATTAGTTGAAGGACTAACACAGACTTATTCTTTGATCTGTCTTTTTTAAAAAAAATACAAGCAATAATAAAATATTGCCTTAAGGCTGTTATATTACACAATTTATTCACTTTTTTTGCACAAGAAATTATACAATTCTTGAAACAATCTAAATTGGATAGCATCTTGAGTCGTCTCAAAATTTCTTGTTTGATATTCGCACTCTAATTCTTACACAAGAAATGGTGAGTGATTCTGTACAGTTAATGGCAGAAGTTTGGTTTGTCTTTTATTTTAAAATAGATGTAGAAGCCACGATTACCTTTATTGCTTGTGTTTAGTAAAAACAAAAAGTCTAGAAATATAGCAAGCAACGTGGTTACAAATTGAGACGAAATTCTTTGAAAAATAGAACAGACACAATTTTTAAAGCGAGCAATATTTCATGCATTTTTCTGTTTGAAACTACACAATTTAATTGTATGTAAGAATCCAAGCATCTTATTATCAAAAACATAGTATAGAATTTAATGCAACGCGATCGCGAGAAATATCCGCCCACATAAAAAATTGCATAACCGTAGCAGGTGTTCACTTTACTAAAAAAGAACTTGCTTAGATTGCGACACAATGGATATTGCAAAATTCTAAGAAATGCACCTACAACTGCAGTGAAGATGTTAGCTGACCTCGTGCTATATCGCACACGTAATCAAGAAAAACCAAATAAAAAGATAGCGTAGCAAAACACAAAAATCAGACAGCTTCAAGCAGTTTGGTCGCGTGCATCTCCAGAGCCCGAAGGCATTTATAGAATGTCATAGTGGGTGTTGCTGTTCTCCAAAAGGCTGTTTGTCTTTGTATCTAGTGCTATGGTTGGGTAAGAATTTTTATTATTGATTTTTTACTATTTTGGCTATGTTTATAAACTAACATTGCTTATTTTAATTATGAGATGCTGTTTTTCTCGTTCTAAAATTATTTTGAATTTGTGTTATGTTGTCTCGTATATTGTTCTACAGTAATCTGAAATTGCGTTTAAATTTCACATTTGTCTAAGTTTTGATCTCTAGACGGTTGTGTGTACGTAAAATTGTCTTAATTAATTTATAATTGTTTACTTAATCTTAATATATTTATTTACTAAATTTTCTCTTTATTTTCAAGTCAATGTTATTCTAAAAAGGAAGAACGTAATTTTTCGTCAATCCCAAAAATTATATGTAGTGGCGGGCAAGGGCTGAAATCCCATTCTGTATAAAAAGGGCGTAATAGCAATATCTGGCTCAAAAGCTCAAACCAGATACCTACAAACAAAGAAATTGCTATTTGTGTCGTTTACGGTCTGATTCAAATTGATTATTGTGGTGTGATTAATTGTGAGAATTAAGACCTAGTTTGGGCATCACAATAGAACTTCTCTCTTACTCTCGTCGAGATATCTAGACGGACATAGTATTTTGACGAAGCCTTGTACTAAAATTGATAAAGTTGAAAGTAAAGGATAATTCATCCCCTTTCTTCTGTTATCATTCAGTTTTAACCTCCTGTCCTTCACATGTACAATAAATTGTGTAATGAAATACGATGTTTACGCTATCTTATTTCTTGTACAGGATTTGGTTCAATTCCTTTTTCTTTCTTTCTCCTATATCCTAAGTACCCTCACGGGTGTCGGATAGTTGTGGGTTCTGTGTTCTT
The DNA here is from genome assembly GCA_033060865.1 of Dorcus hopei. NCBI lineage: Eukaryota > Metazoa > Arthropoda > Insecta > Coleoptera > Lucanidae > Dorcus > Dorcus hopei. Next base: position 34,133,968 of record CM065423.1, read on the forward strand.
TATCCATTTCTTCCATCTTTTACGGTGTTGTGTCATTTCCTTCATTTCTTCTAGTGTTTTCCCCCTATTTTTCCACAGTGCTTCTATGTATTTCATCCATGCAAGTCTCGGTCTCCCTCTTTTCCGTTTCTTAGTTTCTTTAGCTTCCAGCTTTTTCGGTAGTCTGTTCCAATCCAGTCTTTGTATATGTCTGTACCATTCTAGTTGTTCCTTCTCACTTTTTTGTATTATCGATTGTTATTTTAATTTTCCTATAATTTCTTCGTTTCGAATGCGGTCTAGCTTGGTTTTCCCTGCTATCTTCCTGAAATATTTGATTTCAGCCGATATCACTTTTGGTTTGTGTTTTTGTTGTAGCGTCCAGGTCTCACTTCCATATAGGATCGTTGGTATAACTGGTGTTATATGTTTACCTTGGTTTTTTCGTCTATTTCTTTCTTTCCAAAAGTTGTTTTGTTTAGTGTGTATTATACATCGTTTGCCTTCTTAATTTTATTCGCTATTTCTAGCTAGGTCGATTTTCCCGTCGTTTTCTATAATGATTCCTAAGTATTCCACTGTGGTCACTTCTTCTATAGGTTGGTTTCTGTACATTATTTTGTTATGTTGCTGCTCTCTTTTCTTAGGTATTTATGAACATTATTTTGCTTTTTTCTGCATTGACTTCCATCTTCAGTTTTTCTATTTCTTCCGTCCATATGTTTATCAGCTTTTGCATTTTATTTTTACCATCAGATATAAGCACTAGGTCATCTGCATATAGTAGTCTGTCCATTTTAATTGGTCTCATATTCCTATATCCCACTGTGGTCCGTTCTTTGTCTTGTATTTTTTAGAAGTCTATCCATTACCACTATGAACAGGTATGGGCTTAGGCTATCTCCATGTTTTATTCCTTTTTTAATATTGAATTGTTCTGATCTATTGCCGTTTATTTGTATTTTTGCTCGTGTATCTTCCTGAATTGAGTTTATAATTTGTATTAATTTCTTCGGTGTACCTATTTGCTCCAGGCAGTTTTCTATCACTTGTCTTTGTATGGAATCAAAAGCTGTCTTCGAATCAATGAATGCGACGATTAATTCTTTTTTTCTTTCTATTAGTTGTCTTGTTATGTATACATTGTCTGTTGTCTGCCTTTTCTTTCTAAATGCTGTTTGTTCATCCTCCAGTTTTAAACAATTTAATTTGTACAGTAGGTAATTTGTATCAAAATATAAAATGGATTAAAAACTATCTGGAGAAACTATCTGCAAATCGTACTGCAGCCGAGAAATTTCTTGTTCTAAATTTTTATCGTACAAATGGAACCAAATCTTGTGCAAGAAATAGGCTAGTCTAAACCGGCCTTTAAATACGATGTTCTTTATAGACAATAGAAAATTCATTTAAAAAAAACATATTTGTTAGATTACGATTAAGAAATAAACATATTTTATTTCTTCTTATTATTTTCTTTAGTGAGAAGATTTAATACACCTTTTTGCGTAAATATATTTTTTACAGAATATTAAATGCGTACTTTTAGAACTATTGTATATTCCCTTTTTATTTATTTTATAAATCACAGTATACACTTCTGATTATGCGAACTTGGATATTTTATTGATTAGCACACCCCTCAGAGACAGATAATATAGAACTTTTCGGTTCATATTTCGAACCAATAAACTATTATCAATATTATTAATAATGACATGGAGTGTAACGTTTTAAAAGGTTTATTACATCAATTTTTCTTGCACTGTTTACATTTTTTATTCTTAGATCTTAGGAGGAACTCCAAGCGATTTATTCAAAAATTTCCAGCATATTTCAGTTTTGTGTCACATTTCAATTGAGACGGTTAGAAGCAAAGGTGTGTAAGTGCAACTTTTTTTTGATTTTGAGAACAAGAGGTTCAATGTTAAGTTTCTATAAAAAAAAATCCATAAATTTGAATTTATGAACATAACTCGATTTGTATGAAGAACTCACTTACACCCCTTTGCTTTCAACCGCCTCAATTAAAACAATTTAATGACTTAGTAACATCCCATTAATTATTATTTATGTTAAATATTATTTCATATTCATCAATTAGTGCAGTAAAAATCGTCAGTACTTATCAATATTTTTGTCTGCTTGAATCAACGCTTTTCACTTTTTTTACACAGTAATACCCAAAGGCGTACATATTTGCATATGTACCGGGAGATTTCTAAAGGGGAAAAATTTTTAAAAAATCGTATTTAAATTTTGAAACGAAGTTTTAATGAAAGCCTTTTCATAGACCGTGATACGCATATGGTGGGGCTTATTTAATTTCTTAGATACTCTGTGATGCGTGAACATTTAAAACACAAAAAGAAAATATTTTAAATCGAAATACGAGGGGAGTGTAGATGTGATTTGAACTTTTTAAATTTCTGACATTACAATGAGCAATATCTCAATTTACTTAACAATCATATCAAACATGTTTGTCGGGGATGTACCTAGTTCTGTTGCAGCGCGAATTAATTAATTTTTATGTGCTGAGATTGAGAAACTTGGGGTGGAACTCTGTAACTAATATCAATTGCTACTTGCCGCTACCTCCATTCTAGAGAATAGACTAAATAACGATTGATATTAGTTACAGAGTTCCACCCCTGGAACGAATTATTACCGTTGATAAATCTTGGGTGTACAATTAAATCCCAAAAAGGAAATGATATGAAATGGCGCCACTCAAATTCATCGCCGTCAAAGAAATTCAAAACTGTACCGTCAGCAAGCAACGTCCTGGTTACGGTATTTAAGGATATTCACGGTCTAATTTCAACAGATTTCTTAATCGAAAGACTATAAATTCAAAGTTTAGGTCTCTTAGCAGGAGGTACTTGGGACGCAAGAAATTTATGTCGAATGAGTAGGTTACAGAAGCGGTGCAAAATTGGCTTTGCAGACAACCAAAAGAATTTTTCTCTCTCGGTCTTTACAAGTTGCTTGATCGTTATATTTAGAAAAGAAAAGAAAAACTTGTGTTATTATTGTTATCGCTGTATAAGAAAGTCCAAGTCAAATCTATAAATATCATAATTATTTTATAACGCAGAACTAGATGAAAAGTGAAAATAAATAGTAATTTTCTTTTTGTTTATTTTAGATACCTAAAGATTCTAGGGAGGGATAATAACAAGAAGAATTTTTTTTTTAAATAAACAATTAATCCTGTTTATTTCTTTCATGAGTACACAAGGACGCAAGCAACGCCGTTAGAATTTAAAGTACGAAACATCTGACAGGATGTTTGCACAGGTCTCGGGAGAGAGCCGGGCGCTTTGTGTTCGCGGAAAAAGTCGACTCCTCATAATTTCATGCGGCCCAAAGACGTCTTGAGATGACAGTCGTAGGCTTTCTTACAAAAGGAAGTCATCGCACAATGAAACCCGGTCGATAGTATTAAAAATTCAATTCACAGTTATCTGCGGTCGGCGGTGCAGGTTGACGCGATGACATTGTCAGGTGCGGTTAGTAATGCTGTCGTTATAGAGGTGTCACATGCGGTGATGGATGTACCCGATATTGATGACCGTTCCACGCGCTACTCCCGACATCTGTGGCGGTCGTAACGGCCATTAAATTTACTGGTATATGTTATTAATTTTATACATAAAATGCCATTAAAATGACGTGCGCAACGGCTACAAATGTAAATGTCGTGTTTTCCAAATGGCTTCATTATAAAATTTTTATTCTGAACATCGATATATATATTTCTATTAATCAATTAACTAAAAGCACATTTATATGTCTACCACAAGGAGCGCATCGCATCGCCTTTTGTTTGAAAAACTCTGCAATTCGATAACGGAAGGAAATTCTAAATATCCAGTCGTCTTTTATATGGTTTATACCGGAAATTCCGATTACGAAAAACATTGCATGTGGGACATTTGTCCTATGAGTTTTCCTAAATCGCCCGCTCTTAGGGTGCGTACACAAAGAAAACAGGTTGCCTGCTTTCTGGCAGTCGGCGCCGATGCGCATTTATAAACTTTTAAAATGAAGGCATGTTTTTTAAATAAGTTATAATACAATGAAAGTAAGTCATGTTCCTCATTTTTCTCAATAGATATCTGTTTTTATCGGTTTTCACTCTGTATCCGTATGTGCGAAAAACTGGAACCCATCGGCGCTAATTACCGGAAAGCAGGCAATCGACTTTCTTTGTGTGGCTATCTTTAGTCAGGTTTGATTTTGCTTGCATAATGCCGGTTTTGTTGATGAGTCACCTCGGCGATCGTTTGTTGATGTAATATGCAGCTGATATTCGCCGAATGCAGTTCATGACGGCAAAGCCTTTGAAAAAGCAAATCGTTTGATTACATAATTTTTAGGTGGGCGTTTTATCTGCGGTCGCGTAGGCGACGTTCTGATTTATGAACTTAATGATTTACAAATTACATTTAGGATGTAACTTCTATTGGATTAATTATTATATATTTCTTACTTATTGTTAGGTGTGATTCATGATTACTGTTTTAATTTAATTACTTAAGTTAATTAATATTATTACGTAAGACTTAAGTATGTTTAAATACATTAAAAAAAGTTCCGAAACCTTACTGCATGAGAATTGCCGTTTTATTTCCGAAAGTAGAAGTATGTTCGCAGTGTAGGAAAATGTAAGATAATTTTAATTTTTTAGAAAGCCAAGAAAGTATAAAAGAAGGAAAACAAACGACTGAAAATATTTTAAATGCACTGTAAAAGAACACTCAGTACGAAATAAAATTTGCATGTATATAAAAGTCCCTACATCCAACCATATCCGGCAGCTATCGAGAACAAGCCCGGCTAACTCAATGAAGTACACCAAATACAAAGTAGATGAGACAGGCGGATGCAAATAAAAAGATGTCTGCTCTATTTGAATTTCAGAGCGATTGAATCACTTCCCTACTTACTGAAAATTCTTTAATAATTTACATATCTGCCGGATGCGATTCGTGCTTACTTGGCGGTAATTAAGGATTTTTCCGAATAGAAATTCCAATTAAAAAAGGCGCTCAAACAAGTTAATAGGGTTTCGCGCGGGCATAGATTAAATTTCAAAAATCCCGTTATAAATTCGACGTAACACGGAAAAGGTTTCTGTCTAGTCGGGTTATGGCCTAACATATATTTAGTAGTTTTAGTGTAACGTTGACGGCGTTTTAGTCCCTGCGTTCACCCCTCGGCGTGCGCGGGCCTATGTAAATTTCATTTCCCAGTAATCCACTCGCCGAGATTGGTCTCGATTGATGGACGCAAATTGGAAAGTAGAGAGGGCTGCATTGCCCGGTGTTGCCACGTTGGAAAAGCTCCCCTGCCTCCCACCATTGTGTTTACTAGACCACCCCATATTGCATTATCTATCAAAGGTTCATGTATCATGATGGATTAGTGCCTTAATATCCATTAATTTATTGTTTACGTAAATTCGATACGTTTGGTGTCACCAGAACACAGAGTCCCTTTTTTCTCGTTCGGTGTGTAATATGCAATTTCAATAACAAGAACAATACGCATTTAATGCTAATTAGTATTTGTAATTCGATATTCGTGTGTTTCGGTGTTACCTTTGCATCACAAAGCCTATTTACATGTTCTCCTCTTTCATTAGAGATTTACATTTATTTCCGCGACTGATTGCGGCCTTTGTTGACGAAAACCTTATCGATTCATGTGGTACAGTGTTAAAATATCTTCATACTACACAGTAGATACAACAGTATATTCTGCTTTATTACACTGAGAAAAATAAACTGTTCAGTCAACCAAAAACACGTTCAGTTAACAGTATTTTTCGTTTACCTATTAGCAATCACGCGTGGTCATTGAACCAACAGTCAAAAAATGTTAAATATTTTAGATTGAATCAACTCAATATTTTGCTTGAGGCAAGCATACAATGAAGACATCTTTCTAGTTGCTTTAATGCCCAAGAAGATTGATACAAGAACTTTAGATTGTTAAAATTGCTAAATATTTTATTTGTCTGAACGCCGTTAGGGAATTAAAATTATATTTTTGATATGTTTAACGTAATTTTTCAGTACGGCTAATAAAAAGCGTAGAGTCAATTCAATCTCTACTATCGTTTAGGAAACATCAATTAAATGTTCACCTCTTTGCGATACTGCCAAAGTAAGATAATCCTTCAACCTTTGTTGAGGTGACAAGAGGAGCTGAATAAACCTCAACGAACTTTATAATGTCGGACGCATTCGAAATATGAATGACTTATCCGTTTAAGAAACGATGTCGAACAACAAGGTTATGCTGGGACAGGCAGTAAATATACGTGAAGTTCTAGCAGGCGCCATCTGGAACTCGATAGCTTATTAATATGGGAATTAACCTCGCTTTTACTTGACTTAACATTTATTACGTTAAATAAAAAATCAAAACAGACACACAAAAGCAACAGCACTTTACGATCATTTTGAAATTTCAACTTTTTGATTTAACATATTAAGCACTTTCGTTTTAAGGAAAACACTAACATCGTTCAGTCAAACGTAATAGTTTAACATTTTTTTAGTGTTACTTGAACAATTTCCAAGATGTTCAGTTAAGAATATTACCGTTGAAACAAGTACATTTTATTTAAGTCAACGCACAAAAAGTTGACATTCAAAAAGTTGTTGACTTAACTATTTCATTTTTCTCAGTGTATAAGTTTCAATCATTTACAAATTACCAATAAATAAAAATTGAATAAAAGATTGTTAGTAACTTCTGAATTTGATTTGCTTTGACAAATATTACCAATCCCACTGAATAATTCAAGACATTGAATGAGAACGAGTAGATTACACATCGAATCAATGACCAAATATGTCAGAACAAACACAGATAATTCACCTCTGAATAATCGAAGGCTGACAACATAGAAAATAAACATTGCTCTATCGACCACAATTGGAGATGGCGCCGTTGAACCGACAAACTACCTAGACTCAGAGGAACTTAGTTACCTCAGGTGTTGCCGACTTAAATAAACTTTCTTTCTTTCGGGCCAGTAGATAGATAAAGAGCAGTTTCCCAAAGTTAGAATATCCCTAATGAGATTTTCATAACTGTGTTTACATCGTCGGAAAACGAAAAAAGAAATGGCGAATTTCATTTGCGGAGTTCGTCTCTGAAATAAAACTAATTCGGCGTAATTAGGAATAAATACGTTTGCAGACTTACGTTAAGTACTCGACAAATTAGTTGCGAAACTAATTTGCAATTAATGATCTGTTTTAACTGGAAGGACGTTGTTAGTTTAATAGGTCGAGTGTAGAGCGGCGGTTTTTAAGCAGATCCTGCACAAGGACAGGTTAGTGTCCGGTCGTATATAGGTATGACCCCTATAAAGCGCAGGATAAAAGGAGATGGTCTTTTGGCATAAAGCCAGGGAAGAGTCGGCATCGTCATCTGAACTCCGCCGCCACAAACCGGTTAGTTCCAACTCACAGAACTCGAGACCGATGTGTAATCACATTCAACTGCCTACGAAACAGAATCGTGTCCATTTTTTTTCTTTTTCCCTCGGAAAAAAAAGAAAGGAAAAAGAAGGTGAAAGCAGTAAATTTCGCATTTGCAGACACGTCTGTTTTTGCACTTTCTCAATTTCCGCGCACTTTATCCAATCGTTATTTGATTGACATGCTCAGATAGCTACGCTTTCATTTAGTGGTGGAGAAATACCTAATAAATGCATTCGCACGATTTTGTGATTTTATGCGATGCTTTTTTCATTCTATTAATGTTGGATCTAGTATGAATTATTGTTCGCGATTGAATCCAATCTACTATATTCATACGGTAAGGTTCCGGTCATCGTCGTATATATGGAATCATAATTAATATTGAATATATTGTCGACGGTCGCTATCAGCGCCGCATCCTTCCGGCGGCAGAAGCACATTTCCCGCTCTGCTAAACGCGCCACTGGATATGATTGGACATTATATTGACCGAATTCCCGGCAACATTTGTCAAATGAAGCAGTTAGCGCAAGCAAAAGCAAGTACTAAGGATCAAGTCCATGCGCCGATTTCCTGAATGCCTCGGACCGTGAATCACAACTAAGCTGATACAGATCCCTTGCGGTTGGTTTAAGTCCGAATACCGCATCGAAACCTCAGCCCAAGGGACGACCCGTCGTATGCAAAATATGTTTTACCAGACAACGAAAAATTGCTAAATGTTTTATGCCTTCCGAGGGAAAATATTGTATTTTCATACATTGTAGATTTTTCTTATTTTTCAAACGTTTCCTACATCCGTAATACAAATACATTTCCTCTGCAGAATTCAAAGTTTTCACGAAATATTCTAAAACATGAAGATGCAACAGACTGAGAAGTGACTGCAGCAATTATAAATAAATCACTTTTATTTTAATTTTCTTTTTTTAGTTGGACGCAAATTTTGACTCATAATGTATTCTTTGTACCTTTTTTCCTCTTTCTTGTGTTAGTTCCAATTATCACTCTGCCTTGAACTACTAATTGTAAGTTTCTGTTAAGTAACGTGTGGTAATGGATCCTTTTATTGACTCGTCTGGACATTTTGAGCTTTTATTTATGTTTTTAAAGCACACTCGTTTGATTCAAACGGTGGAAACAATTCCTTGCTGCTGTGCCCAAGTGTGTTTAACTTCGGTCTTTCGATTTATTTTTCACTGGAAATAATGTTCATGATAGTAATTTCACAATACCTTTTTGCCTTTTTCTTCATTACCCTTATCGTCCACCTTCAATAAAATGCTTGATTTTAGTTGGAATGTTTTTAATACTGACTGCTTTCTGAATGGTTCTAAATGAAGAGGTGAGTCTCTCAACGATTAAACCAATTATCGTTCACTGTGTATGTACATATTGCTGCGAAGGGCAATAAATTTGAAGCTAATGTCTTAATAATCTGTTGGCCCCACGTTGGGCGCCATATTAATAGTGTGTAATTTGGGTTATCCCAGATTTTAACATTAATTACAAGTTTTGGACATTTTTCTTATTTTGATGGTACTATGAATTGGGGCAATTTGGAATTTTTCAGTATTAGATTGCCCGAGGGCTTTGGGTCTTTTCTTTCCTTCCCTTCATTTATGTTTAATTGTTTTTTAAGATTCATGCCCAAACGTCAAAGTAATTCCTTGCGTTTGCACATCAAGAAATTACTCCCTCCCTTGTTTGACACAAACCAATATCTTTTTTTTTATGAGAAAGACAAGCTCGTTCGCACGTTTGCTTTCTCGTTGATTTAATTTTTATTATTTATATGGAACAATCTAATTTCGTTTAAATAACCAGAGAACTGGCGACCTTGCGCTCAAGCCAGCCTCGATTACTTGTAATTTAGAAAATTTGATTTTTAAAGTAAAATTTAAAATATTAGTATTCTTCTAAAAATAAATTATCTTCCAAAATCTTCAACTCTCTTTCTAATTAAATATTAAAAATTTTCATTCCAATCGGTCCCTTTGCTTTTATGACCGTTGCCCCACTGTCAACCCCACACTTTCATGCGCGCTCAACTTAGCGATCGCAATCGAGGATGGCCGGTAACACAACGATTCACATTTACGTTTAACTAAAATTTTGTTGGTTCCTGTTGCAAATTGCAAATGTCGATGACTTTGTAGTACCTAGACGAGTCGTGCCCTAAGCTCTCTGCGTTCTCGTTTGATATCAGCAAGTGAGTGAAATGACGAATATCTGTGAGTAATTTCAGCTCATGTAGGCGACAAGGATGTCAAACTCAAAGCCTAGATCACGTGATTTATGATGGTGGTTGTATACCCTCTCCCTCTTAGGTTGATATCAATTCCTCTTTGTCTACGGGGAGTCTAACTCTTAACACGTCATTGGCAAATGTCCGATGTAAACAAGTGCGTGCTTCCAAGTCTTTCAAACTTCGGGACCTAATTTTACTTTAAACTGTAATACGTAAGTACCTACACTTCTTTACCTCAGTAAAGATGTTAGTTAAATTTTTTTGCCGGAGGCACCGCAGCCATTAAGCTTATTGTGCTCACCCTGGTATTATTATCGTAACCAGTCATTGAGACAAGTCCTCTGTACCAATCGGTATAGGTCTTTCACTGGTTGCGTGCTGATTTCTTCAGGGGTCATTATATGGTGTCCGAATATGCGCTGTCTGCGATTTGCCAGCGCATCACAGCTGCACAGAATGTGCATTGCTATCTCTGGTTCTCCATTACAGAGTCTGCAATTTACCGATCCTCCACAGGTGCTCCTTAACAGTCAGGTGTCTCGTTAATAATTCTGTGGTGATCTTGAGTTGCGACCTGCTCAGACCCAGCAGTTCAGCAGCTCTCTTTTTGCAAGGACCTCTAAGGATGGTTTTGCTATGTCGATGTCCCGATCTGCTTATCCAGTATCTATTGTGTTCTTCGCTTATCCAGTCACTAAAAAGCCTCGAATAGCACTTTTACTTATCCCTAAGGCAGGTTCGGGGCTAGAATATGCCATAGCCGCACCCTGTCTGGCTAATTCATCGGCCTGTTCGTTACCGTAAATGCCCCTGTGTCCGGAAACCCACAATAGCGTAACGTAGTTTTGTTCCGCCAGGTTGTTTAGTACATTACACCAGTTTGGATGAGATATTTGGGCTTGATAAAGCCTTCAAAGTCACCTGGCTGTCGGATATAATGAAGATCCTCTTATTTGTGCAAGCCTTCCTCATGTTTTCCCTTGCACATTGTAATATGGCGAATATTTCTGTTTGAAAAACAGAGGCAAGTTGGCCCAAAGGGAAGCATAGCCTCCCTTTTGGTCTCTGTCCGTAGATTCCAGACCCAGCACCAGTCTCGATTTTGGAGCCGTCCGTATACCAGATAAGACCACCGCCCGGGAGGAATATCCTGTTCAGGTTTACTTTGCTCAGCCAGTTCGTGAATTATTACCTTGATAAGCAAATGTGTGTTTCCTTTGGGAGCCATATAGTCCATCCTCATATCAAGTATCAAGTAAAGGACCCCTTATGCCGCCAATGATACTAGTATGATCCGTATTCATTGGGTGACGTAAATTCTGTAATCTATGGAGTCCACGTCTTGGTTCTCCCATTATCATAATATGTAGGGGAAGGATTTCCTTTGCAGCGGTGGACGTACACATTGCCCCCGTTACGCCTAGGCAGGCAAGTCTTTGTACCTTACTCAGTCTAAGTTTGGTATTTTCCTGCTTAACCCAGTGCTACCTAATCAAAACCGCATATGTAAATGTTGGTCTAACCATTTTGGTGTACAACCAATACACCATACTTGTTTTAGGCCCCATGTTCTGTCGTAGGCTTGTTTGACCACTGCAAGAGTAGTCACCGCTCACCTAACCAATTTGTCTAGATGTTGGTTCCAAGTAAGTTTGGAGTCAAATATGACCCCAAGATACTTGTTACGTTTATATTTTTGTAAGTACAATCGTTTGTTTACGTTTACAAATCTCTGATTCTTAACCTCACGTCTTGCTTACCACACTTTCAAAACTTGCAATTTCATAAAATAAAAAGGAATTCTTAATTTGAAATCAAAAGCTTGATTCAGTGTTTCCTTATAAAAATACTTAAAATTAACGCTTCACTTCCGCACACTTAAAAACACTACGTTGGTTTGTTTTCTGTTTTTAAGTTCTGTCGTAACAGTTCATCATAGTCAATCTTTACGTCCGAAATTAGAAACGCCCTGAGGCGCACCCTTCGGCCATCAGTCAGGTAGACAAGCCTTCTTTTTCTCCCGGAATGATTAGCCTGCAGCGGCCAATGCCTTGTAGTTAGCGGAGTGTTCGGTTGCATAGAACTCCGTCCAAGCTGCCTCCAGAAGTACCTCCACTACCAAACGAACTTCTTGGTCTGCCACATGAAGTTGTACTTCGCTTTGCATGGTATTTTTCTTATTTTTAATATAAACCATCTACACTGTATCTCTACATAACGAAAACGAGATTCTTTTATATTTATGATTATGACAAATTTGCCTTTTAAAAACTTAGTTTTATATTCGCCAAAGGCAAATATCACAGCATTATGTCATTTAGATTTTGAGTCCTTTGATTTTCAATTCACTTTACCAGTACAGTTTTTCCGATCGCAAAAAGTTCCGGTCGGTTAATTAATTGCAAATATATATCTAAATTGAAAGCGCGATGGCAAACAGTTTTATGCGATGCTGATTTTAGAGGTACACTTGTTTTAATCGAAAAGTATTCGTGCGCTCTAATGCGTTATGTAAATAAGTAAGTAAACCCGGAACGCGTTTACCGCCGCGTCCACACGTTAATGGTAATTACGAAGTCAAATCAAAAATAGTTGAAACAATGTTTTGGTTGCGAGATTCAAATAAAACATCGGCTTTCACTTCGCTCTGTATTTAATGTATGCGGTAATTACATATTGTATGTATGCGAATTAAAATCTAATTTTGTTTAGCGTGTAATTTTTGTGTTTGTACCTGTGTTAAATAAATATAAAAATGTAGAGAATGCAGAGTGCATTCTGTGAAGACATAAATTTTCCTTATGAATATTAACGTAGGAAACGTAAGCCATGACTTGAAAGGTAGAATAAAAACAATTTTAAGTATAACAAAGTTGAGTTAATTTTATGCATAATAAACTTCTTAGCGTGCCACGTGAAAGGTCTTCTTGTTAGAAACCGTCCAGGTAATAAATAGCATCATAAGCTCGTTCTGAATTTTTAGGGGCAGATAAGAACATCAGTTTCCTCTCCCTTTCTTACAGGGTTTCCTACTTTCGCGTTGTTGTTTTTCAGTAAATAATGGGATCTGTCATTTTACATTACAGTTCTCGCTGCCTCAGGAGAAAACCATCCGTAGGCTCAACTTCTGTACAAACCGAAATGACGGGAACATACAAATTTGCTTCAGAATTTAATGTATCCCTTATTTATCTTCAACGTTGCCTTCCACGACATATTCCCCTCTGTTTTCTTTTTTCCTTTACACACTCAACGGATGGATTTCCTGCGCTGCGAAATTTATGGATTTTAAATTTTAAACGTTCCAGATCAAAACTGGGCTAAAATAATAAAAACTTCCGCGCCGCCGTTCAAAATTATTGTTACGAATTTGTTAGTAAGAGATTTATGATCCGCGGCATCCGCATAGGTAAACACATTTTAGAACTGAATTCATAGTGTACATGAAAATAAAAATCCTCGGCGGGGAAGTTTTACGCTTAAAATCGGTGCACCAGCCAAACATACTGCACATATGATGCGAAGTAATTTACCGACGGGGCTTTAAATGTTCACATACGCTGAAAGTATGCTTCCTCGTGTTATGATTCAGTTTTTACTATCGTGGAAATTTTCTGGGGGAATGAAATTTTATGACGTCGACAGAAAGTATTGTTTTCAGAAATGAAGGTTTCGCTGTTAAGCACTTTATGCTTTTGCAATGTTAAAAATTCGTACATACAGTATCACTAGTTCATTCTCACAATAAGATAATGAATTTTATGAAACAATTCTCCTTTAATGTCGAATAAAACAGTAAGTTGAAACGTGAACCTTATTAAAGCAAGTAATCTCCGTTTGCGACGAAAAAAAAAACCTCTAAAAAAAAGCTAACGAGAGCGTCCGAGGAGCAAATAAAAATTAGCATTTTGTTACATTTCAATCGTAAAATCGAGTTAAGGGAAGTTAAGCGCGTAATATAACGTCTATATTATGGTTTTATATCGGCATTAGAATCACTTACAACTGATCGTAATTTAAACAGGGTTTTATATCTAGTCACGACAGAGCCCCGTGCTATTAAAGTAGCGCACAGTCGAGCTTTATGCTCAGGAATTTCGGAAAATCCCCGAAGCTTTCGCTTGTCCTGGATTAGATGAGACTCGCCTGATAGCGGCGCAGAGACGCCAGGTCCCACTAGGTACCAGCAACATGTGTACTAGTCAACTCATATTATGTTTCTCCGCAGTCTAGCTCATCTTAAGTTCGTTCGGGGCATTCCTTTTTTAAGAATTTTGCAGAAGGAATTAGATAGGAGTGGTGCAAAAATGAGCTAATTTATTCTGTTTAAACGAGATGATGGAACATGATTACTTGGGAGAATTGAGATTGCTAGTCAGAGAGATTTATTTAACGAAACGTGCAGCAGACGTTTTATGAATATTACACATATAACTGGAAGCTTCAGAGATACACTAAGAAGGAGCAAATATTAACAATCAAATGTTTGCAAAGTATTTTCTAGCATCTTTGGATATTTACTGATTTCTTCAAATTTATTCGTTATCCATATCATGTCCATGAGTACGAAAAATGTTTCAAAAGTTTTTCAAATATAGCCACAAAAAGAAATTGCAAGGGACCTATAATTCTTCTTTTGCTTAAGGCTATCCAAACTTCAAATTTTTGTGGGTATAAAGTTGTCTCAGTAAAATAATGAGAGTCATCAGCACTCCGCATTCTCATAGTTTGTAAATGGACATATCGAGACAGATGAAACCAGGCTTCATCAGTAAAGAAGAACTTCTTTATTGTTATTTAAATTATCCAAAAACATTGGCAGAATTCTTCTCGAGTTGAATTACAGACATTAGACCATGACGAACCTTCAAGATGTGTCTAAAGCTATTTGGTGCCATGAATATTATAAATGGGTCATTCAGTTTTGTTGGTAATCCATCCACCCGGAATATGACAATATTACCACAAATGCTGCTATCTATTTTTTGTTATTAATTACTAATCGTAATTAGTTAGTGTTTCGACTGATTGTAGTGGGGGGTTTTGTAAACTCTTAACGCAGTGCTAAGCATAAAGAGGGGGCATTACATTGCATCATTATTATATTAGCGTGGAGGTGGTAATCATCAGGAGGTGGATTTGATGAAGACAATATTTTTTTTAAAATTATTTTATTAAGAAATAAGAGTTTGTATTGGCATAATGATGAAAATTATAATTTAAATTTAAACGAATATCAAAACTGGAACATATCTCAATTCCGGACAAGACCAAAGCTAAATACATGTTGCGTAGCTTCATTTTAGACTTGTTAACTTAAATCAAGGGCTGTAACTCGAGTGTCTCAAAGGATACAATTAGAAGTGGCATCACGCAAAGCAACCTCATTGTTCCAGTTAAAATAAGAGCTCGGCGTACCTTGACGATGTTCATAAATATACTGGGCGCAATTTCACGATTACAAATGTGTACGTACACGAGATGGGAATTTGCTAGCCTTTAAGAATTAAAAAAAGCTTTTTTTATTATACCTGCATCAAAATCTCTGTTTTTAAAACTAAAAAGCGTGCGAAAAAGAGCAATTAAAGCACGCCGTGTTTTAAAGTTGCCTAGGAAACAACACATACAATCTCCACGTTAACGATTCAAAATGCGATCCACAGGCAACTTTACAAAATGAATTTAAATTTTAAGGTCATTAAAATTTTCAGACTTTAGCGCAGGTATAATAACAAATATCGTATAATACACGTGCATAAGAGCCTTTAAAGCACTTGCGCTGTTAAAAGCTCTCCGCTTCGCGTCGCGCTTTTAAACCGTCGCGCGTGCTTTAAAGGCTTTCTTATGCACTTGTATTATAAGATACTATTTTTGCATTCGTCCATATTTAAACAACTTTTTTAATTTTATATTTGTAGGTATAGACGAGTCAACTCTTTGTACTTAAACGATGACGGACAACTTCTAAAGTACCTATGGACATGAAAATGAAATTTTCTGTGTACCTTACTCAGTGTGACTACCTATACATATATGTAATTAATTTTTGGAAAGCTTTCGTGTACAAAATATGCAAGTGTTCAATATATCTATGTCTTGTTACAGTTTAAATGTCGCGTCGGTTAAAATGCAAAACGTCTTCAAGATGGCCTCTGTTACGTAAATAGTTTATGGTTGGCAACTACACACTTACAAGTTCTTCCGCTCAATCTTTGCAGTTACGTCACACTTTCCCAATTCGAGAAACAAAATCAACATATTCTTTTATCCTTATCTAATACATATGTTAAAACAATAATAGAATTTATAAATTTGTCATTTTAAGTCGATAATTTTCTGACGTAACTGCAAAGATCGAGCGGAAGAACTGTAGTTATGTTGGTAACAGAAGATGCGACGTGATTGTAACCAGCATGTATTGGTTATATTAATAAATACATAAATCCATGGGTGCCTTTCTGTAAATACATAACTTGGTGTCGGATGATAACGAACCGAAAAAGGCATAAGATTTAAAGGTCAGAAAATAGTGAGAACGTGGGAAGTCTCAACATAACCTGCAAGTGAGCACGTGTAAAAATGGAGGGAATGTTCACGCCACCGAATGAATTGGTTCTGGACGGAAGTGCAGCAAATTGGAACAGATTTACTGAACAATTTAAGATTTATATGAAAGCAACAGCGTTCGACCAAAAGGTTGGCTGGAGAAGAAGCTGTCGACGTGTTCGACACTTTTAAGTTAAACGAAGAACAAAAGAAAGATTTTAGAACTGTAATGAAGACGTTTGAAGAGTACTGTGTTCCACGGAAAAATGAAATTTATGAAAGATTCAAATTATTTTCAAAAATACAGAAACAAGAAGAAAGTTTCGATCAATTTTTAACTGACTTAAGGATACTTTCAAGGAACTTTGGAAATCAGGAGGAATCACTAATAAGAGACAGAGTTGTAATAGGTGCTACAAGACACTGCATTGCAGGAAAGGTTACTTACTTACTCTCTACTGCTATTAATCAGTGTAGAGCTGAAGCAGGCCGCATGCAAGCTAAGACATTGCAAGAGAAATCGGTGGAGGTATCAATAATTAAGAAGAAGCACACAAAGGATGAAATGGGAGAAAGAACAATAAATATCAAGACAAGTAAGCAAGAGGTTGAATGTAACTGTAAGAAGTGTGGAAAGAAGCACAAACGAAGAGAATGACCAGCTTATGGGAAAATTTGTGGTGCTTGTGGAAACAAGAATCACTTTGCTGAAGGGTGCTGGTTAAAGAAAAAGCTTCAAGAAAACAGTACATTTCGCACAAGAAAAGTTAATGAAGTTAAAGGATGAAGGATGTGGTTTATGAAGAAGAAGATTAGGTGAAATATTTTGCGTAGATCAAACTGAAAATAAGTTTAATGATAAATTAGTATGTATGAAAGATAAGCAGTGGGCAGAAAAAGTAAAGATAGGTGAGACAGAGATTAATTTTAATATACATAGATACAGGGGCAGAATGTAATATCTTGTCATATGGTATAGGTGCCTGTCTTATGCAAAATAGACAACCGAAATCATTTTATTCAAGGTGCTACATAGAAAATCAGTTGAGGTGGGCTCCTATAGAGAAAGAATTGTATGCTATATGAGCTTCAGTAGAAAAATTTCACCATTTTATCTATGGTAGGAAAATACTAGTAGAAACAGATCATAAACCTTTGATAGCAATAGTGAAAAAAGATATAAATAAAGTAAGTGCTCGATTACAAAGAATGCTTCTCAAACTTTTTAAATATGATCTGGATGTTAAGTATATACCAGGCAAGAAAATGTTTATTGCAGATTACTTATCAAGAAATTTTATAAATACTGATGCTAAGGATGATCCTGCTCTATTAGAAATTGTACATTGCATAGAAAAGGAAATGTTAGGATGGCCAAACTCACTTAAAGATATAACTAATACTGAATTAAAACATCATTACAATATTAAACACGACATGCATGTAAAAGATGGAATTGTTTATTGCAGTGATAAAATAGTAGTACCCAAAGCCTTGCAAAAAGAAATGATAACTTTAGTTCACGCCGCGCATTTGGGAACGACAAAATGTAAGAAACGGGCTAGATCACTGTTATACTGATATGGAATGATTAGAGACATTGAAGATTTTGTAAGTACCTGGCCAAGTATGTAGTAAATTTAGAAACTGTAATACAAAGGAGCCATTAATGCCTCATAGCATACCTGATATACCGTTTCTTAAGGTAGGGGTCAACATGGCTTACTATAATTACAATTATCTCGTTTTAATCGATTATTTGTCCAAATGGATTGAGGTAAGAAAGTTAAAATCAAAAACGGCGGAGATTATTCACAAATTAAAAGATATGTTTAGTGTACATGGTATAGCAAAAACCTTGTAAGTGACAATAACCCATTTTCGAGTTACAAATTCAAGAAATTCATCTTAGATTGGGACATTGGCAATAACAACCTTAGTAACAGCTTTAACAGCAGTGCAATGATGTACTTTTTCACTTAAGCTAAGACATGCCGTTCAGATTTCATGGCATTTGGACGGCATGTCGTAACTTTACCGTAAAACAGCATTAAGGAGTGCAATGATGTACTTTTCACTTAAGCTAAGACATGCCGTCCAGATTTCATTGCAAGAGTTGATAAAAAATTTAAAAAATCACTCGGTTTTAATAAATACTTAAATCCATGGGTGCCTTTCTGTAAATACATAACAGCTACTAAACGACTTTCACAGGAATTTTGATATTGGCCAATTTGGGGCATGTGACCTCCTTCTCTGCTTAGATTGCTCGCTGCGCGCAGGACTGTCACACGTGCTGGAGTACATTTGCGTTATTTCTGGCTTCGGCCATTTTTGTGTTGTTCCATTAACTGGGTATGCTTGAAAGAGAACCGAACGGAGATCTACTCCGCGATTTGATAAGAAGCACTCTACGTGGAAGCTTAGGCTTTTACTTGGAGTTTACCCCGCAGTTCCGCCAACGAATGCTCTGAGGTGGAATGCAAATTAAGGCCCGATTTATTCATCTCTGAGTAAGTGGCCAGTAAAATACTTGATAGATTAAAGATAGGGCAACGCATTGCGCTAATCCGTCAAGTTATAACTTGGCATTTACTCAGAGATGAATAAACCGGGCCTAAGGGGGATTAACACGGAAACGCTGAACGGCATTCTAACGCTGCCCTTGACCGTGACACTCGGGCGTCGACTGGACCGAAGTAAAGTTTGACGTATGCGTAGACAACATAAGGTTGGATTCTTTTATTTTCCTTGTAAGAATTTATAATGGTGTCTCGATGTACCGAATGGTTGATTGAGGCGTTGATGTGGTAATTAGTTTGCAAATTTATTTGGTAATTTTTGTAAATGAAAAGCGGATCCGTGCTTCGTGTTTTAACGTTACCTAACGTTTTACTTTGTTTATGTTTATCGTTCTTTTAATTTAGTCCTGCGATGTTTTAATTTTGTTACGTGCATAACTGTTGCACTAATAAAGACAAGTGTGCAATAACTGGTGACTATTATTTATTTTTAATTACCGCCCTTTTATTTTGGGGTTATGACCTCGCGCCTGTCCCACTGAGCTAGCCGACAATTGCACTCCCATAATTTACAGCCTTCAGGTAAGTAGTAGTTTAAAAATAACAAGCGTACAAAAAGTTTTTCCATCTAGTGTGTTGCTCTCATTTTTTCGCATGTTCCTTAATTGATCCGTACCCTAAACAGACAAGTAAACAAACATAACTTAAAAAAAGATTGTTTTATTGATTTGATTTTACAATGGTTTTCACATTAGAAGACGGAGGCCATTTTCAACAACTGTTGGGAATTCTCGTTCAACGTTATTTTCAATGTTTGGTTTCAAATATGTAATAAATCGTAATTATTGGTTATGATTTTCCGTTGACGTTATGTCAAGGTTAAATGTCAATTTGGCGTTTACTGATCAAGGCTGTGCTCATGAAAGACACTCTAGAGTTACTCTTGGCTAATATTGCAGTCTCTCTCATATAAATGAATTTATGTATTTTGTTTCTCATCTATGAATCATAAAAAACTGAATCAGGCTTTGGTTTCCAAAGCAACGAACACATTTTCTACACACTACTTAAAAGTGCGGCGTAAAAAGTGCGCCCGTTGTCATGGTAATAATATAAATACAACACCTCTTTAAACAGATAAGCGAGACGCAAAATAAGCAAATTATCATGATTAAGAGAGATACGATTGCACGACTAAAGTGCACTCGAAGGTATATTTTATGAACGCAGCCCAAGTAAGGAATATACGTGAACATGCCAAAAAAATGAGAGCAACACACTAGATGGGAAAGCTTTTTGTACACATGTTATAAATAATCATATACAGAAACGAATTCCGACTTTTTTTGTTGGTTTGCGAAGGTAGAGTTAAATTTAATTACAGAAAGATACTGTGATGTCATCTGCACAATGAATGAGTTTTGGCTTGCGTGAGTGGGATGTTATAATATTATAATAATAACAACCCCTTACAAACGTCTCGATAAAATTAATAGTCCCTTTCATGTATTTGCAACGTCGGCTTTCAGGATGTCAGAATCCATTTCTCTAATTGAATGAACCAACACTTGTTTTACCTTTATAAAGAAAACTTTTCTCCAATTACTTCAATTACAAAAAAAATATGTACACTACAATTTTTTTCAATGGCTTTTAAATTAATAAATTTGATTTTACTATTTCTACTTCAAGCATCTTTTAACTAGTGATTGATTTTCTCGTTAAGCAACAAAATATTGGTAATTTAAAAAAAACCCACACACAACAAAACACGTTCAGACTTTAAATTTAAACTCCTTCTTGTTTAGGATAATTCACTGGAGCCGTTCCGACTTTTATAGGCTAATTCACCGCCGCCATCGCAATAAAACGTAAGTGCACAGTATCTGCAAATCTGCAACTTTAAATCTGTATGAAGCGTTTATTCTACATTGAAGATTTGTGTCGTCTGATTAAATTTAATCAAAGCGGTACTTAACACGAAAATCACAGTTGATTGCTATTTCGTTGATTAATTTGTTTGCCGAGTGTGACATTTTATCTAGTAGTAGTGTACATACAAAGTAGCTATCATCGCGTCCTTTTCTTGAAGAACTTCAAATGGTGTCTGATCGTTCTTTGATTCAATTTTCATGTGTGGTAATTGATAAGTCTGTTCGGTATTGAATCGAATTTTTTTGGAAGAATTTCGTAAAAGCTCCATTTTGTATCCTTTAGTAACTGTATTGCTTTTTGTTGTTGAATCGTGTTTGGCTCTGGTCTGCTTGTGGATATAGCTGAAGCATTTCAGGTGGTAAGTAGGGGGATTAAAAGGGTCCAAATGGACTGAGGTGTCGAAATCTCTATCATTAAATCATTTGAATTAACCAACTACAACTACCCTTCCTCTTCATTGAGAAATGTGACCTTCGCTGGGACGATTAAAAAAAAAAGAAATTCATTTACGTAACTAAAATATTGAACGAAGATAATCTATTTTACTTTTATATTGTCATTAAAATCGCCGAGTGGATTTTGTTGTAGATATTTAATTCTGACGTCTGTAACTTGGAGGTTTTAATGAGAGTAAAGGTCCACCGGGAATACCAACAATAGCAATAAATAAATTCTGCGTTCCACTTGTTTGATGAGGATCCGTCAAATACTGTTTAAGTACGCACATTTTAAAGGGCATTTCGTTTCAGCAGCGTCATCATGAAATTTTACGCTGAATGGAGAACAGATTCGAATTTTTTTACTTCAAAGAAAAAAATGTAATTCGTCTGTAAAAATCAGAGGATTTTGCGTAGATATTTCTAGATATACTTAGAATTAGTAGGGGTAAGGGAATGTGAAACTTTAATCGTGGAGCACGACGAAATCACAATAATAATCTACACCGAAAAGTTCCGGCGACTTTATTAAGTGAAGAATTCATTACATTTAAGTGTCATTAAAATGTCCGCGGGTATAAAATTCTCAGAGTTACGGCCGATCATATAGTGGTTTTAATAACACGTATCCTTATGTGTATCGCTGGGAGTAAATTTTATGCTAGCATAACCGCTTACGCGGATTAGATTACCACCATTGCCCGCAGCAGCATCAGATTAATGTTGCTCCCTTTGGGTCATGATTTAGCCAACTTGATGCTTTAGTTGCTGATGTGTTTATACTTTACCATATCATTACCCACGTTACACTTCATAAGTTCGATGTGATCGATAAACATAAAATATTAAATCCACCAGATCATGCATGCTGCACACACAATACAGAAATAATGGCAGGGGGGGGGGGTAAGGAGAAACCACGAAACCCACGTTAAATAGCAGACAGTAAAAACTATTTACGTCGAAAAATCCTTATAGGTTGTACATACAATTTCAGGAAGGGAAACCCTCTTTATCTCTGTCTTTTATGTGGCTCGTAAATTTGTCATGTACCGAAACAAAGGGAGGCCTAAGAAAACGCAAACAAGGGATTTCAGGAAATGTAAGTCGAATTAAAACCCGGCGGTCCCTGAAATTATCCAGCGACTAACATAGATATTTCCAGATATTAATGGAGGTGTGAGGAGGCAAGTATTCATCCCGACTCAGCAATCCTCTTTAACGGTCAGTGAAGGCCCCTCATGTACAAACAGAGAGAACAGCTAATTAAGTCCAATCAGGCTCGGGCCATCAGATCCATTAGGCGCCCTCCGTGTTTGTGCACAAACTCTGATGCTAATTGAGCACCGTCCACGTCGAAATATCCATTTGTAAACGGCATAACCGCCCGTAGTAAAATATGCCCGACACTATTATCTGACGCTTTTCTGCGCGAAATAACCCGTTACATCTCCGACAACTATTGAAAGCGACGAACTGTCAACCAATTTACCGTATTAAATTACAATGTATGAATTAGCCAAGTTTCGTGCCCTATCAATTTAGCTCGTTTTTCACGCCGCAAAATTTATTTGACGCCGCGCCGTAAAATTTATGGATACGAAGCGATAATAGAATTTTGCTTAATAGGACGTTCACGTATTTGTTTTACATAATTCGGTTTAAATTCATTTAAATTGCTAGGTTAGATAACGAAAAGAAATTTAATATGCAACGTTTTTTGAGTTATTCGAAACATTTGTTTTATATTTTTATTTATTACTTTTCATATTTCAATGAGAAGTAAATATTCTTTATTATTATTAATACGAAGTCGTCATAGCCCGGATTATCATGCTTAGTCGGGGTTCTCAAGTCCGATGATTCTTGGACCTAAGACGACTTTTCGGGACTATGTTCTAATTACAGTGCACTCGCGCTAAGGTGAACACTGCTTAACATGAACTCCTGCTACTTTACAACTACTTTATCTAGTTTACAACATAAGTCCAAACAATCACTTCTTACATAATATGTAGTACACAAATAAAGGCTGAAAGTGATCATCATGTTTTTAATTGTTTTTAAGAGATGAAGACTGCATCTCGGAGACATGAACAATTGCGCTAACATGAACACAGCCGGTTTTAATTAGTTCACGTTAGCGCGAGTGCACTGTATATTTTTAATATTATATCTGAGTTCATTGAAAATAGAAATGAAAAAATTAGCTTTTAATCTTTTGCCAATTATTTCAAAATTACTCAATTAATTTCCACTGTTTTGTTTTGTTTTGTTTTAGAAAGAAAATTTTAAAATTTTTTAATAGTTCGTCAGAAAGCGATTAGTTAACAAACTTCCCAACTAGAGGCGCTGTTATAAAGTGAACTCGCCAGTGTCAGCATCTTCCAAACCAAAGCCACAACGAATAAGGCACCATAACGATCAATCTCTCATAAAAGAGCTGTCGGCGTTGTTTTAATTACGCCATATAACGTATGGAACGAAAGTTTTGAGACATCTTTTACGTTTTAATTTTTCACCAAAAAAAGTCAACATTGGAAATCGAGAACATGTCAAGTGTCGTCAAAGTTTTGACAGTTATCGTTTGCCAAAATTGTTCTTCCAAATGGCATATGAACTAGGATTGCGGTAGAGCATTTTTAATTTGGTTGGCCAAATTCCAAACCGTGATATTGTAAACATCTTTATCAACCAAAATATTTCTCGGGCAGCAATTTATCGTGCACATAAAATATAGGAAAAGACAAAAATGTCCTAAATATTCAGCCGAACAGTTAGAAAGAATTCTCCGATGTTGCAAAGCGCTGCGACTGCTGCATTCAGAGAGTGATCATTTTGGAAGACGAAAAGTATTTTACTTTGTCAAATTCAGAAATAAAAGGAAACGATGGTTTCTACACAGATGATATTGCAAACGTTCCTTCCGACGTACGATACAGAAAAAAAGGCAAAATTTGAAGATAAATTGCTGGTATGGGGTGCCATTTCCGAGGCAGGTATTTCGCGACTTTATGGTGGACGTGTGAGGGGCGAAGCCGTAGATGCAAACGTCTGGAAGACACTGGAAGATGTCCTCCAAAATTGTTACAATTTATACAGACAAATCATAATAACGATGATTTTATATTCTGGCCTGCTTTAGCATCGTGTCATTATGCAAGATTAACAAAAAATTGGTTAACCCAAAATAATATCCCATTCGTTCATGCCAGACAACCCGCCAAATGTTCCCCAGGCTCGTCCAATTGAGAAATTTTGGGCCCTTCTTAGCAGAAACGTTTATAATAGAGGTTAGGAAGCACAAAAAGAACTACAATTACAAAGAACAATTTACCAAAAGTTTAGAGAATTTGAAATCGATACTGTCCGAAGTCTAATGAGAGACGTCCGAAGAAATTTACGTACAATAGAAACCCAAGGGCCACTGGCTGCTTTATAGTTATTATTATTAGTTGTTTAATGATTGCTGAATAATTTCGTATTAAAATCTTTTCTATTAATGTTTTCTAACAAACGTTATTAACAAACATACAAATTTGTCTCAAAACTTTCGTTCCATACGTTAATATCGTTATAGTTAAATAACATTATCAAATTGACTTTCAAAGATTATAAATATAAAAAAATAAACAACACTTTTATCCCCATTCTATCCTTACTATCATTTACAAAATGTTTAAAACAAAAAGCATGTTTACCTGCTGGTTTTGTTCCAAACTCTTCAAATGAGCAAGGGTTCTGTAGAAAGATTTCTGACTCCTTGTTACTCCCATTTTATTTTAATTTTATTTCTTGCTAATTAATATTATTGTTTCTTTTTTTATGAAGCGTGGATATTTGTACATACAGTGCGACTGAAAAAATACCTGACAAAATAAAACGAGTGAGAGAATCAATCTCATAGATGTTTAAAAAATTATAATTAATTATTCAATGAATTTGAATATTTACCTTAAAATTATGTTGTAGCTCATTACCACGCAAAAGGTCGGGTTTTAGATTTTTTTCTTCTACTTCTTTTTATTGAGGTCAATCATAAAAAAAAACAAGTTTTCCAATTCGAAAGTCCTCGGCGGAACTTTCTGTCGCCTGAAAACCTCGAAAATTTTGAAATCTTTCTTGTTTTTTCGAAATATCTCGGTACTGTTAGTTTGTAGAACTTCAGAAGCTATTATCAATATTTTGAACAAGTTTTATTATTACAATTTCTTTCTAAACCCAACGGCAAGTGTGCCACTGCGCTCGGAAAAGAGGCCAGTTTTTCCAACTTGGCGAAAAATGGCTAACTGAAAGAGGGAGAAGGGTGGAAGAGCTGAAGGTCAGTGAAACGCCTTCTACTCGGTTAGCCGTCTGCTTCTTTGGGAGGGTGGGAGTTACTCTTCTTACTTGCAAAAGCACTATGGAACAAACATTGCAGTTGTATCTGATCCTGCACGAAGTGCCATAAAAAGCTCAGGATGATTACGTTGTTCCAAGATTCATACTTCTGCTGATGTAGTTATCATTATCAGTGCTAACACGATCAATCAAGTTGCTCAAGATAAGCTCTTGGGAAATAACAGTAATAAGAATCGGCTAATAGAACTGCTTAAAAGCAAATTTCAACAGTGTGAGACATCCAAGTACAACAAGTAGAAGAGGATACTGACGTTTCAATAGTGAACCTCGCCCTCCCTCTCAAAGTCACAGGAATTGAATAAAGTACTAATTATTGGAGAAGACATAGATCTGCTTGTTCTGATGACAGGGCTTGGGCAATCTCATAATAACTTATTTTTCTGCAAGCCTGAGAGAGGAAGTGCAGCAGACGAGTTGTTCTCAACTACATCATTTAAGTATGACCCTGAAAATATTTTTTTCATCCATGCCTTTACTGGCTGCGATACAACTTCTTCTCAGTTTGGCCTAGCTTTGGAAAAGCTTCCACAAATGAAGCAAGTTGTAAAATTGTTTAAGAAGCCATATGCCACCAGTGAAGAAGTAGCCACTGCTGGCATTGTGCAGTCGTAAAATCAGCACTGACTAATCGCTCAACACACTGAGGTACCAGCTGTTTACAAAGTCTGCAACAAAGAGCAAATTAAATCTTTCCAGGCTACCACCAACACAAGATGCTGCTCGCCAACATTCACTACGGTCTTACCACCAAGTACAAACTTGGTTAGGAAATGTGAAAAACCCAGAAAAGTGGGGTGGGTACGCCGGGCTCATGGCCTGGAGCCTGTTGCAATGACCTGAATCACTACTCAAAATTCTTTCTTGCTGCTGCAAGAAGGGTGCACTGGTGCTTGTTCCTGTCGAAAAGCAGAGTTGAAGTGTTCAAACATTTGTAAGTAAAAATGTGAAAATGTGATTACATGATTTAGAGGATGAACAAATGAAACGATGGTCAAGATTGAGCAAATTGATGCAGAAATGCATGATACCACGTCTCCTCCAATTCAGGATGATACTATTTCTAACGTCGCAACTTATACTGCCAAATATGAAGATGATGTCCACCCTCGATCATCGAAACGGCTAAAAACAATGTTGTGAAGCATTTTCATTTAATGTAATTGAATATAATAATGTATTTACATTTCTGTTTTTCCGAGCGCAGTGGCACGCTTGCTGTTGGGTTTAGGAAAAAATTGTAATAATAAAACTTGTTCAAAATGTTGTCCTCTTTAATACTGATAATAGCTTCTGAAGGTCTACGAACAGTACCGAGATGTTTCGAAAACACAAGAAAGATTCCAAAAATTTCGAGGTTTTCAGGCCACAGAAAGTTCCGCCGAGGACTTTCTAATTGGAAAACTTAGTTTTTTATGATTGGCCTTAATATAATAAACAAGTAGAAGTAGAAGTGCAGTAAAATGTACATAGCTACAGGACTATTACGACACCGCCTTAGAAATACAACTCGACGATTTGTAAAAAATGAAGTAAAACTGGAATACAGTTTTACAATTGAAGGGCCCAATGCAAGAAGCTCCTAAGTCGCACTTTTGTAAAAACAAAACTATAGGCGCGTTTCTCGCAAGTTATCGACTGATATATTCAAAATAAAAATGAAACTAGTTGTTGTGTGCAAAGTCAAAACATGTAAGCAGATTTAAAAACTTCTCGTATTTTAGGACACCTTTTGCATTGGACCATTCAATTATTACTCGTACAGAGCAGTGTAACCCTAACCCACTGCCAGTTTTTATTACGTAACGTAGGTATCAGCTGGCCCGGAAGAATAAAATCGATATTTTTTGGTATTCGCAAGGAGATCGACGAGAATGGTGATATCAAAATTTACAACCGACAGATGTGCGTCAAGATACGTATAAACTAACTAAGTAGTGCGATCGTCTTAAGTACGCTTAATGAACTTACATTTTTTGAGTATTCTCTGCGTATTCTCTCCGTATTTGTTAAACAACATACTAATTGGATAATTTGGAAACAAGAATTAATTATACTAATAAATTTGAAAATCGCCACTAGATGCGGCGATCATGTTTACAAGGAAACGCTTAAACACATCAGTTTCTCCCGAAAACGTAAAACGCTTCATTTTATCTGTAATTCATCGCTCGGAAATTCTTTACTTTAACCATTGGGGTAAACGATCGAGCGAACCGATATATGAAGGTCGCATACAATAAACCTGTATTAAATACAGCTGTGGAATGCATGAGTTTTCATGCCAGTGCCGTATCATAATTTTTGGACACGATTTTTTATCAACTATGCGATCTAAGAGACTTTTTTCTATCTCTTATGGCCGATTTCTTCACCGTGTTTAACCTAAGGTTAATTTATCTAACAGTTGAATGTGACGTACAGTTGGCCGTACATATACTATGTGTCACATTCTAACTGATAGATAAATTTAACCTCAAGATAAGGCTATGACGAAATCGGGCATTAGTGATTTGATTTTGTCACGTGTTGTTACAGTCACTCTGTATAATATTTTTCAACAGATGTTTTATTTTCAATATTATAAATGCATGTCTCTTTGAATTTGAACCAAGAAGAATACCCTTAAATTAGAGCAAAATGGAAAAGAGTGAAAGAAATTTCGATTACTTGGGAATATACAGGGTTGTTACAGTTCAAAATCATGGAGTATGAATGAGTTGGCAATATTTGGGAATTTAGGTCCATTTAGAGTTTATTGTGGCAACCCTGATCATCACCGAACGCAGGCTTGAGATTATAGATCGCCGCGTTCCTCGTCCTTTTATGGGCATAAGTCGATCGATACCAACGATTTCTATTGGTCGAAGCTGACTACATCTACGATCATTCCGCGTCATCTTACTTCGTTTTGTTTCAAGGCGTCACTTTCCGTTTGACTCTCTCTGATGGTATTTGTATTGTATGTTTGAATTGTCGAAGATTTTATTGAAACGATTAGGAAAACCGACTTGGTCGAAATTCCACAAGAGCATCGCAAACGATTAGTTTGGTCCAAGGCTTGGCTTTTACGTAAAAATCCAGGTAATATAATCTGGCTAACGGCTGATGCCATCTTGATTCCTAATCACGTTGTTTTTTTTTTTTAATTCAGGCCTTTCGTCCCGGTATCTTTTACTTTTGGATACTTTTGACTTCTGGATATTTTCTTTTTCGTCTTGATAGCTTTTACTTTTGTGCTTTCGTAACTCATCATACTCGTCCCGCGTTTGCATACGTCCGGAAACAACGTACGTGCACGGCTGCAGGCTGCTTGTTCATTTCGTACTTCGCGCAGAAGACAGAGCGAAAGGCGAGGACTATCTTTGATCCAGAGGACCCCCTTTTGGGCTACGCGAGCTCGTACCGTAATTGATTTGATTTTACTGTTTCGTGACGCTGCGTTATTTAAGAGCGAATTTTCGACAGATCTTGCATCTTTGTTCTAGTTGAATTAAATTATTGTAGTATACAATAATGTGGATTTGATCTGCAATATCGAGTAGCTTAATTAAATAAATTGTACACCCAAAATTGTGCAATATTTTGAATCGTTTTAGTCCTATATTATTAAGCGATTAGTTATCCTGTATATTTGTACCTTCACCTTCAACGTACAAGTGAGTAAAGTTAAAATCTCCTGGATTTATTGCAAAACTATTGCGAATGCGAGATAATTTGGGAACACTATTTCGCATTACATTCTTCAGTTGGGTAATTGTTTACCCTGGCGCCTATAATACCACGCCCATCTTCCTGGAGCTTTCCTGGGGCAACACCTGATGTAAAGCAGCACAAACTTGCTACCTAGTTTAGAAGTCAGGAAGACAAGAGTAATTCATTTTAGAGTTCTGTGGTAGCAGGGTTTCTTAAAAGTGACGTTTAATTTGAGCGAGTCAAATAGGGGGGACGTTTGAGAAAACTATATGCTTCAACTTTCCTCCATGAAAACAGACACTTTCGAAGACTACCTTTAAAAGAGCGATTCTAATTATGTATTATCAAATGCCATTTATCAGAGACACAGTTCCTCAGAGGGGATTTTTAGCTTCATAAGTATAAACATAGCTTCATAATGGAAAGAAATGTTAAAGAGAAAATAAAGAAGGTAGAATTAGTTCTTCAATTGAACTGGTAAGTTGACAATAAAAACCTAAAACTAAACGCAAAAAATGATTTCAAGTCGAACTTTCTGCAGTTATATAAGAGTGTAAAATCAGAAACCTACATTGTATTGAGCAAGCCTCGTAAAATTTACACTATACTAAACCCGATGGACTTTACAGCGTGCTTTTAAGTTATTCGCAGTAAAAAATCAATTCGCGGATACATTTTAATAAGACGCTACCAACTTTTACTGCGATCATACGGCCGGAAAGAGGACGATCGTAAACCCCCAGATCCATACTTTACTGTCCCACATACATATAAACATTCACTCATTATCTCCTGTGCGCGCACTAACTCTTCGGAAAAGTGCGAGAAGGGGTTGGGAAGCAATTACGATTATCTGATAATAGTTTGGTGTAGCTACCTGCGGACTACCCCACCGCCGGGCTAACCCTAAACTTTGCTCTATTATCCACGATCGTGTAATTATTGTTCAGATTTCTCGTCTTCCAATTACGTACGTGTACTGGCCGTAATTGAAAGTGGCCCAAATTTAGTTAGTGATACGTCAGCATATTCATCCATCGTCTTTAAACGAATGTTGCTGGTGAAACATACCAGTTTGAATTAAATAATTTAATGAAAAGTACACTTTCGGTGGAGGTCTCGGGACTCCTTTTAAAAATACAATATCGCTCAAGAAATTGAAACTGCCACCACAACCTTCGTTTGTTAAACGATGTTTAAGACCTGTTTAAGCTGACCTAACTATTGTTATTCCATAGTTTCTGGGGATTCTTGAACCGATGAATGAATTATTAAAGGCTTCTTTTTTCTTCGAGCAAAAAATCGCGATATGCAAATGCCTGGGCTATGTCGTGCCTCGAAACAATAGGAGAATGGCAAGTGCGAATAACTAGGTTGTTATCAGCATGTTGGAAGATCGTGTCAGAATGAACGCCGGTATTTTATTAGCTTGTCGATACAAAGAAGTATTGAAGGGAACTTGTGAGCGGCGTATATGAAAATGTTTCGGAGCGGATGTGCTCTATTCAGTAGATTTTATTGCAATTTTACTCCTTTGCTCCGTGCGTCAGATATTTTCGAATTTATTAAATATTTAGAATCGAGCGGAAAATTTATGAACTTCTTTCCAAAGTGTAACAACAATCCGATTCATTTCTGTCATTCCGAGCCCGTGAGTCGCGCGAATGCTTTACGTCGTTCTTTGATCTCGACTTTTTAGGAAAATTTAATATTCCCCCGCCGTGAGCTTTTATATACATTTTCTGATAGGTAACGGGATTAGTGCGTCTAAAATCAGTGTCTTTCAATTTCGGACGGTCTTAATATATTCCTCTTTGTCCTTGCGCAGGCGGAGAGGAGTACGTCGATAAAAGACTTGCAGTATAATTAAATCACGTTTATTTTTGAATTCGCTTAACGACCAAAAGGGAATATAATACTTTTAAATCCGCGCAGTTTCCTTTAAACACAAAATCCGAAATCCCTTTGTCGTGCACAAATGAAAAGTTACTTAGTAACGGGCTTCGTAAAACACAAAAAAAGCAAAGGCACAATTAATAACAAAAAAAAATTGATCGTTTAAAATGATGTGATTCACAAATGTGTAATTTTAAAAACGAAGCTAAATTGAAATAGTATAAAAACGAAATGTGTTCTAATAGAATCCCTTCCGAACGTCGAGTCGATCGAATCGGGTATCGATGCAGCAGAAGAAAAGTCAACTTCTTTAGCGGATTCGCCCGAATAAAAGTTTATTCTTGGAAACAATTACTCACTGTTAGGGGAATTTAAATGTTATTAAACGGAAGGCATGTATTGTACTGAAGTCACTTGTTCCAATAAAGGTCTGCGATGTGGATAGGAGCGGCGCTCGGTCGAAGGAAATGCGAATCCGATATCGGAAAACAATTTTTCTTGGCCGGGTCTCCCTCTTTCTCGTAGATGTTTTAGGGAAATTGTGGGGTTTGTCTGCGATTGTTACCTACTGAATTTCTAAGTACCGTATAAGGTGCAAGAAGAATGTTATGGCTTTTAAATTGAATGCCCTTTTCTTTCGCAAGATCTATCTACACTGAGAAAGAAATTCCTTACCCATTTTTAATTCGGAGGACGTTGATTTATATGGTGGTACTCACCTGGAACAAAAGAATTTCTATTATAACAAATTCACACCAGATTTTAACGTATAGAGAGAACAATTAATATTAAAACTACAAAAACGAGACAAAATGATATCACTTACAATAACATCTTCAAGAAAAAATATTATAATGATAAGGTAGTAATGAAACACATTGAAACGATCAAGAAAAGCGGTGCTTTTCCTTCCGATGATCTCTTTATGCCCCCAATTGTTATAAACAGTTCGTTTTATGGGGATCTTTCCATATTTAATACATAATACATCCCATTCGATTTATATAAATTAATATGTTTTTCGGTTTACATAATTACCAACCAGTTAAGAACGGGTAATTATTGAAGGGAAACTTATAAAATGCTTATAATTTAGTAAAATGTAAATGTACTTTGAAAGCTTTGATATTGCATTAAAGTGCTAGAAACATCTCAG
The DNA here is from genome assembly GCA_033060865.1 of Dorcus hopei. NCBI lineage: Eukaryota > Metazoa > Arthropoda > Insecta > Coleoptera > Lucanidae > Dorcus > Dorcus hopei. The sequence goes on from CM065423.1 coordinate 34,166,292, forward strand.
AAATGCGCCTCTCTAAAATATTCGCATAATCAAGAATAATTGATAAGTCTTTTTTTTTCTCGAATAAGATCGCGAACTTGTAAAGAGGAGAATTTTAAAAAGCGCGCACAATAAAAGAATTAGAGTAGCGTATTAAATATAAATGCAAATGAGAGTGAAGAGAGCAGAAATATCAAGGACTAAATAATGACTGGGACTATTAGAATAAATCCGGGGGAGTCGCTGCGCACGCCCGACCTGAAATCTTAAAGAGGATTTCAGTAATTGCGATATTTTAATTAGCTGTGTCATCATGCGCCAGCACGAAATATCAGTACTTCGCCAAACAGTTATTTATGTGCTAATACCTCCTCCTTCGTCTTTGTTGAACTTCTATTGTAATTTATTACTGAACACGATTACTTCAAACAAATGCATTTCACTCAACGGCACTTACTTTAGACCTTGTTTACTTTCACACGGCATGAATAATTAATACCACTTTTTCCTTAACATTTACTTTCATCCACCAATTACACGCATACGAAACGTAAACATGCATTAATAATATAATCGATACAATCGTTCTACTACTACATTTTTTAACTGATTACGGTAAACAGGGAAATGTATTTGCATTTTCTTTTTACAAAGCTATGAATTACAACTATTGTTTGATCTACATACATAGCGTAACGGATTTCAGAGATATTGTTAAGACTTTTCGTTATATGGTCATTTTTGACCATCATATTTCTACTAAATTTTCAATGTCTATTTTATATTATAACAAGGAAATTAGAACACCATCAATGCAAGAATTCGCAGCTGAAAAATCAGTCAGCCAAAGCTTTACACAAACAATTACATAAGTATGAATCTTTGAGAAATGTCAAGGGAGGAATACGCAAACCCCTTTAAATAGACGACGAGCTGATCATTAGATCATTAGTGTGATAACTAATCAAATGGGAAGTGTTCCCTTTAATTTTATTGTGTAAGTGACCAAACCATGTAAGTTTCCCTTCATTATTGTTAATAAATGTATTGTTTTATAAAGCTACGACCCTCATTTATGTTACCACATAATGTTTCCGTAACATTTTATAGTGATCTGTATATTTTAATGAATATAAAATGGTTTTTTCTTTAGTAAAATTCATGATAGAAATAAATTTGAATGAAAACGAATCTAATTTAACTTTGAATGTATTCAATATATAAATCACGTTATAAATCGTATTCGATCGTCTTAATGCCAGCAATTAATGGAAAACGATTTGAAACTGAATTTAATAGACGTGACTCTGTATAAACTATTTCATTCGGCGTAATGGAAGAGGTAAGTCGATTTAAATACCACCGAGTCGTAACATGCTACGCAATCAGAAAACCTTTTCATGTTTGCGAAACTCAATATGGTTTAACGGTGGTCATATTGATGACGTGGGGGTGACAACCAATAAGAACGGGAATAATATGTCCCCGAGGGACCTGTCGGATCCCATATATTGGAAGTAGTCTCTTTTTATATCGCTGGAAATATATCGGGAATTATTCTTCTCCTACAAAAGGAAGACAGCAAAGTAAGTGTAAAGCAAGTGAGATTTCCAAGAGTAATGTGCATCTGGGTAAGGGTTATTGGCTCAGATTGATACCCGGCAATCTACTCGGGGATATGTACAACAAATCTCTGCGGGTAAAGATTTTACCGTTCACCTTAAGAGAGTACTCCTAAACGAATTCGTTTATTGCATCAGATATATCAGGATCGCGTTACCTAAAGCACCAGCAAGGCGTCCTTTTTTGGAATTAATTAGTATGACAATATTAATTCTGATGAATGATATTCTGCGCCCACATGAAGAACTTTATATGAAATTATTGAAATAATACACCCCCGGCTCTGCGGTTGTAAAATTAAATTATTAATTAATTCCCAGAAACACTTCGCGGTAATTGGCTGGCTGAAAAATTAAGGACTAAGTTTCGCTGTAACGCATTACAAACGAGTAATTGTAGTACAACGCCGGAGGGTAGCTGTATAATAAACAAGGCGAAGCACAAAGAAAGAAAACATCAGTCGCACAAACTTCTGACGACGACGAAATAATACCTACCCTAGCAACCGTTTGTTATGAGAACGAAAATATATATATTTTTTATTTAGCAAATATCGGCCCCCTCAAACATGTAATAATCTGCCAATTCGGATTTGTATGAGTTCTACGTGTAAATAAATGCGTTTCCATTGTCGGGCTAAAAATCGAATAAATTAATTTTAACGCGCACCTCGAATACTAATTTATAATTCAGACCAAAACAATTTATTGAGTGAGGCATCCGACCGACAATAACACCAGATAATTTTTTTAATTAATTTTAAAATTATTTTGTTGACTTGCAAGCTCATGAGTGATGAGCAAAATGTTATGAACAAAACCTTTATAATTAAAAAGCAATATTTATTTACTCGTGATGATAAAATTAATTTTCATTTTAATGAAAAATATAAATGTAATTTGTTGCAGATGCAGAGACAAAAATTTAAAAATACGAAAAGCAGTTGTTGTAACTGCATACTATTTCTTTGAGCTTGTGTTGCATGAATTTGTGTCAAACGGTGGGAGTGAATAAGGACAATCCATTTAAGAAATTGACAATTCATTCTAAAGTAGTCAGTCATTCAAGTGTAATATCGATTACACGATAAATTGATAATTAAAAATTTCCGTGAAAGGACAAACCAAAAGTGTGCGTGTCCGATCGAATTGATGACAGTATAGATCCACCTGAATAATGAAAAAAGGCAACCCCCCCAAGCAGGTGCGTACGTGACCGTATTTACTTTGAATTATAGAAGCGCATAAATAGCACCAGAAAGAAAGAAAGGGAAAAAAAAACTAGGCGAAGTCGAAGGATACGCGCACAAATAGTCAATTTTGTTTTATGGAAAGCGTGTTCCTGCCGGCGAACGCAAACAAATTGAATCCGCAGGAGCGTAACGACACTGAGAGAGCTACATTTGTTCTTTCCGATGAATGGAGTTAATTAATTAGCCAGCCCGAGTCTGTGCCGTTCTCGTTCAATGTAGTCATGTCGTGTGTAATCCCTAGCAACTAAACCGGAGCGACTGTATTGTGTTTTGGCTGCATTTATTAAGGTACTCCACCATATTGGATTTATTTTTCACAAGCAAAAATATTACCTCCATTCGTTACAAAATAATGAAGCAAAAACGAGAAAAACAAAAGGATTATCAATTAGACATTTGTTTTTCTCCAAACATATTTCCCCCAAAAGGATGTACAAATTTATATTCACGTAGAAACACGTGAATGGAATACATCCAGGAAACCAATATCAACAGTTGAAAATGGAAATGTGTTCATGAAAATGAAAGTAATAAACACACAAAACGAATAAATGCCAAATTAACAGATTTTTGGGACAAAATAGAAAATTCTCCATTATTTTGAGAACTACAACAAAGAGAGGTGGAGACACATTGATGATATAAGAAGAAATTGCGACTGGCAGTATCAGAAAATCAGAAAAAGAGTTAAAGAAGATCTGCGAAACAAAAGAACTGAGGCATGAGAAAAGCAAGTAGTGAAAAGATAAAAGAATCAAGTGCCTGGCACATGACTCGCACATCGGTTCTCCTCTTTCCTCCTGTTACTTTCCAAATACCTCCAAATATTCTGCTAGATACTTTCCTTTCTTTTCTCTTCGACTCATTTTCCATTCTATAAAATGTAAGTTAAGAAATAGAAATGGAAATGGAAAACAAACTAAAGAGAGAAGAAAGCACTGACTGTTGCAAAAGAGAGAGCGACGAACCAAAGACGAAAGAAGCTTTAAAGATCCAAGCAAGAAAAGTATCGAGAATAACATTTGGATGCACTTGGTGACAGAGTGAAGGAAGAAAACCAATGATTGATTCAAACGAGAGAGCTACGGAGAACGAGCCAAAGAGAAAAGAAACGTTAAGGACCTAAGCAAGAAAAGTATCGAGAAGAACATTTGAAGGGACGTGGAAGGTGCCAGAGTGAAGGAGGAGAAAAAATGTCAGAGTCAATTAGAAAAGTAGAAATAATTACCTAATTACAAATTTAGGAGTACCACAAAAAGAAGGATAATAGCAACAGGATGTGTAGGTAATTAGATTAATCAGCAAAAGCCAATAAGGATAAGAGAAACGCTTCCACAAACAAAAGAACCATCAAGAAATTTTGGAGGTATGAAGAAAGTTGGAGAGTGAAGGTGAAGTTACTAAAGAAATGAGACACCTTGACAGAATGAGGACAGGAGAGCTTATGAAACAAACACCCCATGGAAGAGAATTATGGAAAATGAACAAATGGGAGGAAGGACACACTAAAGATCCGAAAAGAAAAGTGTTTGGAGAGATAAGTAAAGTGAAAGACGAAGAAGAAGGAGAAGAATCATTGAAAAATCAGCGCAATTATGTGGAAATAACAAAGGGAAGACCACGAGAAAGATGACAATAGAAAGAGGAATTGAAAGTTGGAAGCGATTAAGAAGGAATCTTTTGCCTGTCAACATTTTAGATGTATACTTACATACACTGTGTCCACATTTCGATGCTCACCATTGGTATCTCGGTTATTAGAAAACATAGAGCAACGGTTAAATGGGGAATGTTTTGCAGAATTCAATGATCGCCACATATCTCATTTCAAATTTACCATAACTTTTTTAAATTTTAAGATAATTAAAGAAAACCAAAATTTGCCGATTTCAATGTTCCTCAATAACTCGATAACACCTAATGTGATCTCTTCTAAAGTTTTACAATGTTCAGACACTTTTTTAAGACAAAGCTTTTGATATAAACAGAAGCCCCCGATTGTCATTTGTTTTCAAGTTATTAGTGCTAACTTTTGTTTTTCATATGGCAGCCATATTGGATTTTTGATTAGTTAGATAGTCTTTAAAAAGAGCTTTTCAACGATGTATAACATACCCGAAAAATTTTTATTTGTAGGGGAGATATTAACAAAAACATAAATTAATTTCTAATATGAAATTAGTAGGCTATGAAATTAAACAACAATAAGAAGTGAAAGCTTAAAGATATGCTAAGTAATACTGTAAAATAACGAAATGTTACTGATCTTTAATTTCATACTAACAAATACAGACTACCCAATAAAATTAGTAAGCCATGGAATTAAACATCCGCGTGAAACAAAATGACAAGCTGTCAAATTAAAATTAGTGCTGCAGAGATTAGTTAATTAAAATCTTGTGTATTCTTAATTCGTAATTATTGATAAGTAATTATTTTTAAATATTAACATTAATAAGTATTGATGTAATGGCACATAAATATTCAAATGATGAAAAAGTTGATATGTTGGAAGTGTATTTCAAAGCAAATAGAAACTCTGAAAATGCTTGTACGAGTTACGCTGAGTGTTTTCCGGAAAGACAACAACCTCACAGGACAATGTTTGGAAGGATAATTAGCAATTTACGGAACTTTGGAAGTTTCGAACAAAGAAGAGCTAACTACGAAGTTAGGGATGCTGTTTTACGTCGAAATAATATTTTGCAAAATGTTACGAACAATCCAAGCACATCAGTTCGCCGAGTGGCTCGTGAAACTGGAATTCCAAAATCGACTGTTCACAAAACCTTGAAGAAAAGCAAATACCACCCTTACAAACCAACAATTGTACAAGGTTTAAACGATAATGACTATCACCGAAGATTACAGTTTAGTAGGTGGTACCTACGAAAATGTGAAGATGATGCTAATTTTCCTAGGAAAATAGTCTGGACAGATGAAACACGATTTACCAATTGCGGAGTGTTCAATAGGCATAACTATCATCATTGGTCTACTGAAAATCCACATTTGGTAAATCAAAGAAGATTTCAAGTTCGATTTGGTTTTAATGTCTGGTGCGGTTTAATTGGTATGCAGTTTGTTTATATTTTGTTTTGTTTTTTGAGTTTAGTTTCATTTTAGATGATCACTTAATAGGTCCTTTCATCTTTGATTACAATTTGACTGGTAGCAGATATGTGGAGCTACTAACAAGCGAGATAATACCAGCTTTGAGAGAAATTATTAATCCTGAGAACATGCAAAACATTTGGTTCCAGCAGGATGGTTGCCTGGCCCATAACACTCGTGACGTACAACATTTTTTTGAGAGAAAACTTTAATGAGAGAGTGCTTTCAAATAATGGACCAGTACAATGGCTTGCGAGATCACCTGATCTTACCCTGCTTGACTTTTATTTATGGGCTACCACTAAAAACGAAGTATTTAATTTTGTACCGCCAGAAACTTGAGAAATTTTAGAAGAAAGAGTGGTGGATGTACTAGATCATTAAACGGAAACACACTTCGTAGAGTTTGTAATTCTGTTAGAATAAGGTGTCAAAAGTGTGTGGATCAGAATGGTCGTCATATTGAACAGTTTATTTAAGTAAAGCTGAGCTTTTAGTACTCTTTCTTTACTTTTTACTTTTATGACTTTTCTTATCGTTTCCTATTTCGTTTTCAGTATTACTTAGCATATCTTTAAGCTTTCATTTCTTATTGTTGTTTAATTTCGGAGCCTACTAATTAGAAATTATTAGAAATTAATTTATATTTTTGTTAATATCTCCCTTACAAATAAAGAATTTTCGGATATGTTATACATCGTTGAAAAGCTCTTTTTAAAGTGTATCTAACTAATCAAAAATCCAATATGGCTGCCATATGAAAAACAAAAGTTAGCAGTAGTAACTTGAAAACAAATGACAATCGGGGGCTTTTATTTATATCAAAAGCTTTGTCTTAAAAAAGTGTCTGAACATTGTAAAACTTTAGAAGAGATCACATTAAGTGTTATCGAGTTATTGAGGAACATTGAAATTGGCAAATTTTGGTTTTTTAAAATTATCTTAAAATTTTAAAAAGTTATGGTGAATTTGAAATGAGATCTGTCACGAGTATTGAATTCTGCAAAACATTCCCCATTTAACCGTTGCTCTATGTCTTTTAATAACCGAGATACCAATAGTGTGCATCGAAATGTGGACACAGTGTATATATAAATATCTTTATTTCTAAGTCGATTTGTCGTAAACCAGGATTGCCAGGAACCACCAGTGCACGTGCTCCTTTTTCTGTTGGGATAATGCTGACACTAGACTTGCACGTACAATGTGACCATAAAGTTAGTGTGCTAAAGAAAAAGTGAAATAGCATGAGGTTTGCAAGTGGCATTCAGAAAAGAGCATTTTGAAGCAGCATGAGCTATTTCCTTGTTGTACAATTTTAACTTACCATTCCGTGATTAAAAATTCTCTCGAATGTCAAAGATGGAAATGTAATAGTTTCATGGATCACTTCAGCATAGTATGGAATTTTCCTAATCCTAAATGTCTTTAAAATTTGAAGTTGAAAAGAAAATCAATAATAAAATGAAAATAGAATTCATACATTTTAGGTGAAGACTAGGGCCTACGTTCAGGTGATTAAAATCGATACTTTAAATGAAATATGAGTTCAACAGTGTTAGTTTAATTAATTATTTAAAACAAGACTGAAAGTTTTGTTATTCAATTAATCGAAAACGTTAATTTCATTAGACTTCGCAATTAGTTATGAAACGGGCCTTGATTTAATGAATGCACCATTTCAAGTGTTAAAATCCTTCGCAGGCGGACGCAGAATTGATTTATAAAAACGTCAGGTTAGCAAACTCATTAGAATATTGGAGGCGCTTTACGGAACGACAAAGGTAGCTTAAAAGGGCACACGGCGTGTAGGCAAACAAAGCAAAACGCTTGTTATTCTGCAACAAGGGGGATTCATTTTAACAATTGGAACAAATTCAAAAGGAACTAAATAAAGGCTAAGATGAAGAGAAGGAGACAGTCATTGTTAATTCACGGACTACACGACGACGACGGCGAAATTCTCCGAGATACTAAACGCCTCATTCAAATTATGTCAAATAAAATCTCTCGGCGAACTATATGCGCCTTGAAAATTTAATTGGATCATTTTATAGAGCTGTTTTCGAACGTCCTGAATTATATTATCTAACGCAATATGACGGTTTATAATTAATTCATAAACTACTACATCATTTTTTTTTCTTTTGCTACAAACATCAAACCAAACTAATTCAGTCGTGTTCGTTCAGTTCTCTCAATTATTATTGCAATAAAGAAACAACTATTGAAGCACAAGAAAATGAAACTCTTTCTTTTTTCAGTGAGGAATAACCACCAATTAAAAAGTGGTGTTCTTTTTTTAATGTTCTTCAGTTTCACGTCACAATTTATGAATCATTTACCATTTTGTAAATTATCGTACCAATCACTTCCTATCACTGTTATCCAAAACCACCTTTGGAGATGGCAATGACAAGGCCAATAAAGGAAAGAATTCAAAATTATGATGTATTGGAAAAACTTGCATTCTAAAAGTGTTCTATTTGAAAAATAAATGTCAATTCATGAAGTTATTGGATCACGACCATTAAAAAACATCTTACTTAACCAAGTTACTAACTATCTGAAAGTCGTAAAGGTAAATAGAAGTAGTAATTTGGTCAACTTTATATAAAATTTATAAAATCCGATTTAGTAATTCGGCTATAGTGCGAAGTCGTATTTTTCTTGTTTATAACCAATTATTTTGCGTGTTGAAGCAGTAAACTAAGATTTATGTGGTCTGTAATGAAAGTCCAGACTGTGTATCGAGCCGGTTTATTGCGGTACGTATATAGAGCTCGTCAAGTGTCGGGAGCAGGTGCGGCTCGTTCAGCATGTAGAACATGTCCAACCACTCGCTAATTATTATGACATAAATTATATTAAAACTACACAGCGGTAATCAATTATGTTTGCGAAGGCTTGAAATATTAATTTCAGAATGCCTCCCCCTCCGCCCGGCGCTGCAAGTTTGACTGATCTCGAAAGTTTCCTGAGCGCATAGCAATCACCGACTTTTTAAATCCAACGCCACCGCATTAATCTTCATTACAACGCAGACTCACTAATTTCAGGTCCGTGTTACCATAATTAAGCAAATGCATGGAGTACAATTAACAAATTTTCATTACGACTCTTTTAACGCCACGGTTCACATAAAGCATTTACTTACTTACTTACGACCGCGCTTGATAAAGACACTCGCTTTCATTTCGACTTGTCAACGAGGAACATTATTTCATTTAAACGGCGGCGTTTTAAAAGTAATGAACATAAAACTCTTCATACCGTAATCCGGCGACATTAACCATTTGTCTCAATCCCTTTCGCAATTTATTTTTCTTTAGCGATTCCGGGCTTCATATCCGGCGCGGTTTACTTATCTGATTTAACCTAGGACAGGATAAATAAGGGAACTCGTCCGATATTAAAAAAGTCTTTGCATCCTGCTTAATTAATATCTGTGGGGAAGTCCTGAAACAATATAACATGCCTCGAAGTATTTAATCCGTTTACTGAACATGTATTGGTAGGGGGGAACTTTGTTCCGGTTTAGTTAATACTCTCACGCATGTTCTTGTTCATTTCCCCAAAAATAAAACTTAGACTTACTATTTAATTAATTTAAAAATATTTCCTATTTAACGAATTTTATTACACACAATAATAAGTATCTGTAAACCTGAAGGGAATATAATATTGTATGTCAAATATGTAGACGTTAAATATACGTATTTTACCGGAATTAAAAATTGTAGTTTTTCGTCGAATTCACTACAGGGTGAGTTAATCGTGCGAACATTATTGTCATTATTTAGATAATGAGATAACTTAACCCTTTCGGACCCTTCTTTTCCCAGCGGAGAAAGAAATTATTAGATCCGAAACAATTTGTTGACATTTACTTACTCTATAATAACTATAGAGGCCCCAAGCTGTAACTTATTTATTTTTGTACAAACATCCAATAAAGTATATATAAGGTCTGTTCCAACCACGCTTTGTGACGGTTTCGAAACCGTTAAAAGCATGCAGTCATAAAAGTTTTACATCGATTTACATTTAACGATCATTATTTCGGTGGGCAACTGATTATGACGGTTTCATAAACGGTCAGAAAGCGTGGTTGGAACAGAGCTATATATTCTTAAATGGGACGTTGTGTTCTAGAAGATGAAGTACAAAAATATTTTTTTTGCCTACACTGCACATAGTGATGACATCATCGATATTTTTTTAAATTGCACCATACAGTTTTTTTTGCGAAATATGATAGAAAATTCTCTTTTCTCTTCAAGCACATAAAATTTTTATATCCTTACATAAAAAATTTTCGAGAAAATACAAAGAAACCGCCTGCATAATTTCCCTCGTACTTACTTACCCTTTAACTTTTTAAGCATGCCCATATTTATAGCAAGTCATGAATAGAACAAAATAACATCAAAACAATTTTATTGAAAATTGTCATATGTATTTTATTTTATTTGTAAATACAAAAAAAAAATCAAATTTCTTTTTATATGAAGTTATTGGCACTCACGATGACAGGCAGTTAAAATTATACCCAAAGTAAAGACACAGTATAAGTAATTACCCAGTAGCGTCACTTAAATATCAGTATCAGAAAAAGCCGTCATACTGTTTGATGCCCTTATGGAAATGTAATATAATTTGCAAGTCGGAGGTATCAAACAAAATGGAAAATGTGACAGTTGTAGGGGAGAGTCGGGTTTGGTGCGCACCTAAGCCTAAATCGTGATATTTGGGAAATTAAAAGGAATTAGATTCCCATATTTGTTGTCAAGATACTTCAATGATTTCGTTATAATATGCCATAGTTTATTTTAAATAAAAGTGCTACTATGTAGTAGTAACAAATAAAATAAAAAAACTAACACTGCGCACAATTACCCAATCCATGCGGCTGATGATGCGCAAAGAAAAATATAATAAGATTTATAAAAAATATTTTAATATACGAAAAAAAAATGCATAATTTAATAAGTAATAAATGAAAACTTATTCTGTATCGCATAAATCACACACATAGTCTTGTCGACTCTGGCTTTCATAGTGATATCGCCGGGTGCCGTTTTAAAAAGCTATAATGGCAATCTTTCCCCGCCATTCTTGTCTGCAGTCTGCACATTGAAATGGTATTTAATTTGATTGTTAGCTGCATAAGAAAACGCTACATTTCTGAGCTGAGTTTTGGTCATACCATGATTTAAGAACATGTTATTTTAATTTTTTTTCTTGAGCAGACGGAAAGATATAGTATTTTCCAATATGTGGTTCTTTAATGTCAAGTCCATTGGCAGATGATCTCTTTCTGTTTCGAATTCAGGACTCTGGTATATTAAATTTTCTCCCAGCCTCACGTATGGATCCTTCGTTTTTCACGAAAATTAGAGCTCGTTTCATGGTTTCCACATTCCATTGCGCCTTCGTTGCTTCACGTTGATACTTTGGCATCTGTAAGTACGCAAAAATAACAATAATGGTCATTTAAACAAATTATTAATGAGTCTGTTAATAGTTCGGACCTGCGGCCGCGGCTAACGGTGCGCATTGCGCACGATTAACCCCCCATGTCACTTCCATGTTTTAAATTTAAAAATATCAAAAAATTAAATTAAAACTAAAAACTAAAGTCTCCATTATTAGTCGGCAATGTAGTGGATCTTATTGATTTATCTCGGATAGTTCATAAGGTCAAAAACAGGTAGCGGCAAAATACTTATTTCTAAATTTTTTCTTTTAGAAGTTAAAATACTGGGGTGCGCATGATTAGCCGCTACGCACAATTACCCGACTCTCCCCTATTCAAGTGACGCTACTGTGTAGATTGTTATACTGTGGTAAAGATGTGAAGTCACGTGACTTCATCAATTAATGCTAAAGGTAATGTTTAAAAAAGAATACCTATTGTGAAAAATACTAAGAACCTTACTTCTTGCCTTTATTAATAACGTGCAGGTGCGTAGCAATCGGGGATGATACTAGGGTTGCCACCTTATAAAAATTTTTGGCGAGGACACATTTATATCGGGTGATTTTTAAAAATTTTTATTAACTCTTGCCAAGGAATTTGGATGGCACGTCTTAGCTTTACTATGAAACAGCATAAAGGAGTGCAGTAACGTACTTTTCACTTAAGCTAAGACATGCCGTCCAGATTTCATGGCAAGAGTTGATAAAAAATTTAAAACATCACTTGGTATTGACGAAACATAAACACACTTGAATTTCAGACAAAACGACAGTGTCAAATTTTACCCCCATAGCAGGTAAGTGTGACAGTTAAACCCGCATGTCGTTACTGTGTAGATTTTTATACTGTGATCTCTGATTTGGATACGCAATGCTGCCAATTGCCTCTAAGAACTATCAACTATTAAACTATTTTTTCTTTCGCGAGGAATTTTGCTTGAAGAGGAGGACGGGAGGACTTTTTGTTAAAACGAGGACGGGTGGCAACCCTAGATGATACTGTTTCTGGGCACTTTAAGTTTAGCATAACATAATATCCATAGTCTATAGAATAAGGTAAAGACGGCGCAATATTTCAATTACAAAGATCAAGTTTTCATTAATATTTCCAATTTATTTAGAAACTGGATCTGGGCCCAGTACTTGTTAAGTTTAGCGTCATATATATTTAGTCGCACAGACTTTGTAAAACAAAGCTAAAGGGGCGCCCATTGACTAATTTAAAGAAATCGGACTATAAACAGAGAGATATTCCTAGTCGGGTGTAGGAATTATGATCAATGATATTTACGCCATAAAAATATCACTTTCTTGTGTCTAAAAAATATTTTTTCATCGTAGACAGTCATAATAAATCAAATAATCTTTTCGCGTATCTTGAAGAATAAAGATACTTTATTCTTATGTCGATTTCCAACATCTTGATTTCCTGGATGTACGCATATGGGAAACTTTTTTATTATTGATTTCTCAGAAAAATGTATTCCTTGTGAAAGTTCCTGCATCTTCTCAAACTTAAAATTCACATGTCAAAATTTGAATACTTCTTGTCTTATACTGAGATCAAAATATTTGAAATCGACGTGAGAGTAAAGTATCTTTATTTTTCAAGATACGCGAAAATATTATTTGGAAAAGTTATTCAGAATTCTTCTGAGGTTTCAAATATGAAATCATGGCTGTCTAGGATGAAAACATAATTTTTGGACACCAAAAAAGTAGTGAAATTTTTATGGTATCAATATTATTGATAATAATTTCTAGTTGGTAGATGAGCCAAAAGCAAATCCCAGGGTATATTCATGTCACATCGAAGAAACCTCCAGCTCTATACATTCAAAGTTCCACGATACACGCCTTGATGCCAGAAAAATTGGAAAAATGAGAATATTTTCTTTGAAAAGTTCTGTGCAGATTCACGTCTACTGGGAAATCTAACTCTGTCTGATAAAAATAGTCTTAGCATATTCTTCGTTTGAAAATGGAAGCATTACAAACAATGAGCAAAAATACTGATTTAGTAACCTACCACCCTGGATTTACGCCACTGGTGAAGAATATTCAATTTTGCCTAAGACACAGCCATCCTTGTATTTCAGTTGTCTTACATATCAAATTTTAATTCTCTATCTTAAACCGTTCCAGAGATATTTAAGAAAGTATACTTTCCAAATTGTCCCTCTAGGAGGTTATAAGCGTGATCAGTATCTTTTCTAATCAGGTGACCTATGGAAAAAAAAATGTATGTCTGTGATTAATTCATTTTCTCAAGTGTCATTTCAGTTATTTATAACTGTCAGCGTCAGTAAGTTTAATTTATTAACAGAAATCTTTGTTCATAAGATTTTATTGTTGTATTGTGAACAGTTAAATAACAATCCAGTAATCCTAGCGAATATTATTAATAATTTAAAACGCAGAGTTCGCTTGTGTTTACAGGAGAACGGCGGACATTTTACGCACCTTCTATGAACCAGTTTTTGTTGTATACATTTGACGCCGTTATCTTTATAAACGTAACATTTATTCCAATACATTTTACTGCACTAAATTTAATTAATTCAAAAATATAGCAATTTAACTGAATTATCATAATAAAACTCATGCACCGAACGTAACCTTAAAACTTGTCGTTGCCACGAGCTGTAGCTGCGTATATGCTCTTGACGCGTGCTTTCTTTTTAAGCGGGAAATGTGAACTTGGGATTTGATATCCTAATTTATAAAAAAACATGTAATACATAAAAACAGATTAGTTAGATTTTGTATAGGAATGCAGTATAAATAATTCAAATGGCATTTGAAATAATGAACTAATCAAAGACACGATTTTATTTCCATAGGTCACTTGATTAGAAAAGATATTGATCACTCGTTATCTCAGAAACGAAAAACTTTTGGATATAGATAAATTAAGTTAAATCGCAATATTTTGATGTCTTCTATACGTAGTATAATTATTACCACCTTAATTGATAACATCCTGTATATCTATTGTAATGGTTGTGTTGGGTCGCGTATTTCTTAAAATAGGTCAAGGACCCAACAAGATATCGCTTGATTAATAGTTTCATTTTATGAAAACTGAGTATATATAAATACGTAATTAATTAAATTATTCAAAAATAATGACAGTTATATTTATATCATATGAATCTTGTTGATCGCTTCTCTTTTCTTTTTCCGGTTGTCGTGATTCTGTAGGTAGAAATATGCCTCATCACAACAGGTTGTCTGATCTGAAAAAATTATTAGTACACAGGGTGCTTTATGTCAATTTGCCAAGATGATACTAAGTTGTTTAAAAGCAGTTCAAATTTATTTAAGATTTTGTAATATTTTGTGTATTAGAACTATCATACCGCGTTGGCCTGACCACCACTGGTTATGCATTTATCATGAGTAAATGAAGGATAGAATAGTAGAAAGCACATGAGTAAACGAAATAGCTACATCAATCGACGTTGCCGATTGATAACGCGGGCCACGCTCCGGCCGCAGCATTCCTACCTTCGCACGCAACATTGTAATATCTCTATTTCATTTCCACACAAGTTTCAATGAGCCTCTCCTTCATTTACTCACAATTAACCGTATACTTAGTCTTGGTCAGACCAACTGTGTATAGAGTCTCTTCACTGAGATGATAGAGTCTGACTGATATCCGTTAATATGACGTTTACGTAACCAGAAGTATCTTAAACCTTCGACATGCATATATCATTACATTTGAACGCTAATTTTTGAATGGAACATCCTGTACAATATCTACATACACATACAGTAGCATGCACTTTAGCAAGGCCGCCAATAAAGAAGTTGTGGCCGCGTTCCCGCTAACAAAAACAATTTATGCTTTGTGATGCCTTCAGTCAATCTTAATAAAAGAAAAGAGTAAGCTACTTACGGTTCTAAATATGATAGAAAAGATTAATACTATTGGGTACAATTTTTAGATTTTGTAACATGATTGGTTAATAATACTAATGGCACTCTTGTTCCTTTTCTATTAAATGCGAGAATGCGTAAAAAGAGGCGCTTTTATAATCCATTTATGATCTCTTTGTAAAAATACCGCTTTACCCTCTAATACTAGAGTTTAATCGTGAAACAGCGTCTCGTTAAAATGCATGAATTTAATATGATTTTTTTTTTTTTTTGAAATGAGAAACAGTTTCATAAATGTAAATTAAATAGCGATTTAGTCTTGGGTAATTTCACTGTCGTTATGGCACCGATAAGGAAGTGAAATTATCAGAAGTTCTGCGGCGTACTCAAACTGATGATACGAGGGTGTGAAAAAGTTTGCTGAAGTGTGCATTACGATTATTATGTTATACGTACGCAAAGTACGAAGTACAGTTTGCGTAATATGTCTAAAAGTAGTTAAACTTGCTAACGCACTTCAAAGTGGCGTTTATCTCAAAGCTCTGGCGTCGGCAGCATCCTGTCCCCCAGGAGTAATTGAAGTTAAGCAGTCCCGGTAGAAAGGCAGCTACAGCGTACGGAGCACGCAAATTGATTTTAAGACACCGCGATACAACTACTTCTGGAAATTGCCTTTCAGATGCCTGTCGAGATTTAATTACAGGCGTCGGTGTCAGGAAAAATCTATAATTCCAGCGACAAGCTGTCGGAATCATTGATTGGACGCCGCCGTCGTCGTCCCAACGCGCGCCTTGTTTTGAACGTCATACTTAATTGGATAGGCAAAGTGATGCATGGACGATGTGTAACAATGCGACGATCATAAATATGCAGCCAAATGCGTAGTCAATCGGAGCAGAAATTGACGACTGATTGCGATTACCATAAGTGAACGCAATTTATTCGTCGGCTAATGCTTCGTTACCAGAATTGGAGACAACGCGCTCGACGTAATAACATAAATCCAAAACCTAATTTTAATGCCCGATTTTTTTTCTTACTCTCTTTTCGTTTGTCTCTTCCATAATTTCGCCCCCTCCCCCCACCAAATGTGAGGCACCACTTTTTTATGCCTTATTAAATCTTATCGGACGCAATATAAAAAAAAGAACCAGAATCGAATTACCTACATTTTTTTTCTTTCATGTCTTATACCAAAGTCGTTCTTAATATTAAATGATCATTATGGAAGAAATTCAGTTTAAATTTCATGAAAATCATGGAGATTATGAGGAAAGCTCTCTTTTCGGAATGCTGTGAACATATTAATTTTGTCAGATTTATAATTTTTTGGCTTTACAAGTTCTCTGTTTGAAACAGATGAAAGTTATATTTTTGTTAAACGTTGTAGATACATTAAAATACGGAAATGTATAAGAATTGGTTATTTGCCATGAAGGTGAAGTCTGTGCAATATGAAACGACGATTTTCTAAGCTCTATAAAAGTTTGTTTCATTCATAAGGAGTAAGCTACGTTTGCAGAATTAAACGTTGATGACGTAAATAACTGTTTTTTTCTCAGTGTATAATATGTAGAGTGTATATAGTTTCTGTAGAGTATTTCTAAATAATTTTTATTTGAATTTTTTGTTTCGTCCTGGAAATTAAAAATTTATAAGCCGCGACAGCGGCGTACACGTACAAAATTGTCGGCGGTTATTATCCGGTGCGCTCGCAGAATTGAATATAAATTGAAAACACACTCGGTGTTTTGCTTTAATTCAAATCTAATTTGAAGGTGACTCGACGTCACCGTGAAGCTTTTCGTTCGAGAGCGGGTAATTAGTTTGCTTGTGCGCGAAAGCTTCACCATATTATATCAAAGCCAAGTCTGGAATGTTGCGGTTTCAATTAAAATTTAGTTAGAGAAACGGGTGTAGCAAACATGTTGTGTGGGTCATATTTGCCGGTCGATTATTCAATGGCGGAGATAATTATAGTTCAATTACTTTCCAGTCGGCTTCAAAGTGATAGGAATTGGGATTCGTAGTAAAGCGCGTGGGATGTTATATAACAAGTTTCCGGCGGGGTGGTGAAACCCCGAAATAAACGTGGACTATAATAAAGCACCAGGTGAAATATACGCCGACAGCTAGAAGAAAAAGTAGAGATATACGACAATGGATGCCCTGCTACAACTAACAATTTCTACGCATCCATACGATGGCAAGGAATATCCAAAACTTCGGTTATAAAATCCAATTTGATTTATAAACATCAGGAAAAAGCTGGGCTTGAACGAGGTTGTTTGCGGATCCCAGAAATTATTCTGGTTCGGGCTTGATACATGGTGCCATAAATACATACATCATCGGTACGGAATACGGGGATAAAGGTAATCTGATTGCACCACCCTCTCAACAAATATTTAAACCCGTTCGTAGCGTAAGCAGGGCTCCGCGCGCACGAATATATTCAATATATTTTGGCGTTTCCTAAATAACATTGAATCCCGGTTTTGTTGCGAGCCCTTAAAATAATCACCTACACTCTTCTTCTACGGTGCGCCAACCGTAAAAACTAAAAAGATCGCTCCCTGTAAAACGTTCCTCCTTCTTTCCTCTCCCGCAACTGAAAAGAAATTCAATGCCGAGCTACAAAGTAAAACTATCATAAAGTGCATGGATTGATACTGCCGGCAATTTTATGTGAATAGACGGCTTACGATTTTTATGATTTTAGATATTGAGAGACGAATATTTTTGATTTCCTTAAATCCTTTGCAGTTGACGAAATTACTTTATTCCCTTTTCAGGAAAGCTAAGAATTTCAAACCATTAAACGTACAACCTCTAATAATAAACAAAAGAATTTTCTGAAATATCAAAAGAGAGTTACAGGTTACTTTTAAACAAAATGTGCTCCTTTGCACGAGTTCCTCGTCTGCCAGAGACAATAGGTTCGATGAATAAAAATGAAGCACTTGCTTAAAGGAAAAGGTAAAAGCAAAACGTAGTAGGAAAAGCATTTGTTTCGATTTGTATTAATTTTTACGAAAATAATGCCTAATTATCGTCGGCATAGGGATTTGAGATTCTTGAGGCAAGGAATCCCGAGCCACTTGTACCTCATGCCGCAAAGCTGCCAAAGTTACAGCAGGGCGAGGCAAATTGTTAATTCTTCTTCCCATCATATCCTATACATGTTCAATGGGAGAAAAATCAGTACTCCTTGGGGACCACGGAAGGATGCCTAGCCTATTCCTGATTGCTCCAGGAAGTGCATTTTCTATGAGCAACACGAGGCCAAGCGTTATCCTACTGGAAAAGGGCACCTGGTATACCTTTAACATAAGGGAGAGCAACTTCTTGTAGAACATCCCGAATGTAGCGTTCCGTCATAGTAACCATGGACAATTACTAAAGGAAACCATTAGTTCCACGGTGCGAGCTACATGACGTTCTGCAGTTTGTTGTAAATTACGTCGTTCAGCTCGACGTCTTCTAATCCGTTGTCGTCTATAGTGAGTTCCCAAACAAAATCGAGAGTCGTCACTAAAGATAACTGAATTCTATTCATGGTTCCAGTGATTTCGGTCACGGCACCTTTGGAGACGTTGTCTTCGGTGATCTCGAGTCAAAGGTAGTACCAACTGAGGCCGACATGAACATAGTCCAAATGCCCTAATCCTGCGATATACTGATGACATAGATGTCGGCCTTCCCACTTCATCATACCAGGCGTCGGCAATTCGTATTGTTGAAGATAATCGGTCCCTAAGAGAAAGCAGACGAAGACTTCGATCTTGTCGCTCCGTAGTCCTTCTCTGAGCTCCAGTACCATGGCGACGCTTACGACGGTCTTCATCTACCTAAGCACGATTGCATCTGATGACCGTGGCAATATTGCGATCAGTCCTTATTGCAATTTCTCTAAAGGGAATTCTAGCTTCGCGTAAGCACACTATTCTGCCCCCTTCAAATTCAGTCATTTGGTGGAATTGTGGTCGTCTCCTTGTTCTAGGCATTTCCTAAATTCTTAACAACACTAAATTTGACAGTAATTCGATGTGTCAAGACAGGATATCGAAAATATTTGTCCCGATGCGATGGTAACGATGCACCTAGATATCTTGATGCAGTAAACCAATTTGTTTGAGAATGTAATGATTTAGTACTTTATTCAAGACAAATATATTCATCAAGTTTCGTTGAAATATTTTCATTCCTTCCAGGTGATGCATTTTCTATGGAAAGCAGTATACAGGTTGTTTCTAAAGTCGCGACGAAAAATGAAAGGAGTTGTAGGGAGTGGAATTTCAAACATATTTTCTTATATGGACATGTGTCCGATTTCTACTCATTTAGTAGATACTGAACCTCAAAGTTGTTATAGGTGAACTTTTATTAAGATACAAACATTGCAAATTAACATTAAACAATAAACTACTGTCAAATAGACACTTATGTAATGTAATCGCCACCTGAGAAGTTCAAGCACATTCGTTTCTGGGAAGCATTAAATGAAATAGTTTATGCTGTCGAAATTCATACAGAAGAACAGCTTTTGGAAATAATTAATTTAGCTTTCGTTGAAATCCAAACTGGGAATTTTCAATTTACTTACACCCACGAATTAGTTCGTCGATGTCAATCAAGTTTGTCTTGCAACTGGAGGAGATGTTTTTGAACATTTGCTTTAAACAACCCAAAATGATTACAATCATAAAAACCCCCATTAATAAAATTTACATGTAACAAATTTAAGCCCTGTATCTAGTAAATGCGTAGAAATCGGACACATGTTAATATGAGAAAAAATATTTGAAATTCCATTCCCTATAACCCCTTTCATTTCTCGTCGCGACTTTTGAAACACCCTGTATATTGTTTCGCTGACCCCGGTTGATTTAATAACGTTACAATTTGCAAACCCTTTTGATTCGCACAAACCGAAGTTTGATACTGAAGTACCTTCACATTTTTTGAAGCAAATGCTTTATGCGTTAGTAAATGCTCAGTTTAATTCATGAAATGAGTTCTAACTCAAATCGAAGCAGATTTGCTTCAAAATATTATTCATATATTTTGGAGCATTTACTACACAATTTCATAGTAGAAGCATTTGCTACATTTGATTCATCAGACACCATGTGTCTTCCATTTTATAACTTCAATAGTTTGTGAGTAATATTGTTGAGTACCGCAATCCTTGTTTGTAACATTCACATTACAGTGTCCTGATCGAGGAAATAAACATTTCCCAAAACTTAACTTCAATTAAAAGAAGTTTCTTTACCACCCTTAATTGACTGCAAGTTAAATCAACTTTAGTAAATCTACCAGTCAAGACATCAACAATTATATTACAACAAAATTGTTTGCGTTGACACGCTTTGTCCGCTCTGGCCGCCATCTCGTATGTAATAGTTCATGGAGCAGCAGCAGGGTTTGATGATATAATTATATCAATTGATACATATCATCAATTTTTATGTTTTATATATATCTGGATACTTATTATTCACATTTTAAAATTGACAGAGTAAGTACAAGTACAGCTATTATGAAATATTAAAAAAAAGGAAAATAAATTAGTTTTAATGTTCAAATATATGAATTCAGAAGCTCCAAAAAAGCGAAATTAAAACTGGATGTGGGAAGATGGCAAACATTTTGGGACGACCAAGACAATGATTCTGAATTTAAGTTGAGTTTCTCTTGTTTATTAATTTTGTTTAAGCCTGACACTGTTTTATCATGATAAAAATATGTAATAAGACGAACCGACAACTTTATTTGTAAACAATTACAAATAGAAATATCAAATTATTGATTTATATCTTGATATATATCATAAAAATCCGATTTTTTTATTTTTATATAAAAATCATGATTTTTTCAAACGCTGGGCAGCATTATAGTTGCTATTTGCTATTCACGACACAAATTATAGGTCAGAAATTATCATACATCGGCACGGTTAATTGATATTATGTTACAAGTTAATATATCAGGTCTTCTAGAATTGAGTGACCAAATTAACTAAAATCTTTCTTGGAAAATTTATTTCGCGCAGGTTGGCGACATTTTAAGACATTTGTCTGTCACTAAAAAAGAAATTCAAAGTGAACATGTGTGCATGGTCTAGTTTGTGATGTGGTCTTGTTTATTGTGTAGTCTTGTTTGTTGTTAGTTTTATTTATAAATTATTTTTGTTTTAAATATTGTACAATACATTTTCAGATATTACATTAAAACTGTATTAGTCTTCCGGCTTACATTAAAACTACTTTTTTTACATTTCCCAGCCAAATTAATTCTGTTACGCCACTGGTGTACCCTACATTTGTAATTGGGGTATATTTTAAGTATTACCATTATAATTATAAGTAAACAAGTTTGAAATGCTCTCAGCTTCTATCTGTACACTTGAGAATGGTGAAGGTGACAATTTGGTTTTTAAAAGTGTTCTTATGCTATAGATTTTCTTGTGACATGAAATACATATAAACATGTATTGAAGTATATAAGTTTGAAGAAATCAATGTATAGCTTCATCATCTGTAGATAAAAGCATGACGAAACTAATAGTAAAGACTCTACCTTACTATCTAAAGGTGTTCTCGAGATAGTTCTTTTGTGAGGTGCAATCAACATAGGCAAACATAGATTTTTCTTTGAAGTAAATAATTTTGAAAAGCTCAAGGCGTAGCTTTTCCTTAGAGACATATGCATGGTTAAACTAACAATCCAACTTACAATTTCTAAGTGGTCCAGTTCATTTGTTGAGCAGTATTTATGAAAATGAGTTTAGATTTATGGCTAATAAAACATTAGACTTTAAAAACAGTCACAAAATGACAAAAAGTGAATAAATGAAGAATACATTTTACACGGCGATGAACTAAGATCAAAATTATTTTAAAGAATATTTCCAAGTATTTATTTATTAATTTTATTTAGAGATGACTTCGTTTTCATAAACGCCAAAAGAAAAACTGAATTATTTTTCTGCGTTGAACTAAACCGCGTAAACGCATCGAATTTTTCGCCGATTAATTAAAAGCGTCCAGGAAAGCTCATAACTAAGGCAATTGCCAGTTAAATCGACAATATTGTTTTTCGGTTCCAATTGCTGGCTTTAATTGTGTAATTTCAGCAAAAAATTTAATTTTTGCCGGTCAAATAAATGACGGCGATAATACATCGAACAGTTTTTAACGTCATCTGCAACAAATCGAATTTAAATTGCATATTTTTGCCGATGCTTTTGTACCGCTACATTTCATCACCGAAAATCAATCGATGGCAACATTTTCATTACAATAATTTACGAACTTTTAAATTTATTCCAATTTGTTTAATACTTATGAGGAAATAACGAACCTACTTTGCAATTCAGGGGGCAGCATTAGGGTTAAATTTCAGGACAATTATTTCATTCTCTTTTATATAGACATACAACGTTTCAATTCATTACTCTAGAGCATTCTCAGAATATGCTCATCTTGATTTAACCTGATGTAGTAATTTGAAGATTTAGATTTTCTAAGAATGATGCTAAAAGATATTAAAGGGTTTACAATCACAAATAGGCAAAGCTCACAAACAACTTGATTTTTTCTATTAATAACAAAAAAATGTATACAATTTTCAGCACTGAAATTGGGGTAGGTTCAACATACGAAGGCAGTGAATTTTTCTGCTGGGTTTCTTAATTTAATGCGTCTTCCTCTCTTTATTAAGCATAATAATCGGCTTAGGGGATTTTCGCCGGGGCATTATTTTTTCCGTTGCTTTACTGCTCCAGTTATAAATTTTATGTATCGTTTGTTTGACGACGTTTTTATACACTTTCGCCGGCCAGCCGCTTGCTTGCCTTTAAGAACGGATCGCGTTTTATATATTTTAGGTGGTTCAAGACCGAGAAGTCGCACCGACTTCCGCTTCATAAATTTTATAATCAGCGCTAAACGAAAGAAAATAAAACGCTTTATTATTATTACATATTTGTTTTTGTGCTCGCTGGAAACCGAATACTTTATAAACTCATCAGAATGTCGGTGTTCAGTGAGTGAATGGTATGTGGTAATGAAAGACATAAACCACTTAGCAACACTACTTCTTACTTCTTCCTTAATTAACATAGTTCTATGGGCAATTCGACAACTTATAGAATTCGTTCGATTTTAGTATAGGCAATGAATAGTAAGAAGATACTTCAGTATGTTTTAAAAAAATCAATAAACACATAAAAATTCTGGCTGTGTTTTGATTGTAAATTCAAATTAATCATATTACATCAGAGAAAGCAGAGGAAACCTGAAATTATTGATTTTGTTTTAGTATTTCAAATAGCAATTACGTTGTGCTTTATATTAAGTTGGCCTTTTGAATTCTTTTAATCCATGAGAACAAGAATCGAATGACAATTTATAATATTTTATAAATGTATTCAATCTGAAGTGGCGCATCAGAACAATGGGCCTATTTCAATCCTAATTCAAGATTTGGAGCGGTTGCTGGTTCCTAAACCACTCAGCTCTCATGAATTAATCATCTGGAGATGTTGTGGCTTATTCGTGCGATTGTAGGGACGCGACGGAGAACATTCGCACGTTTCCAGAATAGATAGAAACGTCCCATAAAAGCGCACCTCGCAATGTGAACCTTTCAGTGCCCGCAACACATAAAGCTGGGCTTAGCCACTCGTACGGCGTCCCTCATACGAAATCACATACGCTTTTCAAAATCTAACAAGAACTCGAAACCGGCGGGCGTATCTAATTTTAAATGGAAATATAATGAGAACGTGCGCAATTTAAGTTCCGAGTTTATTTTAAGTTGCATCGTTTAGGCTTAGCGTAATCTCTGAACGAGGGCGGCCGCGTTGTATCACTTAAAATTTAACTACTTTATAGTCCTTGCTTCGATATTGGTTTTTTAATGGCGATGCGCTCCGTCAAAGTTGTTTGCGTTAACACCGACGGTGTTTAATATTAATCTCGTTACCAACGACGTTTTCCTAACCCAAAAACTTACTTAACGTTCTCATGAAATTACCTTTCGTAAAAACGAAAAGGTATAATTAAAAAGTGAAATATTTCGATAAATGCAGTTGTGAAACGAGGGTGGGATAATCGTAACAGTTTGTTGCTTTCTTCCATCTATCATTTGTCTTACGTCTCCCGGGTGGCTGAGTTTTCAATCAATGTTGTTTTTTTTCTCTTCACGCTTCACTCAGATGAAGCAGCCAGGATACTTAGTTTTAATTATAGCCAGACAAAACTCACTATAGCCTGACGTTTATTGGTTAGTTCTTCGTCATTCTTATCTGCGTGTTTGCAGCTGAAATTTCCCCAGTGGCCAGCGATCAACTGTAGTGTTTCGTAAAATTTTCTTACGCTTTCGTATAACTTCTAATAAGCTCGACTTTTATTAAGCTCGCGATGGCGATATCGCATGATCGCGCAATAACGGTCCCCGTCTTCTATAATAATAATAATATTGATAATCTACATTTATATTTCTAGACCACCAGGTGCATAATCATACCAATACAACAAGAGGATATGTAAGGGATGGAATTATGCTGAAGACTGACAAAAATGGAACAAATTATTCAAATAAATAAACCAAACAAGAGGATCTAAGTATTTCCAACGAAATCAAACAGAAATATTGAGAAAACTTGATGGTTTTCGATGACAAATTTTCTAATCTTGAAAAAATTGTCATAGCAAAACATACTTATAAAAGATGTAACAATCATATTCTGTTGCCATAAACTTTCAACGAACAATTAGCCCCCATTAATAAATACATAATAATGTTTTAGGGACTGATTAACTCGATTGTTGCAATTAAGAACATCTTTACTTTCCTTGCATTCATACAATCTGCCATAAACTAAAATTAAAGCTGAAGTAAATTGCTGAAAAGTCTCACAATCAGTCAAAGAATAACAAGAAGCGCAACTCTCGGTGGTATAAGAAAGTTCATAAAATTGTACTTATCGTTGCTGGCGCGAAGTACAGTCAGGATTAAAAGTAATGTCTCTCCAAGAAAAAGTCAAATTGCGGCCTAACCACTTCTGATAGCTATAATGAGTAGGCGGATAAGCACATCGAATTCTTGTCGATATTTTCTCGACCGCTTGTTATGGTGATCAGAATGGATAAGACCATACATTTACATCTTATTGGGGAGACAATACTTTTAATTCTGACTGTACATATGTAGGTGCAGCAATTGTATGTAACTATACGTACATGTCGCAATAGTTTCAAATTTATCTACTGATTTTGGATTAGAGTAACCGATTGTTACAAGAAAGTATTTTTTTGCATATTATAATTATGCACCCTGTTTCTTGAGTGTAACTGGTACAGATCTGATAAGTGCATCTAAAATTTAACCGAGTTGCCCTTCTTGTTTATTCTTTGCCTCTGAACAAGCGAATCGTTTCTTGGTCTGCTTAAATAAATAAATAATTTATTTCATCTTGAAGAAACTTATGCTCAATTGGAATTTTTTAAATATAAATTTAGCCGAGCGCACGAGCGTAACAAAGGTGTAATTTAAGGGATGATATGGATAGCATTTTTATGTGATTACAAACATGTTTAATGTATATGAACGAATATTGACCCTATTTCAATCATTAACATTTTAAAAGAATCACAAAACAATCACAAAACAATTAATGAGATGGTGGTTCAAATTAATAAATAATTTGAAAAATATTAGTCAATTTTCTCAGTTTATCTGGTGCTTATATTTTCTTTCGAATTTCCAACACTGTTTTCTGCACAACATATTCCTTGAGGTGGTACTCCCAACCTATTCATTGCATTTGGGTTTTCATTCTCCGCAATGTTCTGAATTTGCAACATTTTTCGAAACGAGTGATTTCGATAACAAACTCTAACGGACTCTTTAAAAGTCTCACAATCGCCCAACGTATCACTATCGATTGATAGTTTCCTCAGGAGTGATAAATAAGCTTTGAATATTAATATTATCATGTCTGGAATAATTTGAACCTAAAATAAAACAATCCTTGATTATTATTGTGCAAGTATCCAAAGCAGAACTTAAATAACAAGCTTAAATTGACTTGCTGTTAATAACTGAAAATTTGTTTGGCTCTTATCTTGATGTCAAAAAGAAACGAGAGGGTAGAAAATCACGTACAGTCCCGAGCAATAAATTTTGTTCACCGCTGTCAATCAAAACGTCAGTTTTAATTCCAGAAATTAAAATATTTCAGGTAAATATCCAATTTTTTACCAAAAAAAAATTAACAAAACGGAAAGGACAATAGTGATATCTTGTAATGAAAGATGTGTAAATTATTAACAAATTTTTTTCCCTAAAAGTAGTCTCCGAGCTAAAGTTATGCTAATGACGAACGAATTGGAAATTTCGATCTAATATCTGAAGATATTACAGATAAATCAACTACGTCAGCATCTTCTTCTGAAAGATTGCAGAACGAGAAATTTGATTTTAAAATAACAAATCCTAACACAATTGAATGGATCGAAGGAGATCTAGAATCACCTCTTAACGTCTTTCCCATGAGAAATTACGATAAATACAGAACATTTGTGCCAGTTGAAATTTTCGAACTAATTTTTGATGAAATGATAACTTTTTTAGTAGAGGAAACAACACGTTATGCATTATTTTTAAATTGTCCCGATCTTATAAGATATCGATATCTGAAATGAAATGTTTCTTGGGAACATTGATCTTGAGTGGGTACAATGTTCTACCCGGTAAAACATTTTATTGGGATTCAAGTCCTGACAAGTCCTGAGAAACGAAATGGAGTACAATGCAATGCGTAGAAATGGTTTTTTGGAAATTTTTCGATTTTTACATTTTGCAGATAACACTAAACCCGATAAAACATGGAAAATGCTACCTGGTTAATAGATGTGTTTATCCAGAACACATGGCAAATACACACAAAGTCAGGGGGGAAAATTACGTCGGTTAAACTTTACAAGAGCAATTGCGCAGTTTTACATTGCCAGTTATGGCGTCCCTTCAAAAGGTGCAGGAAGAATCTCTACTGCCATAAGTTCTATAACTCTAAACAGAGTTTCTGACGAACTGAGATACGATGGCCGAAATCATCTTATTTGCCATACTGAGAATAAGTAAATGAGACGCTATGCCGACGAAAGATGTTCTCACATTATTAATAAGTGCACAAAATGTAATGTGAGACTATGTATTGAATGTTTTGTTACTTTCCACACGAAATAAATAACTTTTCTATTTTTTTTTGTCTTTTTCCAAAATAGCTTCCACAAGCGCCTAGCGTTACTGTATGGTAACATACAATTTTTTTCTTAATATGGATTAATTTGCAGTTTCAACATAAGAAAAACAAATTTTGATACACAACTCCAAAGCTCACAAAAAAAAATAATTTGGGCGCTAAAGAGTTAATAAACAATATTATTATTACTAATTTGACATGAGCTGTATTGACCAAGTTGGTATTAGGAGTGTTTTCAATATAAAGAAATATTTGCGTTGCCAGGTCATCACAGTTTATAACGTACGCTGGCAGAACTGACAGTGCTAGTATTTAAAAATCATTAAGGGTCAAACAGATTGCAACGCCGCGCCGCGCCGTTACGCACCGTTGCAACGCCGCCAATTATCACTTCAAAAGACAAGCGGCGTGGAACGACGTCAATCTAACCGAAAAATAAAAATAATTTCAACTGCTTATAGTATTATGTATGTATCTTTTATACCTGATGTATTGTATGTTGTATTATCCACATATACAAGAAATTACTAGATGAAAATGCGATGGTGGTACATATTTGGCTATGTATTATGATGTTTGCCGCCGTCAAAGTTGGAAGTTGACTAACTTTTCGCGTGCAACGCCGCTTAACGTCGTTCATTCCGTGCAAGGACATTTGAACCTTTGTATTTAATATTCATTTGACAGATAACGGCGCGTAACGGCGTTGCATTCTGTTTGAACCTTTACTCTGAATTGAAAAATGTTTTCCTTCCGTCTATATTTCTTAATGGCACCACCAAATATGTCATACTTTATGGGTAAAAGATTATGTATGATGTATGTACATGTACATATATGACTTTAAAAGCAATTCTTACGAAAATAATTTTGATAGTGTCTGTCATTTTATAATTTCGAAATAAAATCGCATCAAAACTGAACAAAAAAAGAAGATAATACAGTATGATTCAAAAGCGCCGCACCATCGATTAGGTAGTGATAGAGAACGTTAATAGGAGCACAAATATACTTTTAGAATATTTTTACGGTGCGTGGTTTTCTAGATATAAATGTTTAAAGATATCACAAATAGGCAACGCTGCACCTTGTGGATGAATTTGAATCATAGGTACCCTCATTTTCGTTGACAACTGAATTTGCACTGAATTGTTTGGAAATCAAATTTGACACAGTAATACTTGTCAGTTTTTAATACCTTCTTTTATTTAGGCTATTCTTATGTTTCTTAATTAAAAATTTGATGAAGGAGTAGGTCGAGGCGTGTTTGGCAAAAAAAAACACGGCAAACTTTCAAAGAATTTAGAAAAATCAGAAATGAAAAGAAGCAAACGCTTATTTAAGGTCACATGTCAGACTATGGTAACCATAGTGACACCTAATTTTTACTGCACCGTTGCCGACCTTACATCTAAAATAATGTTAATACCTATTCCCAAAAAGTTTTTGCTCCTTTATTATTTAATACTAATTTTGTTTATTAACAAGGAACATTTTACATCTACGGCTCTCATTAAGGAAGACATACATTATCTGATTAATACAAAATCAACATCAAATTCGTGCCTTTCAAAGCCTATATCTTCTTAAAGAAAGCTCTTTGAAAAATTTTCTTTACATTTTGAGAACAAATAAAGAACGCCCAAGTGATGGTGCGGTCCTTTTGTATCATAATGTATTTTAACTATTTAAATATTACACGAATTTTGTAACTGTGTTATTTAACAATAAGGAACTTTCCACACTGAGAAAAATAAACTGTTCAGTCAACCAAAAACACGTTCAGTTAACAGTATTTTTCGTTTACCTATTAGCAATCACGCGTGGTCATTAAACCAACAGTCAAAAAATGTTAAATATTTTAGATTGGATCAACTCAATATTTTGTTTGAGGCAAGCATACAATGAAGACATCTTTCTAGTTGCTTTAATGCCTAAGAAGATTGATACAAGAATTTTAGATTGTTAAAATTGCTAAATATTTTTTTTGTCTGAACGCTGTTAGGGAATTAAAATTATATTTTTGATATATTTAAAGTAATTTTTCAGTACGGCTAATAAAAGCGTAGAATCAATTCAATCTAGACTAACGTTTAGGAAACATCAATTAAATGTTCACCTCTTTGCGATACTGCCAAAGTAAGATAACCCTTCAACCTTTGTTGAGGTGACAAGAGGAGCTGAATAAACCTCAACGAACTTTATAATGTCGGACGCATTCGAAATATGAATGACTTATCCGTTTAAGAAACGATGTCGAACAACAAGGTTATGCTGGGACAGGCAGTAAATATACGTGAAGTTTTAGCAGGCGCCATCTGGAACTCGATAGCTTATAATATGGGAATTAACCCTCGCTTTTACTTGACTTAACATTTATTACGTTAAATAAAAAATCAAAACAGACACATAAAAGCAACAACACTTTACGATCATTTTGAAATTTCAACTTTTGATTTAACATATTAAGCACTTTCGTTTTAAGGAAAACATTTACATCGTTCAGTCAAACGTAATAGTTTAACATTTTTTTAGTGTTACTT
The DNA here is from genome assembly GCA_033060865.1 of Dorcus hopei. NCBI lineage: Eukaryota > Metazoa > Arthropoda > Insecta > Coleoptera > Lucanidae > Dorcus > Dorcus hopei. The sequence continues at coordinate 34,196,449 of CM065423.1, forward strand.
CAACAATTTCCAAGATGTTCAGTTAAGAATATTACCGTTGAAACAAGTACATTTTATTTAAGTCAATGCACAAAAAGTTGACATTCAAAAAGTTGTTGACTTAACTATTTCATTTTTCTCAGTGCAGTTATTAAAATTACCTCCCCATGCTGAGATTCTCATTCTATATTTTTGTTATGTTCTTTTACATACTAACTCAATGGACATTGCGCAAATCAGACAACTACTTACCTGTAACGAATAAGAAAATTAATCACCGACCGTTTCACTAATTCAATAAGTAAAAATCCGCTGCCTGCATAATGTCCGAAAACAAAATAACTTTTACGTTATTAATATCAGAGTTATGTTCGTCTTATATATTTAACCGGGGGAGGAATTCCAAATTGAACCGCTCCAGAATTTATTGAGCTATTAGTTCACTGTGCCCCCTTAAAGCCGGCATAGCGCGAGGCCGCGCGGCGTACTTTAGCTCCACGCAAGTTTAAAGTAGTTCGGAGAGCTGCAGGCCGTGAAATATGCAGCGCGAAGTTTGCCGCTGAAGCTTAATTTACCGTGTTTATTTTTTAGTGTATGAGAAGAGTTAAACAATTATATTACAAGACTTGAACTAGGAAAAAAAAACTATTAAATAACCTCCAGCAGCTATTTTCTATAATTTCGAGGGTTTTTATTTTTTCTTCAAGTCTGTCATGTATTTCTCTAGTGTTAACGGATAAACCCAAATAGATTCTTTTGTAATCTTCCCATACAGGGAAGAGAAGAACCTAAGAACTCACATACTAAGCACAGCTGCCACAAACTAAAGTTGTCCTGTTGGGAAAGATTAGAACCATTCAGAACTTATACCTTATATCTAAAAATAGGATTAAAAAAGGTGTTATGGTGTCTTAATGAAATTATAAAGATTTTGACATGACATGGTGATACACAGTGAAATCGTTTCGCAATAAACAGTCGACACGAGGTGATACCGGAATTATTAAAGAAGATATAAAAACGTACGGCGCGCCGTTAGCAGTTCCTTCGTGCTTCCCTATTTTCAAAATTAAAGGTCATTCCTGCGACACTAAAAGTTTCCTTTATAAAACTTCCCGTATTAAAAATGTAGTGTCGCGGAATGGTAACATTGTAACGGCCATCAAAAAATAATGCGAAAACTTAAGATTCTTTTGAAACATGTGAAGAAAAGTTTACACATCAAATATTGAGGTCGGGGCGGATATAGTTCTATAAAATAAACTCGCAGTAACTCAATTACAAGAAGTTGTGCGTGTCTGGTCGGGTTCGGACGGGTTCGCGCGTTTTGTTGCCTCGAACAAATGTTGAACGTCATCCGTGATGTTAATCGATATCATAATACGTCCGTTTGTGTATGTGTGTGTGTGTTTCAATGTGAGTGAGGAAAATGAAACCGACTTAATCAGACAAATACTAATGGTTTTCGGACTACAATCAAGCTTAATTTTCCCAATTTAATTATAACCACTTTATTTATATTACGTAGTCAAATAGATACTGACATACTGGACATGGACATACAGTTCATTCTTTTTTTTTCTTCATTAGAAAGTACAGCATATTTATTAAAATATTTTATGAGAAGTACCTATAAAATGACATATTGTTATGTGCTGTTGTTGGTGGAACTTTTTGGAGTTCTGGGTGTAGTTCTTTTGCCCCACTAAGGAGTCAATTTATGCAATGTTGTTAGGTAGAGGCTCCTGGTATAATTTTTTCCTCTTTATTCGTAATTGGTTTTAGGTTTCTAGACGATGGATTCTTCTTTTCATTTAGTCTTCAGAAAAGTTCTTTAACTCTTTATGCACTGATGAAAAAAATTAGCGTAATGCGAGTTTGACTGTTTCTCAGTCTCTTATTATATTTAATAATCAGACTGAAATTTTTATGGTTGGTTATTATTCCTCGTTCATTACTTAACAACAATCAATGAAAAGTTAAAATCTAATTCAATAGTTATCAACAGTAGGAGGAAAAGAGGAGAACATGTTACGTTTCAATTTTCCCGCCAAGAAAACGCGGAATCGAGACGACATCTAAACCGCCTTTCGATACAGTTGGCAAGCTTGTATTCCTCCTTTGCTTTCTCGAAGCTTATTCGTCGGGGTACACCACGTGACAGTCTTCGGGTCCGTCATAGGTTAACGCTTGTGATGTTTGCGTGTATCTTAGCAACCTCATCTTCAATTTCGTCGCGATCGTACTTTTGTGTTCGGACCTTGGTTGAGTATTAACGTGTTTTACGTGTGTTGTGAAATATAATACTAATGTCTTTATTGCCAATAACAAATACTGATAATAGAAATGAAATGAAATTAAATTTAGAACAAGGCGAGTTTCAGCTCAGTCCGATGGAAGAAGCTGCTCTTACATATTGCATTACATAAGCTGCTCTTACATCTTGTCATATCGGAATTCTTACTCCTTGGGAGGAGAAATTCATCAGCGGCTGTGTCGGCACGTTTATTGACACCACCGATCAAGGTAATTTTGTATACCGATCTAGGTTACTCTTTGTTATACCAGTCCTGTAATTTAGGGTTATAATTCCTTTCAATTATTGTAATATTTGTTTGTTAGATTAAACGTTAATAACTTTTATTGTGTGTTTGTGTTTATACTTTAACGCACTAGTGAGTAAAATCTCGCCTCTGTTTGCTTTTGATATTTCTGCCAACGTTTGACGTTTCAGAGACGTCGTCAAGGTTGTTTAGAGTTCAGTTGTTTAAAATAATTGTCTGACTTGGCGCCTTTAATTTAATTACCATCTTAATTAACCCACCCCATTCTTCACTGTTGCTAGCCCGGGGAGTAGCTGATACTTAGTCAGCAGAACTTGTCATCTGTCAAGGTAAGTGAGAGGCAAGTCATTTAAAAATTTAATTTGATGACAAACAGTACCAAAAAGTGCTCTAATCACTTCCAGCGTTAAGAAAATTCAGTTTGCACTAGGAATATTGCACCCTAATAACGTGCATGACCCCCACGAGCATCAACTACAGCGTCGAGGCATGCTTCGAACAAGATGACTTGTGGAAGTTTTTGCCATCCTTCATTAAGAGCTTCGGCTAACTATTGTAGGGTGTGGGGTGCAAAAGGACGCTTTCTAATCGTCTGCCAAGCATATCCCAGGCGTGTTCAATTGGATTGAGATCCCGAGCCACTCCATCATCTAAATCTCGTGTTCCCAAGAGAAGTTTAGTGTATGATTTACTGAGTGGATTCTACAATTGTCCTGTTGGAGAATAGATCCATCCCCGAAATTGTTGGTATTGGCAAACGGTAAAGCATGCTCTTGCGGGATGGTATCCGCAAAAATTCGTGCATTTAGATATTGAGGAACCACGACCAAACTGGTGCGGTCATCCATGCATGTGCCACCCCTAATTATTACTGAGCTGCGTTCGAATCTATCGACTCCCTGTGAAGTGCATTCACTATAAAGTTCCCCAGGACGTCTGTATATTGGTACCCGATCATCGTAACGGGTAAGGCTAAACCGCGACTCCTTAGTAAGGAGCACAGACCTCCAATGTCGAAGTTGTTGTTGCACATGTTCACAAGTGAAACCTAGGCGGGTAATATTATGATCTCTGGTTAAACGAGGACCTAACACAGGTCTACGTGGTGTTAAGTTAGCTTCTCTCAGTCGATCCCTAACCATCAGATCACAAATGTCTATGTCAGTTGCACTTGGAAGAAGGTCAAGCAGTGGCAGTGCTTTTGCGGAGGGATAGTGTTAGGATATACCTGTCATCTTCACGAGTTGTTTTTCATTTACGACCTGGTCTAGCCCTCCTGGAGTGGCTATCTGTTTTTTGGTACCTAAGCCAAAGTGTACAGATAATGGATGGACTTGCTTGGAGTTCATTTGCTACGTAGCGCATAGCACGTCCATCTTGAAGCAAAGCAACGGCCCTCGTTGCTTGAACTTCAGCCAGTGAACAAGAACACAATCAAAAATTAACATTTCTGCTTTTATAAAGGGCTACTTTCTTTTTTTTTAATTTGCTAAATGGTTTAGAGACACTTTGATTTATGACTTCTTTTACGTTTTGACCCATTTAAACGAAATGGGTCGAATAATGATAAAAGTTTTGTTTTGCTATTTGAAAATGAAAATCTGGAAAATAATCAGCTACCATAAAAATTATAATTTATCAATTGTGACAAAAATAATAACCATTTGAAATCTCATTCCACTAATTTTGCTGAGCAGTGTATATTCTTTTTATTTGCGTGTTTGTGTGAGTGTAGGCCAGTAATTCAGGTCAGCAGTTTTAAGTGAGTTGATTATGATCCTTGCAAATCATCGTCAATACATTCATTAGATGAAATGAACTCTTGTAGGTACAGTTCATATTTTCTTTATACGCCGACCGATCGATAGATAAAGAATATAAAGAATTTTTATGCAGCTATCTCCTTCTAACATTTGTGAAACAGCCTTGCGGCTTTTGTCAAGTCACGTCATTTCGTCGTACATTTTCTTAGCTTATAACCTGTGAGCAAATAAAAATCAAATTAGAGCAGGCGAAGAAAATGTATGTCTGTGATTAAATAAAAAGTCAATAAATTTGACAGTCCATGAATGCATTACATTAATTAATTCAGTGAATCACAGACATACATTTTCTTTGCACCGCCTACTCGAATCTGATTTTTATTTGCTCACTTTTTATTTTATACGATCGGCATATAGTAAAAAAATAATCTCTATGTATATGACAGTAATTCACGTCAGTAGTTTTAAATGAATTACGAATTATCATGTAACTTTAAATTTATCTCTAATAAGTCCTCGTAGTTGATCTGTGCGTCTGCTGTGATGGACTCTAACGCGTCTCCCATCCTTGAAATAAACTAGTCTCCTTTTACGATGGTTTTTGGGAGCACGTACTGGCCAGTTTCTTGCTGTTAGTGGATGTTTGTGGAGTTTACTTAAACATTGACAGAACTCCGTCCAATTCATGGCGTCTTGCAGTTTTTGTACCCAGGAAACCTCTTCGTACGGAATGCGAATAAGAATACCGTCTTCATTCCTTGAAGTTTAATACATGTTTTGATTACTTTGCGTTTGATAAATATTTAGAATAGTTTTGACCGTTTAATTTTGGTTTTTTAGGGTTCGGTGGTAATGTATGTGTGACCTCGAATGTATTCTGAATCTTCTCAGAAGGCTATTTTTGTTGTGTGGAATACTATTATCTGTTCTTGAAAACATTTTGGAAGTGACTTAGTATCTTAAAATTTTTTGTGCAAATCGATTCTGATTGCAGCGGATTCCTCGAGCAGGCTCTGTACAGCTGTTTCAGGCCTAGTTGGGCCTTCGTCAGCAGGTCAAAAAGCGATCGAAAGATGTCGCTACTTAAAATGTTCATGACTTATGCCCGGTTGCACCAACTTTTTAAGCAGAGCTTAAATTTAAGTTATGTTTAGAATGTGACATTTACGTATGGTCAGTATAATGTCAAATACATTCTGATTGACATTTAAACTTCAACTTATGTGTCAATTAGAATGTGACTAACATTTGTTAAATCTATAAATAATGTCATAGTCTAAACACCACTTAAATTTAAGTTCTGCTTAAAAATTTGGTGCAACCGGGCATTAGTATCGTTGCTCAGCATAATATTTGGAGAAGATGGATTTTTCTTGTCGTTGCATCTCCTTTGCTGTTTACGATGATTGAAAATATATGGAGTTTTTTTGGTGATATCACAGCAATATGTTATGTAGAAGAATTTTTTACTCCCAATACCGGGAATAATGTAAATATTTATTTCTGAAACTTTAGCTCGACGCGAAAGGCATTGCCAAACTAAAAAGAGTGTGGAAAAACGATTTTTCGCAATGTGACTTGAACATTAGTCCAAAAAAACAGTTTTCTTTTTTAAATTGTTTTCTGTTAGTTTTCCAGATCGTTTTTCTGTCATTAAGGACTAAGGACTTTGATCATTTTAACAAAGCCTGCATTCGGGCAACACGGCAACATTTTTTTTATAATTAATAAAATTGATTTCAAGGATCTACGTACGTGTATGTAGTATTATTTCATTTTCCAGTGATTTATAGATATGAAGATACCTCAGAGAGACGAAATGGAGTAAGGCAGTGCTGCATTTCTGTAAACACCGAGCGTTTGTGAAAATAAATACAGACGCAACGCTTTAAAAGAAATCGTTATTTTATAAAGATGAAAAGATTGTGAAAGTTCAAAGGGAAAAATATGAGAAACGTTGCAAATATCTTTTTTGTTTCACACGAATTCAAATCACCTGATCCCGCAGAACCAACGAGGCGAAATATTTGATTCCGAAAAATCAGAATATTGCTCTACAAGCTATTGAAAATTCTTCGCCGGGTGAAATCAATAGTTTGAATATATACGTACGTATGTACGAGCACGTTTATATAATTCGGCGTGCGCCGGTTACAGTTTAGAAATGCATGAAGTGTTTAAGGCTTTTGTTGCGGCCAAAAACACACGTTTTGTTTTATTAGACCCTTTTCAACCGATGATGAGACGTATAAGTTGGTTTTGTATTATTAAAAGCTACCTCGCCTTTACTGCCCTGTTTTATTTATATCAGATATATCCTTCGCTTTTCATCCCCCGCTCCGTCATAAAAACAGATAACCGGCCGCAAAAAATACAAAATAAATTGCTTTGTTTTATTTTTCTCATTAAATAAGTTTTTAAATGACACGGATTACCGTCGGAAAAGTTTAACCGCCGTCCTCATTCTCACATAATAAAAAAGGCACTTCATTACTTTCTATGCGATGAACCGCTAAATGTAGTTTTTCGCGATTTCGGCTTTTACTTTTTATACTAATAACGGGGGGATTATACCTCCAAGCGTCTCCTTTGTAATACGCCCGAACTTTTTTTTATGTCCTTCACTGTTTATAGCCCTCCCCACATTTCTCATATCTTTGATAAACTTAATTGAACATTTAATTATATTTTAGTGTAAAAACTCAATGGTCATCATTTAAGTAAAAGTTACACGACTTTCATTATCGCACAACGCTTCATTATTTATTGGAAAGCTCAGCAAGTAGGTACACCAAATTAGATTTTATTAAAATTTTCGCAGGATGTTGAAAAGAAGGAGTTCTTCTACTTACTTATAATACTTCAGTAGATTTTTTTATTATGTAGAATGGAGGCTTGTATATCTGATGAACTTGAACATCTTTTTCCTTTATAGTTACAACGTGACCGTCATAGTGACACTTTAATTGGATGTAACCCTGTATATTCTGCAACACGTATTGACATATTCGAGAGTGGACAAACATAAAGGGACGTCCACGTTCAATCAATACCGCCGGCGATAGCGTACGCATTCGAGTCTCCTCTATAGCTCCTTATTTTATGATGAATCGCCTCCGGCCTTTCGGGCTCCTTATATTACCGCCCGTACTGTATTTGTAAGTGTGTATTTTACACAAGGGCAACAGTATCTAGCAAGTATTTATCTGCGAGGACGTTGGGTTACGTTATCAACTCGCCGTCGCGTCCGGTTACACGGCCCGGGGGACATCGCAATTACACTTCCAGGCTACACTTAACCACCGATTGCCGGACTATCTCCTTTATGTACATGATGGAACGCAGACAACCGCTAAGTTCACTAACTCCGATCCGATGGTCAAAAGCTCGCCATGCTCCTCTTCCGGCGACACGTACATGTTGCCTAGATTCTAGAATTTATCTGCTAATTATACGGTATTACAGTTCCTGATTTCCCGCAGGAAATGTCCCACGTTTTATACTACTGCGATGATATATTGCCTCGCTCGAATAAAATTATAATTATATTTAGTCTTTGATTCGGGCATCCGCGGAGTCGAGCAAGCAACAAATCAAAACAACTTCGCGTTTGTTATCGGAAAAGTTTGCAGACTATGCTGAAAATTAAAGCTCAACTCCAAAGCGACTTGTCAGATTATGCTCTGCGTTAAATTTCAACTCAAGTTTATCTAAGATTTTATTGCTTCAGCTAATAATTTCTTCACAATACAATACCAAGCCAGATTAGTTTTTTTTTTTAATTTTCCACAGGCGCTCCAATCACTTATGTAATCTCTAGCAATTGATAAAAACGCCATGACGACCTTACTTGAATTTAACCCTGTATATGAAACACGTCCATTTTATTACAAAGGGCCACTCTTCCATCAGCTGCTTACCACATTCATACTTTGCAGCCCTATTTTTATTATTATTTTTTTTTTGTAATTACATTCCGGTTTGTACGCACTAATTTACATACGGCAGAACGAAATAACGCGCGCTTTTTAGTTCTTCACGTGCGTCAATAAATAATTCATCACAGGGTGAATTAATTTTTCTGATAAGAGCCTAAAAGCGATTGAAAATTCACAAAGGGCGACTCACTTTTTGTTCTGTATGTCGTTTAGGTCGGAATTTAATTTATACGAGATGAGCTTATCACTTAATACAATTGCGCGTTAAAATAGTGCACTTTATTGATATTACTGATGTTCATTCAATTTTACACTTATCAGATGGGAAATATTATTGTGATACGAGTTTTCAGGTTAATAGACACAAAAAAACACATTTTATTATGGTAATGATTAAACGCTAAACATCATCAATATTATCAATCGTGTGTTAGAACTTGAATTTAATTATGTATTATAAAAAATTATGAAGAAATAGTGACGAAAATGTCGGAACATTTATCACTTGTCAGTTGTTAGCTAAATTAAAAATTGTCGTAAACTGTTAATATTAGAAAATGTCAGCATTATTAAGTCAGCACAGATAATTCTAACATGCATTCAAAAACTCCCACGTTTGGAGTTGCCGTTGGTTCGATAAACGCATATCGTGTTACGGACCAATTGCTACCTTCAAACTTTCAAACTATTTGCCTATTTTCGGTTCGTTTGCTCGCTCTTAATTTTTATACTCTAGGAATTCTCCTTTGTTTTGTTATGTTGTTATTGGTAACTCTTCATAACAGTTGGGAATACTGTTAGCCTTCACGCCCAAATTAGAGCACGTTAGAGGAGGTGGCTGGCCATTCTTCGCGTTTAGTGAACTCTGACGTCCACTTTGGGACAGGTCGTGAATACGCATCGCAGACGTTGGCCGAATATTTTTGTGCGCCTTGTGTGTTTCCTGATAGTTTAGACCGCCCTGTGGTAAGGGCTTTATTAACGTCTGTAAGAAGTTTTAGTTTCTGACGCTTTTTTTAAGCGGATAATTATACGTTACTCGAGGATCGACGCGCCACGCTTCTTCAGTTAGCCCATTGATCTGTGGGCTAAGTCTTTTTCGAATCGGCTTTCTTCTGATTATCGAATTTCTTTCATATTTGTGTTTCTTCCGCTTGCACGTTTTATGGATTAGGACAGAGGTTCTCAAATTGTGGGGCGCCCCCCCCTTGGGAGGGCGTTGAAGATGTACAGGGGGAGCATCGAATGAGAGCATCGAACAAGACAGCAAAATAATATTTTTACATTCTTATTACCCAATTCCAGTCACCCAATTTAATGTCTGCATTTGCGAAAAAGTATTTGCTGAAAGCAGTATTCAAACTTTCTAAAGGACCCTCGACTCTTTTTGTATTATGCAGGAAGGCACGGAATTATTCAAGGTAAAAAAGGGGGCGCGAAATACGAAAATTTGAGAACCGCTAGATTAGGCTAACCCCCTTGTTCGAGTTTGGGGTCAGTTTGGTTCCTTCGGTACGAGTTTGATGCCATCGAATCTCGAGATCCTATCTACTTTTATATCGCATTCGCAGAGAAGGGCCTCTGCTGCCGAACCGCATAGAGCACTCACCGAGGGTTGCACCCCTTCCGCGGAAGAACGCGCAAATAGATTGGACGAGATCATTAAAATTTCATCTTATGTTTTGCGTTGTTTTTCGTACACGTTAATTTTGGGTACTCCTAAGATGTAATTGTCCGACGAAGGCAAGGTTCCTTCCGAACCCGATTATAAAGATAATATTAAGGTAAAGTTGTGTTAACATTACTGTCTTGAGGACAAAGTTGTGTACTTTTAATGTAACCCAAAAAGGATATCCTGGCCGTTTAATTTGGCGCTATTCAATGAAATGGTATGTCTCGCACACATGATTCTTTCCGTAAATATATTTCAGTGGGGTTTCACACCCACTATTAACGTTTGACACTTTGCTTGCGTAGCAGTCTTTTGCACATATTTCTGTGTATATTAAACGATCCGCACAACCGTTTACCGTATTTTTGTCTGTTTCTGGGTTACGATACAGGGTGACTGTCACTATAGAGAGTGAACATCAATCGTAATGGCACGCGTGTATAAACCTATGGGAATTTCAATCACTTTTAACTCCGTGTGTAGGCCTAGCGGTAGCTTGGACTATTTTACGCTAGGTAGGCGCCCTCTTTACATCCAGACTTAAGCTACCGACAATGTATTTACAGCCCATTCCGTCTCCACTGAGCCGGGCATACTTCCGAGTAGAGTTTTAAACATCGACGATTTTCCCCCAGCGTTCGCAACTTTATACAGGATCAAACAAGTTAGACGAAAATGTAAGTAGCAATCGGTGCGTTAGTTATAACCAGTTGCAGGTGATTTCACAGTTCTTGATGTTTTAAGGTTAAATCCATTTTGCTGCGAAGCTCCTGAGTAAGTTTTTTAGTTTACTTGCGAAAAACTGCTATTTTTAGGTAAAACTCCTTGCTGTATGCCTGATATATAAAATAGTCTTCTAGAAAAAAGTTTTCATAATTGAAAATTACTTTCGCAACTGGACAAAGGTTATAATGAAGCTTGGAACTATTGTGGAACCATTCGTAATAGGGGCACTGTCATTAATTGAAGGAGGTAAACAAACGAGAATATGTACAAGCGAAGCCATTGCAGAAGTAACTGATTGTGAGATAATGCAGAATGAACTCCTTAGTTCACCACAAGTAAATCTCTCGTTGGGGACGCCATATCGTTTGACAGCAATTAATCTCAATTTACTTTGCTGTTTAGTTTTAGTCACATGTAAGTAAAAAGTAAAGACATACTGTGTTCCTTGCGTGTACATTTTGTAGTGTTCTTACAGTTGTGGCTCCACGTTGGGCGCCAATTTTATATGTAGTGCTTTGTTCTTATAAAAAAAAACCACTTCAAGATTATTCAATTTTGTATGTAATGTTTTTTTTAGATTTAAATAAATTGTTTACTATCTTTGCGAATCGTCTGCTACTTATTCGTTGATTGAATAATTTGTAATTAATTTTAAAATTTTCTTGTCGGTTTAAATACCTTGAATACGATCTTTGCGAATAGTCGTCAAAATATTCTTTGATTGAATTAGATCTTTCCTAATTTTATAAAAATCAGTTCAATAGGTTTAAATGCCTTAACCACGATCCGAATCGCTTTTAAATAAGCATTCATTTGCCTTGTAGTTGATACAGCTTTTTATCGAGTGTCAGGTGTTGTTGTCAATTACTTGTCACAATTCCAATTCTATTTATACTTTCTACAAAATTATTTGTTCCTTTATTTACTCTGACATCCCTGACGTCAGATCCAATTTGAATATGTTGAGAAAAAAACTTCTTGAAAATTATAACTGTTATGTTAGAATAAAATTTTACAACAGAACAAAGAACTATTAATGAAAATGTTATTTAAGTAATGAACGTAAAGGAAATATTAAATTAATTCAAATTAAATAAAATGTTAAAGTCAAAATTTTAAATTATGTTTGTAGTGGTTCCGATATGAGAGGCAAATGTGTGATGAATTTTTTAATCGTGAAAGGTTTATTTACAACTCTGATAAATATTTTTCACCATGTCAACCACCATTCATATGGCAACCATCATTTTTTCTTGACATTTTTCACCCCACCATACAACAAATACAACAAATGTCATAATTTTGACTTTTACATCGGACATGTGCATCTTTTGTAATATATTTTTATTTTCAGATAATGTTTTTGGTATTTGTATTGTTGACTGGTTTATGGAATATGATTTGAAATTAATAAATTTTTGAAAAATGGATTCCTCTCTTTGTTGCTCTCTTCCTTTGTTCTTTAAAAATACTGGAACCATATGGTGATACAGGTAGTATCACAGCAATATACTTTATCGATATAACGAGAGCTTTTGACGCTTTTGAGTAAATAGAGAAAAGATATGGGAAAGTCTAGAAAATAAGACTCCAGACGTGGAAGTTTTTGAACGCACCTTTAGTATTCTTCATTAAAACCAGTATAACCTATTAGGGCCACTGTAACAACAAAATGTTTTTCTACTGCTTACAATTGAATCATTATTTACTTCTTATCCAATAAAATTAATTTTCCTTAGCATGTAAAGTTCATTTTTTATTATACGCTGGTCGTATAGATCTGAGTTAAGAAAGTAGGTATATGACGAAATGATATGACCTGACAAAAACCGCGAGGCTGTTTCACGACTGTTACATGGAGATAGTTTTATAATAGTATATTATTTTACGAGTTTCACAAGAAGGCTTATTGTAACACGAGTGGAGATGGGGTACGACTAGCGAAGCGTAGCGAGCTAGGAGTGCCCCAACGGAACGAGTGTTACAATACCTCTTGTGAAACGTGTAAAATATAGTATTTTTTCTACTTTGCGTCACTTATTGAACAAAAATATGAAAAATACCGTCAAAAATTTGATCTCCTTAGTATATGGGGAATTTTAGTTGTAATGCGTGGCAACACTGAAAACCTTTCGTTTTAATCAAAAGTCACATTAACAAGTTATTAATTTTTCTTATCCAGCTTCATTGTGAGTATTCTGTTAAGTAACAAATAAATAATGAGTTATTTCGTAAAATCTATTAAATATTTTCAATTAAAAATTGACTAAAATTTCCCCAAAAACGGTTTCACAATGAGCTTCATTGTGAAACTGTTTTTGGTGTCACAATGAGTTCATTGTGAACGCAAAGTAGAAAAAAGTTCTTTGACTTATCGATCGATCGAAGTAAAGTAGAAAAATGAACTGTAGGTACTATTTTTAACATCATTAAAACAATTAAAACAATCTTCTACTTCTCCAATTATGCTTGTTGTGTTTATATCAGGGAGTCTACTTCGTTTAACTAATTTTAAAATGACGGAAATATTTCAATTGCTATTTGTTATGAAGTCAACATCAAATTTCACTGAAACGTCTTTATATATATATCATATTTCGTATAGAATTCTTTGAGCACAGTGCAGGAATGGATATTGTTTACTTTCTTCTATTCTTCATATCTTTTGGTATCTTTTAAGATGTACAAAGGAAGTGTTCATGAATAAAAAGTTCCACTTTCACTTTTCTCTTTATACAGGGCGAGCAAAAATGACTGATATGTGTGGAGTTGCAACTCAGTTAACTTATACCCAAAAATATAATCCGCTTATCAATATTTATATCCAAGAATTGCCAAAGTCCATGTACGTACGACTCATCTACTTGATAATATTGATTCTTGCAAGTAGATACACTTTTGGGTATAAGTTAACTGAGCTACAACTTCAAACATACCAATCATTTTTGCTCGCATTGTACTTTTGTAGCACCGGAACGGTTAACGTTTTTTACCCGTGCCCAATTTGCTTTAACAGTTTGTAAAAGGGCTTTAAATTAAGTTCATTAAAGAGTATTATCAATGTATCGCTGGTTTTTCACTTATTCTTTCTTCTAATAAGTTATTGTATTTAAATTATTGTGCTGAGTAAAGCATCTACGATCTATGTAAGTTTAATAGTAGATAATTAATCAACCTCCAGACAAAAAAAATTATTTCGAGATTAAGCGAAAATAAAATAAAGTAACAAAAGGTTTAATGTAAATGACTCGACTGAAAATAGTATAAATTTTGAGAAACTTTTATTTGTGTTAAATTTTAGGCCTTCAACGCTCTTCTAGAATTTAACAAAAACTGAAGAAAAAATATTTTCGACAGTCAGGTTTTCAAAAAAAATCAATATTTAGTTTAATTTAATCAATTTAATTGCCGGTAATTTATGATCATTCAAATGAAAATTGTTAGCATTCAAAAAAGTTTCTAGATTATAAAGAGTTTTTGAAATGTTCTTTTCAGCAACGGCCTAAATAATAGAAAGCCAACATATTTGCGGGCAGATGTTGCGTTATTCCTTAGACTAATATTCGGTGGGTGGTTTAATCAATCCTCTTTCTCCAGCAATATTTCGCAGAATGTCAGCAGCTTGCGCAATACTAAACATATTTTAATTACCGAAGGGTTCGTCAACATCACCGTTTTTGTACGCACGTCAGATTATTAGAGTTCCATGCTTCTTCACTAACCCAGCACAATGCGTACTTTGTTCCGAAAATGGGAATGCAAATGGCGAAATTAAAATGTATTTTTTTTTGTGTGCGACAATGCGCAGGATTAATAACACCGCACGAACTGCATAAAATATTCGCAGTCCGAGCCGTGATCTAATAAATAAAGCCGAAATCAAATAGCACCGAAACCGAATCCAAAAGTGAATCGGGACGAGGAATACTAACTGTAATTAGCGAGCCCATTCAGAGCGCATATTTCGTTTCATGTCCGGTTAATTTTGAATTCGAGTTTTCAATGTTGGAATAAATTGCTGTTTGTCGTAGTTCCAGACCACACCAACTTTGTATACAACATGACAAACATTTCATGTCCGGAAAATACATCATCGTAAAATGAAACGTTATTGTCGCACAAATCTTGCATGCGTTTATGTAATAGATATGCACAACATGTCGTTGTATTGTGTTTTTACCTCGGCGTATTAATTCGTTTCATTGTAACCCTCCCCCTTGCGTTGTTCATTCGAGGCTAATAGACTTTTCAATTATTTTTTTTCGCCGAATCTCTGATTTTTAATTTTACAGTTCACCGTTTCTTGTATACACAGTAAAGCAAAGCAAAGCAAAGCAAATCATCTTCATCGCGTGCAATACTCGTTCACGAAGCATCTTATAGATAATTAATATCAATTAGCGAAGTCACAGGGAACTTGGAGTACGGTTGAGATTGAAATTATTATCAAAGACTGAATGTTTCCTTGAATCAATGTTGTACCTCAAACTATCAGTTTGGATGATGTTGACGATAGCTTAAAGTTAAAGTACTCGAAGTTTCACTTGAGAAATTGAAACTTATTAATTTTATGGTAAAGAAATTTATTTTTGAATTATTAGGTGTGATGGATGTGAACAATATATTGCAGGAGTTCATCAAATTTTTGCCTCCAATCTGTTCGAACTTGGTCGGTGCTCAGGTCTCGGCGGTGTCGCGACGAATCCACCTCCCATCTTTATTCAATTTACATGCAAATGTACCCACCTCGGGCGTCACTTCCCAATGTATCCTATTCCAACTTTCGTTTCAGATATTGACAGCCTTCCAAAGGATTACTCGAGTTTTTTCCACCACGGAAATAGTGCACCACTAACTCCATAAGTAAGCATGCCAATTATTGCTCGGAATTTCTATTCCTACGGCCGAGGAAATTCGACTCGGGATTTATGAAGTTCCATCCACTCACACAGACATCATTATTTTAGAATTTGATGGATGATTTTGAACAGTTTAAACAGCGATTAATCTTGATAATGAGAATATGCTTTTTTTCAAGGCAGGAAGAAGAATGAATTTCTCGTCGTTACCAGCGGCGGTTATCATGACGATGCGTATACAAATGTGAGTGTTAGAGGGCGGAAAGGAGGGGAATTGTGTCGTATATAAGAGATCGCCGCCCTAAATGTGTAGTGGAGCGGATTTTAATGCAAAATTTGCTTTGGAACAAAAGCCCGGGGAAATGTTTGCAAGTCCGTAATGAAATGAAATTTTATATTTCTGCTTTGTACTTGAAAATGTTCTTTGTTGAACTTTGAAACGGAACTCGCGATTATCTGGAATTTCATATTCGCATTCCATACATTTATTTATTTTATTGTCATTCCGAATATTCTGGTGGAATTCATCATCATGACGGTCGTGCACCACTTAGTTTTTATAAACATAACATCTTCTTTGACTCACAAGTTCGTACGCAAGGAAAATAGAACAAAATTGATTCTACATTAAATTTTATCACAGTTACTTCGAATGTATTATTCACTTTACTTACCATCGATATCACTTACAATAAATGCTAATGTAATTTCAATAATAACTCCTGAATTTATTATATGTATGCAGGACACATAATGAAGGTCACTACAAAACACTAACATTAAACTCATTCAAATTCGTCAATAATTTTTGAAAAAAAAATAAAAAAATTGGACTACATTCTAATTGACCGACCGGATGTTAAATTAAATTTTGTTTCCGAAAATATTCATCCTCATCTACCTTGACCTTTAACAAGTAAAACGTTCCTGTTCATATTCGCTGTATTTCAACATGATTGGCAAAGCTTGCTAACATACTCTCTCTTAAAATTGCTCATGAAAAAAGCAAAGAATTTAATAAACGCCAATTTAAACTTTCGCTTTCGTGGAGGGGCCACTCTCTTTGTTTTCAAAAAAAAAGAAGAATTCTTCTTCCATGAAAATAAATTGACATATATTAAAAGATGATGCCTTACGAAATAAAGTGAAGAGCTAAATGAAGCAGAAATCTGCTTTTTACAGGTGATTTAAAGCTGCGACGAAAGCAACTGCTGATAATAAATTAAATTTTTGTTTTTTTTGGGAACGTAGAGCATGTAATTGATAACGTCCCGTCGAATGTTGAAATAGTGAGGGACGTATTAAATTATTTGTTTTAGAGCAGAGCAATTGACTAATTGGATATAAAATAGAGCACTTGAGTCTGGCAGCGTTTAGAACTGTGCAAATATGATCCCGACTGCGAACATTCCTCAATTTTCGGAACAAACTTAATGATATTTTGTGACGTTCATTAAGTGTGTTTGTTCCCGAACCACTCCTGGAGCCATAACATAACCTCGCATATTTGCCGTGACGTAATCACGCTCTATTCACGAAGAAGCGTCGTGGCGCGCGACGTCGCTACAGTCTGTGCATTTGTTTTTGAAGCGCCAATTATAGGAATCGATACAGAACACTGAGATAAATTGTCGGTAACGACGCAGCTTTTTTTTTGTAACGAACTCTTGTCAAGGACCGATGATGTAAGCGAAATCAAATAACGAGAGCGCAAAAATGTTTTCGTTTTTCCTTATCGGCTTCACAATCGAATCGCTTTGAACTGGAAATTTCATTCTAAACTATCCCCGGCGTTTTGATTTCGAATTTCGCGGCATAATTTTCTACGGTTCAATTAGCGTTCCTGAGGTGAGCTTTCTCATTTCTTTTTTAATATCCGGCCGCGTTCCGCTTAAATTCATAAGGCGTATGAGCGGCAGCGTACGCCCGGAATTTCTAACAGACAAATGAACTACAAAGATAACAGGCAAACTTCGGCTTTAAACCGAAAAGTAAACAGCTTCCTGAAATAAGCTTCCAATCTTTATGGCAATGCTCTAACCTTCCGCGTTACTTACTGTGATCGAATTCAACTGGAACAAACTAATAATAATAATAAAACTTTACAATCGATGTAATCTTTAAATAGGTACTATGTTTTCACTTTATGTTGCAGACTATTCCCAAAATACCTTTCTACCTTAAACAAACAATATAGAACATTCTCGAAGGAAATGGAAATATTAAAGATCAAGAAACACACCAAAAAATAAAAATAAATTGAGTATAAGAAACATCATTTTTTGGCATTTGTTAACTGGGTGAAAACATCCTGACGTGTTTTAAGTTGTCTTTGAATAAATGTAGATATTATAATAAATAATAAGGATTTGAAACAATAGCCGTTTGAAAGCGTAAAACGTACATAAAGTTGGAACGATATAAATATGAAATATTCGCGAAGTGTGTTCCTTCAAAACCATCTCAAAGATCCGGCGTTTAACCCATTCACGGCTTTATTTTAAACGTGCCAGAACTTTCACCGCCCTTTTAAAGTTTGCATAACTTGGGGTTCAGTCATTACCATAGCTGCAATTAGCGAACGAGAGCTGAATGTAAACTAGCCGGGGCCTTTGAGAAACCATTGCAATTAGAACATAAAAGATAATATGACGGGGAAAAAAGCAGCGACACAGAAATAATAAAGAACGCTTAGATTAATGAGGCTTGCTTTGTTAGTGAAGTATCAACTCAGATGATTTAACACTTTCTCTGTCTCCCTTTTTTTTTACATACGCGCGCGGTGCACACGAACGACTTCTTTTATGGTGATTTTTTCTCGCCTGCGAACGCGGGCATTTATCGCCATTGTTTTCACTGTGTCGTAATAAATCTTGCCGAACAAAAGGAACGTTTTGTTTTATTTTAATCACTCGACGTGTAAGTAGTTTGTTTCAAAATGTTAAGTTCCAATTCCCGTTAAAATAAGTGAACATCACAATTCGAGCTTATCATAAAAAAAAAATGTTAAAAAAACTTAAGTTTTGATTTTAATTGTGATCAACAATTGCCTTAAATTGAAAGTTATATTTTTATTTGTTTGTCTAAGATCTTACGTTTATCTACATTTTTGAAATTGTATTTCTTCAATTAAATATGACTTTTCTTCTGAAGGGAACCGAAATAAGTCATACCTATGTAATTCCCTCCCTTGTGAAGTATTATGAATTATTAAACCGCATGTATAGTAGACGTATGTCGCAATTATCAAATTAGCTTAAAAAGTAAAATAAATTGTGTTAATTTTATAAATAAAATTACAATGTAGTTCGAATTTTGAAATGAAAAAAGTTGAACAAAAATATCAGTAATTGTAGTTTTAACGTAAAATTCGATATCAATATTATTTGAAAACATAGCCCCAAGCTCCAATTAAATTACACGTAATAAAACGTTATTTTTCTCTTTTACTGGGAAACATCGGAGTCCAACCGAGCGTTCAAATCAGTTTCGAACAGTAAAACTTAAAAACCAGGACGCGCAAGCTTACATAACGTTCGCCATCTTCCTGTTCATTGATATGACCACGAGTTCAATTTATTTCCACCTTCGGAAGAACTTTTAGGAATGCGATTCTGTGTGTATTAGCGATGTTTGTGATCGCCGAACGTTATGTGTGTAATTAAAACTTTCCGGGTTAGTTAAATTGCGAAAGATTCCTGCGGCTATAATTATACGGCGGAAGGAATACTTTCGGCTCTTTATGAGATCGCCTAAGTAATGTGAGCAAACTGTATGATGCAGGAGCAAGTGCCGCCATTAAAACGGAATTCTCTTGTATGTTAAATCAGCAAACGCGGTGGCCGGCTCTACACGACCTGATTTTCCATTGTGCATCAAAATATGCGATTTGTGGTCATGGGAAACACTAGCCCGAATAGGTTCTCTCTTTCTCTAAACAGAAACAGCACAAAGCTCACAAAGTGAAATCCGCCCCATTAAGACAGACACCGAATATCCGCCGCGCGATTGCAGCACTGGCTTTACATTAATTTAAAACACAAATTAGAACATTGTAAAATAGTAGTTTCATTTTATCAGTGTGTCGCACGTACACTTCGCATGTTAATGTAGAGGGTTTTAGTTGTGTGTGCCTTAACCTTTCAAGATATAAAGGAATTTAACATAAACGAAAAAGGATTAAGTTTTACTCAGAACTTTTTAATTTTGATTGTTACCGGTTGGGAACAAAACAGACAGTGAACTTCTAAGGGTATGCTGATTGCAGCGCAATTTAGACGGAAAAAGATATACAGGGAGTTATCTATTTGCGTGGAATAATTTCGCGGGGTGGTAGCTTGGATCAGGAAGATCAAAAATTGTTATATAATAGGGTGTCCTAAATGTAACCGTTTTCGAATTATGAAGGAATAAATAAAGGCAGATTTTGGTGGGTGTAATCAGACGTTCATTTCTTCGTTTATTCGAAATTTAAAGCAACAAACAGATTTACTTTTGCAAGCTGTGATCAAAAAAGCTCGACTCAAGACGCAAAACAGAGCGAATAATTACTCACTGATTGTGAGTAAAAAAATTATACATACAAGTCAGCTATAGCTGTAATAGATGATTTTCCATCACGGAAACCGTTCTGTGAGTCACAAAAAATATTATGTTGGTTGATATAGGATGTTAATCTTCGATTAAATATTTCTTCAAAAACTTTCCCAATTTGACTTTGTAAAGCGATTGGACGATAGTTATTAACATCAAGTCGACTCCCTTTATTTTTATTCACGGGTATTTCTTTCGAGATTGTGAGGTCACTGGGTTACTGTCCTCTACAGAAAGACTCATTAATAATGTGCCTGAGGGGAATTGCGATCAAATCTCCGACAAGTTGTCGATTTCTGTACTATTTTTAACGCATTTTTGTTGATCATGTTCACTAACTCATTTGGAGTAAAAAATTTGGAGTGTGGAGTGCAGATTTTTATGGAAAGTTGGGCTGTTAATTGGAAAATTCACAAAATGTTGATAGAACAAATCAGAAATAAGTTTTCCGTCACATATGTCGTTATTCTGAGAATCCAGTAAATGAAGAATTTTAGTATCACTCTCCAGGCAACATTCATTGATAATTTTCCAGCATTCCTTGTATTGTTAGAAGCCTCAGCAAGCCTTTGGGAATTGTAAGTACCCTTAGCCAGATCGATTCGGATTTTATAATTTTTTCGAAAATCGGGAAAACGTTGATGTAACCAGTTTTTGCATTTCATTCAACATTCTAGATAAATTTGGTAGTCCCTTCGTCATTCAAGGATGCGTATACTTATCTCTTCTTTTAATTTTCAATAAAGAAAAAGCGTTGTCGAAGTGATATAAAAATATACTTTTGAAAGCTGAAAATTTGCTATCAACATCAGATTCTGAGAAAACTAATGACCACTCTTCAGCAATATTAGACTTTTTCTAAGCGACAGAATACTCTGCTCACTAAAATGTCTTTTGTAAATAAAATCATTGGAGCAAATATGTACCTTCTTTGACTTCAAACGCGATTATTTGGTATCGGTAAATATGTTATCAAAACATGATTCCAGCCTTGTTGGACATACAGTTTTTAAGCTCAAATTGTATTTGTTCCATTAAATTTAAAAGGCCACGTGTGTCGGATGATGTGCTCAACGTATTGATGTTGAAGTCTCCGCAGATTAAATGGAAATCCGCCGTCGTATAATATAAATTAAGTAATGTCAATCAAGATGTTGGAAAAACTCTTTCAAATTAGCATTAGGTGGTCTGTAAACGGTGCAAATCAGATATTTAATGTTCGGCGTTGACAATAAACAAGCAGCAATTTTGCACAATCCCTCAATAGAGCAGCATGTGACATTTACTACTCGCATGTTCAGTTTTGTAAAAAAAAGCAAACTCCACCACCTCGTTTGTGATTTCTTCCAAAGAAGCTTATCGTTTTGTAATTAGCTAAAACTAAATTCTCGTTTGCATTCAACCGATGCTCAGATAGACAAAAAATATCTGGGTTTTCGTTTTCAAGAAAAGCCTCTATCAGTAAGCTTTTGTTTCCTATACTTCTTACATTTAAATGTATTATCTTTAATTGAGCAGACTTAGATGGCGAAGAGGTACGTTTCTGATTTGGTTCAATTTATTGCTATATTCTGCTTAGCAATTTTTCTTACAATAGAATCCCTAATTTTAGCAAATACGGGACACGATGGATCGTAAACAGAATGATTGGTATCATGTTCAAGATTTAGTTTCTTGTTATATTCAATACAATTAATACAATTATAAGATGAGTTTTCGCAATCGTTGGTGAATGTATATGGAAACAGGGAAAGCAGAAAAAAGAAAATAGTGAAAAGAGCAACATGTAACGTAGGAACTCTAAATCAAGAAGGAAACCTATAACAAACCACCAGGGAAGTGGAAAGATATAGAATGAAAATATTAGAAATAAATGAAGCAATATCAATAATTATAAGATCATAGCAATGATAGGCATGCGATGCACTGATAACAAGGAATTCAATTAATGACAGAATTATCGAAACAAATAATCAGTTCAACGGAAAAAGAAGATGGGAATGATGTTGATGATGAGGGAAATAACTTAATTACCATTTTCAGGGTAATATTGAACCCAGATGAAAATAAACTTGCAATAATCCAATTTATATTACACATCTCAAAAGAAGTAGCCCAGTTTCAATTTAGAGAAACGTTTTATATCACAATGAATAATGTAATTAATACAAATATCAGTTTAGGTTGCGACATCTCGCGGATGATTTTTGATCTAAAATTGTCAGAAAATTAACAAATGTTTTGCTGCTAGCATAATTTAAAAATGTTAAAATTTAGTAATTTGATGCAAGTCGGTTTTGATTGGAATGGAATCCTGGATGGAATGGATAGCTATTTCGCTTTCTTTTTTGGGGTCTCCACAGACACTCACACTTCTGAGCGTAAATAGGACAAGTCGGTGAGATTGCAGTGAAGTTCTCGAGCTGCTCTTCTGCTGAAGAGGCTTCAAAGAGAGCCAACACAACCCTAGATACTCAACTTAATTGGTAAACACATGTCGATAAGACAGTTTCAAAGGCAACGGCGTCCTTTTGGGCATGTCGTAAGCTCATTGGTAAGACATGGGGACTGAAACCGCGAATGATTCAATGGTCACTTACAGCGGTAGTAAGACCCATAGTTACCTACGCTTCTTTGGTGTGGTGGAAGAAGACCACAGAGTTAACCACGCAAAATAAGCTGCAGAAATTGCAGCGATTAGCGTGTCTGGGAATAACAGGTGCTATGAATACCACTCCAACAGCAGCTCTGGAAGTTTTGCTAAATATTCCACCACTTCACCTTCAGGTGCAGAAGGAGGGCATGCAAGCTTCCTTGAGATTAACCCGGACTAGGAAAATTAAACCAGGTGATCGTACTGGTCACCTTAGAATATTCTGGATCTTTGGCAGCCAGACATATTAGATAAACCCACGGACATAATGCCGAAAACTTCAGACTTTGACATGCCTTATGAAGTAGATAACGGTAGCCGCCATATGGCTAAAAGTCAAGTAGTACAGTTAGGCAACAATGTCTCCATCTGGTAACGGATGGATCAAAGACTGCAAAGGGAACCGGTATAGGTATTTATGGCCCAAAGTACGAGGCATCAATAGCCTTAGGTACCACCCCTACAATTATGCAAGCTGAAACACTTGCAATAAATCTATGTGCCCAGGAGTGCCTAAGAAGGAACACAAAGGGTAGGTAAAAACATTTATATCCTGTCTAATAGTCAGGCAACTCAAAACATACTGCACTGAGTCCGTTTCCATATGGGAATGTAAATAATCTCTCAAGGAACTGGCTAAGGGCAATAAAGTTACCCTAAAATGGATTCCCGGCCATGAGAGTATTGAAGGGAACGAAATAGCCGATAAACTTGCTCGAACTGGTTCTGAGGCTTCCCCCGTAGGTCCTGAACCTTTCTGTGGCCTGAGCAAGTCACTGTATAGGAAAGAGACTGAAAGGTAGCTGGATAGGAAGAAAATGTCCTACTGGATTAATGTTCCAAGGCAAAGACAGGCGAAGAAATTTATCAAGTATTCGTCTGAGATTACTCAAAAGCTTCTGCTTCTGTCAAAGAATGAAATAAAGACTATTACAGGTCTTTTCACCGGCCACTGTCCTGTGAGGTATCACCTTAAGAACATGGGCTTGGTGGAAGGCGAAATTTGCAGATTATGTGAGTCGGAAACAGAAACAGCTGAGCACATACTCTGCAAATGTAAGGCATTAACAAGACTTCGGCTTAGTAACCTAGAAAGGGTGAGTCTGACACCTGACGAGGTGATAGCAAAGCCACTTAGGAACATTCTATACTTCATTGCTAAGGTAGGGTTCCTAGGAAATTAATTACTTGGAGGGTTTGAACAAAAGATCAATATGGTCGCAGTTCTGAAAGGCTTAAAAGCCTATCGACCCCGTAGTACAATACATTACAACACAACTGTCAAGAGGATGCCCGAGGAATTCTTTGTAATCGAAACCGACTTGCAATAAACTTCTACATAATGAATACTAGTAGGTACAAATCCAAAATAAAATATTTTCGTACTAATGGGAGATCTCAATGCCAAAGTTGCGGATAGTTTTATCTTAAAATAAGAAACCTCTTCATTGACAAGAACTACCATAATTAGCTGTCACATTACCAAAAAAAGAAAGTGGAAATCAAATAGACAATATTAATGTTAATGGATACACGAAATAAAAGAATTGTAGTGGTATTGTAGTGGCAAAGGTAGACACCTAAAGAAGATCAAGGCAAAATATAAAAGGCAAAACAGATAAAGGTTCAACTTTAAAAAATTGGATATGCTAGATGTTAGAAAGAAGCATAAAAGCTTTATATTGAAAAAAATACAATTTCTAATTTTTTGCCCAGCTATGGCCATACTTTAAACGCTAGAGAAGAAACCACACCTTGTGGACACACGTATATTTATGTGTTTTTCTGAAGTTTGAATTTTAACAAATTTGTGTAGGAGGATGGGGCGCTAGTTAGAGTTTGGCCACAGGCGTTAGCTTGTCTAGTTATAGTCCTGACGTCATGATATTTCTGTTCTTCAGCTTCTCACAGATTCAGGAACTCCTAAATAAAATGAACGTCCCCCATGCTAGTGATAATCTAAGTCTAAAATAACGTCCAAGACAGAGAGTGAAATTTCGAAGAAGGTAATTGTTGTAAAATGAAGCAATGGCACTCTAACAGACAGGAAGCGGCGTAAGCACATACGAGGGATGGTATGTTCTAGCCCCTTGCGAAGGCGTGGTGTTTCCCTACTTAGAACCTAATGCTACCTCGTTCGCACTTCTACTATTTTCTGTGCTATTACTAGATCTCAGTTTCAGTCAACTACCGGTATGCTTCATACATACAAGAAAATAAATGATGGAAGACATTTCATAGGTGATATACTTATGTTTTTTTTTCTCTTTTAATTTCTTTTTTTGTACGTTTTTTAAGACATATAAAATATTAAAGATGAAATACTCCAATCTATCATGCACCCCTTACTAAGACGACAGAATATTTCAGAAGCCATTTACAAATGGTTTTGTACTCAATTTGTAACACCAAACGTCTGTTTGATTGATACAAGTTTTTTTTTAGACATATGTATAAATTTTTTTTAGGTTTTTAGGTATATTACGTTTTGGATAGATCATTTATTATATTAAATTAATATGAAAGAATAACGCTCTCGCATCGATTATTTTTGATTCAGTACGTAAGTACGATCCAATTTATATGAGTTTCAATTTAAAAGATATACAGCGTGTAACCGAATAAGTTTCCACTATTAACACACAAGAAAAGAAGCTAAGTTATGGCATACGTGTGGAGCAAAGGTCCTACTTTCATTCTCTAATTAATTGCATTTTTAAAGTGCCGGCCGTCAACAATTATAAAAACAAGTTGTAATTTAAAGTTAATTAATGAGCGTTGACGTAACACGAATAAATTTTTCGAGTGTGACAACAACAAAAAAAAACGCGCCGTAACAATTACGCTTTATATATCGTGGAAGTTGTGGCACCGCGACGCGGGGGCGCGTCAGGTCGACGTTTCCAGCGCGAAAAACAGGGGCAAGGTGCGCGTTAGCAAGCCGAAGGTATGTCGAGTTATTTATTACTATGAAATAAGTTCAATTAAAATTTCCAATAAATCATTGTGAAACAAAATTTCCAAGAGATTTAGTGTTACACTCATAACCCCAAAACAAATTTCCAACACAATGTACAGACAATAAATTTGTCGGACTGACGAGGAGGAGTTTGCTAGCAGACATTTTAATTACAGCTCCTCTGCTAGTGAAACAACTCTGAAACTTACACCTGGTTCCCTACGGCAAGCGAAGAACGCGACGCTCATTTGTCATATTTTATACCATCATAACTAAACCAATATTATACCGGAGCCGCCTAACAGTACGCAACAAAAATAAAAAGTTCAAAGCGTAAAAATAATGGGGGGTAAAATTTCTTTCTTTTTAACACACATGCACTTTTAGTTCCATTATTTTCCTTTCTAGTTTACTCTACATAGAATGACATTCGAAATCTTTCTCGTAATGATCGTATTTTATAGATTAATTAAGTACTCACTATTATTTTTTTAAATCAGTACATCTGAAGATTTTGGAAATGGCAACCCAACAATCAATTTAGAAACAATTTTTTTTATGATGTACTGAATGTACAGAAGTAGAATGGGTTGCCTATCCCTTAACTTTAAGGCGTTACGTTTTAAAATAGATTCCGAGTCTACAGGATAATTCAGAAATGTCTTCGAAAATTGATGTTGACTGATTGATTTGAGCCAATTCTAAGGCACAGAAAGTTTTGTCTTTGCCAATGAACTGTTTTCGTTATGACTGCTCAAATCGTTCTTTTCTAAACAAATTTGTTTGATTACTAAATGTAAAAGAAGTAAAGAACTGTTAGATTTTGCCGTAGATAATTTTAGTGCCGCTAAAATCTAAATTACTGTATAATAAATACTCAAGTAACATTGAATATTGTACCTATATTTCAAATTTTTTAAAACTTAAATAGTATCAGAAATCAGCAATTTGTAAAAGTGGGTGAAAAAAATATTAAGTTCATTGAGTAAGTTAAATTCGATCAGCCCATCTAAAAATTATGTAAAAAACAAACGATTAGCTTCATCAAAGACTTTGCCGTCGTGAGTTATACGGACCTTTGCAATAAAACTGCATTCAAGGAATATCAGCTGCATATTGTAACATCAAACGTTGATTCATAGGGCAAGTGTCGGGCACATCACCCAGAGTTCGAAGCTCAAAGTAACATTGACCGGATGTCACAGAAACTCCCAAAATCCGTCAGTCTCTCTGTATCCAGTACCATGGTTTTGGTGAGAAAACATTCATTTATTTGCCAATTAGCTATGTTATTACATAGAAACTAACAACCGCTCTATTTGATTTACGAAATGCGGCTTCTTCTCGTTATATGGAATTTGTTTTGCGTTGTGTCGTACTATATCGTTCTGAAATAATCTTCGGTTACATTTAAATTTTACAGTTGTCTAAATTATACTCTTTACTAATTTAACTGAATTATTATAAGTATTCATTTTGTTCTTACTTAAAATTATCTTAACTACAAAGTCCCGGAACGGTCGAATAAATTTGTTATTTGAGAAGTAATGTTTTTGAAATTTGGTACAGATATATGTATAGTTAAAAATAACTTATTTATTGTGACATTTTTCACTTTTTTCTCGCTTCCGGTGTGACAGGAAATGCTTCCAACTATTTTTTTTAATGAGACAATCATTATGTTTTTACGTTTTCGGATGCAGAATAAAAATCTACCTTTAGAAATATCAACATGTTTATTTTTATTGATACGAAGGCAGTACAAAAAATTTAAGAAACTACAGGCGTTTGATTTTAAGATCGCAGCGCTACCGCGGATAAACCTCAACCTCTGTAAGCTACACGGAATTTTTGTAATGCACGTGTTTAAGTGCGTACCAGTACAAAAACACAAGTTGATTTAATGTGAATGTCACATATAATACAATCTTGATACATTATACACTCAGGATCGGTCGCCAAAACACGAGATGTTATGTAGCATGCAAGGGTTTGTTTAGTTGACACCAGGTGGCGAGCGCTTAGCTGCAAACTCCTATAGACAAATGTAAAATCAAAATGTCTTTGAAAATACAGAATTCACTTAGACATTTCGTTGATCGACTACGTCAAGTAGTGAATGAGGCACAATTTGAACATTTAATGTAGTCTCAATAAAATTTCAAATTGTTTTCAAAGATATTTTGAATTTATGTTATCTGTAGTTTTTTTTGTATTGCTTTCTTGTGAATAAAAATAAAAATGTTGATACTTCTGAGGGTAGTTTTTCATTCTGCATCCGAAAATGCAAATAAATATTGAGCGTTCCATTAAAAAAAAAGTAGGAAGCATTTCCTATCAAACCCGAAACGAAGGAAAAGGTGGAAATGTCATAATAAATTAGTTACTTTTAAATATATCAGCTATATCATATATCCACTGGCTATATGCCATAAAGAATACTTCTCAAGTAACAAAGCTATTCGACCGTTCCGGGACTTTGTACTAACCCCGTATAGATTTATATACTTTTTCTCTTATTTTCATTGAAAAGAAAGAACCCACAAAAAGAGAAGAAGAAGTGTAATCTCGTCAATCTCCAAAAATGCCTAAATTCTCATCCCATGTAAAGAGGACATTTAGAGCAATATCTGGCTAAATAAAGCCCAAGCCAGACACGTGCAAACAAATAAAATTTAATCAGACTTACTAGACTCCTTTAGGGTTTATTTAAAATTTTGGTAAAAAAGTGAGAAGAAGAAGCGAAAATTGTTAATTATTTCTGTATAGTTATTATTGTAAAGTATGAATTAAGATATAAAGTTTAGGTTTAGTAATAGAACTTCTCTCTCACTCTCATCGTGATATCTAGAGCAGTACACTGTCTCGACGAGGCCTTGTAAAATTGATAAATTTGAAAGTAAAGGATAATTCATCCAGTTTCTTTTATCATTTTTAACCATCCGTCCCTCACAATAGAATTAAATTCAGTTCAAGCTTCTCTTCGTATTTCAGAGAAAAATAGAAAATAGAAGCAAATGTTTGGGGCTAAATATTTAATCAATTCCAAGCAACTAATTAAAATAAAAAGTTTTGCAATAAGGACTACAAAAAGTTTCTGATCTATTATTTCGAAAGATTATCACTTTTTCCTATACTTTTTTAAAAATATTTGCTAACTTGATAGTTCAATATTTACTGTCAGTAAAACGATATGGCTCTGCTAAATTTGCTATTAAAGAACTCCGTGATGTTTTAGGTGGGATGATCAGTGTTTGGAAAAAAATCACTAGCCACACTAAAATATTCATACCTTTAGAAACACGACTGCGGTTTAGATCTTATCACGACATTTTCAAGGGTAACATCAAAGTACCTTTAAGACAAAGTGAATAAGTACAAGAAGTTACGTAATAATTTAATGAAAAGTACAAACGTACATTAAATTATTATGATATTTTTTATATTTGTTCACTTTTTTAAGGTTATTACGATTTTACACTGTTCGGTCGGGAAAGTTAATCACAACGGAAGGAGTAAGACAGTTACAGTGTATTAAGCGTATTAGGCCCACTTTTATTTATATGTGCAATAGATGACATCATCAAAAGCGCACAAGAAAAGATGGAAAAATTCCAAGTAGAATACACTAGATTACAACCTGTGTGCCTTTGCAGATGAGATAAATGCTATTTGCAAACACAGAGGCAAAGCTAAAGAAAAACTTGGAGATATGGGAAGAAGAATTAGCGTCACACAACCTGCTTATGAATAACGAAAAAACGGAAAAACGAAAGCAATGGCCCTCAGTTGCAAAAATTTAGGCATTAAAATAAAAGTGAGAAACCAAGAAATAGAGCAAGTCTCTAGTTATAAGTATCTGCGAAGTACCAGTGGATAGCAGAGGGAAAACAGAATAAGAACTAAACAATAGAATACAGGCAGCTAATAGGATATACTATGCTTTACAGAATAAATTCCTAGGAAATAAATACATATCGGAAAAGACGAATCAATATACATACCGACACTGCTGCAAGGAGGGGAGAACTAGATACTGACTGATACAGGCCCAAGAGATGAAATACCTCAGGAAAGTTCTAGGTGTAAGAAGGATAGATAGGATGAAGAACATAGAATTTAGAGAAAAATTAAAAGTCAAGTCGGCCAAAGAAACTATAGAAAATAAAAAGCTGAGCTGGTCTGGACACTTAATTAGGATGGATGGCAATAGACCAAGTGAGGACGATATGGAAATAGAAGAGGAAGGAGACAGGACTGGATAAGGAAATGGCACAGAACAGAGAACGTTGGAGAAGGTACGTTAACTCGACACCCTAAAGGCTAAAATAGGACCAGATGATGATGTTGATGATGACGTCCTATTCGGTCGTGTTTTAAAAAAGTAAACACTTTAGCGTGGCCAATGACTTTTTTTTCTCAAAAATTAATCATCCTAATCACAACATGATAGAGTCCTTCAGTAATAGATTTGGCAGTCCTTTAAATTGGTATTTGATTTAATTGAGAGGATACTCAATGTACCGAATAATTATCAATTTTTTTAATGATAATAATAATAATAATAATAATCTCTTTATTTCCCTTAACCTCATCATTAGCATTAGGTGGGCTACCATAAAATGTTCGTAACAGAGGGTTTCTTAATAGTGTCCACGTACTATAGAAGCTACTTCAAAAACGGCGGAGTATGCATTTTCCTAAAAAACAATTGAACAGGCATACCAATAACAGATATCAACAATATGTCTAAAGAGAAGGATTTCGAGGTGTGTACGGTGTATGTTGAAAATCTCAACCTAGTCGTAATATGTGTATACAGAGCGCCCACTGGAAATCTGTTTACATTCAATAGTGAACTTGAAGCTGTCCTTGAGTATGTGCTAAACGTTTATCAGACCTCAGTAAACATTGTGATCACAGGTGATTTTAATATTAACTTTCAAGGTGAAGATGCCAAATACAGAGATACTTCGAACATTCTTCTATCCTTCGATCTGGCACAGCTAATATACCAACCGACACGAACTTCAAAAACAACTAAGAAGGGTATAGATAATATATTCACGAATATAAAATGTGGCGTATCTTCAAATGTGTTAACTGTTAATTAGAGAAATTTGTAAGTAAGGCAATCGTAAGACCTTTAACCAACATAGTAAATACTTCATTAAAAACGGGAATCTTCCCAGAAAACATGAAACAGGCTAGAGTTATACCAGTTCATAAAAAAGGAAACACTTCCCTTATGGAAAAATACTTGAGTCTGTAATCTGCACCCTTCTGATGAGTTTCCTGACAACTGCCTCTCAGTACAACAATTTGGATTCAGGCCTGGATTGAATACGGTGAACGCAATAAATCAATTAATGCAGATGATATACGAGGCACTAGAAGATCAAAAAGTATCCCTCTGTCAATTCTATGATATATCTAAAGCATTCGATACCATGTCACATGAAATACTTTACCAAAAACTAGAGCGCTATGGATTAAGAGGCACGACAATAGACCTACTTACTTCGTACTTAACTAACCGTAAACAACTGGTTGAGATCAATGGTAAAAGAAGCTCACTTAGCACAATCACAAGAGGCATACCGCAAGGCTCCATTCTTGGCCCTCTCCTATTCCTTGTATTTATTAACGATCTACCGAGAAATATCTCCGTCGATTCAATACTATATGCAGACGATACAACCCTCGTCACAACTGCAAAAACGCTCGAAGAATGTCAGATGAAATTGGCCAAGGCAAACCTAGAAGCTCAAGAATAGTTTACTAAAAACGAATTAATACTAAACGAAACAAAAACGGAATCAAACTTGTTTACTGTGAACAAAAGTACTGAAGTAAACTCCCAGCCTGTTAAATTTTTAGGCTTGTATACAGATTCGAGATTAACCTGGAAACAACATCTGGACCATCTGTGTTCAAAATCTTCCTCGGCAATATATGCTATAAGAAGAGTTCGACAATTAGCTGCTAGGGTGACATACTTTGCTTTAGTCTATAGCAACCTCACCTATGGTATAGAGATCTGGGGTCATTCTAGTCATTCTTCCAATGCTTTCATACAACAAAAAAAAGCTGTACAATGAACAGCTAGACCACTCTTCAAACGGCTTAATCTGTTAACTCTACCATCAGTATACATCTTGAAACAGGTGGTTTCGATTCACAAAAATTTGAAGAACTACACCAGGCGAGGCGAGTTACACAATCATAATGTCAGAAGTAAAGATCAACTACATATTTCTCCACTTCGGTTAAAAGCAACAACAGCTACTGAACTGGGCATCAAGATAGTAAATCCCTCCTATCTCTTAAAACATTTAAGATCAAACTAATAAACGCCTTAATAAAAGAAACGATTTACTCATTAGATTAATTTTTTAGCATTAAATTCTAGTCTGTAATCATTGCTACATTCCAAACATTTTACATGAAATTTTAAAGTGTATTCTTGCACATTCAATTTATCTTACATACATATTCCTGTAATTTTGACTTAACCCTGTGGGCGAATAAAGGTTTATTATTATTATTATTATTATTACCTCCTTTCCTGGGATCTTTCCCTAAATGACTAGTTTTCTTGTTTTTAGAATATTAAGATTTTTCCAAAGCTTAAATTTCTTCTTTGCCATTAGTTTTAATTATGAATTATTGTTGTGACAAACATGAAATTATTCATATTATTCTTAATTTTCCGGTATTATGTAAAAACTGTATTTTTACAGAATTAATATTAATATTCTGACAAAATTAATTCTGTTCCGTCACTGATTATCCCGTTATTTATAATGGTTGGGGATATTTTATTTTAAGTATTACTATAAGTTCGGTTGCCTAATTGGGGTGGGTTTTCAACATTTTTCTTGTCCCAGGAAATCTTCGAGAAAGTATAGCGTAAGTTCGTCTGCAATTTCATAAATTTGATCATTTTCGTCCTTAAAATTCATACTTAAGAAAAACTTTTTTGCAATTTTTACTGTGGGTTTCTCATATTATTTTTCTAATATTATTATTCATTATTTAATTTTAAAATTCGTCGTCCTTTTAGAAATATTATAGGGTGAGATTAAAATTGACAATATTTTGAGCTTAATATGATTACGCCACGATTTCTGGTCGACGTCGTTTCGGCACGGATAATTTGTAATTTATATTCCGTACTATTCAAACCGAACTCACGCACATCTCTCTGTATTTGCTAGTTGATGAGATTCGTATTCCCCATGTCGAATCATGACGCGTTAATGTGCATCGATTTTTAAATTACGAGCAGAGGAAAAAATAACATTTTAATTCCGTTGCGTTGAATTACAGGTGTAAGTATTAATTCGCGGGATGGCCTATTAAAGGTTTTGGGGTGAAATAAAAAAAATGCTTTCGGCTGGATATAACGTCATCGCACATTGGCTCGTTTGAAATTCGACATCAGAATCCATCTAATCCTAGATCAGGAGAATAGTTTAATCCTTAGAGCAAGTTTCCCTTCTGGCTGGGTTAATTCGGCCTGTAATGCGAACGAACCAGAGCACGGACACAATGGACGTAATCCCTCAGGATCTGGCGAAACAAACTAAAAACCGTCATTTCACCGAACAATTTCGCGACCGAACTTTTCTCAGGTCAATTCGTTGTAGGTACCGCCGGTTTCGGCTGTAATCCGTGGGGAGGAGGTCCTGCCGTTGCGGTTCCCCGGATCTAGTGATATGAATTTAATTACGAATTGAATATATATTACGCACGAATAATCTCGGATTATACATTACGTCAATTGATATCGAATTATTACTTGTGCTATTTGTGTGTGATGCGCGGATTTTTTTTTGTTCTCCTTTCAAAAACTGTTCCAATCAGGATTTAATTAAAAATATATTTATGGCGCGCTGCGTGGTATTTATTCAAAGTACTGCAGTACATCCGATTACTAATTCCGATACGGTTTCAAATGATTACATTTTATAATTTGCTTCTTTAAAAAGGCACACAGCTCACGCGGCTTGTATTTTGAAGTTACGCCGCTTTTTAATTTGGAATTTCTAACTGATTAAGTTTGCTGTATTCGCGGAATGTTAAAGCAATTTCATTTACAGGAGGAAAAGAATGGTTTCTGTTAAATTGCAATTTAATAAACTACCTCAAATTCAATGCAGAAATTCGAGGAACACAGTATTTTCAAATTATGTACTCGACAAATTTTTATTTAATCCAACAAACAATAATAATAATAATCAACATCCTTCATTATCCAATCCATTGTGCAGCCATAAAAAGGATTGAATAGCTGAAATTTGAAACTCTTCGTTTGCGAAACCCTACTGTTTTCGAAGATAATTAAACAATTGAAACTTTCACAAAATAATTTCTTAATTAAACCATCTCGGGCAATTCTTTTTAATTAATTAACTTTACAGCTCCTCAATAGGCGAGTGAACAGGATTGAACGTAAGTAAGGCTTTTGTGGCGTAATATAATTCCGGCCTCTCTCCCCAATCTTATTTATCACGTTCCTTTTTGTCGACCTTTGCTTGACCAACACACACCTGGTTATATTCCGTACCGTCCGTCCGGAGGGGACAACTGGCCTAATGCGGAGGGTTAACTGTTTATAAATTGTTAATTGAAACAGAAATCTTGGTGCTATTTTACTATTAAATAACTTTTTCCAAGATAAGCAAAGTACGAAGAGAAATAAACAACATTTTTTAAACTATTTTCTTAGAATCAAAACTACTATCGATTGTAGCAATTTTTTTTTTGTAATGTTTTACTTTGAACTGAACAGAGGTAAACGGGGTAAGTGTAGATTGGGGTAAGTGGAAGTTAAAGGTTCGAAGAGAAAGAAACATTTTTTAGTATCTTCTTAGAATCCAAACTATTATCGATTAGTAAATGATTTTTTTGTGATGTTTCATTTTGGATAAGGGGCATTTGGGATAAATGCAGACTGAGGTACCTAATTGGAGGCAAAACAAATAATGTTTTTAATGGAATTGAGATGAGTAGTACTAGATTTTAATTACATATTAGAAAAAAAAAAACTAATTTGTTTTAATTTTGGTTTCACGGTTTTATGACGCAGTTTGGTGGCCAGATGAAAAATTGGATAAATTTTTTTCACTTCTGACGAAGCTGTCGAACGACGTCGAAACGTTAAGTGTTTGTTCACTATTTAGTGTCCGATTAAAAGATTTTGTGATACAATTTTCATCGGACAAGAATCAACTTTGAAGATAAATATAAAGACGCACTGGGACAATTTGGGACAAACGTCTACAGTTACCCCATCTACCCCTCATATTGTTTAATATTTCAAATTGGCATGTTTATTAAAGTCGTCTTAAGTAAATTTGGTTATTTTAAAAATGCAGCAGATTTACTAAATCATCGTTCATCGAACATTGTGCCTTCTTTCGTGTATGATCTTTGTTCCTTGTCATTTGCATTTTAGCAGATATTTACTCTTAAAAACTTCTTTATTACTTCAAAAACTAATCCCTTTCATTGGGATTTCTTCTTCCCATTCAATCTACATTTATTGCTTTAATTTCAGGATAAATAAACTTAACTTTTTGATATTCTATTCCATGTATCCATTTGTTCATACATATTTATACAATTCAAAGACGTTGTGAAATTTTGTTAATTGTTCCTCGTAGTTTTTTTTTCACAATTTCCCTTTGTTTATTACTTTGAATCAGCAGCCTAAAATACACTAAGAAAAAATGTTAAAACTGAAGAACTTCCGTTCGAAATTAATTTGGCAAGCAATTGAACTATCCTTTATAATGACGTAAGCAATTTAGACCAGTCGAAATGTGGTCAAATCCAAAACGATTTTGTTTTGGAATATAATAGCAGATAATGAAAGTGATAATCAATTTTCATTTCAAAATGTGGCAAGTTATTTCATCAGTTAAAACAGAGAAGATAGAGAAAAATTATTTACTTCGTAGGAAAGTTCGTTTAAAAGTAAATAAGTACAATTAAGGGTATACAGTATGAAATGCTAGTTACTAAATTTGCATACGTGAAATTGTGTTTTTGTTCAAGTATAACATTTACTTCGTCCCTCATCGAACGTAAATAAAATTTTAAATAAATTACACCTACATGGGAAAGCGATGTGGGAAAGGCTAAATACGAAAGCAGCTTTAAAAACATTGTAATCAAATTTGCATTTATGGATAATGCCCTGACTGCGATTTACGTGTAATTTATTTAGCTTCTTTAACCTTTTTTCTTTCGAGCTGTAAAAAATTGAGAATCCTATTGGGTGCTAAGCGCAAGTAGTGCTGGCACCTTAGTTTTATTCGAAAATAATTTTTATACTGCGTTAAGAATGAAACTTTATCTATATTGAAAAGGCTTCTAATTTAATGTACAACGTGAAAAGGTAACAACTTTTTGTCAAAGTATAATTAATATACGAGGTTTAAATTTAGGTTTCTCAAATTTCCAAAGTTTTTTAACTATGTTGCGCAAGCAATTAAGGCTTCCTTCAATTAAAAAAAGTCAATTTCGCACTCTTGTATATATTTTTTTTGACAATGGCCGAGAGTACAACAAAAAAAACTCTTGTTCAAAGAAGCAAAACATGTTATAAAGTTTGGAAACCATTGTATTTCATAAAAACCAATGCAAATAAAGTGAAAACCATTCAGGCAGAGTTTTTTTTTATATAAACTTTTCATTTATAATTATATTTCTCCAGGTATCTTATACAGCGACTTGGGTATGCACTTGAAGAAACTAAATAAAATTAAAAATAAAATTAATTCAAAACTATTTCATAAATGTATTCAATAAGGATTTGCAAAAGTATCTTTAATGCATCATTGAGTTTGGCATTTTTGGATTTTATAATTTGTATCTACAGTCGTCTCCCCTTATCGAAATCAACAAACAAATACAACACATTTTAAGAAATGAGCAAAAATTTTGCTTGTACAGGTACTTTGTACGTCTACATATATATCAAGAAAAAATGTCCTGAAGAAAAGTCAATAAAATTACACTGCTTTTGTATAGCTTTCTCTTTCAACTTACTACGCCGTTTTTTTTTTCATTATTACATTATTCTATTTTGTGTTAATAATTTTCAGTGTGTTCGATGGTGTCAACATCTTGAAATGAAATGGCCCCTCTATATTTTCCTTGTGGTTGTTGTAGATATAAACTTGGTTGATAAAATTTGAGTTATACGTAACTACCATTTCTATTAGTTTAGTGATTTTAAATCGGTTGAGCTCACCTTGATTTATTAATATCAAATTAAATCACATCATCAAATTAAAAAACGATTGATTTCTGATTTGCTATTTGTTATTCACAATACTGTGCGATCCAAAATTATTTATATAAAGGGACGCTATGAAAAATAAAATCAGAGTGTCAACTTGATTCGAAACTTTTAGTCTGATGTTTGTTTTCTGACTTATGTCAAATCTCTTAGTCTTAGTTCTGGAACACTGTAGTCATTGGTCAGCAGGCAATACCGTGGCATTTGAAATTGGTCGTTTTCATATTAAAGAGTTTTAGCAAACGCTTTATGTATTCAATTAGATTTTTTCTACTGTCGTCAAATGTATCTTGACGTCTAAGTTTTGACAGATCGTCAATTGTACAGATCAGTTAAGCTAAGACACGATTTTAATTTTCATAGCCTCCCCTTATGTAAATAATTTTGAATCGCACCTTATAATAGTAAGTAATTTTGACTTAATACTTAAATAATACTATGTGATCAAAACAAAATATAAAAGCGAGAGATTTGTAAGCTTTTAAACTTTTAATACGTATATTCAGATTAAACATGGAACTAATTAAGGTATGAACTTTCTATTTCATGGTGCGACCTTGAAGGTAGTATCTAATCATGACCTATTCTACTTATACCTTCTTCCATCACTTCTTATGTTAGGTAGTCTATAGCAAAGTGAATATAAGAGTGAGAAAAATTTATACAAAGGATTTAAGGATAGTGATGGTTTTTTTTTTGTTAGAATTTGGAAATTTGTTCTGTTTTGAAGATGATGAAAAATTTGCATTGTAAATGTAGTCGTTTAAAGGGGGACGTTATAGAAGATCGATTTTATTCAATTAAGTGCCCGCCGCCGAACGGATAAAATAAGTCGCGATAACTGAAACAGTTTCGGGCGAATAATTTGGAAGTTATAATTTTAAAGTGGTTGTAAAGGTATGCCTATATATCATAAATTTTAATTTTGCCGCGAACATTTGCAACGAAATTGGTTTTCCTAATTCGAACAGATAAATGTTAATGTCTACCGCACCATTACAAGAGCACTATGCCGCGGAAATGGGTTAGCGAGCGGCGAAATTTGATTTACCGACTGGGTCGCCATATTCTCTATAATATTACGAGACCTCCGCGGGGAAGGGAGACGCTCGGCTTGAATTTTAATTAGTACTTAATATGGGGTCGCCGAACAGCGCGAACCGAACTCGTCGAAGAAGCGAACTTGGTGGAAAATTGGCTGTTGCGGCGAAATTGAGATTTATGACGAACAGAGGCGCACACATGTTCCGATAAACTCGCAAACTGCTGTTCTAAGATCTCCAACTCGGTTGGTCGGTGAAAGTTCCACCATATTAATCATGGTATCGCCTCTCTGCGGTAGATACACACATCCAACCCGATGATATAATTGCCAGCATGTCAGAACTGGTTCTTTACCATCAGAATTGATAACTCACATTCGGCATCGGCCTTAAAAAAAAATTGTCATATGAAGCAGCTTAACATACACATTCCATCCGCGGAGGATTCGATTTCTTTTATATTCAACGTTCACTCATGGAATTTTTTTACCACCCTTATTGAAGACACATTCTTTTTAGCGGAATGAAAGTTGCTAATGGTACGATGATTTAATTGTTATATCAAACGTGGTTCACTTTTTATTTCCCATCGGTCTTAAAAAGATAATCATATGAAGCAGCTTAACAAACACATTCCATCCGCGAAGGATTCGATTTCTTTTATGTTCAACGTTCACTCATGGAATTTTTTTACCGCCCTTATTGAAGACACATTTTTTTTTAGCGGAATGTATCCCTTTACGATGATTTAATTGTTGTTATATCAAACGTGGTTCACTTTTTATTTTCCACCGTTGAAATTGAAGACACATGTTTTTTGAATATTAAAAAGCATGAATTTCAGATACTTCTTTTTCCCCCCAAGGAATTCTTCCGACGAAGTAAATTTCAAGATTGAAACGAACTTTCCTTAGCCTCGGGGGTGGTTTCGTAGAATAAAATTTGCAAGGCAAAGTAGTGATTTTAAATTGTTTTGCTGTACGGAAGGTAGGTAGGACGTCGGTGTGGGTATACATAATGTAAAGCTAAGGATATGTATGAAAATTGTTTCCGTACCCTTCGGCTGGTGGTGTTTACGTGCATTGAAAGTTTTAATGTCAATGTTAATGTAAGCAATGGAGTAGTTGAGGAAAGTAAGTAATTGAAATACCTGACTTTCCCAAGCACATAGAAGTCGCGATGCGTCCGTTTGAATTGATGGAAAGCGCGTGGAAGCGCACAGTGACTAGACGCACTGGGAACCGCGTGCGATGAGCTGGAGGACTAGCAACAGGCGGTATTGCAGCAGACCTGCTGGCAGGGAGGAGTCGTGCCACCCTGACGTCACGCGTGCTGAAGGCGGTGCATGGATGCGCACTAGGGGTTGCTTACTTGTGTTGCCATGACGATGTTGCCCGCCCGCGCGTCAACATCAGAGTGGAGTGCGTCGTCCGTGGTAACCTCTAAAAACGCACTCCTAAAAAATAACCTTGAAACGCAGCGAGCTTCAGGACTCCAGCTTTCCCACACCTGTTTGCTACCGTTCGTCCTTCTTGCTCCCACGACCATTAATTGTTGACGGTATTGTTGACCATGAAGTACCAGAACTCCGGGGAAGCAGGTCTCTCGTGCCGAACGATACAACAGTATCCC
Source organism: Dorcus hopei (assembly GCA_033060865.1). NCBI lineage: Eukaryota > Metazoa > Arthropoda > Insecta > Coleoptera > Lucanidae > Dorcus > Dorcus hopei. The sequence goes on from CM065423.1 coordinate 34,236,144, forward strand.
TGGTAACGAGGGCGTCGGAATAACTGAGCTTGTTACGACGACTTGAGTATTCGCAATTTATAGAGGTCCCAATAAGCTGAAAATGGCAGTCATGTGGAAAATTTCTGTTACAGATGCTATAACTACCAGATATAATGAATTTCTCTCTAATTAGACGTTGACAAGGAAACTGGCGTTGTTACTCTGGGGGGGAAAAATTCTCGGCTATTTTCCCAGTAACATGCAGACCATCAAAAGTTTATTTCTGGAATGCATGAAAATAATTAAGAGAATTTCACATTAAGCCCTGACCAACGTTAATGAAATTTCTCTTCATGCCCCCACACTTCGCATCTCTCATTATCCCGTTTTCATAATTATACTCTTATTTGGCCTTACTATGTTTACTTAAAGTTATAATGTTCAGCCGCTCATACTTCAAAACAAGTAAGTGAACACGTTGAAAAACATTCGACCAATACCTCATGCAGGTCATAAAACAAAATAGAGATTCTGGAAACCTACATTTCTGCAATTTTGTCAACAGTGTCAGATCAAAATCCCTTTTGTTAATTCTCCAGCCGCTGTAGACGATTTGGTAGCTCATTACTTGGAAAGCAAACTATTTTCTAATCTTGCATTATACATAATTAAATATTATTTATGTCAGCAGAAAACTATTTCTGTACTGCATAGAAGTTTACGTTTCATATCCAAACTACATAGTCCAATCCTACTCTTCAAACCAAATAAATCTCATATCTACCCTAATCCTTGTTATTGTATATTGTGTGCAGAGAGGAAATCTAACCGGAGGTGGTAAAATATTTTTACAAAATAAACTGACCGGTTGTCCTTTCTTTAGATAGTTTTACTTCCTTTCAAGAAGAAGATATGGTGTCTTTGTGTTGGTGTCTTTGTGTTGTAGTAGTTCTTGAATACCAATTTGAAATCTTATGCACGCAAGAATAAGTCTGTTATACTACATGCTTTTCGGCTGTATTTTTATAATTAGTTCCGTTCAACTTGGAGGAATTTCAAGCAGAAAATAGAGAGCAAAACTCAATCTCTCCTGTTGAATTTAGTGTAAGGAATATGTCCCCAATAATATCACCAAAAGAGGCCAACAAACTAAAAGAAGTGAAGCTGGAGTCAAATTATTTACTAGAATGATTTAAAACTTTTGAAACCTATTTCCCTTAGAGATATTTGAAAGATTCTGGGCGGCTCCTTCCATCTTCTCGTTAAAGTTATTCAGCGAATAAGGCCCGCTATTATAAAAGCAAGTTAACTTTAACTCCCAGTTTACTGCCATAACAACAATTGTGTCCACAATTGTTACCATGGGAATAAACCGATAGTTAAAGCTAACTTGACTTTTATGAATGGTTGATTGACTTTTATGACTTGTTTCTATGATAGTTATCCGTCAGTTAGTTTATCAAGAGATGGAAAGGCTGGTCTTCTATAAAATGTGAGTCACTAATTCACAAAGAAGGATGGGAAGTAACAAAGGGGTTAAGTGCCAAAACTCGAGAAATTGACTAAAAACTCCATCGTTCCCAAATAACAAACATTTTATTCACAACTTTCAGCCTACGTTTCTCCTAGAATTTTGTCTGAGCAATTAACCCGTTTTATAAGATATAGTCGATGGCACATAGAACCTTTCTGTGGGTATATCTCGTTTTTCGACAAAGTGGCACTTAACCCCCTTTGTTACTTCCACTCCTCAAATACAGGAAATTCCAAAACTAATTTTGGGACGGTTTTTGGGATGGAATAACTTTTTAATAGTTGTACTTAAAAGAATTACAAACTACAACTCCGGGAGTTCCTTTACTTAAAAATTGAACGGCGTAGATGACTTCCTTCTGTATGCTATCAGCCATAGGAATTATTGGCCCTTTTCTTTGAAGAGCACGAGTATACCGTATCAGTAACATCAGAAAGATATTGGCACATGATCAACTTTTTTTTCCAGCCAAGGTACGAAGAACTTGATGGTATTTAATGGCATCAGCAGGATGGGGAACGACTAATCAATATTAATATGCAGTGTGATATGTTTCCCAACCCGGTTCCCTGACTTAACAGCGCCGGATTTCTTTTTAAAAAGTCATACAGTAATAGACACCATAGTCTTCAAGAGCTTAAACGAAATTGAAGCAATTCCACTGCAGATACCGGGCATAGTGATGGATGAATTTGTGCGACCGCTAAAATGTGTAGCAGAAGAAGGAAGCCACCTACGCCATTCGGTTTTCAAGTTGTAGATTAAGATGTTGTGTTTATAATTTTTTTAAGTTCAAAAGTTTTAAAAGTTATTCCATCTCAAAAACCGTCAGTGCATTTTGGAATTCCCTGTATAAAAGATTCGAGAATATTAAAGATTTTCAAATATCTGTAAATTTTGATTAATTCATTAATCCATTTTTTTTAATATCCGTTTTCAAACATCCATTTGTGAAGTGACTTTTAGTGATGTAATCGATCGCTACCACGATGCTAACTTTTACCATTCTAGTTTCAATTTTTTTGAGTGGGCTATCTCCCTACACACGTGCAGTTTACCTTTGGCCTCTCTCTCAAATATACCATAGTACATCTCGCACAAGAATTTTGACATCGGTCCTATATTTAATTCAGCAGAAATTTTCGTGAACTCTTACCAATGTCTTATTAATATTCAAAGCCATTCGTCATAAATTCCTATTTTCGAGAGAAGTGTTCTTTACTTTCGCCTCATCAGGTGATTCCGATTCCTTTTTTGTTTTTTCTTGTCTAATTTGAGACGTTAATTGAGTCATTAAGTCTTAAAAGATGGGCTTCCGCCTGATATCTTAGTCCAAGTTAGACGTTCTCCCTTTTTTTCTTATTTTTTTATTTTATTTTTACCTTTGCTCTTTATTTATAATCTTCGGTTGACCATTTATTTGCTATGATACGCGTACTGAAATTATTTTATTTTTCTCTTCCTTTCCGAAACAATGTCGATAACTTTCATAACTTGGTCTTCTCGAGAGAGCCTAGACGTTATCGTAAAATCGTTCAAAATGATATGGTGTTCGATTATAAAATAGAATTCCTGCAAAATGTCCATCTGGCTAGTAGACCGAACTAAAGATTCGATTGGGATCACAATATTTTATTTAACAACCACATGACTCGGGCATTGAGGTATCGATTCGATAGGCCATTTTACAACAGTTCTGAATTCAGCTGCAAGTTTTCCGAATGACAGTGATGAAACAATTTGATTGTTTCCTAAATACTCTGTTCGTAGAGCAGGTCTGGATTACATAGTTTGGAACCGTTGGAAATAGGCATATGAACGTTTTGCATCCAATGCAACTGTCGAAATGGATCATTAGTTCGATGGGCGACTGGTTCTAATGGTTACAAACTCATCAGTAAGTAGTAGCAGTTAGATTTTAATTGCTAAACATTTTTTATAAATTTTCTGATTTTCCAAAAAAGTCTGGTTGGAATTGTTAGGTTCTGTTGATTTTTGGACAGACTTAAGAGACGTCCTGGTTCAAATACGTTGCGCAACTAAGCAAGTACTTAGGATTTCAGTTCGATTGTAATATTCATTTTTTCAGAAACCACAATACTTTTTTTCATTCTTTTAACTTGTGTTTCTTACTGCTTCATGAATGAGTGACGTTTATTTTCTCTAAAAATTCTTAGTTACTCTTTGCTAAGCATTTCCATTTGCATTTGGTTTTAATTAAAATTACTGAACACTTCTTCGTGATGACTGAATGGTTCGTTTGTTCTAATTACTTTGACCAAAGTTATATAAAAAAAGTAATATGTAGTATATCTAAAAAGTTTTTGAAATTTTTCATAATTTCTTTTTTTATATTTTATGTAGAACCATATACTAATATTGTGGGTTACAATATCACCTAATAATAAGAACAATAGTAAACAAAAAGGTATGTCAAACGTCGGTAGTAAACAGAAAATAGTATACATTACTAAAAGTAGAAAAAAAGTGGTGAAATATTTTTGAACAACATTGTCAAAATTAAGAGAAAATATAGTCTGTAGATTTCTAAACAAATAAATAAATAAGTACGGATCTATCTCGGGGAGATTGTGAAAATAGTTTAAGTTCTCTGATTGCTGAATCCTCATTTACTTTTTTGAAAACTATTTAGCAAATTAAGGGCCAGTTGCTCAAGCATTGTTCAACTCTGAACTTGATTCTAACATTACGGCAACATATAACTTTGCCATGGTAATAGAACCAAGTTCAGAACTGAACCATGGTTCAAACGTTTGAACAACTGGCTCTTAATAGACTCTATCAAAAGTCTTCCTCACTTTTTGAAGTTGAAGTATTTATTATAGAAAACTAAAGAAAATATACAACAAAAAAAGACTAAGGGCCGGTTTTTCAATATTGGTTTAAACTAAGTTCAGAGTTTAAACTGAGTTTAGAGTAAAAGTCGTTTTTCAAATAGAGATCAAGCAGCTAATTTATATGACAGAGAACTGAGATCAAGTGATGAACTGAGTTCACTTGAACTGGAGTTTAAACTAATATTGAAAAGCCGGCCCTTAGAGGGTCATTCAAATCGGAGTTGCAAGTTATAACATGGTATGTTCCTACTGTCGAGCATTATCGAAGCAGCACAACGATGTATCCTGCTACTACCGAACACTGCCAAGATTACAGTTTCTTATCAGTTGGTAAAGAGGTACCGTTGCTAAGTTGCAAATCCGATTAAAATGACCTCCTTATACAGTCGATGCTAACAATTTCGATGGCCATAAGCCATTTTTCAGCAAGTTTTCGGATTTGGTTTTAATACCATTCTCTTTGGCACTCAGCTTCGACTTTTTCAACGCTACGAATTCACTATCACGATCGTAAATCACGTTCCGTTGAAAGTAACAAAACCATAATCAGATGGAGCTATCTCGAGGCTAGATGCCGAATCCAAATTAAAATCTGTGCAACTTTGCAATCTGAAACCAGCTCAAAATGCAATATTCCTTTAAAATTGTACCATACCCATAGCCTAACCTTTTTTCCCAAAACGATCTTGTCGAATCATTGGATTGGGCTGTTGTTCAGTCTTCTCTTAATAGGATTTACTTTACCGGAAATCACATTCCAGTGCTAAAAATAATCCTTACTGATGGCTTTTAAGCAATGCAACGTTGAGCTTGATTTTAGGTTAATTCATTCGAATGAGCCCGAGGACGGTCACTGATGAGAAACTAGGACGATGCCAATGTTTAAAGGTCCACGATTACTACTGGCCTGAAGTTATTCTTTCAGTGCCTTTTCAGTCAGGATCAATTAGGTACGCAGTTTATCATTCAAGCTCATGTCTCATCGTCAGAGGACTTGAATCAACTTCGTACCGATTCTCTGCAGTAGGTGTATCACAGGTTTTTTTTTCCAATAATGTCGTATTATTTTACAGCAAATATTATAAAGGCTTCACATCAATACAGTCGACAGAAATATGGATTAATCCTTATAGCCATATGATAGGTGACCCTACCATTTATTTAAAACATGTATTTATCAAGGATTTACAATATGAACAAAAAGGGACGGGAACTATTGATACAGCCTAATAGAATTCAATTAAAAAGTATAAATATATCTGGAAATTGAACACATATCGTCGCTAAAGGCGGCTCCACATTACATGGCAAACTAGGCGAATGTCGAACGTTGGTGAAGTGTACAGTTTTCCAAACGTTTGTCAAATAATGTGTACGATGTTGCTGAATCGCATTTAAGTGTCTCATTTACCGACTTCTATCGGAACGTATACGAATGCAAACGTTGGAAGGAGTTTGACAAATGCTCTACCATACACACTATTCGGCGAACCTTCACACATCACAAACGTTTGGCTAGTTTGCCATGTAATGTAGCGCCGCCTTAAGACAGAGCTATACAGACAATAAAAAGATCTTGAGTTAAGCCTCTATAAGTGAGAAGGAAACTATTTTTATACTTACTTGGGGTTGATTACAATAATATATTTTTTTGGAAAACAAAAGTTGCAGCCAATGTATTCTGTTTTTGAATAAAAATTAATTGTATAAATGGAGAACCTAGTAGATTACGTTTGATATGTTAGAGTATCTACTTTTTGTACATGTTCCAAAAGTATGAGTGTATACTACGCCGTATATGTAAATGAAAACAGACTAATCCTTTTAAGATAAGTAGAATGCAGTAACAATCCACCTGAATTATGTCTTGGCGACTATGTAAGGCGATTACGAAACTTTCCTCGTTCATCACAATCGAAAGAAGAGGTCTCCCATACTAGAAAGTCTTTATAGCTTTGTTTACTCCGACCCGTATGCAAGTTTATATAACCCCAAGTTCGCGTTAGCGCAAGTTTCGGGAATCAATTTTACATCGATAAACTTCAAATTACATGCGCACAGTCTTAGCAAACAGGGCGATGCGTACGCCGGCCGTCGATTCCCGGCCGCTTCTGTTTGCGTCCGTTTTTCACTTTCTGGCAAATAATAGCTCGCACGCCCCGAAAAAGTCATATTGCTCACCCCGAACTCATCCGGTCTCCGAGTTCATTAGCAAACACATCCGTTCTACATGTGGTCGGAAGTTCAACTATGAATTCAGTTCGTAATACGATGGCCCAAGGGAAAATTATATTCATTTAATTTCAGAGGTTTAACCAAAAGTGAATCGCTGCTGCTCTAATTTTAGGAACTCGCAGGAGTTTCTCGTAAAACCCTTAACGCCCCTCATTTCTTCTCGAAATACACACACCTAAATCAAAACGTAGACGTAATACATAAACGTATGCGCGCACATCATAGACTTTGATGAATCTGAGTGCTTCGCTTGTGTATTACAAAGACCCGAGATATATTGCCGATATTATAGGCAGGTATTTATGCTTAAGAAAGACTAATTTTCCGGTGTACGCGCTCATCAATTCATCAGGAAGTGGATTCCCTTTTAAGGAGATTGTGAGCAAATGAACCTTATTCCAGAAGGATACAGACTGAGAATAATCTACCCGCATTTATATTCTCTTTCCGCTGTTGCTTCCGATATGTCTTCCGTATGTCAAGTGTTTATGCTTCGACTGCCAGCCGAACGCACAGATAGGTCAGTTCTGGGTCACTGCTTTTTACACTTTAGTTGCTTCCCGCTTCTAATAATAAACATCGTCTCAATAAAATTACGGAAACTTAACGCACTTTATTCACGCCTTAATTAAATCAATCAAATTTCACCTTTGTCACGTTAACAACAACAAAAAAAAAATAGCAGTTTAATTTCTTTATCGATTAAGTCAGTCGAGTACGTTGTAGTTTTATGAAACTGGACTATCGAGGTGAGGAACTCTTCTAATTTGAATCTTGTATTGGCATTCACAACATTCCAACAAACTATGTATTCAAAGGACGTGATCTGAAACGCAGAAGCAGAATTACCAACTTTGTTCCCGTAATACTGACAAGAATTAAATCTGCCAGTAACCAGGAATCCGATCACGGCACATTTTATTGCCCGTCTATTACACGTTTAGATTTCATTTACCGCAAAGTCCAAATTTCCTTTTACGTGATTTTTGGTTCTTCCTGTTTTGGTAACATCCGACTTGCTTAACATTGTAATAATATTAAAGTAACTCTACAATTTCAATGCAAAATATAAATTCTTATGCACATATGCAAATAAGTAAGTTTTCTTTGGGGACAACTAAGATTAAATCCTGAATTTCTCACTTCTTTAATTGGAAAAAATCATTATTGTCATTCATTAGTATTTCTTCGTCATAATATTATCTCCAGCTTCTAGGGAGATTCTTCTCTTGTCCCTCGCCTAGTATGGACGATTATTAAAAAGTACTTACCTATCTTGAAGGTAAACGTGCAAGGAAGACGATCATACAAAATAAATCAACGAATAGATCAGGCAAAGGACAAAAGTCTTCGAAAAGAAAACTGCAAAATTAAAAAGCGAATATACGGGGGGAGATTTTTATATCAAAGAGTAGATAACTTATTCAAAAGGAGACACTCGGCTCGTTTGATCTCTACCGAGTAGTTTTTATGACCTTGAAACAGTTGTCCCTTTAAATTGACGTAAGTGAAGTAGGGGGGAAACAAACAACACAATGGCGTTGGCATGGCGCAAGGTTTGGCATATAATTTTCATCAATCAGCTTATCGCAGAGACACAATTTTTCTCCGGAACACTCAACAGCATATGAAAGGACATTTACATCGGCGTAAATCTTTTCTCTTTACTAACTTGCATTTCCCCGTTCAAGTGGTTTCTCTTGTGTAAGTTAACAACTCCTTGTTTACATCACGACTGAAATCATTTTTGAAAAAAGCGGCCTTGCAAATGATTTCAACTGTATCTAGCCAGTCCTTGACATTTTGCCCCATCCTGACCAAGTTTGGTTCAGATCCAAAGAGTTTTGTTGTGTTTGCAAAGTCTTACCTAACAAAAATGAGTGAAATCAGTTGGAATATAGAAGCGTGATCAATTTCTTAACGAAGGAAGGAAATAGACCCAAGGATATTCTTCAAACGTTATATTTTACGGTAAAATTTTGGTGTAAGCAATTTCGATGGGATGGGGAATCAAGTAAAGATGGCCCAAGATGCCTAGCAGATCGATAAATATGGGTTTCAATGATTGCCACTGAAGTAGGGACTCGAGAAACTAGAGTATTAAAAATTTTACATGAAGACTTAGGAGTGAATAAGGCCTGTTGGATTCCCAAATTGATTACTGTCGAAAAAAATTGTCTCGGCAAAAACATTTGTAATGAAAACTTGGGGGCTTTGGTTAATGACGACCTTTTTTCTAAAACTGTAACAGGTGGTTAGATGTGTATCAATGGGATCCACTGACAAAAGAATTCACAAGGGATCTCCGTTGCCAATCAGGAAAACTGATGGCGACGGTCTTTTGGAATACGGAAGAAATCTTACTAATTGAATACATGACAGGAGAAGGAAACAATCAGAAAGTTGAAAACTGCCATGTAGCAAGAAAGGCCCCAGTGCTTGATCAAAAGACTGCGCTGCTTCAAGACAATTGCAATGGGGTCCACAAACTTGGACAAGTTCGAAAAATAATCAACGGATGCGAACCTTATAGCTTGGACTTGCTATCAAGTGATTATTATCTCTTTCCTAAATTAAAAAAAAAGCACTTGCATGAATGGCGTTTTTCTTCGGATGAGTACAAGAAAGAAGCGGTGGAGAAGTTTTTTGAAGACTAACCGAAAGGATCTTTTTTGGAAAAACGTGTGTGATCATTAGTGGATCAAGTTGAAAAATAAATTATTACTTTTCTTCTAACTTTTTCCTTCACAACTAAGTAGATAATTTAAAAAAATCTCCCCTCGTACCAGCTAGACATGTAGCTAAACCGTGAACGTGACGATGGCACAAAACTAAACTAATTTGGAGGTCACATGAATTGGAAAGGCCTATGGGAGCCTGTGTATGCGATGGACTGACGACACTAATTTGGCGACGGGGCTTGATTAAGTACATGTACTGCAGAATAGATTGTAGGGAATAAAGTACTCGAAGATAGAAAGAAACAGTTTAATGCAAATTGAAATTTTTTTTCCAAAAATTAAATTCTATTTGAACCCAAAGAAGAGTTAAACGTGGAGAGGCTATATGGTTGATATTCAAACGAAATAAAAACAAAATTATTTAAATTATTTTAAAAAAAATGTATAATTTGTACGAGTAGATATTTAAAAAATTACATTTTCATTAGGAATTTTAGTTTCAAAATTAGACATTTAAATTCGTATAATTGCAACATACGCGTAGGCTCTGCTTTGTCAATTTAAATCTAACCAGTAAACAGTTCCATGATTCTCGGTAATGAAATGCTAATTAAACATCGAAAGCTCTGCACAAACAAAAAATCCCTATCACACAGAGCTCCGAATATTTGGTTTAATAAATACGGCACTGTGTAAACCCGGCTGTAAATGATTAATTAGTAGCATTGACAAAAGCAAATCTATAAACCTATGCCCGTACTAATCTGAAGTGAACTTCAAACAGTTATTGATGTTAGTTTCGGAGCAAACTGGTAATTAGAGAAAATTATTATTTGAACCGTCTTCAAGCTAGGAATTTATACTCCCGGGTGTAATTTTAACTTACACACACACCATCGGAGGTTGCCGTTAATAAATAAACGTTTTGTTTTAACTTTTCGTTTGAATTTATGTAGGAAACAAAAACAAATTTAGCTCGGAGTGATTGCAAATTAATTAAATACAGAATAAACGTTTATTTTGTCTCGTCCGGACGCGGAGGGGCGAGCAAACGCCCCCATTTTGTTGTGCCAGGGTACATTAATTCAAGGTGCTCATACACGTTCGATGTTCCGAAAAGATAAGTTACTTTTAAGAACACACATCGTTATCGAGACAAACTTAACTTTGGGGCCGTAAAGTTTTATCGAACAAAGTTAAATGAGCTGGCAGGAGCAGGCGGCCACTACTTCCAGTCCAGATTTAGTTAAAACTCCGGGGATAGGGTGCATATTGTGAGTGTGAGAATTACCCTATTGTTGACTGCACACGCTACCCTCCAGAGATAGATTGTACTTGTATTGTGTTGCTCTTAATCATGTTTCAGCACTACCTAAGTTTTGGGGAACCAGACGAAAATGCTGGGGTTTAATTAATCGATGATGGATTTTGATTATTTAATGTACGGTTTTAGTTTTAATAAAATTGTACCTACATATTCGTAGCTAGTCATAACAAGCAAGAATTTCGGATAAAATTAACGATTTCAAATGAAAGGATTTACATCCGTGCGAATAATATAAAATGTAAATGCGTGTTGGTTGTTTAAAATTTTAAAGAGTATTATAAAATGTTTATCACATTTATTAAAGGCTCGTCCGTTTTACGGGGATTTGCGTTAAAACCGTGTACGCGGGCATAAAACTCGTGTATAATTTTACTGAAATTATAATAAAATTAATGATATTATGGTGGACGTGCATACGTTACAAGCAAAGCCCCGTTTTTGTTGTTTTAAACCACGCGTAATTGTTTTTCGAACAAATATTACCGACGCTGGACAATGTTCAACAGATACCTGTGTGAGTGCAGGTGTGCAATTTCCCGCGCGACTCCCTTGCTCAATGAAGACTTGATCTCGGCACGTATTATAGCGATTACTCTAGTATTGTTATACTTTAAACCAGCAGGTATTATATAAAGCAGTGGTGCGAGCTTCATTATCTTCTTATTTGCACGAATCTCATTAAAAGCAACGGCACGTTACAAGGTATTACATACCTGACAGGATAGGGTGACAATGGTATAGAATGCATGACGTAACAGCAGGGTGGGAGCACTGAAGTGTCATGGCACTGTGCCGTTGGGGATGCGAGCGACAGTGTTACAAGAGAACAAGAATGCCTCACCTGACCCGACGTTCGCACCCCCGTTCCAGAATCAATACATTCCGTTCCCTTTCAGTAAGCATCGTCCTTAGCACCCCTTAGTTCAATTTTTATGGCTTCTAAATACCTAACGACGAACAATACACACCATTATGATCTCCACTGTTATCCACTACAATCACGACCAATCAACGATACACAGCGTGTCACAGATAATTAGAGGAATCGTACGTTGCTTTCCAAAAGAATATTTTCTCTTATAAGAAGCACTCTAAATGTGGGGGCAACTTTTGCACGGTACCACAATTTCGTTTACCAAAGTTTGAAGATTAGTATTAAATCACAATATAGTTTAAACAATCCTCTCAAACGCTGAAAACAAGAGAGTTTATTAAATTATTATTATAGTCGTCAAATCAAAAAGGTCTAAAGCAAAAGCAGAATGTTGATACCTGTACAAAAGAGATGGGTTATAATTAATTTCAGCAAAATTCAATTTAACAATGGCAATTCAAACAAAAAATTGATGATGAAAGTTCTGTAGAACTTGAAGTCATGTGACTCGTCTAAATCATGTTTGTATGAAACTTTTTTATCACTATGTTATTTTTATTTAGATTAAATAATTTTCACTGGACTGGAATCAATTTTCTTTCATATTAAGAACGTCTCTGGAATGTCATAATGCAACTTAACGAATTACAACTTTGAGCAAGGTGTGTAAGTAAGAATGACGGTTGATATCTAAGTCACTGACGATACCTTTCTCATGGATCAAACATTGATATCAACTGTCTTTCATAAGATAAATTAATGTAGGAACTGACAACATTGTCGAAAAAGTTCAGTGCTCACGAGACATGATGAATATATTATGTATATCCGGATTGCTTCCAGAAGTAGGGAAAGGCAACAACATCAACATTCCATGGTTTGTCAGAAAATCAAAAATAAGAGAAGACATGGAAGCCTCCAGGATGATATCAAAACAAAAGCTCAAAGCGAATTTCAAAAGGCCGAAATTACCTTCTTCGAGAAGCACTGGAATATTAACTAGGTATCTCAGGCAACAAAAACCATGTCAAAATCACTGGTAATGAAGCCTAAAGTCCGAACCACACATAGCAAGCTACACAGTCGAGAAACTGGGCTAAAGCTAAACTCTAAACGATAGACAAGACACAAGAAAATAGGATCAGCATTCTATAAGTTAATCTCCATGTTTGTTGCTAAATCTTATCAGTCACGTTTTAAGGATGTGATTATCATTTAACTCGTCTAATAGCATTTGTGATCAAAGCATTAAAGGAACTGCAAAGAATTTGACATGTACTTTCCAAACCAACAAGACAAGGACAACGCAAATTAAATGTATGGACACTAGTTCCAAGGAGTGCCTTTTGCTCGTCTACATATTTGATTCTGCCACGCACTTGCAATATTCAATCAGCCTCGTCATAAAAACTCAGCTTTACGAAAGCATCTACGTTAAAACGACTTTGACTATCCAACATTCTGCAAAAGCGTCACTCGACATTCTCCAAATTTCCCTTCTTATGATTTTCTCCTCTGCCCAAAATTGAAAATTACCTTAAAGAATGAATATGAATACGAATACTTTTTCTTTTCCTTTATCCTAAAAAAGTTTCCATTTGTGAAAACTGCACTTGGTTTCATAAGTAGGTTCCCTAGATAATTTACAGTAAAGCAAATATTGATTATTACTTACAACTTCTCTATCTAGATCAAGAGATCGCGAGAAGGGGTTGGAATTACATGGTACGCTTTTGGTTTCCTGAATCACACCTTTATGAATCTTACTGTATCGATGTGGTTCAAAGGGAAAGCACATGCAAGCTACTTCCAAACTAGAAATGATGGCACTGACTCAAAAAATGTGGAATAGCTTAAGGGTAATGCAAAAACTTGCGAAAAGGAAACACAAAAGAAATAAAAAAAATTGAAATGAAACAAAACTCGTGGCATTCCACAAATTGCAAATTAGAAATGATAAATAATGGTAGAGGCAGAGTACGCTGCATGCATTTGGGCAGTGCTACGTTCCATTTTACTTTGACCTAATCAAGTTTCTATTTTTTTGCACATCTCGAATGTCACCATTGCGCTGACATAACCCTTCTTTGTTTTCTTGCAATTTCTTCAGACCTACAGATAACTATCGCCTTATCAATTACTCTCTTATAGCAATAAGTCACGAGTAGTTTGTTCCCTTACACCCCGAAGGATTGTAAAAGCTATCAGATCTTCGGATACTGCACCTGCGTCACATTTTTTGGTTAAGACTTTTAAATTGGTCACAAATTCATCCATCAGTTTATATCTTATAGCGTTTTCGACTGACTGCTCTAGAGCACTCTCAAAGTACCTCCATCTTGTTTTAACGTCATGTAAATAACAAGGGGTGGAGACACTTTCAGAGTGCTCTGGAGCAGTCAGTCGAAAACGCTATTGGTGATATTTTTATAAGGTTGATAATGTGAAAATCATGGCATCTGGAATTACCGCAGGAGTTATGGTATCACTTAAAGCTGGCTGCCCTCATCCATTAATGAAACTAAAAGTATTCCACAGTGGTCCCACAGGGACAGCAATGTCGCTCCTTGCTGTGACATGGGCTTGGTACCAAGCCTCAGGTGCTAGTTTCCTATGGTAAATGGTTTTGATGGTTTGAGCGCCACCATTTAGGTAGAAACGAAGTATTTTGTCACCAAATTTATAATTTAATTGACTTGCCTCGTACCTACCTTGATGGTGGACAAGTTCTGCTGACTAACGTAAGAGCTGTTCCCCTCGACTAGCAAACAGTGGAGGTAGGGGTGGGTTAATTACGATGGTAAAATAATTAAAAGGGCGCCAGGTCGGACTTAAGTAATCAACCGATCGAAAACAACCTTGTCGACGTCCCCGAATCGACAGAATTGGGCAGAAAATAAAAAGTAGACAGAGGCTTATTTAACTCACTGGTACAAACGCAACAGCAAAAGTTAACTTAAACTTTAATCAAGTACCAATAATTATGATGGACAAAGATTCATTACACAAATGTGTACACGATAATTTGTCTAATTAACAATAATGTAGTTACCCACAAATTCAGAGGCCGAAATTCGTCCTCTCTCTACTCGATAATGCAAACAAAAAATAAACAAACCGATTCACGATATGTCCAAAATAAATTAAATTGGAAATACCTTAAACTTTTGACAGCGTACAACCGGTAACGTCGGGTCAAGATTAACAACCGAAGCGCGGTAGCCAGTGGTAGCCGGTGGGTAGTTACGACGCCCTCTGCCGATCGCGTTCAGCGTCGACAATCCGGTTCAAACTGGATTCGCAGGGCCCGTCAAGATGGCTGGTCAGGGTTTCCCTTAAAGGATCGGTAAGTTCGAAAAATGATACGAGTTGACTCGGTTTGAGCCCAACTTACAACGTAAAAGGCTGAAGCGCAGTGAAGATCTGTGCCTACAGCTAGAACTAGAACTAGAAGCCTGTATAAAAAGAAACGACGACATTAGCGACCATATTGGCATCCGCCATAGCTCGATATATTTTACCTGAGATTTTCAAAGCTCCCAGGCTTGGAATGGGGTTTAAAAAGAAGCCCCAACACTCGTTCGCGGTGTAGTCAGGAATTCCAGCAGCGCCGTTAATGAATTCTCCTCACATAAAGAGCAAGAACTCCGATATTGCACTAAAACACGTTTACACCTTATGTTGGTCGATCGAAGAGTGAAGCGGGACATGAGTCTAAGATGGTGGTCGCTAAATAACGCGCGAAAGTTGCAAACGGTAACCAATGATGGAGCATAATATAGTCACGTGGGGCCCTACATCGGATAAGCTTTAAGGTAACGGGGAAGGTGTAAGTACAAGGTTGCCAAACAAGACAGGACGCAGCCAGTCGATGCTTTGTTGCCACGTTTTCTTAGCGGCAAATTCAAACGTAACAATTTAATGTTTTTCCTTAACCTCACTTTCTTTTCCTTCCTTTTGTGTTTTACATATCCTTTGTTTCTGGTCCTCCACTAACTGCCATCACCATATTATAACATATCACACTTGATATTCTCGCAAGTCGTGCACTATGTTGAAAATGGCTGGCCAGTAGAAGTCTCTTGTTCACCATTAGTCAAACCATGTTAACGGAGGAGTTCCGGACCATTAAAATCAAATGCCTAGTGAATCGATCGATTTTAACAACGCTCTCAAGTGTACAACTTTCATGAATACATGATCTAGCCCAGAACTGCTCAACGAACGAAGCTATTGGAACCGTAGACATGGAAGAGTACAACCGGACAACAAAGGAAGCAGATTTATCATGCCGAGTACCCTAATTTTTCATAGAACCCATCAAGGCATTAACATCTGCATATTCAAAGAAAAGGGAGCATACTACTGGCTAGGAATATACAACGACTTTCCTCAAGCTATTGAAACCTCTAACATCTGTCTGCAAAACGCCAGATCCAACGTGAAAGAACCACATCCCATAGAAGAGTTACCCTAGTCAAAAATTGGAAAGGATTTCCAACGAGTCAATCAGGAAGACTATTTGGTTACTGCTGATTACCACTTCAAATTTATAATAATGCATCTCGGCATTCCACTGAACTATTAATTTTAAAGCATGGCCAGCTACATTAACATTCACTGACGTGTATGTATGGCCGTTGCAATTCGACTTTTAAAAATTTTGACAGTACTCCACTCAGCGCCTCTTGTGAGTTTTTAAGTAATTGCAGTTGTCATTAAGTTACTGCATGGCCAGCTCCATTAACATTCACTGACGTGTATGTATGGCCGTTTCAATTTGACTTTTAAAAATTTGACGGGTACTCCACTTAGCGCCTCTTGTGAGTTTTTAAGTAATTGCAGTTGCCATTACGTTACTATCAGTAGTTCTGTAGTATCTTTAATAGAGAGCGCTGAGAGGAGTACTCCACGGCATACTTTCCGGAACCGAATTTTAGGCGAATTGACACGGCCATACATACACGTCAGTGAATGTTAATGTTGCTGGCCATGGTTACTGTCAGTAGTTTTGTAGTATCCTTAATAGGGAGCGTTGAGGGGAGTACTCCACGGCATGCTTTCTCGAACCGAATTTTAGGCGAATTGAAACGGCCATACATACAGTGAATGTTAATGGAGGTGGCCATGCTTAAAGACAGTAACATCGAGTCCAACGTATCCACAATCCATTGGAGCTATGGAACAAAAGCCCTGCTTATCAAAGCAAATAAATTTCATTTGGGCAGAACACTTCAAGTAAAATCTAGCCCTGTCAGCGCAATTGTGTAAATAAAACGTGTAGAAAGTTAAAAGTTTTATTACATCAAGGTAACAGGCAGCAAAACAGTAGTTGAAGTAAATAAAAAATATTTAGTAAGATCGCAGAAAAATCGCAAGAAAACAAAGGAGGAATCGACGTAGAATACGAACAAATGGAACCCGGGAAAGAGACCTAAAGTCCAACTGTGGATCAAAAGGGATTATTGTTAAAATTCGAGTTCAAGATAATCACTTGAATGAACCTAAAAGTCACAGGTTAAGACAACTTTATCTGTTTCATGCAAAAAGATATGGTGATATTTTATACTTCAAAGCGACGACTTTATCTATTTCATGCATGGTGATATTTTATGCTTCAAAGCAGATACCAATTTAGGAACCGGAGTTTGTATTGTTTACACCATATAAGAGTGCAATTAAACTTAAAGAATACTTAACGAATCCTTGTAAAGGTTGATTAGACAAGAGAAAATTAGTTTCTAGTGTTATATTTAACACAATTAACCTACTAATTTAGCACGTACTTTCAGATTCTCTTCTGAAATCTCGCAGGACCCTTACAATCCCCTCTGGCTTTAATTTATACAAGAAAATGTAAAATGTTGTGCTTTTATGAAGTCGATCTATCAGAAGAAGTTTTAGCATTCATTTTATTTTGTTGGTTTTTTATTTTGAATAAATAAAAAAACAGTGTTTTTCTCTGATTGGATACACACGTTTAAGAAATCAGAAAATTTCATTATATGCCAAGAAAATTTCATTATATGCCAAGTATTTCATACTTCAGTATATTTATTAGTATAAAAATTCAATTTATGAAAACGTAATCTCTCATACATATAGAAAAGTGTTATTTGCAAATGCATATTTTTCTGACTTTTAACGTACAGGCATTAACATTTCGCAGCATTTACTTCTTTGACGCAGAGCAGCTCTTATATTGAATTTTTTTTACTATACCTAAGCACACGTGATAAAGGAAACTGCAACAAACTTCCTGTTATTATAGTAATGGCGCTTTGAGGCGAGTCGCGAACGGCAGTTTATTGCAAACGCAATATCACAAGAATTTCCACAAAAAAGCGTCTCTTTGGCAAAAATTCTCGGAATCTATATTTCACATGTAATACTTACTTACTTGTATAGGTATGTACTCCTTTGAACAGAAGCAAAAGGAATTTCTCAACTCACGTTAAATGTACGAAGTGACATTTCAGTTCCATCCAAATGAATTAATTTTTGTTGCATTTCTCAAGCTTTAATTAATTTTCGACGTAGTTTTAATATTATTGTTATTTCCTTTTAACATTGTAACATTGTTACAATTTTATACGCGCACAGGCGGGCGCGCTCGAGGGGTTGAACGCCGCATAAGGTCGGCACATTTATGTGATAACGATAGGAAATAAAAAATACTGATCGTAAAATTTCATTGACCGCCTATAAAAATATTGAAGACGAACTGAATGGGGTCTTGCCCTGAATTCTAACGAACGCCGCGCCGTGCCGTAACGAAGTGTTTTCCACTTTTCCAAGGCGCAACCCGCAAGCTCGATCAAATTATTCGTCGATTTAAAGATCCCCGTTTATACAAGGCGAGTATTTACAAAGTGTCAAGTTTGAACAATGTAAATTATAAACCGCGACGCGACGGGTTATTCTATTGTTTGCAAGTTCGAAGCGCTCCGTAGTAATAGTACGAGGGGCTTATTGTGATTGTGAGGTGTTTTATCTATCTACGTGGTCCAATTTATGAGGTACTTACCTGAAACTCGTACGGTCATTACTACAAACTGAACCAATTAATTGATTGTGAGGCGAACTGAACTCTGCATGTGGTAGACGTACCAATGCTTGACATCAATTACATGACATTAGCAATAAGTTTATTTAATAGAATTAAGTTTTGTGAATGCTCTGGGAGAATTAAATTTAGATCTGCATAGTTAATACTATACATTAGAAGCAAATCTAATACTGGATAGTGAATGATTGAATTTTTAAGAAGTTGTGTTGCAAGTTAAAACAAAATATTAGGTGATAGGGAGACGTTTTTCTTTATGCTTTCACACTTTCATTATTGTGAAATTCCCCCCCCCACGTTTGATGTCTTCCCAAACATTTCCCTCTTCTCCTCCTTCTATTATTTTGATGAATGTGCCATTGTCAGCTCATTGAATGTAATCGTTTCATCTTCTTTTCACTTATTAATTTTGGAAGCAAGCAGTTTTTGTTTTCGTAAAAAAACCTCGTTAACACTTAAATTTAACGTATCGTACAATATTGCTTCTCCTTCACTTCTTCTTCTCATTCCTTTATTTAGAATTTTAGGTGATGGGGACACATTTTTTTTTACGCTTTCACGCTTTATTGTGAAATTCCAAATTTACTTTCACTCAGTTTGAGGTCGTCCCAATCCTCCTCTTCTCCTCCTTCTTATATTATCTTGATGAGTCTGCCATTGCCAGCTCGTTGAACGTGATCGTTTCATCTTTGTCTTCCTATCATTTAATCACTTCGGAGAAAGCTGGTTTTGTCTTTGCGTTTTCTCAATATTAAAGCGTTTCCTTTAAAGTGGAGTTCCAGTTCCGTTTGAGGACTTTTCAAGTTGGCCGTGATTACTTCGCCCTCTTGGTCCTTCGTTGGTTTTCTGGGTTTCCATTCTCCTATTATTGATTCTCTGAACGTGATCCTTTCATCTTCGTCTTCTCATTTTCCATAATGTGGAGTTCCATTTGGTATGAGGTCTTCTCAGGTTCACATAGGATTGTGGTTTGTAGGTTTCTTTAAATGGATTAATCTTTCCATTCTCTTTCTTCCCTTTTTTTTATAGTTTATAGGTGTGCCCGTTAATGTGAAGTATCAGTCTTCCTCATTCACCTTGTGTGAGGTCTTCCTCAGATTCTCCAGTAAAGTTGCAGTGTATTGATCAATTTGCCCCCACTCCTTGGATGTTATCACTTAATCCTCTTCGTCTTCTTCTCATTCTTTTATTGAGGAAGAAAGCTGGTTGTCTTTACATTTTCTGGATATTAAAAAGTGCTTCATTCATGTGATTGTGGAGCTCCTGCTTCCATTCACTTCATAATCCCCAACTATCACAAAAAGTTTGTCTTTCTGATCTATTTGATCAACAAAATACTCACGTTCTATATTTAATATTTCGCTGTAAAAGTAAAATTGCTCTCATGTATATTAAGAGCAATCCAATTAATATTCTGCCGTTTTTTTTTCTACGAAATGAAAAAAAAAAGCGTGCGCAATATAAGTGGCCAAGGGTTTTTAATCTAGTGTTACTAATTCGCCGAAATTAATTTCTAAAAAACGTTTAATAAAAAAGAAGCGCGAGGAGACGGTAAAGGAGAAAGGGGGGCGAATTCCTTTGTCCAATAACTCGCTTTCATAAAACTGTTCCATTTATGAATTGTTTCGCGTTTTCGGGGGGTGTAAAGTGCTCGAGTATGAAACGGCCGGCGCGGCGCGAGATAGTGAAAAAGAATTATTCGTCCATAAATTCTGTGACTTACTTTTTTCTCGAACAAATAAAAACGTATCCGCGTGAAGCACACGCCCGCAAAACGAACTAAAAAGAACCGAACTGCTAATCTACGTACCCCATTTTTCAAGTGCATTTGCCACTAAAAGCGCACCGAAATTAATAAACTAAAAAAACGGTTTTTTTTCTTCAAGTTCACGACCGTAACATAAAAGTTAGATCCAAGGTAGCAGAACGCTAATTACTTTCTTAGTTAAATACGAATTAATTAAAATCAACACGTGTGAAGTGAGTCTCATTTGTCTCGAGCCTCCTAGGAACCTACCGCTATTTAACTAATTAAATTCAATCATGCATTAAGTATAATTACAATTAAGTCGAAATCACTTTGTTTTAATGTAATTAGTACTTAAAGCGAATGACAACGGATGAACTTTATATCACCTAAATCATCAGCGAATTTAATTCGAATTGTGCTTACCTACTTGTTTATTTAATGTTGAAATCTAACGCATTAATAACAACAAGAAAATCTCATATTTAATTAAAATAAGATTATGAATATTATAGCTACACTCTGAATACAATTTGATTGGAAAACGGGCAACATAAGATCGTGACTTTCGGCCTTCACCTTTGTCTTTTTTTTACAAAACCAGGTTACCGTTTAAAAAATATAATTATTGCTAGTATTTCGGGTCACCCTGTATTGTGTGGGAACCAAAATACGTTATTTGTTTTATTTTCGTTTCACCAGATTTCAAAATATTGCACAACTAGACAAAAGCCATAACCTACGCTACATGGAAATGCTCTATTTCACTCACTCCCCTACGTAATTCGACTGTCATCTCTTAACAACTCCCCTTGCTGTGTTTGTTCGTCAATCCGAAGCCTGTACGAACGGGTAGTATTTCTGCTCCTCGCCTAAAGTGCACGTCGTTTTGTGCTGTGCTGTTCAGCCATTGTGTGAATTTTTCAGATTGATTTGTCTGATTGAATGGTGAACGGAAGATTCTTAAACCGTGATCTGAGAATGTCATTCTAGGCGACCCAAAGTATTCGTGTATGCTTTCCGAAGCCTGACCTCAACAAGAAGTCAGTTATTTATATAAGCGAATTCTGTACGCAATTCAGGCTGTAACGTTGTTTTCGATATTTGTATTAGGCTTTTTGTTGGAGACTTTTTCCGGACATTTTATCGGAGCTGTTATTTGGGGCCACTTTACTGGTTTAGATGATACCGGTGTAGAAAAACCCATCTCGGGGACGCACTGACGTCACGTCCCTCCACCATACGTTGATAGTTGGAGGACCCCCTCGACATTTTGACAGTCGATGCAAAGGCAGAGTAGATCCTATTTAGATTATTTCAAATAAAATGATTGCGTTGAATTAAAATAAGCAACATTGCTTGCGCGAAGTTAACTTTAATTAGCGTTGATATTTATTGTCTTTGTGAACGAAAAGCGGATCCATGTTTCGTGTTTCATTTCAACTTAACTTAACGTATTACGTTGTTCATAGTTAACGTGCGTTTAATTTAGACCTGTAGGGGTTATTAATGTATCCTTTTGATGCACAAGTAAAGACAAGTGTGCTAGAACTGGTGACTTATTTATTTTTAATTTCTGCCCTTTGCTTCGGGGTTACGTATGACCTCCACCCGTTGAGTTTATCCGGCGATTTGGGACGAACTTAATTGCCCGCTCAAGATTTGCGGCCTTCAGGTAGGTAGCAACCAATTTACGTAAACTTCTTTATGCTCTTCTTCATCATGTGCTTCATACTTTACAGTGTGATAGTTTAGATGGTAAAACAGTATTTTCTCTTTCCTGGAAGTCGAGAAGGAAGAGTTTAATACAACCCACGACCTAAGGAAAGGGCGACCCTCAAAGAAGCAAATGATTCTCTCTCTGGTGGAATGCAAGAAAGTCGTCATCAATTACTGCGATTAATTAATTGATGAGAACTAATAGAATCTGAAGTTGTAACAAATCCTTGATAGGTGCTAATGAAGTATTCTTAATTTCGTGAGAGTATGAGCTGAAGCATTACCTCTGATACAAGTAGCCATATGAAAAAAAAAGGATTATCATTAAAGGGCCGTGTTAGAAGAGGACCTACGAGGAAGAAGACGAGTACGGAAACTAAAATGGAGACGTGCCGGCCATATACCCTTATCAAAAAGCTTGTGATAGATTTATGGCGGATTTCACAAACGTTACTTAAATTTAATCATCCGTTAAAAGTAAACGTTGCCATGGTTACATGTGTTGAAGGTATAGGAATGATTATTCTTAATCGATGATTAAAGTTAAGTAACGTTTGTGAAATCCAGCATTAGGGTTCTCTTGGCTATCTAACTACAGAATAGACTTTCCAGAAGAAAAGATGCTATGGAAGTCACTAAGATTGTTTTCTGAGGATAACTTGGATGTGATGAGGACTAAAGTATATGCCAAGCCAAAAGAGGATGATGATATGTTATCTAGGTAACAGATGATTGGGTGGATTGTACGTGTTACGTTACTTCATTTTGATCACAATTGAATACTGTTTGTTCTCAAAATCAACAAGAAATATATTTTGGGATTTTATAACAATCTAAAGGATATAAAATTGTTTACAAAACAATGTAATAAACGTCCTGAAATTTAGGGAGATTAGGATTAGACCATAACATAACTGTGTAGGTCTGATGGTGATCTAATGATGTCGTTCAAAAGTGTATATTCTCGTATTTTATGGACGTCCTCTGTTTAATGTCTCCATTTGATAGGACGCCATTTGCGTCTACTGGATAAACAAATAGTAAAATCGGGATTAAATTACAAGATTTCGTTGGAATTCAGCCGGAGAAAGCCGAGAGAGCGTATAAATTTCCTCAGTGTAATATAAGGCACGGCAGACTCGAAATCGGTTTACGTGCGCATTGTAAATACAGTTGGGAAATAGATGTAAACTAAGTAAGTGGCTATTGTAGCGTGCAGACCGCTGATCCGGTATATTTGATTGTCGTATATAATATTCCCTTTACCTTTGCCGGAGCAAAACTCTCGAGCTCGCTTTTCGCATCGTACAAATACGGGCCGGATTGCAGTTGCGGAAGCCGGCGAATATCTTCATTAATTATCAATAGGAACTTCCCTAATTAAATTTCATTTGCATAAATTTTACGCCATCCAGATCCGTAAGTCAAATGTCATAATTACGGGAGATTTAATTTGGTCGCACAATCAATTCGACCTGTGCTAATTGGAGCTATTTGTACACTAAATAAATACAAATCGCAATTAGGAAAGTCTTTAGTAATTCATCGGACAAGTTTCGGATTTACGGAGGGGTTTCGTTTCAAAACAAATTTATTCCCTTTGAACATCAATACTAAGACTAACAACACAATCCTGAAACATCTTTTAACTTTTGACTCGGCTTTCATAAAGAGAAGGAGAAAAAAGGAACAATGAGCATTTTTATTTAAGAACTTGTAGTTCCATTTAACAGTTTGTAATTTTGAAAAAGTTCCATCACTAAAAAGGAATAAAATGCTGAAGTAATTGCAGATGGTTCTCACATTGAACGATTTTAAAATCAACATTGGAGGAAGGACCCCAAATACTGGATGGTTTATTCTTGGCAGGTTTCGAAGACCTTTCGAACAGTGAAAAAAGTGGGACATCTCGCTAGGTACAACTTAAATCCCAAATATTTCATCGTGTTAAAGTACTTGGAGACACCCCCAAGTGTTGCAACATTTCAGAAGAACAGGAGACGAAGAACTTGGAGCAGTCCAAAGTGTGTAAGGTTTTAAAGATTTCCCAATCAGTGAAAGAAACGGGCAGATCGCCAGGTATAGCTTCGATTCATAAACTTTTGAGCATACCCAAAGGTAACCATGTGATGGGGTCCATCTTCGAATATTGACTCGATCTGAGAAAAACGTGAGGCACATGTGTGGTCAGGAGACTGTTCTGGAATTATAGCGAACCGAGCTTTAACGACGATTTTGTATTATATTTATAACATAAAGAAGTTATTCAGTATGTCATTAGCCGTTCGTAAGTGATCAAGCGGAAGGACATGTTTTTAAAAACGTGCGCTTTGAAGTAATTCCGTTTTTATTCCTTCCGTCGCAGTAATAATATAGATTCTCGCAAATATGAAATCGCGTTCATTAAAAATAAATCGCCCTAATGCATTTATTTGCCAAAAAAGAACATCTCATGGGCGGTGTCGTAAATCAAATTTTTCCAGACTAACCGTTTCCTTCCGTTGCGCTCGCGCGAGCGGAAAATTATCGACATTTATTTCAGCGTTTAGAGGTATCTGCATATTTATGTACACACAGAACGAGGAGGAGGCAGAATTACATCTGCCCACCTTTAGTACATAAATGAAAATATTTAATAAGTTTCTCGCCATTCGGAAACTTTTCGTTGTTTCTTGCACGAATTTGTTCAATTCTTGAATATTCCGCTAATAAAGGCGGTTCATATTTGTTTGATTTATTTTTCGATGTCGTCAGAAGGTTGGCCCCATGCTTGGAGAATTGATTGCTTGTGACCGCACAATCGTGCCGGTGTAGTTAACCGAGGGTGTCCGGATATCAGCTCCTCGTGAACAATCCGAACCGATTACTCCTCGGAACTGTCATTACCAGATGTCGAACGCAGCACCCGCTACCGTTTCTACATAATGGTGCACTCGCCCGCTTCGCATCTCTTTCAAAACATAACACCTTATTACCGGAATAGTACACTTATCGGATCTGTTTTCTCTCACCATGAGATAGGAATCGATCCCATATAGTTTTATTTTACGACTTTCCTTTCAGGCGCATTCACGATTCATAAACTTTGCCCCCGGTCACATATTAAAATTGGGTCAGAAATACATAGCCTTTCATTTAATATTAATCACACATCAAAATAGAACGTGGAAATTTAGAAACTCGATCAAATACGTGCTGTGCTTATTTTCATTTAATATAACATTAATTATTTTTGGGAGTTTGTTGTTTCACCCTGGTGGATAGGCCACCCACATACCAGAGGTGAATAACCCCCACGACTAGATGTTTACGGGGCATTTCTAGTTGGTACCAGAGTGTTCGAGCAAGGATTCATCTTTAAACAACGTCGAGTGCGATTAACAGAACGAAAAAAGGCGAATGTTAAAGTGTTATAAGATATTCGCATCCACTGTCTGATTGCCGGAGAAAACTCGAGGCATCGAAGAGACGCGTCCCGGAAAACATATCGTCGGCGCTGTGGGAAATGATCGAAAATAATGGTACTAATTAATTACTATAAAACAGGCCGTTTGTTTGCCGGCGAACGTGTGTCAGGTTGGCTGTTCCTTAAACAAAGATAAATCTTTGCTGCATACAAATGGCTGTAGGTTGTGTACGTGCCGGTGGTAATGTAAGTGCAGGGGAAAGCCGATATGACTTGATATAAATTGCACCGCGCAAACTGAAACAATAAACCGAAGTTTGACTTACGTGGATTTCAGGCAATACCTTATGGCGGTAATGCAAGTACTTTTTAGCAATGTAGGGACTAAATTATGAGCTAACTCATAGGTGCAAAATGATCACAAAAAAATCCAAAACTGGCGTTTTGGGGGGAAAATCTTTGCTTTGATAATATCATAACGTAAATCTATAGTTGTCCCTTGTTAAATAAAACTGAAGTGTTTATGAAAACAAAGTGGGGAAAAGGAGAGAAGCAAAGGCAGAGAAGTGGAAAATGATAAATTTATGGCTAATTGCTGGAGATAAATTGCACTCTGTCGATTTAAAGTGTTTTAACGCTTGCGAAAGAATCCTGCCGAGAAATTCGCTGGTAAATTCTTTAGAATCGTTAATGGTGCAACTAATTGGGTTGTTTCTCATCTAGGTTTTTTCATTTGCTTTTCCACTTTTCGTACATACTCCTGTGATATCTAGATCATAGTATTTTCTTCGACTCTACATTTGTTGAAGCCACACACATTTACTGACAGTTTAGCGTTATGTTCTCACGGTTTAAATATTTTTGTTTCCATTTCTTTTGAAATTTATTTCTTTATCTCTTCCTTTTATTCATTTATCTCTGTTTGAAATTTAATTATTGTTGTTCGGGGTTCTTCCTTTGACGACTTCCGCAATTTCTTTGTCGTGTTAATTTTTCGCAAAATCAGTTCAAATATTTACTAAGACAAATTTTTCGCAAAATCGCTTTTAAAAATGTTACTTACTCGCTTGTCACTTTCACTATAGAGTTCCATCGTGTGAATTACTGGATTCCGTATGAAATACTGTTTTTTTCGAATTCCCTGCGTAGTCTATTTATTGTTTAATGGCCTGTACCCTCGCGCAGTAGCGAAACAGCGCCCTCACTCGGTTACTTTTTCAACTTTTTACTATTTTTAAGTAAAATTTTCCTATCATATTTCTCGCCCTAATTTCTATGTATTTAGGCACTTTCTAAAAAATCTAAATAATTTCTTCACAAGAAAAGGTTTACTCGAAATGAACTTTTCTAAAGAAATTTACGAAGATAAATTTAGTGCAACATAACCTCACTTTTTCAATCGTTCTGTCATTCCTAACTGTATTTCCAACAACGTTTGGTAATCTAAACCAACATCCTGGGCCACGGTTAACTTTGCCGCCCGTACTCTTCTGCCATCCTCGAGGTAAACGAGCCTTCTTTTCTTCTTCCTGGTTGTTGTTGTTGTTGCAATGAGCCAGAAGCGTGCAGTGCAGGGATGTCACGGTCTTTCATGTATTTGGCCAGATATCTAACGAATTCGTTCCAGCTGTCCTTTGGCTTGGAGATATTACTATCCATCGCCTCCATGGCTTGCTTTAACGTAATGATGGTAATTCCCGTGCATGATTTATGTGTTCGAGAACAACTCTTTGTGCTTGTTGTCTCGTTTTCAGGTGAGTGTATTATTGTGTATTTTTGTGTTTTTTTAGGCCTGGTTCATTAACACCGCAGTACGCAGACAGCGTGGCACTCGAAACCGAATTTTGCTTGGCCAAGTAAAATCGTAGAGCTTTGTGGAACTATTCACTCTTTCGTCGGGCCGATCTTTCCCCCTGGTAGGTCACCATAAGCTGGAGGAACGTGAGTCACTTGTTGAGTTACTGATCTGGTGAGGTTATACAGATTATTTCTTTGTGAATCCTTGATTCATTTCGCTTTCACATATTATTTTCAGCTCTAACGAATCAGTTTACATTTGCCCTTAACTACTGTCAATAAATTGTTATTATTTAAATTAAATTAAACGAGTGTGCCCTACTGTGAATAGCATCGGATCAATGCTGCACTGAAACCCACCTTGTCAAGATTAACTAGCTCGAGCAGGAGGGTGCAAATCGCAACCTTACCAATTGCTTCTGCCCTCAGATACCTACACCGGGCGCAGGTAAGTTTGGGTGGTAGTGCAAGAAATCGGAATTCTGTACAAAAATTCATTATTTTAAAATTGAATAAAATTGAAATGTGTGAGTCTGAATCCACGTAAACAAAGAGGCCTATTTATTATTCAAGTTAAAATAAAAAATGTGACATTACACAATAATTTGTGCAAACCGCGGGCGCGGTTTCAAAACAACGGGAGCCTTGTATATCGTCGTAAATATTCTAAGAAAATATTACTCTTTTCGCCACATCACAATTTCAGACGCAAATCTTGAAGAAAATGCTGATATCACATACATGTACACCTGCATCGCTTGAGTAGGGCGTAATAAGAAGAAAAACCAACATTATGGACAGTTGCACGACATCTATCGATGAAAATATTTCGTTCGGAAGCTATGCGGATGTTACGGGTGGTGACATTTTACTCCTTTTAGAGACGCCGCACAGATTATTTAAATATTGTGATCTCAAAGAAGGGTCAGTTCCTGTCGAGTTTTTTAAGGTAGTTTCGATCCTAACCATTCCGCGTGTTTGTTCTCGTCGCGAATGTTCCTTCTTCGTGAAATAATCCCTACTTTTATTTTTATTCCGTAGAAGAGAAATAATTCTTGTCGCGATGGCTTTACGTCTTTGAAATTAAAATTGAAGTGTGCCAATAATTTGGGATTACGGAAAGAATAAACAGACTCTACGTTTGGTGAACTAAAATCTGCTTAGAATTCTGAAATTAGCGAAAGCTTTAAATATGGTACAGAATACTGTTTCTTCTCTCTTCGAATTAAGTTTGACTACGTCGTTTGTACCTTCATTATTTTCTGTCCCAGTTTTTTTAAATATTTGGATTTTCTTTTTGATATTATTTTTCTTCTATAAATTTATTTAACTTATGTAAATTTAATTGAATGAGTGTTTCATGGCGTACAAAATCTCGTGAGACATAAAAAGGTAGGAGTTGGAAATTTCGTCAATTCCGAAATTATACGAGGGCCAATCTACAATTATTGAGAATAAAAAAATCTGGTGGGCCGTGCAAAATAAAAACAGTTTTTATTAAATAGCGCATTGTGTTAGCTGTCATTTGTGATTTTGTCTGTTGAACTCAAGAGAATATTATTCGAGACAGAAACCGCTAAAGTGGTAGAAAACATGGAATTATAACGAGAACACTTTCGAGTAATGATATTCTACGTTTTTAAAAGAGGCTTAAGTCCATATGAGTGTGGAAACAGTTTGAAGTTGGCTTTTGGTGATCTCAGCCCTTCCTTACCCACGATGTATAGATGGTTTAAAGAATTTGGATGAGGTTGCAACTCTGTTACACACGGAAAAGGGACAGGACCTCCTTTTACTGTCGTAAACGAAGAAAATATTGCCGCTGTTAAAAGGATGATCGAAGAGGACATCAGAACTACCTACGTTATGATAGAGTCTAGTCTCAAAATTGAATCCGCAGCATCATTTTTTAATTATTAATTTTAGTAATTTTAAAATTATAAAGTCAAATACATATGCATATAAATATTTGTATCATCGGTCCTCTTGTTGGCACTCTTCTTTCTGTTTCTGGTTCTGGTTCTCCAGCAGTTCTCATCATTTCACATGGCGAAACGTCTGGACTCTTCCACAGTTCCTTTATGAAGTTCACAAAGTGGTTTTACTTTTACCTCTTCTATTTCTGATTCTTGATCTTCTTGACGAAGACGGTTTCCGGTCGTGTTTCTTTCCGTTTTCCTCCCGATTCAGTGAGAACTATAACACACGAACACTTAATTTAAAAACTACCAAAGAAAGGGAGCCTTGTTGCATCAGCGCATACAGCAGCGATAACCCTTCAGTATTTAGCTGAAAATAAAATCAAAATAATAGAGCATCCTCCATACTCACTATGTCTCGCAATGTGTGACTTTTGGCTATTTTTTGCACTCAAAAAACATTTGCGAGGGAGAAGATTTCATTCGGAAGAAGAGCTGTTAGATCTTATTTTGATGACATCCCTAAAACGCCTGGAAGGAGCGAACTGTTAGATGTGTTATAGTGGACGGCAACTACTTTGAACACATTTAAAAATTTGCATTGATTTCTTTATTCTCAATAATTGTAGCTTGGCCCTCGTACACGGGCCAAAATATCACTCCACATAAAAAGGGGGTAAAAGTGATTCCTGGCTACAAACAAAGGAATTGCGACTTGGGTCGTTTATGGTTTGACAAAAATTTGGTGAAAAAAGTGAAAGAAAAGGAAACGTTTGTTATGTAAATTTTTATATGAAATTAGTGAATTTTGGACTTCGATATCTGAATCTCCTGTTCCCCCTCGTCTGGTATCTACTAGTAAAAAATCTTTACAACGCCGTTCGATCGTTACAGTAGCACTCTTGCTACAAAGGATTTATAGAAAGAAATAAGTGTTGAAGCTTCTCTCTTTAACTCTCATAAGAGTAAAAAAGTATCTAAAGAGCTTTTCAGAATCATAGACTTGGATTCTTCCAAAGCTTTGAGCCTGTAGACTTGCAGCGCTATATCTATAGGCATATAATAGGTACATAGCCACTAAGGTCCTTACCAAATTTGGGACAATTCATACGGGATTTGGTTCAAAAACTTAAAACACGGGAAATACGAGTTCTAACTAAATTGGAATAACTTTGGCCTTTGCCCAACTAATTTTGAAAAAATGAAAAAGTTTCTAAATGTTAATGTACCATTGATGCATACATAGATCTGGATGTTGTTATCATGAAGAGTCTGAAACAAATGGCTTTTATTTTGTGAAAAACAAAAAGGATCAAGAAAAATATTTACGTAGCTGAGGAAACACGACGGGCCGTTAGGGCTGAAAAAAAAGGAAACTCAGGTCCTCGCGCGAGCACAATTTTTCAGACATTTTCCGGCCGTTGTGCATATATTTCGCCATAAATAAATCGCGACCATTATCGAAATCGCAGGCGAATATGCAAGCAACCGCTTGTTCGTGCACGTGCTTCGCGCCGATGGATTTCTGTAAAGACGATGTACGTGCGATAACGGCACTCTGCCTACTACCGGAGTTTGAACGCGACACACGACGCCCGTGATCTACGACACTTCGCAAAATAAAACGTATCAACAACAAAGCCCCGGCCGAAAATTTTATCGCAAGTAAATTGTTCTATTTTGCCGATAAGGCCCACGCCTGAGGAGCTGAATTATTGGGAGTTAATGAGGCGGGCGAGCGATTTAATTTTGAAATGGCCGCGCCGTGACGATCCGGAGCTTTCCGTTTATTAATACCGCCCGTAAAAATATTATTGCAGCTTTACGGCGTTTCCACGCAACATGTTCCTCGGATATATTTTTTGGTCGACTTATCTACTCGCTAACGACACCGCCAGTGGCTTTTGTGCTCTCTTAATGACGATGTTTTTATTTTCTTCAAGTGCCTATGGCAAAGTGGTAAACAAACTTTAACAAGGATTTATGTGATGAAATCTTCAAATTGATGAGCGTTTGGCGTGACGAGATATTGACGTAGACAATGGGGGGTATAAGCGAAGGCCAAGTGGAGATTGAGTCTCTCAAGGGATTGCGCATGGCGCAACATACATGTACCCGGGGAATAACTTGTTCTTAATGAAGTACAAGGAGAATGAATTCTGCACGAAATACTATGTTACGTCACCTTCTGGTTTTACATACTCCTACTGTTCCACTTAAGCAAACAAAGCGATACTGCGAATTTGACTCTCAGTAATTTTTTTTTAGAGAAGACAGAAAGGAAAAGAGATGGCACAAAATATAAAAGATTCAACAAAAAAAAGTATTTTAAGAGGAATCGGTGTACATTGCGGCATTTGCATGTAAAATAAATTAATACATATACTCACTGGAGAAATTTTTATCCAAAATGGGTTTCCAGTTATCCCTTTGATTAAAACAGCCCACTGTAGATCCATGGACTACTGACACCAATTTTTATAAGCTTCCTGACGAAAACAACTAAACATGTGGGTGTGTGTATATAGAACCATGGTTCTAACTTTCCTGACGCAAACAACTAACCATGTGGGTGTGTGTACAAGTATGACGACCGTGGCTTCACTTGCTTGTGTACTATCGCGGCGTTATAATTTCGCACGTAAATATGGCTTTCTTTGAGGTCTTATCAAAAATAATCATTTTAAACGTCAGATTTCAAATATAATGCTAAATTTACAGTTGGTTCTTGTCCGATGAAATTTGTATCACAAAATCTTCTAAGCGGACACTAAATCGCGCAACTATACACTTTACGTTTCGCAGTCGAACAAATAAACAAGGTTAGACAACCTTGTTTATTTTGACAACATAATTTTCACTTCTGACGAAGCAGTCGAACGACTGCGAAACGTAAAGTGTATAGTTGCGCGATTTAGTGTCCGCTTAGAAGATTTTGTGATATAATGCTAAAGTTATAGCTAGCAACACAATGCCAAATCACGTGCTTTCTGAAGGAGAGGAGGGTTTTGCAATTGCAAAATTAGAAGACGGTTGGTCGCTATTTTTATTCTATTATTTCAGTTCTAAAACTTTATTATCTTGCTGTTCTTAAAATATAACCAAACAATCTGACTTTTGGTTAAATGTCTTTAGGTCAAATTGAGGAAAGAGCTTGTTCTACAAAACTATAATCACATAATTTAGAGAAATTCTGGCTACTTGATAAAAAACCGTGCGAAATTTTAAAGCCGCGATGGTACGTATCCCCTCCTTACTTTTTGTAACCTCACAGTAACAAAAACACCCTCCGAAGAACAGCATTCGAGGAAAAGAAAATCATCAATTACAACTAAAGACCAAAAAAATTAAAAAGAAAAGTGGCCAGGGGATAGACAGACCTAAGTGAAGGAGTAACAGATGTGACGACAAAGAGAATGAAAATATCACTAACAACTGATTTCGAAGACGGCAAGACAGAAGCAAATGCTGAAGACAGTTGAAATTAATACGTTAGGGTTAATAATGGGAAGCCAGGTTTGCCTGACATAAACAACTAAACGTGTGGGTGTCCAAATATGGCAACCATGGCTTCACTTGCTTGTGTATATGTTTCCTCTTTACTTCTTATAAGCTCACAATAGAAAAGCACCTTCAAAAGAATAGCAGACGAAGAAAAAATCATCAATTATTACAACTAAAGGCCAAAAAATAAAAAAAAAGTGACCAGGAGATAAGTAGAGTATTTCAGAGAAGAAGTAAGAAATGCGGTGATGAAGAGAGTTAGAATATCACCAACAATTGATTTCGAAGACGGCAAGGAAAAAACAAGTGATGAAAACTGTTGAAATGAATACGTTAGTGTTAATAATAGGCGGATAGATTAAGGAATAGAACAGAGGTAGATACAAACATATTAAAGTAGGCAAGGATCAAAAAATTGTGGCCAGATGGATGTCTCCCAGGATAAAAATAAGGTCCGGTATTTCTGTTATAGTTTAATTTTTATTTTTAGTTTATAAACTGAAGACTAAAGTTAAACTGTGACTGAAATACCAGGCCTAAGTGGATTAAAATGGACAATATTAAGGAGTACTTCATAAACATGGAAATCTTAAGAAGCAAGCAACATACTTAATTAAAGAAGTAATAATAATAATAATAATGATAACACACACCAGAGTGGATCCCTATGCTCCGTCCTTGACCTATTTCTAAGTGGTTGCTTGATTAATATTTTTGACAGATAGTTAACTGACATTTGTAGATCATATCTACAAAATATGAACTTTGTATCTCAAAGCGTTGTTGTGCTGTGGCTAATTCTTGAACTGTGTGTCGTGATTGTTCATAAAAATAGATCCTGTAGAACAAAGAGCCGTAATAAAATACCCCCAGAAACAGGGCATGACACCGACTCAAATTCATGAAGACATTGTGACAACTATTGGGGAGTCTGCAGTTTCTTATGACGTAGTCAAACGCTGCGGAATGCGGAAGAATATCCTGTGAAAACCAACATGCCGGTGGCCCTCCCATAACGGTAACAACAGAAAAAAACATTAAAAAGGTACACGATATAGTACTGCGAGACCGACGAGTACACATCAGGGACATTGTGGAAGATACTGGCTTATCATATCATGTGGTGCACCACGTATTGACTAAAGAATTAGATATGAAAAAGATGAGTGCAAGATGGGTGCCCCGAATGAAACCATTGACCAAAAAAGAAATCGGGTGTTGACTTGTGAGCGTCTTTTGGAAAGGTACCAAGCAAACAAAGAGAACTTTCTTAGTCGATATGTGACCATGGACGAGTCATGGGTGCACCACTATGATCCCGAGATCAAAGCGCAAGCTGTAGAGAGGTGGTTTGCAGAGGTAGGACAAAAATTTTTCCAGGAGGCTGTTGAGATGTTGGAGCACCGATGGACCAAGTGCATTAGTGTAGAGGGAGACTATGTCGAAAGATAAAAAATATAATGCCACTGTAGTTTTACTGTAAGGGGGTTAGGGGTGCAGCATATGGATCCACCCTCGTAAAATCCAAAGAAAAAAACAGGTAGAAGATAGTTACAATTATCTAATGTGTTAAAGGGTTGTATTCAGATTGTACGTGTATCTATAGACTCGTGTTTTTAAATACGACCATACAACTTAAAATTAACAAGAGATGCTCTCCATGGAAGAGAAAAAAAAATAGCAAAACGGGAAAATAATAAAGTGAAGAAGATGAAAGTGAAAGAAGGAAAATTTTTATACAAATACTTAAGTAACTATAACTGGGAATTAAATAACATGACACGCAGACAAGATTTAAATGCATGTACTGAAAGTTGTTTAATATTAAAAGGTGACGCATTGTACATTCGTGAAATATTGGAAGAAAAAGAGGGTGGTTCTATGATGAGGAGGTGTAATGTAATGACGATGCCTATTGTTGATGTTGTGTATGTAGATGCGAACGAAAAAAAATTTAATATTATAAAGATAAGGAGAGGTTTTACATAATAAAAGTTTATGATAAAAGCAGTACTCGTGTAAATGTAACTTGTGACGATTTTCCATATATGCAACCAGTTCAGGAATGGACGTTCATGAGAGTTTCCCTGCACTCATCTAATTCCATAAATCAGTCGAATACAATCTTGAATCTGAATCTTCTGTATTCTATTACCGGTTAATCTATCCAAACAAGGGCAAAGATAGTGTCGCAGAAATTAAAATTTGGCTAATGTAAAATGTAACTAAAGCATCGTTTGTAACTAAAGCATTGTTTGTCTGCATCGTTCAGATGAAAAGCGTTTATTTTGAGTAGTAAGTAGAAGATTTAATTTATATAATTCTTCCCCATATGCAATAAAATCTTTGGAAGCAAAAGTAAACTTGATTTTAATGTAATTAATTATTTTTTTTATGCTTGAATTGGCTTCCGGTTGGAACCGCGTCACATTGACTTCTTCTACTGCCGACGCGACGTTTCGTTCTCCATTGCAGAATAACTTCCTCAGGGCTGCTGCTACTGCTGGTGTTGCTGCTATTTCTCGTTAGTCGTTGAGACTAAATTCTTTACAGGTCAGATGAAAGCTTAACATCCGAGAAATTGGTAAATAAAACAATATACAAAAAAGAGAAAAATATGAAGTATTATTTAAACAATTCATTACCTCAAAATTGTTTGTTTAAAACTTAATGGAACAGTTTTGACGATCACGTTCTAGAACATGACAGAATTACAGACGAAATTTTAACGTTTCTAAACAATGCTATTAAAAATAGTTCATTACATCAACAGTTACAATAAATCATAAAATTTAAACAGTGACAAAAACATCCTTGTGTAGAGAGAAAATTACTACGAACTGAAAACAAAGTCGAGAAATGACGTTCAGATGCACATTAGGATAAGTAGATGCTGGAATATTAAACATTTGTGACGAAGATTGGAAAACGAGTGAAAAAGATTTAAAAAAAAGTTTAGAAAAGTGAAAGAAAGGTTGAAGAGATTGTCACCACTAAACAAGTGATTAAGAAAGAATATAAGAACGTAGAAATGAAAAAAGCTTCAGATATAAACAGAGAGAATATTAGAAATCTTTAATAACAAAACGACTTAACAGAAACTTGAAAAGGCAATACCAAAAAAGTAACACACAGTAGGACGTGAAGTAGAAAGTGACAGAACTTTGTAATGAGGATGAGTTTGTTTTCTAAGAGAAATTTGCAACATAATGTATTTGGTGAAAAAATAAATATAAAGACATGTACGTATAGTAGAATTCAAATCAGCGGTAGCAGAAAACCCCAAAGAAAAATATAGGAAAATTGAAGATGAATAAAAACAGAAAATCGACAAGATCGTTTACTTAGAAGAAATTGTCAACGACGAAGGGATATTAGGAGACGAAATAAAGGAGAGAACAGGATATTTAGATAATGTGTTCGAAAGAAGGAATTTCTTAAATAAATAAATAAAAACGAAAGGATAAGAAAGGTAATGAGATCAACACTAATATCCATTACTGAAATACAAACTAATAGAAACCGCGATATCAGAGATAACATGAATGGGAAGAATTAACGAACACGAAAGCAGAAAGAACAAAAGGTAACAAGTGGAAGTAAGAAGCTGGAAGAAACCAAAGAAGTTCATTGGGGTAATATCCTATTAAATAGATGAAAAGAGATTTGATTGATGCTAGACTTAAACCGAAGGATAGAAATACTTTAGAATTAAATATAAGTAAGTGTTTAAGTAAACAAGAAAAGAGACATAATAAAATCGAGCAAATTATTACCCATTTATTCAATTGTATTTTTAGTATAATTATTCAGAATTCATATTGTTTCTTTAATGTTATAAAAATAAGATGAATACGTCCCTTATGAAAATATTGATATTGTACATTTATCGTTCGAGAGTAAAAGACAGAAAGAAAGGGCAGACAAGAGATATACGAAAACATTAGACCGATTCCTGTGTTTAGATATCATTTCCTCAGAGAAAATCCCATTAGGAAGTGGACACTGCAGAGAGAGAGTAACCGTGAGAGCAAAACAGTGCGCATAACACATGGCCCCCGGGCATAAGACGACCCCAAAAGAGAATGAAATCCCAACAAAGACTATTTGCTTATTTAAGCACACAGATAGCGGGCCTAAACTCGCAGAAGTCAACCAATGGCACAAAATATCCGCGCTTTACTTTCGCTCCAGTCACCGACACGGAGCTTGCGTGCAGCGCCCGGAATTTTGATCGGACTTACCCATGCATTCCGGTCACGGACTTCACATTACATTCGAATTCTGGCAACGAATACTCATCTGTTGCAGAAATATATCAACGGAACTATATCACTGATGATATTATTGAAATTAAACGTTGCAAGCCGTTTATTTCGATGTAGAACTGCATTGTTTCAGGACGATAATTATCCTGACGTCTTTAGTACACGTTTCATGCGCCTTTATTAATTACAGTGGCCGGCGTAATGTATAACTTCTGACACAAAAACGGAGAATATTAAGCTCGGGTAAAATTGATACTGGGACGCAATAATGAAGTAATGAATGCTGCGCTGCATATAAAACAGTTATTGCACAACGTGATATAATGAAATGGAATTCCAAGTGGGACAATAAACCATACATTCTGATTAGGTACACTCCAATACAGGCAAGGACAGTGCAGTTCATTAACTAATTGACTATTTGTCTATTTAAAATAACATTA
Source organism: Dorcus hopei (assembly GCA_033060865.1). Taxonomy (NCBI): domain Eukaryota; kingdom Metazoa; phylum Arthropoda; class Insecta; order Coleoptera; family Lucanidae; genus Dorcus; species Dorcus hopei. Next base: position 34,273,483 of record CM065423.1, read on the forward strand.
ACGCTGGCTGGCAATTGAGTATTGTTTAGATTTCCGATTTTACGTGGGTGGTTTCCTTTACCTAGAAACTTGAGAATGCTTTACGCAATTTAATTTGAACCCAAATTTTGTCACCTTTGAAATACGTGTAAAATAGAAAGTTATAAGTGAGTTTCTTTACTGGAGTGAAACCAATTTTACTTTCTCTTAAGCAAGCCCCTCATTCTGCAACACTGTAAGCCATAGCTTACTTAGTTTAATCACAAATCCGAGTTGGGTGGGCTCTTAGAAGATACCCTTAAGAAAGTTCGGCTTCGTGAAAGCAAGTGTTTACCGTTATTGCTTTACATTAAAATTACCTGAAGCATCTCCAACTTCGGAAATAATTACAGCTTTAATCGCTTATCAGAAAAGCAAATAGCGCTTTAATTTTAATTCGAAGAATTTCGAAATTCATTGCGATTATAAGTAAGCCGACGCTAATAAACTGTGAGTGTCATATATGTATACGCGGGAACCTTTTCCCTTCGCTCAGTTTCAGGGAATTTAAAAGTTTCTGTATCAAAAGTTTGAATCTCTGCTTATGACGTCGTGTACAAAGTATACGCCGAAGCTTTTGTGTTTTATCCCCCGGACGAAATTCATCAAATTTAAAACAAATTTCCCCGAACAAAAAACGGAGAGATTTAGCAAATAAGAAATTAATAATTTGCATCGGCAAGTTTTTATCCGGCCCTCGGGTGATTACGAATTTATTGCCGGCAATTAAGACCGGAAATTCGGGAGTAGTTATTAATTTGAAGAACGGCACACATTCCTTGCATAAGTTGAAACAGATAATAGAAGAGCCCGGGGTATTTTCGGAGACGATAATAACAAAGTTTGTCTATTAGCGATTGCAATGAAAGATATCGAAGGCAGGCAGCTTCGTCCATCCGTTCGTTCGTTTGCTCGCGTTCTTGCAGTTTACTATCGATTCATCGTCCTCGTCGTCCGGCAAACACTTCGCCCGTCTACGTACTCAATAACTGCTTTGTTTCATCGGGCGAAATTAATGGTCCCCGGCTTTTACATTGTTTTTACAACAATGAAACAAAGCGGAATGTTATTATTTTTATAATGGGGTATTATGGAGCGCCCTAACCATTGTCGTCGTAACGTAACTACAAGTTGTTTCTGCGGAGAGAATAATGAGCTCAAATTTTAGAGGGATATTCTCGTCAGGATAATTGTATTTTATACTTCAAACGTAAATATACAAGAAACACTATGCAGTTCATTCTCGAAAATTTATGATTAATGAAAACATACAAGTTCTATAAGAGACAACCACGACATAACCCGATATTAGAATTTGCGCATTTTAAGAAAATTAACAATTGGATCTGACAAGAAAATAAGATATCAGCAATAACAAACAATATTATATTAGTCGTAGTAACTGACAGTTCGAAATCCATGCCCACGTTTAAAGAGCCAGTGGAATGCACGCAAGAGGACGAATGGAAATATAATAGAATCAGTAACTAGGGCAACCTTTATAAAGAACTAAAAACAACAAGTCTTGAAGGAGCTCAAAGAGTGGGGGAATCTGGAAGACATTATTTTAAAAAATAAATACATTCACATTGCAAACAGGGCGAAGATGTAAAGACAAATGTCAGTAATGTTGATTCAAAAAGCGGAACCACGATGGAAATAAATATTCCCAGGACTACGACGCGACGGCAAGATGTAATTAAAGTCAATACCATGTAGTTGACAGATTCAGTTAACAATTGTGTGATGGTGAGTAGCTGAGTGCGTACTGAAAGTAAAACCATAAAATATCTTCTATTTCTTAAATCTCCCACTTCAAAATGCTGTATCTTTTAAGTAATGCATTTTTGCGACAAAGCTGGTTTACTATAGACAAGAAAGACCACTTTTAGATAATAGTTAATTGATTATAGTAAAAAAATGTGAAGGCAAGTATAATCAGAATCGTTGTGGTGAAAGAGGTGACTGGCTGCTTTTCTTCTTTTTCTTCTTCTCTGTATGCTTCTGCTTCTTAAGAACTTCGGATGTATTTTCATATCGTTGTTAACACGATTTTTTTTCATGCTTTCCTGTCTATGACTAAACTTTTCATATCATTTACCGTTTTGCTTCTTTTGCTTCTCAATTCCTCTATCTTTCTCTTTCCTTCTTTTATCGACATTTCTTGCTTCACTTACTTTCTTAACCATTGCATTTTTATAGTTGTTTTCGTAAGAGAAGAGCTCTGCGTTATAAATAAAACGCGTCTGATGTTGCATCATCAGACTTAAGAATCATAACTCCGTCCTTTTTTCTCATTCACCGTTAACAAAGAAATACTTATTTAATCCTAAAGCCTTTCTACCCTTGCGGGTGTCAGGCTGATGTGAGTTGGGTTGGGTTGGGTGCTCTTTTCCAAATCTCCTTCCATTGTCTCCTATTTCGTGTTTTCTCTTGCACATCTCGCCCCTCTACTCCCCTTTTTTCAACTGCTGCTTTTACTTCTTCCGTCCAAGTTCTTCTAGGTCTCCCTTCTTGTTCTTTGTCCTTGCTTTCTTTACCACTCTATTTTTATCCATTCTCATTATACGTCCATACCATCTCAATTGTCCTTGCTCTATTATATGTTCTACTGGCTTCATTCACCGTTAACAAAGAAATACTTACTTACTTAATCCTAAAGCCTTTCTACCCTTGCGGGTGTCAGGCTGATGTGAGTTAGGTTGGGTTGAGTACTTTTTTCCAAATCTTCTTCCATTGTCTCCTATCTCGTGTTTTCTCTTCCACTTCTCGCCCCTCTACTCCCCTTTTTTCAACTGCTGCTTTTATTTCTTCCGTCCAACTTCTTCTAGGTCTCCCTTCTTTTTCTTTGTCCTTGCTTTCTTTACCACTCTATTTTCATCCATTCTCATTATATGTCCATACCATCTCAATTGTCCTTGCTCTATTATATGTTCTACTGGCTTTTTCTTCGAGTTTTCTCTGAAGGTGCTGTTTCTCATCCTGTCTTTCCTTGTTTTGCTCTCAATCTTTCTTAGGAATCTCATTTCCATACTTTGCGTCTTACTTTCTTGTTTTTCTGTTAGTGTCCATGTCTCCGAACCATACGCCAGGATTGCAATGCCAACTTTTTCAAATATATACTTTTATTTCCTTTGGTATTTCTTTCTTTCCTAAAGACTCTGTTCTTTCCTCAATTTCCTGATCTAATTTGCTTCATCTAAGTTGATTTGATGTGCCTTTTCGTTCCTTGCCACCACCATGGTTTTTGTTTTCTGCTTGTTTATTCTCATATTGTTTCTCTCCAGAGTGTCTTTGTATATTTTCACGTTTTTGTTCAGTGTTTTCTCATCTTTGGCGATTATGACTATGTCGTCTGCGTACATTACTTCCGATATTTTTATCCTTTTCATCTTCCAGTGACCGACTTCGTAACACTTTACCTGATACCTGGTGTTTTTGCTTATCTCGTCCAAGATCAACGTAAACAGCAAGGAGCTAAGTATACATCCTTGTCGTGCGCCTTTGGTGGTTTCAAACATGTGCGACTTTTCTTGTCTGACTCTTACATAGTTCTTTGTTTTCTTGTACAGTGCTTTCACTCTCTATATGCGTCGGTCTCTTAGGGTTCTCCATATATCCTCTCTCTCTCTACTCTGTCGAAAGCCTTTTCTAGATCTATGAAACAAAGATGTATCTCGCTGTCTTCTCTGATTGCCTTTTCGGCTAACTGTTTAATTGCAAAATTTGCATCCGTATTTCCCCTATTTGCTCTAAATTCCTGTTGTGAATCTTCTATTGCTGTGTTTCTGTCTTAATCTGTTTTCCAAAGAAATAATGCTGAAATAGTTGTCGGTTATAACTTCGGCGATTGATTACTCAGAGCTCAAGTTCCGTGATTTTCATATTATTAATTCGTGTTGCAACTGAGTTGCTTTCTTGGTCATTTCTTCTTGCCTTTCATTTTTCGTTTTTGTTTCTCTTGCTTTCTCAGAAATTTCATCTCTGCAGGTTTCTTTTTTATTTCCAGGATTTACTTACGTATTACAATGAAGATAGTGGAACCAGGTCGTTGTTTTTGGCGCCCCTTTTGTCGGGTGCCAATTTATGTAATGATGATTTGGTTGTAGATTCTTTGCCCCACGTTGGGCGCTAATTTATGTGGTAATGATATTAGGTTGTAGGTTCTTTGCCCCTCACTTTTATATAGCCAATTATTTATGTATTGTTATAGTAATTCTAATGTCTCAAATTTATTTCCTAATGTAGTGATTTTCATTGTGGAGTTCGTATACGAAACTTTGTACTTCTTCTTTACTCTCTCTTTTTATTGATTTCCTTTGTGTATGTGTGGTCATCATAAATACATTTTAGCATTTTGTAAGTATGTAATGTCGTTTTGACCGTTGGTGGGTGTTTTTGTCTTTTAGTACTTGGTGCTGCGTTTGTGGTCGCGGACGTATGAAGCTTCCACAGAAGGTTTTATTTTTGCCTGGAGTGTTGATGTTTTTTTTTTTTTTTAAAGATTCTGAAGGTGATACATCATCGGTGTATAGCATTCTAACTTGTAGACGATGGATGTTCTTCGTTGCGTTGCGGCAGCACGTCTGCTTGTTACGATCGCTGGAAGTACACCTTTTTACATTCATTTCGATATCACAGCAGTATGTTATTATTACATTATTGGCTATTCATATTCGGTTGGGTAAGTCTAAGTCCATTTTTGGATCTTCTTGTATTATGCTTCTTAGACACAAATGTGCTGTCGTTCTTTCTAGCTCTTGTCTTTTAATTTTTGCCCATTTTCTCCAAACCATTTATAACCATATATGCAGGTTACCTGCGTTGATTTCCAATTTCACTTTTTTCTATTTCTTCTATCCATATTCTTGCTAAATCTTCTATTTTCTAATATGATTCTACTAACAACATTACATCATCAGCATATAACAAACAATTGACTTAATTTGTGTTTTTGGTCTCATATTCTTTTTTGAAGTACATGGCTCTGTGAGTAATTTGAACTATTATACATTTTCTAAAATATGGAAATATTCAACTGAAGACGGTATTAGGTGAAGTAGTGAGGAAACTATAACCAATTCAGGCCAATTCAAATGAAGAGCAATGCCATCCATAGCCCAAATTAAATCATCAAAAAAGGTAAAGAAATTTAGACTTGAAGTTTAATATCAATTGAGTAGAGATAAAGGAAGAGGATTTAAAATAGATCTGCTTGATTGCGATAAAATCCAAAAGCGGTGCTTCAGAGAAAGTTTTAGTAAGGGTAGATAGATGATAGGAGTCAAACACGGAGACGCCTTACCTTATTTCTCTTGATTGATAATACCACTGATGACTTAATATTTCATGAGACATCAGTTATCGATGACTTTCTCAAATCACCCTTACAGACGGGGCCTCATTCTTCTTCGTCTGTCTTTATCTTCATGTTAATAAAAAGCCACAATAAAGACAAGAGAGCCAGAAATAAATAAAACGAAAGCAAACTATATGAAGTACGAGAAAAATAGAAAATAGGTTCAACTTTTGAAAAATGAGACGGAAAACAGAAACGGGAGATCTAGGTATTACGCAAATAAGTGGCCAAACAAAAACCTGAGAAGAACAATAATGGCACACAATTTTCACAAAGCCTGTAATGTCGTACGTATTAGAAAGAAAGTTCTTATCGGATTAAAAGTACAATTTAGAAAGTTTTTAAAGATGATATTAAGGAGTCGGTGTACCATGCTCAATTAGAACCGAAGGAGAAATTAATAAAAGCAAAGGAATGAAGAGAATGATAGAGAAGATGGTATCTATGAGACTAAATTATAGTAGTGGCTCAAATATTTTAAGTGTTTGATGAGGACTGGAACAGATAAATTCTAAGAGCCTCTTGTATAATTCCTTCTTTGAAATTAAATCAGAGACAAAGGCAGGTCATAAAATATGGGGTCGAATACAGTTACGTTGGACTTAAAAGCAATAAACAATAAAATTGAAGAAGAAGTTTGGTGAAATGATCGCGAATCAAATCCCATCGATTTAAATGGTTAAAAAGAATAGAAAAGGATTCACTTCTATAGCTTTGTTCTTCTTTATAATTAATAAGAAATAAAAGCTTGGTGCTAATGATGATGACGATTTACGTGACTATCAGTACAGTTTTGATTCCAGTTTATTCCCATAGCAACAATTACCAAAACAAATGTTTCTATGAGATTAAACTGAAGATTAAAGTTAAACTGTAACTGAAATACTGGGCCTAAGTTGATTTAGGCCCAGTATTTCATTCAGAGTTTAACTTTAAGCTTCGTTTTATTCCCATAGTAATTAATAATTGTAAGGACAATTGTTTCCGTAGAAGTAAAACTCTGAATGAAAGACTGGACCTTAGAATCACTTGTATCGAAGCTTCAAACACATGAACGAAACAGGATACGAGGGAGGATTTTTTAATGGAACTTTTTTAATTTAACTTCAACAATAAAACGATAATCAATGAGCTTTTATTGTTCAGTGTTTTTGGACTACGAAGTATTGTAAATAAATTAATAAAATTCTGATTCAAACCTTCATTTAGACTAAATCTGCATTACAATGTCTAGAGTGCTTGAAATTATTAAAAAAATTGAGTTAATTATCGCATAACGATGAAGCTCCTCCAATTATTAGCTTTTGAAAGTTTCGAATCGGATGGAGTTAATTTATTAAACCCGATAACTTCATAAATTAATGCAGTTGAAGGGCGGTCGGTCGGACGGACGGATGATGTACGAACTGAAATATGGTGGAGCACGTAGCCAAAAAATGCAAATTCAAATATCAAATTACATTTTAATTAAAGCGAATATGCATATGAATATATGGCTTTCAGTGCATGATCGATGTGTATCCAAATTAGTTACTATCAACTTGATGAAATTCAACCCGCGTCAGAGTGTGTCTGGAATGATTAAAATGGATGCAAACTAAAATTCGAGAGCGATTTATACGCGCAGTTGATGGCATTATTGCCGAGGTTTCGGAAAAAATCAGCGTGCGTTGTAAATGATGCAGAAAATCTAGTTAACATTTTAATTAATACTAGGATTCATCTGCTGTTGGGAAGGACAAAAGTTTGCATTCACTGTATGAGAGAATATCTAATTATTTATATGTACTCATAGTTCTGGATTATAAAAGTTAAATTTATAATAATAATTTCCTTTAGATGTAAAAAAGGAGCGATTCATTTTTTCACGAGATAAATCCATGATTATTTTCTAATTCTAAAAGAATTCTTTTTTATAAGTTGTATTATTGTTTTTGTTGAAAAGTGCGTTGCAAAACTTTACCAAATACTTAACCAAGAAAAAGTTAATATTATGGTACTCACAATCAGTATTATTGCGCTCTTAGAATTATGTAATTAAGTCACCTTAGCTTTTGAATTGCAAATTGAAAAGTAAATCACACGTAATTATCTAAACACGCTCCCCCTTTCGCATGCATATGCAAAACTACTTAATATCGCAGAGATTACTTTTCGGCGTGTCTCCTCGGAATGATTTCCACATTATGAACACCCACATTATCATGTATGAATTTTGCAGCGCGATGTTTTACCTATGTAACGCAACCCAGCAGCTGAATAATTAATTTCCCTTCACCTTTGCTGACAAAACTAGCGCAATTATTACGGCAGCTCCACGTGAAAGTTTTATCAGCATTAATTATAGCTGGCGAAATTCGCCCGAGCGATGTTTACGCTTCGGATTTCGACGTTTTTCACGTGCTTTGCAGGAAAATTTAATGATGTGATTTTTTAAATTGCCGTGTCACGCCTCGGTTGAAAGCAATGTTATTGTTCGCTGCTTCGATGTTCGAATTTCGGTGCACATTTTTAATGGTGATACCTTGACAACGTATTGTTGTGCCTAGCAGACCGTTTAAAGATGTTTTCTTCGATAACATACGTAAGCTGTTATTAGCAGCGATAAGAGCAACAACAAAAAATATATGCGCACCTAAGTATTCCAAAAAAAAAGCATCGCTTCGAATTTATTTAGTAAAAGAGCAACTTTTCCAATAGAAAACATATTAATGTTCCCAGTCAATAGATATTTTTTAGGCCATTTCTTTCAAAAGTGATGTATTTCAAACTAATAAATAAATAATTTATTGCGAAAATTTAGGAGTGAGCTTATATCATCTAAATATGTCTACTTCTAAGGTGTAAGGATCCGGAAGTGCTGTAAGGAAAATTAAGTTCTCACGTATTAATAGAAACAAAGGAGGCTGTACCTTAGAAAATGTTTATATTCAAAACGAAACGGAAATCTCTGATTGCAGAGATAAAATTCCGACGTGATCTAGTAGAAATGTGTCGAGTACAGAGTTACGCGGGAGAAAGCTTCGCTCTTATCGCAACTGACGTTAGCAGAATCAACAAGTCAGTACTTTTCTTGTAGAATCATCAAATGGAGAAGGTAGCAGCTTAACTTGCACGCGTAGCACGGGGAAATTAATGAAAACCACATCTATCTGCCATCTGGCGGCAACTACTCCTCGAATCGAAGCTTCGCGCGGGGTAGAAATTTCGAATTTAATTGACTCACGTGACGCTAGCCATCTCTTCCAAAACTTATAGAAAAAGTTTTAAAAACCGTCGCGGGGGAGAAAAACGGCAGTTCCGTCCCCGGTAAACAGTTTTCCAACTTGACTCTGAGCATTTGTTCCCGTCACTGACTTTTCTTTTCAAAGTCCGGTTTGTTTTTCGTAAAGAATCAATTAACTCCTAAAAGTTCTCTTTTGGTTTGCCAACATTTTGGGTAAGAAAAGTGAGAAATATAGTAAATTTGTCTTCAAAATTTTATCCGAAGACAGAGATTTTAAAATTTCTACCTCTTGAACTTCCCTTTTTGATCGCTTTCTTTTTACAACCCCTTCCCGTAGTGCCCTTACAAAGGTCCAAACAGAACTAACATGCGTCGTCCCTTGTGTTCTATATTGAAATGACGTTTACTAAGTACGCTTTTCATGCTATCAAAGTACATTAATGCAATACATATCAGGTTTCTAAATTGTTGTATCATTTTCTGAAACTTACAGACTACTAAGAATAAAGCATTTATACAGGGTGCTATCATACTCAAATCAGTTATTAGATGTAGCTTTTCATTGTATACAGCAAACTTTCTTCAAGCGGAGCCCCCCCTTTAGCAAGAATTTCGTTGTTAACCCCCTCCCCCCGTTCTTGCCGTACTCAACTTCATTCGTGATAAAGCAGCACGGGTAAATGACTGTTACAAACTGATTCAATTGATTTCTTTGTTGCTAGCCCCATCTATCACCAAGCAATGAAATTTGTTACTTGCGCCATCTTCTCACCAAGTCGCACAATTTCTTTGTTCTTTGTGTTTCCGAAGCTTTCCAACATGTTCGAGAGAGTGCTAGATGGCACTGGAGGCTTCTAGAAATTTCAATCTAGCTTTATACCGGGTGTGAGATAAAAAGCTTCAATGAACTCATTGGTAACAGAACCATAGTGTGTTCGTATTTATTTTTTATTGACATAACATGAACAACACATAAATAATGAAAATAAATAATTAAACAATATGTTTAACTATCTTAGCTATCGTCATCTAGGACCTTGAAAAATGGTGTCAGTGGAATTTCTTCAGAACATATTGGTTCTTATAATATTTCCTTCTCCATCACTTCAATAATTGGCTTCGAAAGTGTTGATGGAGTGTGTGTGGACTCCTTCAGGACGATTTGATTCCTGTGGTGTTCCTATTTTCCTCTCTCCAACAGCTGGCTTCAGCGATTTGATGGGTGTATTTGGAGTGCGAATGATCTCTTGACAATGGCTGCACAAAAGATATTGTAGTAATGGTGAATGCTCTTGATAATGACTGCACAAGAGACTTGAGGATGCTCTTGACAATGGCTGCACAAGAGACCTGTGGATGCTCTTGACAAGACAACTCTGTTATTTACAGTAATTCATTGATAATGAACAATGTTATGAATTATTCTTTATTATTAAAAAGTATCCTATGTTTGACATTGAAACTGTCCGCACAATATAAATTTCATTTCACATTTTGAAACCACACTTCCGTATTCGATGTAAAAACTTTGTTGTTCTACATAGTGTATATTTCATGGGAAAACATTTTCATGTATCAGGCATTAGTTTAAAGGTCAATAATTGTTTACTTTGTTTTAGTGTTTTCTGTTCCATTATTGCGAAATTTTATACGACCTGGAATATACTCAACATTCCGAATAACCTAGTAAGCTACACAACTTGCTATACGAACAAACTTCCTCATTAACCCAAACTGCACGAGCATTTAACTGGTGCTCGCGAAATTCTCCAGAATTACACGTTTTACATGATTTCTGAAATAATTTTGTTACGATTAATAGGATCGATTAATTCAATCGGTCAATTCAGTCACAGATCAAATAACATACGTTTCGTTTTTAGTTGAACACGTACCAGCATATTTTATGTACTCTTGTATTAAATCTTTTTTTTATATGAACCTTGTGCAAAAAGAAGGTAACTTATACAACAGGGGACATTTATAAAGAAGTGCAAATTACATAATTGAATGTTTTCGGCAATAGGTAGATAATATGATTAGTGAAAACTGTACGCCACACCTTGCGCTAGGCGACGCCATTGTGTGATTAGTTTCCCTCGCATTTCGCCACGCCAATTTAAAGGGACAACTGGTTTGAGGTCAGCGAAACTACTCGGCAAAGATCAAATGTGCCAGCACGAAGTGTCTTCTCTTGAAGATTACCTACTCTTTGCCTTGTGTATAGAATATATAGTGAAGTTGAGCTGGCATAGTTTCAGCGAAACAATCGGTACGTTGTATACTATTGCATTGCAACTAGTTGACATTTTTATAGTTTGAAATACAAAACACCTTGTATTTTAAGACAATTTACCTATTCTAGAAGATGTTTCTTTAAGTAACTGATTACAGAATTTCAGTCCATAATAATTAACGCTGTTTCTACTGCTTTCTAATCTGTTCAAATTTAATCTAATGTTAGAAGCATGTCTGGTATTGAAATTATAGATATCCCTATGTCTTTAAGAAAGCAAGATTTAGAATTATAGGCCAATTATTATCATCTGTAACTTTTCGCTAAGGTTCTTGAGAGTCTGCTAGTGAAATCCATTTATCATTCTGTAAAACTGTGTATAGATAATGATCAATATGGTTTGATATTACGAATCCCTGTTTATTTACTCAATATGTTTCGGAATTTGTGTACAATGAAGGCCAAGTGGATGTGATACATACAGAATTTCAAAAAGCCTGTGATAAAACAGTTACATTTCTATGGTTTTTCTAATCATTTAGTTAATTTATTTTTATCTTATCTGCTAGACAGAAGGAATACAGTTAAATTTCAAAATATTTCTTCTTATAAATATTCACCATCCACAGATGTGCCACAGGGGTCAAATCTAGGACCTCTTCTATTTTTGCTTTTTGTTGATGACATAAATAGTGTGATGTCCTGTTGTAAGTTGCTTTTGCTGATGATATGAGACACTTCTTCAAAATAGAATCAGTTTCTGACTGTCTTGTTCTTCATAATCTTCCTCTTTAATACCTAAATGCTCTGTTATTACCTTTCCAAAGTAAAAATTAGTTTTTTTTTGTTTCAATTATTATAGTTACGTTTACAGTTGAAAATTCTGTCCTCCATGTGTTGTAATGTTAATAAGATGAGTTGTATTTTGTTGTTTGGATTTTTAATCAAATTTTGAAGCAGAATTTAATCTTGGAGGTTTAATATTCAATTCGGTCTAGCTTAAAAATTTCAATTTAGAATAATTCAGTTGCCGTGTCATAGGTGACTGCGAATGAATTTAAAGTGCTTAAAACGCTGAACGCGGTAAGTAGCTTAGCACGGCCGGCTGGCGTTCAACGCAATTATAGCTAATCACTGGGAAACGCCGTAATCGCTACAAAAATATTGATGTAAGCGTGGGCATTCGCCGAAGCCGCCATCGACAAACCCCCGGCGATGCGTAGTTTATTTTATACCTACCCCCTGCACTTGCGAACACCGCCAGGATCTAAATAGATAGTTCTGCGACTGTTTAATCAACTACAACGAAGGGAATTTACGGTCCAGATAGATAATCTGCAGTGCAATTAATTATAATTACTTGGCTGTTGAGTAGTGGAGATGAAACAATGAATGTCGCCGGAATAAAATTTTAATTGGTTCTACACTTTGAAGCTAATTTTTAATTACAAGAGTTCGCAATTAAAAGAATTTAAAAGTTTCAGTATTGATTTCTTCTTCAAATTAAATTTTGAACGGCTCTTCTCGCTTATGCGAAGAGGACTCATGAATTCATCGCTTCCAAAATAAGGAAAGTTATCAAGACAATTACAGAATACATTCATTTTCCGGATTATAAGATTGAGTATACGAGTATAAGGCAACAGATATATAAGGAATATATCGTTGCATATTATTAAATAGCTGAATTGAAACTACTTATAGGAGAATTCTTATGATTAGAGTTCTTATGATATCATATAAAAGACGTTGAATAAGTGCGAAGAAATAAATATAAAATAAATGTGCAAAATTAATTTTGAATCCATAGTTATGTTTGGCAATATAAACAAATTACAAGAGGCGGTTTAGACTACCACCTTATGATGCTGAGTCGTCGAAATAACTTTCTGCACGATGAATCATCTACAGATTGCCTAAGCTCTCCTGTTCGAGCTTTCTAAACTGAACTCTATAAATGCTCGGTAATTTCATTTGTAAAACATTCAAGGGTCAAAAGGAAGTTTCCTCTTCTTGTAAACTAGTGTAGAGTGTGAATCATGTACTTACAGGACAATTTATTCTTATGTATATCAATGGTTTGGATGACTTTAGGTAAGACTTAATAATTATGGGAAAAGTGTATGGCAGGTAGTTTTTTTTGTTTATGTGTTGAGTTGAAACTTATTAAAAAGTTTGAAGTTACTTGTTTGGTTGGGGAAAAACCTGAAAGTTAATAAAGAAATAAGACTAAGACGCATAATAATAAGTTTAACATGACAGGGCACAACATTTCATTGGTTGTAATTATAAGAGGGAACGCAGACTTGTGTGGCAGCTTTATGATTAAAATCGTATTCGTAGCGCGAGAATTAACTGTTGTATCCCGGACCGGTCGGGAAACTGGGAGGCGATGATGAATGCTTCCGAAGTTATGTGTAAAAGTCGTTAATAATACTCAAAACCGGCGCTTACCTTGGTTATAATAATTCTCTGCATCTTCAGGGAGTTCAAAGTTCCCGGTGTAATGAGATAGCGAGAAACAGATACCAGAGGAAATTTGTCTTCGAGATGGGAGGCGAGGAAGGTCGAGAATAAGGCAGTGTATATATGGGGGCACCCGCCTGGCAAATATCCCCAAAACAAACTCATCACAACAAAGTTTCGGGAAATAGTGTACTTTATTCACCTTCCGCCGTCACCGGTGTCTAGCTCTGACAAACGACCAATGCCTTCAAGCACATTTGTTATACCTACCCGTAATACAGGACTGTATCAGAAACTGCATGGATACAGATTTGTTTTCTGGAGACATCAAATAATTGCACACCAAACTTATTTACGACGCTCATTTACAATTTATTTCACTTTATCGGTAGTTCCCTTATCGCTTTATCAGTCTTGTGGTATAAAGAATTGCCGACGTCTTACTCAACTTTCTAAAAGCATCAAACATTTTATGGTTTCTCCCAGTATACAAGAACTGACTTTTAGACACATAACACAAGTTTCCAATAAACATTACTCCTAACGCCCTAGAATTATTTCAGGAAAAGAAGACGCGTGGTATCTTCGATGTAGTTCATTTTTGGTGACCCCCTTTGAGTGTTGCAATATTTTTCTTTCCAGAAGGAATGCTTTTAATAACACATCCTATTTCTTAGTGATTCATTATTGTTTATTTGTTACATAGGAAAATACGTCTTATTTTGTCAGTTCCCATGGCTTCACGTGCGCCGGTCTCTCATATACCACAACTTTCTCAATTAATTGCTGATACTGGATCTATTTTGTTGTTCTTCGTTCGTTGATACCTATCGTTCTCAATGTCTCAATTAAAATGCTGAACGCTGAAGAGCTTAGTCCCTATAATTTGATAGATCCCTCGTTTCCACTTTGCTGTGAAAAGAAATTAGGTACATTAATTAATTGAAGCTGCATGTTCTTTCTAGATTTTGAACTAACTTCAACTAACAACTCAAAAGCAACTAAATTCTGAACTATTAAATTTTCTGCAGTTGGACGTTATGGTAGTCGATGTGTAGATTTTTCCTTTCACAGAAGTAAATATTAAAATTAATATTAGTATTAAATGTTAATCAATTAAATGAACCGTTAAGAAACAAATAAAGCTTGCATCGTCATTATCTACGTCCTTTGCTTATAAGCGAACACCAAATAACTTTTCTCTGGATCAGTAAAGGTGAGATCATCAAGCCTTTCAAAACAGAAGGCCGATCCAGTTTGCTTTTTCTCTGACAATTTTCTGCACTGTGACCTTTTATGTGAAATTTAATCTGAAATTAGAACTTTGCCAACGCACGACACTGCAAAATCTTTTGACTTCTCTCAGTTTGATTGTTAATTACAAACGTCGAAGGAAGTTTTTTGAAAGTAAAAAATTGTAAGTGCGATATTCGACAGACTGAGATTAAAATTAGAAAGTTATTTAAATTGTAAAAAACAGGACTGCTTACGTCAAAATGGTAAACAAAGAAATGTTTGAAAAAAAAAGGATGAAATAAAAATAGGTGAATGAGGCATGAGTCCTGAAGTAAGCACTTTAGGCATTTAATAGAAGTTAGACAGAAGGCAGGAATTCCTTTATGGACTGAATTCCTTTTAAAATTAAACTTTGATAAACCGCACGATTTTGCATGAACGGAATCTATCAATACGCTTCAAGTTATATTAAACATTTTATAAAATTCATAAAATTACTTCGGCAGATAAGGCGTGCAGTTTCGCCGAGTCTGGTGAATAATTTAATCATATCGAAAGAGTTGCACAGGCGGCACGTCGTTCCCCGCATTTTCCGGGGGAACGGGCAAGTTTTTCAAAATAAGCCCTTCACATTACTACCACCGTACTTTATTTATCGAACCGGAAAAGTACAGTTGTAAACATAATTCCCATAATCACGCCGGCGAGGATGGTCTTTTATTATTTACCGAAATTGGAACTGGCGAACGAAACTCGATGCCGCTGAAAGCGTTTGTGACAATTAAAACATTGCGCATTATTAAGCATTAATTTAATTAATAGCTCGAATGAAATTAAATTCCGCTGCATTTCCTAATTACAGGCAGGTAAATCTATTACACAAATGCAAGCGGGCATACTAATCAAGAAAATTTGTTTCATTAAATTGATTTAAACTTCATACTGAGTTTTAACATTAATTAATTCAAAACCAAATTTACTAAAGTTCTCTACTGTTTTATGTAACTATTTATATCAACATAATAAAGTCTGCCTTCTGTCGAACTCATTGAGCTGACATCCAGGATCAAATATTTCATACATTTCGTTTTGAGTAGAAGCTTTTCTCGTGGCTTTGATCTTGTTGTCATACTCGTAAATGTGTCCTTTTATCATCAGAGGAATCTTGATATTAATTAACTTATTTGTGATATGATAAAACTGTAAAACGGTTTAATAACTGCGTTTATATCGTTCATCTATCGCACTTTCTTAACCAGGAGTATCATGGTTTTGGTTTAAAGTACATAGAATTTTTTTAGCATTTTTCCCATACTCTCGGACATCGCTTCTTATCGTGGTTTCATTTTGTCGAATTAATTAACAGTCACCCTGTACAATTTCCTTAGTATAGAAACGAAGGTAGTTTACCAATTTGATTTTTAATTTACGAGAAATCTTAATCCCTTATTCTATTTCTCGGGGCATAAAATTACAACATAATTTAGCAAATACAAAGCTGCTGCGACACCGCGTTAAATCCAGTCAATTTGAAAGCACCCCGCAACAACGGAATTACAAGGAGAAAGAAGCACCCCCCACGCGCGCGCGCGCCCATAGGATTTCCTAAATAAACAAATAGAAAGTTTTCAATTAAAATAATCTGAAAAGTTTAGGTGCGAAATCTTACAGGCGTCCCTTAAAAGTCGACGCTAACGGGCGCGAGGCACAAAGTAATTGGTAGGCGAGCCCGGCACGAATTCAATGGAATCCTGCAATTCCAGGCCGTAAGTATTTCTTTTCAGAAGGATCCCGGGGGCTTTGCGAAACAATGAAACATCAAGAAAAGCTGTTCTCTAAAAATCAGCCCCTGATAATTTAAATGATGAAAAATAAAGCTTTCGCATTTAAATGAAAGCATGTTCCGTTCGGAACGTTCGAAATATGTTCGTCATAAAACTTGCTTGGAAAAATCTGCGAAATAAATATATGTACAAACTGCTTTAGACTACCCTATTCCTTGTACAACATTTAAAACAAATTTTCTGGGTTACAGATACGATTTGGAGATAGAACACATTCTATTTTACCCCTGCAGTTTTTAATTCAATTAAAACTTTCATATAATTTACAGTACAAATTAAATTATGTATTTGAGAAACTGAACTAAATCTTGTACAAGAAATAGGGTAGTGAAAAACGGCCATGAGTGCAAGATTACGCTTATAAATATAAGCGCGAGTCGCTAAAATTCGACCGAATAAATTACTTCATCGACAGCAATTCCGTTCGTTACAAAACGAAACTAAAGCGGAAGTGTGAAACAAAAGGGAATAAAAAAGAGTACTTTTAATTACCCTGCTCGCACAAAAGGGAGAATGTAAAACTTTTAATGATTAGTGCCTGCGAATCAATGCAAGTTTCTTTTTTTTCCGGAGTAGGTAGATTATTTGAAAAATTTTATTCTGTTAAGGAAATTGTCAAATTGCAAATAATAAGTAATTAAATTTTATAATAATGAAGTTGATGATGACAAGTAAAAGAAAGAAAGTAGGAAAGAAAAATGGATGTTGATATATATCTTAATCTTTGTATGTCATAAAACAAACTTCAGTAAATCGGGCAGTGACACTTATGCGTTAGTGGTTTTATAAGAAATAATGGGGGAAAAAACACATGAGAGTACTAACCGATTTTTATCAATTTAGCGAGAGAGTCTCTTGAAGGAAAGAGCTCATAATGAGCGCGCAAGGCTCTCGAAAATCGCCGACATTTGTTACGTTTCCTATCCGCAGACGATATTTTCAAAGCAAACCAAAGCGAGTCGCATTTACATTTTGAATTTCGGTTTTCGAATTTCACGAAACTACGGTGCGTTATTTTCAAATTAGGATCGGCGAAGCCGGAGCATGAAAAATGCGCAAATAAACATGAAATTAACTTAATACAAATACAAAATAAAGGCGCAAAAGTAATTAAAATTCCCAAGAACGCTGTTAAATAGGGTGTGGAATAAAATTAAACTCGGGCGAAGAAATAAATACTGGATTCGAATTAAGGGGGAGGCAGAAGCGGGCAGGTAAAAGTTATTCGGGGATGCACCGGCTAACGGTGGGTGGAATATCAAATTTTCCAATCAGAACTCTATTTACGAGCACCTGTTAATGAAAATCGATAAAGGTGTCATGTAACACGGCAAAAACAAGAATGCAAACATGTGATTTGACGGTTGGTTTATTTGAACCCCCTTGTATTTTATTTCCAAATAACAGTCAACTGCATAATCAAACAGAATCGATAAATTCCGTTTATATCGTGCGATTTTAAAATATTTTTCGTTCACAGTAATTTTTGAACTGGAAAACCTTCAATCCAATTTAAAATCACGCCTATGATCTCATGTCTCAGCTAGGGCTCATGTCTCCCTGGGCTCTCAAATTTTTGAATCTAGCAGGTAATGATTTTTACTTCCATGGATCGTATGGAAATGACTTAGGAAAACCAATCAAAGTTCTTTGTCTTCAACTTTTTTGAATATCTTCATGGTATATGCGGGGGAGGGGGGGGTCTTTATTCCTATTGGTGAAAATAAAATTAAGAAAATATTATATTTATCGCAATAAATCTGTATGAAGTGTCGGGGTGTTTCGGGACTTCTTCTTGGATAGCAATTCATTCATCGAGAGGCTTCACTTCTCGAGTGGTACTGCCAGGTAAATGAAATTGAATCCCTCGCCGGGCGAAACTCGGCGCTCGAATTTGCGAGTTTTTGATGTAGACTGGCAGCAGGTAGCAGCGGGGGGCCCTGCTACTTGTATTAGCCGACGAGCGCTTGTTTCGAGGGCTTTCGCTTAAAAAATCCTCGGATCCCCGCTTAAATCAATGTCAGTTTCCGATCGTTTCGTCTTCAACAATATTAATAACGCGTTGCAGATTTATGCACGAGGCTGGCGCTTTTTTTTTCTTCTTCTTCTTCTTCTTCTTGCGAGCTTATTCGATAAAAGGGGAACGTAATTTGGACGACATCAACGCAGAAAATGAAAATAGCAGGACAGAATGGAAGTACAAAGAAATTTCGTGAGCGTAATTTTCGCGCTTTAAGTACAACATACGAGGAACGTCATTCGATTTTAAAGAAGTGTTAAGTATGTCCCTACAGACTTCAACTTTCTCGAGTTTATGGAAACGCACTAAAGTTATACCCATTCTTAGAAATGGAGATATAGCTTGTGTTCTGAATTACAGACCAGTAGCTATATTAAACAATTTTGCAAAAGCTTTTCAAATATTAATTCATAATAATTAATTCATATGTGCGAGGAACTGAGAACTAATTGTATCAGTACTTATCAGCATGGTGTTATGAGTGGTAAGTCCACTGTCACCAATTTGAGCAATTTCGGGAAATATGTTTTGAGTGTCTTGGATAGATCAGGACAAGTTGATGTTATATATATAGATTTTGAAAAGGCTTTTGACAGAGTAGATCATCAGGTACTACTAAGAAAACTATCTATTTTAGGTGTTTCTCCTGGTCTAGTAGAGTTCTTCAGGTCATGTTTATATATGAGACAATCTACTGTAACTATTGGTGGAGTCCAGTCTAAACGTTTTTTCTCTACATCAGGTGTGCCACAGGGGTTCAATCTGGGTTCTCTGTTATTCACAATTTTTATAAATGACTTACCCAATGTGTCGGAATGCGCTAATCTATTATTTGCTGATGACGGTAAAATATTCACTTCAACAGCAGGAGTTAAAGACTGTCAATTCTTACAATCTCAGCTTAATCAATTGGTACAGTGGTGTAGGAACAATAAATTGAATTTGAATGTTGCCAAATGTAAAATAGTATCGTTCACTAGAAAGAGAAGTCCTGTTGCATAGGCTTATTATATCGCGCCCCAGGTTGTTGAGAGAAGTGACAAGATAAAAGATCTTAGCATTTGATTCTCGCTTTACCTTTGAATCTCACATAAGGGAAATTGTTAATAAAAGTTTACGCATACTAGGTTTCATTATACGAAATAGTCGCGAATTTACTAACAAGAAATCTATTGAAATGTTATTTTTTACATTGGTACGATCAATTTTGGTACATGGGTCACTTGTCTGGTTTCCATTTTATAGATATCAGTGTGATATGATTGAAAATATTTAAAAAAAAATTCTAAAGTATCAAAATTAAAAACACGCGGTGTTTATCCCAATAGAGAAGTCTCATTGAGTGATCTGTTGAATACCTTTGGATTTAACACTTTGGAAGTACGTAGAATAGTGTTTGCTGTCACTCATCTAGTTAAGCTAGTTAATGGTAAAATTGACGATAGTTGTATGATATCTCAACTTAGTTTTAGAATCCTCTTAAATACTAGGCTGAAAACAACTTTCATCTGTCATATATCCCGCTTAAACTTTACAACTATACGAAAAGGTCGCCATTATATAAAATGACTCACTATTTTAATAAAATTGCTGACCAAATTGATGTAAATATGTTGACGATTGATTATTATAACAAAAAAAATGAGCTTTTCTTATCCGTCAGCTTTGGCAAAAAGTATCTTTCAAAATTCTGACCTTAATTGTTTAGGTATCGAAGACAATCACATTTTCAGCACGAATAAAATTTTGAAATCATTCGCCTTAACATACAGTCAATTTTGACAGAAATTTTTGGAAAGAAGTGCTTTCAGAATTCACTGACATCGTGTTTCCTTTCCTGATGCCTGTATTTTCATAAAAAGAAATCAAACTAATCACTAGATTGACACTGTTTAACCTGCTCCTTTTAGTAAACTAGACAGTCATCATGATCATTGTCTATAATGTAGCTATTGCCTTGAAAAATGATTGTGTGTTAGCCCTGCAAAAAGAGGATATGTATCAGCAATTCAGAATCTAACAGTATCTTGTAGTAGCAGTAACAGTATCTTGTAGTACCAGAAGCTAAAAAAGGAGTTGCAATATTGCCAACCCCAATCGAATATCAACAGTAACCAGAGTCCAAGAGATGGCACGTACCATCTGAAGATTCCATTCAAAATAAAGTCCTGATTTTTCAGCAGAGTTAACAATAATCAAAGGGTCTTCATATCTCGACAACAATCATACGATGTCAAGCGATCAGAAAGTTTTGTTATTCGGCTGTTGAATGACTTACCATATACACGAAGAATAACTTAAGATAAAAATAATGTCTGCCCTCTGTGGTTATTGGTGATACTCGATTGGGATTGGCGATATTGCAACACCTTCATTTCTTTTTCTTCTGTATTACGATCCATCAGTTTTCCCAATATTATCAATATGTCTTCAGTACCAGTAATCGCTCTGCCATTCCATTTTTGACTCAGAATTTCTATTCTCTAGCTAATCCAGATCATATGGTCGCTTTCCACTTTGCCCATCCTAACAAATTTTTCGTTATGTTACTAAATCCTTGATTTTTAGTAATCCGTCGTATCCACTATCCCTTTCCATTAAGACGATCTGGCTTGCCCATCTTCACAAATCTTTCGTCATGTTGCTAAGTCTTTGATTTCTAGTAATCCGTCGTATTCACTATGTCTTCCTAACCCGCAGGGGATATCATCCATGTTTGGATATACTCCTCCTTTTATTTGTGTTCCCATCTAGACTTTTCCCAAAATTTTCGATATGTTATCAGTAAGGTCTCCAACTTTGAAGTCCGAATGCATAGACGCTTCGATGCACGCCTGGCGCCGGTCGAACTGCGAAGCTGCAAGCATTATTTCTTCGATATAGCGAGAATATTTTGATCAATTTTGCTTTTCCATTTTTGACCCAACTCTAGCAGATCACATATCCCTTTGCATTAAGACGATCTAGTTTGCCCATCTTCACAAATCTTATGTCATGTTGCTAAGTCTTTGATTATTCCGCAGAGGGTAAATCTGTATGACAAAGAGTTCCATGAATTTTTTCCACAATTTTTACCATAAATGGGCAATTTCGTTTGTAGTACCGCCTTAGCTCTGAGCTTACGTGTTTTTTTAAGCCCTGTCACTCTCGTTCTGCTTTTCTTATATTATTACAACGTGCAAATTTAAGCTACATTTACATTCAATGTACTTTCTTACATTGGCCAATGTAAATGATATCATAAGAAAGCATACGTCAAACTTTCGTGCTACGAATTCATGCTGGCACGAAATTGAATGTAAATGTAGCTTTAATTGTTCTCTAAAGATGCTCCTTCTCTAACTTTACTTTTTATTTCAGGTACACATAAGTCTACTTTCTTTCTTAAATGACTTTATTTGCTGTAGCAAGAAGAAATGTTCTGAAACTGCTCGCTTTTATGATCCTCTTGGATTAATTTCACCTATTATACTCAAATTCAAGATGTTATTCCAAGAAACGTGGGTAAGGCAACTTGATTGGGGCGCTCTTTCATCATCTATTATATTTAAAGAATGGCAGATGATTCGAAATGAAATTCACTTACTTCAAAATTTACAAATTCCACGATATTTAGGTTTTGGAGGTACAGAATTACATGGTTTTGTTGATGCATCAAAAATTGCTTATGCTGCCGTTGTTCATGTACGACGAATATCGTGTGATGGGTCAATTCACGCAAGGTTATTGATGTCTAAATGAATGGGTCAATTCACGTACGGTTATTGATGTCTAAATCAAAGCTAGCTCTTCTATTAAACAAATCAGCATCCCACGGTTAGAACTCTGTGCAGTACAACTTCTGGTGAAATTGATTAATAATCTCCAAAACAGTATTTCTGATGTGTCCAATATTTTTTTATGGTCTGACTCAACAACTGTACTTGCTTGGATCAAATCATTACCAAAAAGATGGAATACATTTGTTGGCAATCGAATTATTCAAATATATGAACTTTGTCCTCGAATAAAATGGTATTATATTTCATCTAAACATAATCCTACTGATATAGCTTCAAGGACTATTCCCTTCTCGAATAATTGGCTGTGATATGTGGTGGTGCGGTCCTGAGTTTTTAAGGGATCTTTGTTTTGAACCTCCTGTAAGTGAATCCTTCGTTACTAGTGAGGAAGAGCTTCCCCTTCGTCTTCACACAACCTCTCATAAATGTAGCTTTTAAGATCTACAGATTGAGCTTTTGAGATCTACAGATTACATACTCCGATTTCGTGATTGTTTCTGCAAAAAATCGTTCTATTCGTCTATAGATCTCAGTGCCGAAGAAATCTTTCAAATTCTTAATAATCCAAGTTCAATTTTATTATTTCGATAAAGAAATAACGCAACTTAAATCCAACCAGTTTCTTTCAAAACATGGATCCATAAGAACACTTTCTCCTTTTATTGATAAGAAAGGTGTTCTCCGAGTTGGAGGTCGACTCCAAAACATACAAATTGCTCCATTTATTCCAACGCCAATTATTTTACTTAAATCTAGATATAGTTATCTTCTGATTCAAAAAATACAACTTGATAATTATTTTCATGGTGGTACAAAGTTGGTATGTTCTCAAATTCGACGACATTTTTGGATTAGAGGACTCCAGAAATCAGTAAAACATTTTGTTGGATCTTGCATACGTTGTATTCGTTACAAATCACAGACTTTTGCTCCTTCAATCGTTTAACTCCAGGCAACGTCTTTTCGACTGTTGGTCTGGATTTTGCTGGACCTTTTTTATCCGTCCCTATCAAGAGCGAGGAAAAATAAATGTCGAAGGTTACATAGCATTGTTCGTTTGCTGTTCAACATAATTTTTGAAGCCTTAATTTCTTCTTGCTACAGCAAATAAAGTCATATAATTTTCGAATTTGTTTGACACACAACACAAAATGTAAGAAGATGCTTAAACGTCATCGAATTTTGAAAAGAAAAATAGAGTCATTTCAGGAAATCGTTATAACTGTGCTTTTTCTTTTTGCGTGATTAAAAAGAACTTATACATTTGTAAAACATACCTAAGTAACATAAATGGAATACATTTTTTTTATTTAGTCGAGTTTCTTGTTTTTGAAAGGCAACGGCAAATTGAAAACTCAAAAAAAAAGAAGAAAGAACTACACTTCGAGATCAAGACAATCAGGGCGAAGTGTTTCATAAGATCCGACTGATAAATGGGAGAGACGGTGGGAAAGAAGGAGGAGGAGGAGGACCTACTTAACGGGCGACGGGCACACTTTCGCTCTCTGTTTAATTCAACTCCGAGAAGTAATTCAGAATACGCAATGTTAACTCAATATTGGCGGAGTTATCCAAAGCGTATCACCTGCGGCAGTTTCTAGATTAAAGTTCTTAACAGAGCCATCGCAGAAATTTGCGGCGCGTGTGTGTGTATGTGATACATACATCTTTAATAAGCCTCTGCACGCATCAAATCACGCTTTGTCAACAAGCTTAACTCCTGGGCGTAGAAAGCATAATATAATGCAAGCGCTGTCAGCAGACAAGGAGATGAATGCACGGCTCTATAACAAACATTTAGGTACATTATTATACGAAGCCTCGGCGTATAAAGAGAAACTGAGACTCACGTACAAATTTACTCGCTGTCTAAAATATCTAAACTTTAGGGATTTAGCCCGAACTTAATTATTAAATTTAAATTAAATTCTCCTACTATTTCCCTACGTGGAAATTATTAAAGATTTTCAAGTTAACTAACGATTATGGACTTAGTAAATTATAATTCATGGTGATTGGAAAGATATTTTAAAATTTGCTTAAGGTAAAATATGTCCTTCTTTCTACTTTCTGCTTTAGGATTAAAATATAGTTAGCATTAAATTGAAAAGGATCAAGAAAGTTATTCAGTCTTTAATAACAACAACATATTATATTACAGAATCGATCGAAGTAACTGACTCACTAGAATTTTTTTTTAAATTTACTGGTGCAGAGGTACAGAGCACTCTATAGTCTTTTATGGTGCTACCACAATTAATTTTTAATTTTTGTATTTTTTTGAAGACGGTATCAACAGGATTGTAGTCTAACTGCCCTCTAGAGTGTGATTAGCTTCATATTCACTTATGTTCAAAGTTGTTTAAGTTCTACTTATGAGGAAAAGACGAAGAGCTCTTGTCCATAAAATCTGCAGTTCTGATTTGTATTACATGATTTTTAATGGCGGAAACCTCACCAGAATAATGAAACCCAAAGCTATTCAAGTTATTCCTTGGGTACTAGCATAATTTTCTGAATTATTATACTCCTAGTAGGATTGTAATAATCCAAAAAGTGACTGTGGTGAATAATTCGATAATTTGAACAGTGTAACAACCCTTCGTGGAACCCAAATCTATAACGCAAGAAGATATGGGAAGTCGCAGGAAATTAAACGTCGTTCTTCCAACTTTTCCATTGGGTATCATGACGAGGACTCCTGCCTAAGTAATAAAATACTGCGACACTTGCCCGCCCAAGTAATAGAGTACTTCTTATGACGATGCTAACGGCGATTCCTTTTATGCAATCCAGTCCATGATGAAACCCAAAGCTGTGGTGCTGGTGCATGAGGTTACACGAAATTAAAACTCGTTCTTCCAATGCACCCAATGACTTTCATGTGAACGTAATTCATTGCCTGCCCCAACTGCAGAAAGAGCACTTGCCCCTAATGTTAGTGGCCAACAAGTCCATCCCTACATCCCACTTTTCATATATTACGTGACTGGTTATAATTAAAGAACTCGCGTACATACGTTATAAACCAATCCATATGATTATTTTTGCATACATGGGCTTGAAGGGACTAAGCGTTTTAAGAAATAAATAGAAAGTCGTTTACTATTTAGCTTTGAAGAAGACTACAAGGATGTATGTATATCTAAAAACATATGTCCTTGAAGATGTGATGATATAAATGAGTATCGTTTCTTTTACGTTCTAATTTAGTAATAATTATTGTTAGCAGCATGAAAATAATAGGTATGAAGGGGCAATCAATGCTTTAGTAAACGCAATTTTGCACCTAGAATCTCGTTTTTATCTCCGGAAAAAATCTAAGATACTGGCTGTGGTTTAAGTTGGTCAGTTGCGTGGGTAAATGTGGCCAGCACGTCTGTCCCCGACACGGGTCCGCAGGATCAGGTGAAATGGACCAACCACACCCGCTTGATTACAAAAGCTTTGTGGTGAGGGCGTCCATAGCAACAGCCACATAAAGAGGAACGTGCTGGAGCTGCAGCAACGACCATCACTCCGACACATCCCACCAATAACATCATCCCCCGTTATGCAGTGTGTTTCAGTTACCCTAAAATAAACCTTTAAATTTCCCATCGAAGTTTGCATATGATTTTTCGTTTATTATCGTCACACGAAGACGGCGTAATAGGTTCCACATATTACCTCGGAGGCACTCGAGAAAGAATTTAATGATGAAATACTTGACGTTAATAATATACCTGTACGATGTGGGTAAAAACATCGCCGAACCAAAAATATTTACTCTGCAGTAAGAACACAACATGCTTCATTGATCCTTAAGATGGGAGCTCAAAGTTAATTACATGGAAATTTCTGAGTTTATTAGATGCAAGTATGTGAGCGAGAATTTCCAATTCAAACTAAGTAATGCGCGCTGCTCAAGAAGCCTTACTAACGCATTCCTTGATCGTTCCCCCTTATTTTCCAGTTTCAATATCCCGGGCAAAGTAAAATTCATTATTAAGAAACAAGTTATTCAATATGAATATTTTCTTTGATCTCCTCCATTGGCTAACACTGCTTTGGGAACCCTAGGCTCTGTCGTTCGCTCGCTCGCTCTCTGGAAACGTCATCGTGGCGCTTTTCTTTGATGAGACAGGCCTGGAATCTATATTTACTTCAACTATAACGATTGAAAAATAAATGAGGCTTACACAAACGTTGCCAATCAACACCGTACTTGTGTCTGACAACTCCCGTTTAGATATAATAAAGAAGAACCTAAGTTAAATATGGAAGGATATTGATAAACTTGTATCTTCTGATAAGAGAAAAAGTGCAATATTTATTTTTGTATTTATTCTAGGGGAGTAAACAAAATATGCTTTCTATACAAGAAAAACGGCAATATTGAAACAAAAATAAAATGTAACATAAGGCAGTTTTTCACTATTGTGTTTCTTTGCGTGAAATTCTCTCTGTATGTGTGAGCCGTGTAACCTGCGTGATCCTTTTGTCAAAGGACATTTTAATCTGCGAGGCATTTGAATTCGAATGGGTGTTTTTGTACCAACAGAGATGAAGTGTTAAGGAAATTGCGTGTTCCGCAAGGGTTCGAATGAATCTCCCGGTAACGCACAGTCAAAAGACGCAGCGAGGGTTCGCCTGTGCACGACAGTTCCTCGCAGGTTTAACTTCGCGGGGGGAGATTTTTGTGCCTCCGTCGCAGACCTTACGGGAATGTTAATAAACTTTATTAAAAATTTTGTTTATGGTGTGTACAGGCGTAATATTTGTAATTTACGTCGGTGGAAAAGCACGGAAATAAATTTTATTTTGTAGAGAAAACAAGACATCTTATTTTTTGACAAAATTAAAAATTATACGATATTTATGTCTATTAGCAACATGTTTCCTTAAAATTAACCTATCATCTCAATTAGAAAAAAATAACGATGTCAGAAAAAAGTTAACGACGTTATTAGAACATGTCTTTTTAATCAAATTCAAGGAACGATGCCCGTTGGTACTTTTTATTTTACGTTTTGAATACCGTTAGTCTTCTACTGCAACGGAAGCAGCGAAACAGCCAGAATCTGCAGAAGAAACTTTTCGTTTTAACTTTGGTTTTGTACTGCCGAATGTGTCCGACTGAGGGGGTGGCGACCGCTTCGGACCCAGGACACATTCTTGGTTGCGTGAGTTTAATCAGTTTCTGTTATTAACTGCCTCGTGACGCTGCGTTGTTAAAGAGCGAATTTTCGACAGATCCTGCGCCTTTAATCATTTTATGTAAATTGTTGTAGTAAAAGATCTAAAGTATCTAGTGAATAAGAACCATTTGTTTGTTAATTCCTACACTACAAAATCACGTGTAGTATATTCATTTACTTATAGAGGACATTTTATGCAATATTCCGAAATCTACTTTCCATTGGGATTTATTCATCTTACGTGTCTGGAGCCATTTTCACAAATATACAACATACTTCAGGAAAACTGACGCAAATTCGCACCATTTATTCCGCATATACCCTTCCCGCCGTGCATAATGGCATTAGCCGTAAATATTTGTCTCTCGCGAGCGTAAAGTGATTGAAAATATGTAAAACCGAAACGGAAAATGTTTCAATCCGGCGGCGGGAATTATTACCTGCATGCAAAAGTACACAACACACGCGCCGGTGGAAACTTGACACAACAGCCGTGCAATTTTCTGATTGGATATCGATTCGTTGATGAAAGCGAAGTGCTACACAAGGACGCGTGTAATGGAAGACAAATATACATACTCAAGATTAAATAAGTGTTTTGCCTATCGACGTTGCGAAACAGGCGCGCAAGCAGTTACCTAATGCAATATTTATCTTTCACCGATCTTTTCTATGACAGTTATTGCAAATATCAATTCAGTATCGATCAGTTTACTTATATCACTTCCAATCTTTATTTATTAACTGGCATAATTAATCAATCACATCATTGAACACGTTAAGAATTACAGTTTATGGACGAATTAACAATACAATCCACATATTGACCCATCTACTCCCTCCAAGGCAAATTCCAATTCTTTGGGGATTGTGAACAGAATCGAGTTGATTTCATATTAGCAAAAAAATTCTGAAAATTATGATCATAAGATAAAAGAAGTGGAAGTATTAAATGGCAAATACAAAAGTCTCATTTAAATTGCCCATTTCATGCAACTAACTTCCACAAAATTGAAGGAAAAATCAAATGAACGACATCCAGTAATTTCTTTAATGGTCAAACAAGAGAAGGTAATTATGAACGGAATTTGTTGATAGCGTCCGAGAAATAGATCTTCATTTTTATCTTCCTTCCTCTGTACACTTTTACTCTTTGTACTTAATGAATTATGTCGTACTAGAATAAAAAATGAAGTATCACTAAAGTTATCTCAATAGATAGGTACATAAAAAAAGGATACAACAAATCTAAAACCTACAGACCTGCAGCCCTTCTGTCTCAACTATTCGATGCGTTTAATAAAATAATTACAGATTGATGAATAAATTTGATAACTATCAGCTGTTGTAGAAGAGGCGAAGAGGTATACATCAGGTCGTCCTGAAGAGGTCCCACGCAATCCATGCTTTGGAGAAGAGGAACACCGCAGGAACGAAATCAACCAGAAAGAGTTCCCACACACTCCACACTCTACCAAAACAGTCGAAGACAGTTGTCGATGGGAGAAGAGTAAAAATCAAGATAGTTCTACATCAGTCCCGTGTTCGGCATCCGTCACTACATTACCAGAGACAGGTTTTAGAAGAGGGTATAGTACATATTGTGCAACGAGAATGTAAATTAAATTATTAGGGGATAAATCATTTAGGGAAGTTAAGATACGCTGAAACATAAACAATGCACGGCTTCAACGGGCAGGTGGGCGAAAAACCTTCAATAGATTCGAACTTGTTTGAAACATAATAAACGCTCTTCGTCAATACTGGGAAGTGTTCGAGTTGCAAACTATACATATAAAAACCCTAAATCAGAGAGACTCACTTAACATCATGATGTAGCTATTGTCAGAGCATATAAGCTCTCCTTTTTGTTAAAGTGTGGTATAAGGCTGACCAAACATGTAAGTTAATCTTTGTGTAATCATGTTTGACTTTATTTATTTATGTTCATTATATTATTTAACCTAGCTTCGTCCGTTGTTTCGATTCATTCCGTAACAATATGACCATCTGCATACACTAAGAGTACTGATAGAAAAGAACAACGAATATAATCGTCCCTTACACTTAATCATCGTAGATTACGAGATGGCGTAGAAGAAGCACTAGTCAGCAGCAAAATAGATTCTCGATATCATAACATCGATTAAGGTGAAACAATGACGAGTTGAAGACCGATCAAAAGAGGAGTAAAACATGATTTCACCCAAATACAAAATAACAGTAAATGAAACTGAAATAGAGCAAACAACTTGGGCCAAGCCATAAGGGTAAACAAAGAAAATCAATCCACTGAAATAACAGGCCTTGAAGGCCCATGACTTTTGTTATTTTCCGTTATTTCATAGCTCCTTAACTTTTAGCACAACTCTTCTCCATCTGTCTCTATCCTTAGCTCTGCTTCTCCAATCCTCAACTTCTGTTCTTCTCACATCGGTCACAACAGCATCCAGCCACCTCTTTTTTGGTCGTATCTTCTTCATTTTTCCACCAGTCCCTTTCTGCAACACTCTTCTTGCATGTCTGTTCTCTAGCATACGACTGACGTGTCCCAACCACCTTACTCTCTGAGCTCTTATGTTATGCCGTTATGGATGGAGTCCCAAAAATTTCTTGTACTTCTTGGTTAGTTCTTCGCCTCCACTTTCCGTCGTTCATCTTTGCTCCTCCTAAAACACCCTTCTCTACCATATTTCCAGTTTTAATTCCATCTGTTTCGTCATTACCCATATCTCGCATGCGTATGTCACAGAGAGTCGTACGATTGTATTATATATTCTCAATTTTGCAGCTCTAGAAATCTTCTTGGACTTGAATATTTTGCTGGTGGCACCTACTGCCTTACTACCTTTTGTAATTCTCTTTTGGACTTCTAAACTCTCGTCTGTAGTGCTCCAAGGTATTCGAAGCTCATTATTTTCTCAAATTTATAGTCCCTTCCTTCCGTCTTGAAACCAACATAAGTATCCTTCGTAACGTTTTGACGCATCTCCATGTACTTTGTTTTCTTTTCATTTACTGTTAACTCGTATGTCCTTACTGTATTTTCAAGTTTGCCAAATACTGATTCCACCTCTTTCCTTGATCTTGTAATTACGATTAAACCGTCGGCATATGCCACTATCTGATAACGTCGTTGGTAGATCATACCACCCGTTTCAATACCACTTTCCCTGAGTACTGTCTCCAAGACAAAATTAAGCAGTACTGTTGATAGTGGATCACCCTGTCTAACACCTTTATTTCCGGCGATACTTTCCGTTACCTGACCATCAATCAGGATTTTGTTATTAGTCGTCGTTAGGGTCTTTTTTCCAGGTTGATAAGTTTCGGAGGAATTCCAAGTTTTTTAGGGCCTCTTACTATTTATCGTGCGCTTAGCGAAAATCTATAAACAATATGTGCAGCCCCAAATTTCGTTCGTAATTATTAAATTGGGTCATTTTTATCGTATAAACCTGATCTACAGTTCCTCGACCTTCTTTAAAGCCAACTTGATATTCGCCTATTTTCGGACGAAGACGTGCCAATGCTTTATATGTCACATCCAGGAGTGACATTCCCCGATAATTTTCGCATCGGCACCTATCACCTTTTTTATGAATGAGACAAACTATAGCATCATTCCAGGGAAGTGGTATTTGTTCTTCCCTCCACATATTCCTAATAAGGCTAACTATCCTCTGATTGAGTCTATCTCCACCCCATTTAAGCACTTCCACTGGGATTCCATTTTCTCCAGCACTTTTATTATTTTTTTGCTTACTTATCACACTTAGGATCTCTTCCTGCGTTGTCTCCTCACCTACATATTGGTTCCTGTCTTCTTCTATCTCAAACCCTTCGTGTCCCTCTTCGTCATCATCCTTAAGCAATTCCTCATAAGCACTATATCTGAATAAAATAAGAATGGCACAAACATAACGAATGGGTAAGAAATAAAACGAAAGGCATAGATGATATTGAACAAGCAGCTAAACGAGAACGGGAATGGGCGGGTCATAACGAAAGCCTTCAAGACCGACGCGACGGCGGAACAATCACATACAAAATGGCGTCCGTTTGCAGGAAAAGGATCAAGAAGTAGGCCACAAATGGAATGAAAAGACGACATAGTGAGACACATTGGTTTAATGTGGCAAAGATTGGCTCAGAATAAAGAAGACTGGAAACAAACAGAGGGGGGGCGGCTATATCAAAAAAATGGAAAGGACAGACAGTGGACTAAAGAAGAGAAACAAGGATAATTCTCAAGGGAAAATGAAAATGTCCAAATTTTCGGTCCAAGGAACCGTTTCACATCTGTACTTCCAAGAGAAGACGCCCCCAATTTGATTGTATGTCATATCAAAAAACAGAATGTGGTGTAACCAAAAGTTTTCTTGTTGTTATCAACCGCACTAGATTCGACTTCATAGTCAAAATGAGACATTTGTTGTCCACGAAAGATTAAAACTTCGAATGAAAATAAGTTATATCCTCTAAGAACTGAGGTTTTTTTAATACTGGGACGATATAAATCGAAACAAGGGACGTTGTTAGGTTAAATTAATATACTGAACATAAATAAAGTCAAACATAATTATTGTACAAAGATGAATTTACATGTTTGGAGAGCCTAATACCACATTTTAATTAAATTAGAGCTTACATGCTCTGAGAACAACTAGATCAACTGAATCTCTCTGATTTTGGAAACTGCGAGGTTTTTATTTAGTTTGGGAGGCGAACAATTCCGACCAATTGACGAGGGAAAGATGTGTGCTAATTATGTTTCAAACAAGTTCTAATATGTTGAAGGTTTTTGCACACGTATTCTTTACGTTACGTCGACGCCGACGCTGGCTAAATTAACGGATTGATTTAATTTACATTTTACTTGTTACAATTCCTAGCACCCTAGGCTACCTTAGTCCGGTTCTGTACGAATATTATAATTTTTTGTGTTCTGTCATATTGAAGTTGAATACTCATCGGAATTTTAATTATATTCTCTCCTTTGTTCGAACGTAAAGTAAATGTGTTATGAAAAGCTTCGTATAAATAAAATAACGTTTCTCATCGGAACTATTTAAACTTAAAGCACTTGTTAGCATTCGCTCGTATTGGAAGTTTGTTTGTGCCTCAAGGATACAATTTTCTTTATAATTTTGTTTACTTATTTTCTAACTTTCCCATTAAATCTTCCCCGGCACGGCTCGTGTCTGTTTGTATTTCATTTCATTTGCCTGCTCGAAAATAAAGCGACTTCGCGGAGTGTATCTTATTTAAATATTTTAGGTTCAGCGTAATAATTTTTTATCGCTCCGTGTCTGCGCTTTATTATTATGTTTGATGAAGTTTAATAAAATTTCTAATTACGCAGTTCCGGATTTTATTTCGCGCTCGCTTTCAACGCGCACGCGTTTTAATTTACGAACCCATTTAAATGATGGCGCAGCAACAGTGAACTTTAAAATATTTGAAATATTAAAAAAAAAAACTAATTTAATTTGAATGCAGAATGATCATCACATAAAACAACGATACCATAATAAATTGTAGGCACATTCTGGTATATACACTTTTAGAAATTTTGAATCTTGGGGGGACTTCACCCCAAATTAAATACGAGATGAGTTTTCCACCAAAACAAATTTATCCAATCGAGGAGGAATAGTTCGAAAACTTTCCGTTTCGGAATATTGTGTTCGTCAAACAAATTAAGAGAACAATAGAAACCAGGCATTTAACAGATCGTGGATGAAGAGGTAGAACCCATTCAATAACAGTCTGCGACGAGTTTACTTAATTACAGTTACGACCTAAAAACAGCATCACAGACATGTCTAAAACAAACCGATCTAAATAACTTGTATTTAAGTACATGCAGGAGGCGACAATACTTATATTTGTATTTAAATACTAAAGGCCTAAGGTACTTGTACTTATACCTATAAAGTAAGTACATTTTACTGTTAACCTTTAGAAAATAATACAAAAGTACTTAATGACGTTTGAGTATTTATCTGAATTATATGAGAGACACTTTTACTTAAATATATTCCTTCTTGTTGTATTTATAAGTAGTATTTCAGTTGTAGAGTAAATGTAAATTCAATAACATGAAATACTTTGGTTAATAGTTTTTCCGGTGTAGGTACTGTTCATTTATTGTCAAGTACGATACGTGGGGGTCCTGAAAAGGGATAATCGCATCCTGTTTTTAGTTCTTTCGATGGGTAAGCCGCGTATAAGAAATAGTGGCCTGAAATTTCTCCTCTTTGTGGTGCAGCTGCAAACCACGAAGCCCGGTGACCCGGCCACCACTCAGCCTGATTGCATGGTAACAATACACGCGGCCGGGTCACGTGGTCACCACATATTGTCTCCGGCTCTCTCGGCTATCGCATTCAAGAGCAAAAGCCCGAACTTTAAGAGCATATAATTTTCAGAGCTTTTGACGCTGAATATGCAGCTTTTTTCGGTTTTAGCGCGCGGACATGAACGGAATGCTTTAGTTTTATGTTGCGCGCTCTCGTGGCGTTGCACAAATCATAATTTAAAAAGAACGCCCGCAAGCTGCAAGACAAATAAGAAAATATAGTGTGGGCTATTTATCAATTAAAAATGCATGTTACGGTAGACGGTATAGTTTAACGTCGTGATTTCAAAAACGAATACCAACGAACTACATGAATGTAACATACTTTACATAATGTGATTGATGAGGTGTGTTGCTCTATACACAAGAAACAAGAATACATCGACAATTGCACAACAAATATAAAGGTAAAATTGTCATTTGCTAATTCCCAGTTTAGTAAAATCATTAAACTAAAATAAATTAATTTGGTAAAACGTAACTAACAGCATTACATTAATGTGTTTTTTAAGCTGTTCAAATTATTACGTATTTACATATTCTTAAAAATTTTGCAGTTTGAACAGCATACTTCAACAAAACGAACCAAATAAATAAAATATTTCCAGATAACCTGCGCTGCACTCTAATTAGTTTCCATGGTTTCGTAAATATACAGCGACCTGAATACATAAAACTGAGTCACATATCCGAAATGCATTTTCACGTAAATCCTCCCTTTGTTCACCTCCATAATCGAATTTTGCATACCAAAAGTCCGCGCATTTTAAAATGTTTAGCGCAGAAAATTCAATATCCTCTTTGGCGTTGATAGAATGAATGGCATAGTCCGGTCCGATCATCATGAACGCGCTAGTGCGCGCTTGTTACAAAGCTGCGCTAATTAGGGCGCAATAAAGTTGAACTGGGATTTCCAACTAATTACGCAGATATTTTTCAATAAAGGAGATGTGCTGCTACTGTTGTTATGGCGACGCAAGCTGATAAAGATGGAAACTAAGCAATTCCAATAAGCGGAAACATATATCGCGTGACCCTCCTACGGTAGCAAACGAGGACGGGGGTGAACTTGCGATGTTATCAGCTACTTGTATCAACCCCCTACAAATCGTTTTGTCGACCGTTGTAAAAACGTTATTAAAACGATATTTGTTTTTACATACACATTAATCAGTTTAACCACACCAGATGATTAAGTTTAATGAATATAGTACATACAGATCGATCGGCATATAATAAAAAAATGAACTATATATTATGTAATTGAAGTGAATTTTTATTATTAATATGGATAAAGCTTTTCTTCAATAATATGTACTTATGTGCTTAAAAGTAGTAGCATTAAAATGCAGATAGGTAATCTATTTAATGTCAGTCAATATTAGCATTCATACAATCACTACATTCTTTCCAAGCCGTCACTAATTCTTACATAAAATACGTTCCTCTAAATGATAAGCGACATATTCGATTTGCTTTCGATTCAATAACATTTAAGACCTCAGTGCAGTTCCCAGAACCATTTGTAACCACAAAGCTTCCTTGTGGAAGCCGTCGCGTCGATTTGAAGAGACAAAAAAATCAATTTCTCTAACATATATTAATGGGTTAATCTAGAAATTATTGTATTATTCCTTCCAATGAAAAATTTTGGAGAAGGAAACGCCATGATCAGCGATAGGACAATAGGTGTGGCGCACAGTGTGTCGTAACAGTAAAATAGTGGACATTCGACAAAAATAAAAATTTTGAAACTCGACGAAATTTTTACTCAAATACTTAGAATAATATCTAAGCTTCATGAAAATGACAATAAAATTTCTTATAACGTATTACACCGGTTACATTTTGACGGATGGATACGGTGCTTTAGGAACACGTTATGTGAAACATAAAGCATATTTTAGCGACGAACAATTATTCCTACATTTGTAACACGATTTATGTTATGATGTCATCAAAAATGGTATTCGCGAAAGTGGAGTATTCCATCGGTTAATAACTGTCAACTGTTCATTCTTGCTGTTGTAAGTTTTGTTAATAAATAAATAATATGAACTCTAAAATGTTTATTACATTAGCAAATGAAGCGATATTCTTCAATATTCGATAATAATGGTATTATAATAGAGAGACTGTTACAAAATGTTAATGAAACAACTTCACTAACATCAAGAAATTTGTTATTTTATTTAAGAGTGCTTCGAAAAATGCATGTCAGACCAGATTCTCACCAGAATTCTCATGAACAATGGATGATACCTATGCACTTTTCTCGACCATCATACAATAGTTCCACGAACAACGTTCATAATATATGACAATGACGTCATGTGTTTGTCGGAAAAGTGCTCATTTTCGTAACCACTCTAATCTGGTTCGTCGCTAAAATATGCTTATAGACAGTCACCACTTTGAAATCCCATTGTTTCTTCTGGATATCATTTTGAAAGTTAATTCTTCTAGCGTTTATTTGTCCAAGGTTTAAGCTTTTAATTATCGAGGTAACATAATAATAGCTTATCATTTTTTCCATAAAATAAAATTTTAAAAATATCAAAAAGTTTTAGACAAATTTTCAGTTTACCTTGACTTTTAAAAATATGTCCAAATTTGTCCATGTGGATATAAACATACTTTGATTTTCTGGTATCTTGGCTTCATATATTCACTTTAAACAAGTGCGACGAAGCGCGACTAAGCAAATTATTTATTTTTTTGCAGAAAGAATCCAGCAGTCCAAATAACATTCTGTGTATTATAATTCAACTAACCACGACCTACTAGATTTCACGAGACGACGTCTTTTATCCGGCCTGGACAATTTACTAGTTCAAGTGTTTCTTCGTTGGCGCTACTTATCCAAAAATACAAGAAACGGATATGCAGTGATAGGCAGAAAGGACACATATAGGGAAATTTTTTATTATCGATCTCTCAGAAAAATTTATTGTTTATGAAAGCTCCTCCATCTTCCCGAACTCAAAACGCACATGTCAAAATTTGAATACCTCTTGTCATATACCGAGGAAATCAAGATATTTGAAATCGACATAAGAGTAAAGTACCTTTATCTTTTAAGATACGTGAAAATATTATTTGGAAAAGTTATTTAGAATTTCTATATGATTTCAAATATGAAATCATGACTGTCTAGGATGAAGAAAAAAATGTTGGACACAAAATGTGAAATTTTTATGGTATCGTTATTGATCGTAATTTCTAGTTGGTAGATGACCGAAAAACAAATCCCAGAGTATATTCTTATCACACCTGAACAAACATCCAGCTCTATGAAGTCAAAGTTCTACGATACAAACGAATTGAAAAAAATAAAGATACTTTACACTTACGTCGATTTCAAATATTTTGATTTCCTCGGTATATGACAAGAGGTATTCAAATTTTATTATATGCATTTTAAGTTTGGGAACATGCAGGGGCTTTCATAAAGAATAAATTTTTCTGAGAAATCTATAATAAAAAAAGTTGTGTCCATAGTGTCCAGTTTTCTGTCGGTCACTGTATATTACGTAATACTAATACACTTTCTCAGCAATATTCAAGTACACCAGTAAGATTACTTTATAAATTGAATTTCGGCTACGATAAATCGTATAATATACGGCTCATTTTCAGAAATAACTACAAATAAAATTATGGTAAAATGTGTTATTATGTGTTTAACGCCCTGTACATTTCTTAATTTTAAACCTTATACTTAACCTTAACTTTAAACCTTGTACAGAAATGTGCTTAAAAGATGTATGGAAAACGACGGATATAAAAATTAAATACAATATCCTCAGAAAAATATCGATGTCCACTATTTTCTCATTTCGACACACTGTGTGGCGCCATCTTTTGGTTACACATTAGAATAAATAATCTACTAATAATTTTGATGCAGATAAAAAAAAAACTTGTTCACAGGCGTTAATAAATTTTAAACTTATCGTTGAAATCTGCAGTAGCTCCATCTGTGGTAAAAATTATCAGTTATCGAGTGCAACTGTGAAATTTTCCTACAAATTCGGATTTACTTTTAATAATACTATGTGTTTTTTTAAAAATGCCATAAAGGTTGGCCATGAAAATTAAAACTCATGTCGTAGCTTGGCATCTAACACATGCCAAATCTGAAAATTTAAAGTAAATGAATGGAGCTAAGACATGAATTTTCTTTTCCACAGCCACCCCTTATGGCATTTAAAAAAAAAAACACATGTTTTAATAATCATTTCATGCAAATTAAAATTTGGAAATAGCCGTTAATGAAACAATTATTTTTTCAGTCATTTCATTGCATTCCATCTTGGAAGATGACTTACTCTGTGAAATTTTTATTTTGGAACTTGGAAGATGACTTACCCCAATAAAATAGTACAATTAGAAATGCCTTTAGTTGGCAATGTTTGGCTCCAACATAACCTCTGTGTTTGTTTACTGCGAATACAGTCTCTGATTGGTCCATTTCTACGTGCATCGTGGAAGGAGTTGTAATTGGTTGTAATTCTATTTGTAAACAAAGTATGGACGTCACATGTTACACTTAAGGGTTTGTAAAAAGGTGTGGAATTTATAAAAACTTGCGGTAAATGTGCAGTTTATGATTCTCAATATGTAATTGAAAATTCGTATGTGAGATTGGTCTAAATTTTAATTAATATCCTTTCCCAAGGTTACTAAAGAGAGAAGGTTGCCTGGTGAGTCGTGGAGTGACGCGTCATCCAGTAGGCCATCTATTTGAGTACATGCATTAAATGGGCCTACTGAGTGACGTTGCGATGACGTTGAAAGTTACCAGGCAACCTTGTCTCTTTAGTAACCTTGATCCTTACCCTACACAACGATTTTGCCCCCTTTAAGAATGAATTGCCACTGGTACTGTGAGGTATGTAAACAAAAACATTGCCATTTTAGAGGTTATCTTAGGTTTAAGAAATCACTACAATATGGCGCATCTAACTATAATGAATCAATGGGCGCATTCAGGAATGCTCAGCGGCTTAGCTAAGCTATAATTTAGTCAGCGTTAGCACACAGTGATTCCCTGAATGAAGTTCTGAATTGCAGCTGTCTCACATGCTTGACTTACTATATGGGCGAGTTAAATAAACGATCAATCCCGTCAATCATCAAGTCAACGGTCAGAATAAACTACCTGACCAATCATCGACTGGAAAAATTGAATACTGGTCAGTTTAACCGTTCGCTTACCCCTGCCTATGTTAACCTTAAATATAATACGCAGTATTAATCTATTGGTTTTGACTGTAAAAGTTCTATAAATATGGATAATGGTGAATTATAGATTATTTATATATTGATGACAATGCAAAATTATTAACATTATTCGTTTAATGACAGGTTAGTTCAACTGGTAAATTTAAATGATGCCCCCACCACTTTTTTTGATAGCGCTGAGGAACTCAGCCTACAATTTATACGCTGAGTAAATATTTCAGCGGCTTTCTTTCAGTGGTCTGTCAGCTTGTCCATTCAGGGAAATTGCTTACTTAGCCTCTCAGCCGCTGAGCGTCCCTGAATGCGCCCATTGACTTACCCTGTGAAATTTTTATTTCGAAATTATTTTTGTTTCAGT
Organism: Dorcus hopei; assembly: GCA_033060865.1. NCBI lineage: Eukaryota > Metazoa > Arthropoda > Insecta > Coleoptera > Lucanidae > Dorcus > Dorcus hopei. The sequence continues at coordinate 34,312,819 of CM065423.1, forward strand.
TTTTAACATCAGGGTGTCTTAAGTGCCCTTCTTATCACATTGTGACTGAAGGTTGAAATTTTCAACTTCATTTTGCCTTCCAGGATGGCTTTTTGTGATTAATTTATCTTATTTAATTATATTTTTAATTTTGAACTTATCCCTTGAAGTCAGTCTTCAGTAGCTCCATCTTTCAGTAAAAACTATCACTTGTATCATAAAATGAAAGGCGCTATATTTTGGTACGAACTAGAATTTATGTTAATACGTGATGTAATAATAATTTTAATGCAAATTGAAACTTGTCAATAGCCGCTGATGAATCAATTTTTTTTTGTTTTGTTATCGTTGACGTCCGCAGTGGCTCCATCTTTAGGTAAAAACTAACACTTTTATGTACAGTTGCAAGCGTAGAGAACGGGCCATATCTTGAAGCTAAAATGCCCAAAATTTAGTTTTTTGATTTCAGAAAAATGTAATCATCGTTGAGATGTCGTTATTTTGTTATTATGACGTTGTAACCTAAACTGTAAGATGTACAAAGTTTAGAAATGTCGTTTAAAGTTGGATACTATACAAAAATGTCACGTTTTCTGTACTCGTGACTGTATTACTGACATCCCATAGTGGAGCCATCTACACATCCAAGCAGCCGTTAATGAAACAATTATTTTTTCAATTTGAACTTATCCATTGAAGTTAGTCTTCAGTAGCTCCGTTTTTCAGTAAAAAGTATCACTTGTAGTATGGATTTGCATGAACTTTAACAGTGGCGCCATCTTCTCGTACAAATTAGAATTTATGTTAATACATAATAAATAATAATCATTTTCATGCAAATTAAAACTCGTTAACGGTCGTTAATGAATCAATTATTTTCTCATTTTGAACTCCTATCGTTGACGTCCGCAGAGACCCCATCTTTCGGTAAAAATTACCACTTGTATGTATATCTGAAATTTCACAGTGGCGTCATCTTTAGATCCAAATTAGATGTTATGTGGATACATAATACCGTGTGATCTTTTTAAATTTTGCCATAGAATTTGGAACTTGGGATGTCTTAGCTTTACTGTAAAATAGCATCAAGAAGTGTAATGACGTACCTTTCACTTAAGCCGTCCAGATTTCATGGCAAAGTAGTAGATAGATTTCATGGCAAATTAGTAGATAAAAAATTTAAAAAATCGCTGGGTATAATAATAAAGTGCGCAAAAAGAAACCGTTATCAAATTGGTTTATGTCAAATACAAATTTTGCAAAGTCACGTCGTAACCATAGGATTAATATATACATAACCTAACTCTTTATATCCATTTAATTACGATTTTCTACAAAATGAGTAATAAAATGCAGTTAATGAAATAAAACATTTATTTAATTGCAAATATCTCGAAGATGTAAACAAAACCTTTGACAGTTGCCGCTGTTGACAGCTCGCAGTTATTCAAGGTTCCAGTATACGTACTAATAGCGTTTTCCACTGGTTGCACTAATGCACACTCAATAGGTCTGTTTGTTATCTTGCACTGGTGTACACTAGTGCACACTTTTTTTACGAAATATGCCTTAATGAAGCCTAAATTCTTTGATAATGTGTCAATACAAATCATACACATCCATACTGACATACCACACAAACATTTAAGGTTGCATTAAAGAGTATTTTGTGAAAAAGTATGCATTGGTGTACACCAGTTCAGGATAACAAACAGAACTACTGTATCTCTTATTATTACATGAGGTTAAAATAAGATGAAAATATAATGATTGTGCATTAGTGCAGCCAATGGGAAACGCTATAAGCTACGACGTGCCGTCATAAAATAAAAGCAAGTTCAGAGCCTCCTCGGCAACGGATTTTTCTGAAGGCACGTTAATTTTGATGCAAATTAAAACTTGTTAACAGTCGTTAATGAATCAGTTACTTTTTGAATTAGAACTTATCCGTTGAAATCTTCAAGCTCCATTTTTCAGTAAAAAACTTCACTTGTTATCCATTTGCATAAAATTTAATAGTGGCGGTATCTTTTGGTACAAATTAGAATTTATGTCAATATATGATATGTATACGTATAATAATAATTGTCGTGCTTATTAAAGCAGCCGTTGACGAATCAATTATTTTCTCATTTTGAACTTACCGTTGAAAATCGGTGAAAATTAACACTTGTATGTATTTATGAATTTTCACAGTGGCGCCATCTGTTAATATAAATTAGAATTTATGTTAATACATGATAATATAATAATAAATTGGATACAAATTAAAACTTGTTAACAGCCGGTAATGAATCAATTATTTTATCAATTTGAGTGTAACGTTGACATCTACAGTAGCTCTATCTTTCAGTAAAAAATAATAGCACTTTCAATTGACTGTTCTAGAGCATTCCCAGGATATCTCCATCCCCGATTATTACATTACCTTAAAATAAAATAATAATATTCTGAGAGTTCTCTGGGACAGTCAGTCGAAAGCGCTACAACACTTATATGTGTGTAATCCTGAAATTTAACAGTAGTGCCATCTTGTGGTATAAATTATCCCATGAACGTCATTAGAGACGATGAATTTATTTCTTCTTAAGTCTAGATTAATGTGTAGATGTAGATTTTCATGGAAAAAATCATAGCTTAAACATACCCCCAGCTCTTTGAGGTGATATTTAAAAATGAAAACCAGGAATGTTGCTTGAACACGGCACTTTACCATGTGCCCATGCCAGAGTCTCAATAATTTTGTATTTACTGTTGCCCAACATACTTAATTGATTTATGAACACGACATAACTGGGTTAAATAAAATCTTTTCAAACTGTGCCCTTTTTAATTTTAAATCTCTCAGCCTACTTGAGGACATAGCATGGTTCCTCTTTTGAATTTTCCTAATTTTTACATTGCTTTATTCGTTACGTGTACTGACCAGAAGCAATATTGAACATCTATTTAAATAACCTTATTTCAATCACAAGCAACATTTTGACCAGAATCGGAAGAGTTCCTATTTCGTAAGCAAGTTTTTGCCCCCTTTCAAAATTTTTTGGCGGTTTCGGGGGGTTAAAGTTTCTAGTTAGGACACCAGCTACGACTAGCAATTGTTGATCGCCAGAAGAAATTTGGAAGGTGAAATGATTGCAAAGTAATAACCCTATCATAAAAAAAGGTGCACCGAAAACACAAGATAATTTTATACCAGGCCACTTCAATCATGGCATTGACATTTTTACTGCAAAGCCATCAAAACTAAATATTCATTTGAGGAAGTATACTACATATATATGAATAAGTGGTAAAATAAACAAAACTAATTCACTTATTTATCCATTAACCAGAGAAAGATGAAAGTCAGCAAAATAAAGTTGCACAACGTAGTCTTTCAATTCTTTCTTTTATGAACCAATAAAAAGCAGAGACAAGCAGCAAATAAAACGTGCGAAATAAATAATTTTAGGGCCGCCGTGCGTGGCAGCCAGTTAACCAGCACTTGTTAACCGTCACCATCAAACCCGCCGAGTGTGAAGCATGGCAATACATTTTTATCAGTTTCCTCTGTTATTGCTGGCGGAGGAAAAAAAATTAAAAAGCCATTCGTTCGGCAGTAAATATAAAACTTAATTGCTAGGATAAGGCGTCCTATATCAGACGGCAAGCGCAAAAAGTAATTATAATTGAAATTGCTATGCCGTAAAAAACTTATCCCGGCTGTAAAATTTCACGCCGCGCGGGGGCTTCCTTAAAATTGAACAAAGATTATAAAAATCTAATACCTAGAGCAACAAAACAAATTAAAAAGAATTTAAAGTCCGAGATATCTCGCCAGCTTAAAGTTTTCCAAATTGCCAATAAACGTTACCGCCCTTGCACGTAAAATTCTATACGCCAAATTAGTGTTGGCAGCATTTCGTAAAATAACCATGGGAAAGTAATATGAGGAAGTTATTAAGCCAAGCTCATTACTAATTCAGTAATGGGGCTACCTATATGGAGAATAAAAAACATTAGTTAAAATAACGCCTTCCACTTTTCAGATTACGAAGTAATGAAGGTAAATACACTGTGGAACAAAAGTATGGAAACCTATGAAAACAAGTGTTCCTATGCGTTGCATTTTGAATACCTTTTGTGAATGTTTTGGTTTTGATAAATTTAGAGCTTATGTAATGATAAAATTGTATTTTGCAAAAAGATTTCTACATGCCACTTTTGCGATTTATTTTTTGTTGGATACGTGCTATGCCCGACAAAAATCTGTTCTATTGTAAACATGACAAATTAAGTATTGATAAAAAAAAATCGTCCGTTTGCTTATTTCTGTGTTTTTTACGTTACCTATATAGCAAAGTGAATTGTTTAAAGCTGCATTCAAACTAATAAAATAACTCAAAAATGCATGTATAAAGTTCTCTCATATTTTTTTGGTAGGCATAGTACTTTAAAATTCAAATATCATCAAACATTTTCAAGAAATACGTATCCTGGAGACGTCAAAACTATTATATTATTTCTAATTCTTCCTTACTAATTTCAGCGGTAGCCAATAGGTGGCCATAAATTTATGAGAAATTTAAACTGCTGTAATTTTCTTGTTATTAATTTTTCGACAAAAGCGAATTAAGAAACAATCTTTATTTTGATCTCCCCCAGCTAACTTCTCAATCTCCCCCACACGTTATATATGAGACACCCCGTATAATTATTAAAGCGTGGTATTCCCAAAGGGTCTAAGTGCCAAATTTTACTAAATTCGTATTTTTCTATAAAAGGGATCTATGTGCCTTGCTGCACACATTACACGAAGAAAAATAGTATTGTTAATTTTACCACAACCGAACTTGTTGAAATATTGTTGTTTATCTTCGTACAAATATTGTCTTGAGAGAACCACATGTTGTAAATGCGGGTACAACTATTTTATAGCAAACTTTCGTTTGAATATTACTTTTAAGAAATAGTTGGACAAACAAGTGTTTATTGTTAGAACAACAACAAATTAATATTTATTATTTTGTGTTTACTATACCAATTCATTATTTTAACGCCGATATGTCATTGTGAATGCATCATACTATACTACTACATTATTTTAACACTGACATGTCATTTGTGGATGTAGCACCACCAATTCGTAGTTAAAAACTACAATATTGATGTTGGGTTGACACCAAGACGTGATCAACATTAACAAAAAACTTTGCGTGTTAAATATCTTTATGATACTGATAAAAACTACAATTTCAGTTGTTCACAAAAATAAAGTTGAAGTACCAATTCAAAATTTGTGTCGTATATATGACTCCAAATTCTTGTTAAATGTTTCACAATTGGTGGTAACTTAACAAAATATTTTTTTCCGTGTAGAAAAATTTTTAAGGCCCGGTTTCTCAGTCACAGTTAACTTCAATCTTCAGTTTATTCCTATAGGAACAATTGTTGTGCGATTAAAGTTAAACTGCGACTGAGAAACTGGGCCTAAGGGTCTATCTGATGTGGAAATATTTTATATGATTATACATAAATGACCCTGTCTCGTGCGCACCTTCAACAAGGATCATTTTCCTTAATTTTCTAGGAATTACGTTTTTGGCACTTAGACCCTTTGGGAATACCATGCTTCAATTACCATTGCTTTCGTACTTGAGGAAAAAATGATTAAAAATAAGATTTTTGGATGTACATAGTGGAATTATTTTGTTTTCTTTTAAACAGATATTATTGTGATTGGCCTGGTTGGGGGATTTTTTGTTTCTTTAATTTGTCTGCGTCAGGGGGATATTAAGTCTTTGTGTTCAAAACAAATATTTAGTCAATTAACTTTTTTTAAATTTAAATATTGCTTTTTTAACAAATAGGTAAAATTGTCTGTCACAGTACTTTAAGGAATTGATAAAAGTATTTATTTTTCTCACATTATTCGTATTAATTAAATGTTCATTCAGTCACACAACATTTCAAATCAGATCAGATTCATCTTCATGCACGTATGCACAGACAAATCTTAGACTTAAGCTAAAGTAAACCTTTACTTTGAACAATGTAACTATAAGTTAGCTTTAAGTGTCACTTTTTCCTCAAGTCTACCTTGAGATTTGTCTGTGCATACGGGCATCAGTGTCTACAAAAATGTTTTAAGTTGTAAAAGTTGTCAGTTAACAGCAACTAGTCTGGGATGACAAAAGTAGAGGGTAAAAATTTATTCTAGTTAATTAGGAAAATGAATTCGAGTCTCGCTTTGGCCAAGATTTGGAAGAAACTGAAGCACGTTAATTTGCATGTTACTATCAAAGTTTCTTTTGCCCCATCGGAGGAGCGAAATCAATCTCGAGTGATACTAATTATTGAAATTCATTCTTTTATTGATGCACATTGGATTAGTGACAATGAAGTACATTTCTAGAGTGTCATCTAAAACTTTGGGTAATTTCCTCCATAGACGTCATTTTTGCGGGCAAGATAACGAAACGCGTTTTAAACATTTGTTACAAATTAAGACCTTATTCATTTGGTTTAATTTGTGTAATTTACTGTTCTGACATTTTTTTTATTTGACAGTTTAGTTACTGATTTAGCTTAAAAAATAGTTCGTTCGTTCGCGTTCCATTTAGGTTCGTAAGTTTGCTAATAATAATAACAACAACATCAAAACGTGTATGAGCATGACCAGCTATATTATCATCCACTAACGTGTTTGGATGGCCGTTCCAATTCCATTTTTAATAAATTTTTGACAGGCCCTCCTCTCAGTGCTCTCTTTTTGAGTAAGTGCAATTTTTCTTGTAAACTAAACTCGATTAATTTAGACTTTTGAGATATCTTGTTTGGGAACAAAAATTTTGCAAGAAAATTGATTTCCCTTTGGGGAAATCCAAATAGTGCAAAGATGTATTGATGGTTCACACCACTGAGGATTTTTTACATTCAACTCAGTTTTTTAAATTCGACAAAAAAATTAATTTCATAAAAATAAAAACTGAAGTGGCACTGAGAGGAGAACCTTACTAGTGTCCAATTTGATACCAAAATGGACGCTAATTTGTAATACTTCTATATCCAGGGTCTTTAGTAAGGTCTAAGTTCCTTTATAGAGAGAGTAAAAACGAGAAGCGACAGTTTGGAAGATTAATGGCGAAAGAAGCAGCTATCTAATCAAAAGCGAATTTATCTCTTTATAATGGCTCGTTGATTGGCCAACTGTTTATTCTGCTAATAATCTTACGAACTGCCCTTCATGTCTTTACTCTCTCTATAAAGGACTCTAGACCTTATTAAATTAAAGACCTTAGATATATAAGTATCGCAAATTATCGTCCAGTTTGGTGCCAAATTGGAGGCAAATTAAAATGAATTTATTAACAATAGGTAATAATAAGTAAACTTACATGGTTTGCACTAAACTACACGAGGAGAAAACTCTCCTCTCCTCTGACTAGAATAACATTCTAATGAATTACAAATAAGTTTTTTTTTGTATTAATGCACAACTTATCCCAAGCTTAGAAGCTTGTCGGGAAGGCGTGTTTTGGTTAATTATTACGTATTGCCAAACTGCAGCTGCGACCGATTTACTACATGAGTTTCTCCTTCGGTATTCACCTGGCAAACTGGGGAAACGCAGAAAACTCAATTCGAAAGTGCCGGTATGGATCCGAACACAAACCGACACATGAAAATCTGTCACATATAACTCCCATGTATCGAGTGAGGATCGAACCCACACCTGCAATTGCCGAATCAAGCGTCCGTTGCCAGCGCATTTAACCAACTCGGCTATGCAACCGCTTATGCAATCCTGCCTTGACTTATGAGTCATGGGAAAATCGTTCTAAAAGATGAATCATGCTTTTCCAATGACTCATACTGATAATTCCGTGCATGACAAGATCGTCTTATGTAATTGTTTATGTTAATTAATTATCCTTCCTGGACTGTTTCATGCTCTTACGTTGGTGACGTTCCAATTTCCTTGTTACAATATAATAGTATCGCAAATTAGCGTCCATCTTGGTGCCAAATTGGTGGCAAATTTAAAAGTAACTTCGTAGCAAAAATTGCAATTTCACTGAAGGTATTGGTAACGACAATGCATAATATTTAAAAAACTATTTATTCAAAATCGAAGCTCATTCTAATTTATTCAAACCCAAGTAACAAGCTATAATCCAAAATAGAAGAAAAGTTAAAATACAAGCAATTAAATAATTGATTCGAATCATTACCTTGTATGTCCAGTTTTTTCTTTAAATTCTAATATTCTGGTAACACTGCAATAAGTTTCGAATATAACAAAGTTTTTCCTTCTGTAAGGTTCATTGATTCCATTTGATTCATTTCATTCGCGGACACTTTTTAAAAATATTTGTATTTTATAAATCAGGTACAGCATTTTATCGCAGTTTCCTTATACCTGTTCTGTTCAAACTGTTCATTAATAAAATGAACCTGAAAACGTACATTTATTTTAAAGCTTTCCCATCACAAGCATGTCTAGGAAATCCAAGTTATTTACTTGGCAAATTTCGTTTTGGATAGGCAGACTATTCGCCCAACAAATTTAAGTCATCTTATTTTTAGAGCTTCACTTAGGGATTTCTTTTTTCAGAGGAATGTGGGACGACACTTTGACTTTTCAAAATTTTGATTCGCCATATTGGCACACTTACACAGACTTAATAAATGGCGGTAATTTTATTTTCAAGGGACCTCATAGACTACCTACTTTCTCAGGATCGAATTTTGGGCGAATTGATACTGCCATACAAAAACGTTATAGGATGTTAATGTAGCAGTGAACAGACGAAATTTGAAAAATTTGAGCATTATCTTTAGCAAAAGAAATTCATCAAGTTATTAAATGTCAGCACTGAGAAAAATGGAATTTTGCGATTTTGATAAATCATCATTCCTATCGATAAAATAAAAGTATAATGCTGTCATGTTATAAGATCCATCTTACTCTAAATTAATCATGATTCTTAGCACAATGAAACTGTTTAAGTTTAAGAATGTAAAATTATCATTCTACATAATACGTATTGTTAAAATAATAAACCATAATGAAATATTATGCTGAATAAATTAGTAATAAAATGTCATGTCTGACTTTTTGTTAATTACTCCGATAATTTTATCATGACAGGAAATGATACTCCAAACAACAAACCACGTAGTGTTAATTTTGCAGTAGTACGCTGAGTCGGTTTTTAACGCGAATCCGAATAAAATGTTCGGAATTCTTGTTAATATAAACGTACTTTTTGGTACTATTTTTCTCAGTGAGTATTTTTCGTTCTGATGTGCTAAGTTACATCAGTTTTCGCCTTAAAAATGTTTAGTTTTTAAATTGGTTACGACATTACTTCATTTATAATTTAAAAAGATCTTCAGATTTAATAACATAGCGAAATACAAGTGTGCACGGACGGAGCTTTAATTAGAGAACTGTATGGCAGAGATCCGAGTGGGTCATTTACATGCGGCAACCTCCACACATGTTTCTTGGAAGTGTATTAAGTTTCGGAACGAGTTTGCACATGACATAGTATGATAATTTGCGGATTGGATATATAATAGCCAATGACCGGTGGCGGGCGGTTCTTTACAGTAGACGGATGTTTCGTTGGCGCGAGACCTGACCCACTTCGATATTGACCTGTTGGCACTCTGAGGCGGAGCCCCCGTTGCCTTCGGCCACGACAGTGTTGCACTTGCCACTTGTAGGAAGTGATGACTATAATTCATATCGTCTTATAAAACCTGCCACGAGGTCGTCGCAACGAATGAAGTACTTAACGTGTCACAGAAGATGACGTTATTTATTGCAGTTGCTTCGGTTCTAAGTTGCAAGATAAACATTAAACTGTAATGATGTCAAGTAGTGTTCCGGAGATTTTTCTATATTTTCATCGCGATGGGGGATGATGCGCCAGCGAAAAACTGGAAACACTTACCCGCAAGTATCCGTTTACAAAATGTTAAAGGAGAAGGGACGTTATTGCCGAGATAAGGTCAACAACATCAAAGTGGGATTGTTTCTGCGAGATTATTACGGAAGATTTTTCTAGTTACTTCAGGGATATAGAAGTTCTGTCGCTGAATATCATTTTAAAACTATTTTAATGGCCTCATTAGCCGAACAAACTTTCCTACGTTTATAACAACGCTAAAACAAGATCGAAATCTTGAAATACTTTCTAGCCGTTATAGTCGCTATGATTTCCTAGACGTTCGTTGAGTTCCATTCTTACACAAAATCAATAATATTCTAGGAGTATAAAACAACACATTCTTACACAGGGTGTTCTGAATTAGACCGCCATTAAAACTATTTTACCAAACTTGGAATTTTTTAATAAATTTGTTGTAAATCGTACAAAATTTATCAACGAAATGACGATTCTCATCATCATAATAAATTCAGATCATTTAGTGATTTCAAGCTTCAGCGTAATTTAAAAAATATTGCATTAACTCGCCACATGATTACCAGACTTCGGAAATTTCGAAGCGTTGTCATGGTTACGTAAGACGCAGACCAATGAAAAGTGCCCATTCCATTACGTAGCCGTGGCAACGCTCCGAAATGTCCGAAGTCTGATGATTACTTATTAAGTGATTTTTGCCAATACAAGATATTTTATACTATTGATTACATTATCGTCAATTTTAATAAGTTTAAATTTGTACAAACGAAAATTGAACAAAAGTCAATTAAACAAAAAGTCAAAAGCAGACTTTAAAACTCGTCTTCAAATTATCTTAAACAAAACTATGCGTATTGTAAATAAGTAAAAGAATTTTTTTTGCAAAAATCTTATTTAAATTTATTTCTAATATACTTTTTACAGTAAACGAATGTTATTGACCAAACATGAAACTTTAAAATTAAAAAGGGCATGTTTTGCAAAAACTGTACAATTAGCAATTAGAAAATAAAAAAAAATGTTTGAAATTTAAAACACATGTCTGCTATAACGGGTGTTCAATTAAAAAAGAACACGCCATGAAATTAATCTGAACGTATAGCGTAGGGTTTCTTCATATGACTAGTGTCATCTGCATTTCTAACCCCACTTTAACTCAAAGAAAATATTTCAAAAATAAACATTTATTACTGTAATTTATAAAACTTTTTACAACATTTATAATAAATGCTGAAAGTGTCTACCTTCTTCTTGAAAATATTTCAAGGTTCTATTCCTTCAGTTCTTGAATTTTATTAGCAATCCGCTGTCTTGGGTAATTTAAATCAGCGACTGATGAGGTAAATATAGAGTTTTTTATGTAAGGCCACAGGAAAAAAATCACAAACTGTTAAATCACAGGACCTCGCAGGTCAAGGAATTACAGTATTCCGACTAATAATTCTATCTCCAAAAACTTCTTCAAAGCACCTTGACACAGAATACGTCCAATTTCCATCAATTTTTGCACAGAAATTTACAAGATATTTTCCAAAATATTCCAAAAAACTTTGAACAGCTTTCGCGTTTTGTTGACACAAGGTTAACCGCCGTCAACTTGTCAAATTTGAAATATAAATAAAACTAATCACGACATACGTTCTTGACAACAAAAGCGTATCACAGCCTACTTGACAGTTTTTTTTTCATTGAACTCTCGTTATAAAAAAAATAAATTCATTTTTATGCACATCATAAAATGTGTCATAAAATGACAATTATACACGAATTCCTTTGTCATAAACATCTTTTTATAGCCCATGGAACTCTTTATACCCGCTGGACTATAATGAAACGTCAAACAGCGATGTCATATCTAATACAAGCAGCATTTTAGACAGTATGATTACCGTTGTTTACCCGTAGCTATAGTTACGTTTCTGAAATCTTTTAATCAAAGCAACGCTGGATGTGGGTGCAAAATTCAATTTATTTTAGAAATGTCAAAAAATAATATAAAATCTTCATCCGTGTATAAAGTTTTTTATGCACTACGGAAGTAACTTGCTTTTATGGCCTTCGACGTATTTTTAGCCCTCGGCTGGCGCCTCGGGCTCAAAATTACGTCTTATGCCATAAAAGCCTCTTTACGCCCTCAATGCATAAATAACTATTAAAACAAAATATTTTGTAAAGTAGACAAATGTACTATTCTCTTTCTTACCTACTACGGTTTTTACAACAATATTTCTCATTTTTAACAGTCTTTTAAAAATACCTAACCATCTTTAAGCCGAATTAATTATTATATTAATTTTTTCAAACGTTAAAAATTTTTAACAATGAATATACCGGGTGTTCTTTTACTGTATGCAAATATTTAAATCTGTAATACATCACCATAAATGGCAACGATTGAACTCATATGTCCTTAACAAAAGTTTTACACACTTCGAGAAAATCGCAGTTCAAAATCGGGCAAGAATTAATCGCACGTCTATGTCTTTTTGAGGTGGGTCAAGAAAAGGAAATTTTATTCGACCGCAGAAAGCATCTGTTGGAACAAAAAACAGAACTGCAATCGAGCAGTGACCCAGGGACCTTTGCCGAGTTCGGGCGGCTAATAAAAGCATTTTTTTTCACGTCACAGTTTAGTTTGTGAAAAGTGATTGAACGAGTTAAAGCAAAATACGATTACTATTTTTTGTGCTTAGTATGTACTTATTAAAATGCCGCAATTCACGAACGGCGACAGAATTCATCTACGGCGAAGCTCGAGCAAATACTGAAGAAGCACGGCGGAATTATGGAAACACATTTCCAAATCAATGCAAGAACATTTACAGCTAATGCCCCCGCATTTACGCGATTATGGAACGTCTTGTGTGTGTGTATCGCTAATGATAGATGCCACTTTGAACAGTTGTTATAAACATTACTAAATTATTGTAGTGAACGTTTGAATGTGTTCTTCCACACAGATAATATTCGGTGAGTGGGTGCGCCTTTGCATATTAGTCACGCCTGCGATGTTTATTGCCTACGATCAGCGTAGCAGGTTCCGTAAGTTTTATGTTGTTTCATGACCAACGTATAAGGGGCGGATAAAATAATTTTCCCCGTTATGAAATTTTTTTTTAATTTTTCCGTGTTCTATGTGCTCTCACGGTAATGTGGTTAAAATTTTTGCACTTATTTTACAAACACCCTGTATGTACAAGTACTGGCAAGCCTTCCAACGTCAATTTTGCTGTTAATGGAGAATAACAGAGAGTAGATTTTGTTTTCTTTGAGAGTTTAAGCGAGTTCTTGAGCTGTACTTATTTTGTGTAAAATATTTTTGGTATTAGTTGAGTGGTCGAGCAGCAATTTTGTTGAACAGATATGAAATCGTTATTCATTTATTTATAATAGTGTAAAGTAGGCCTGTAGAATTTTTGTTATGAGGGAAGTTGTAAGATGTCACATCCCAGACATTAGTGGGATCAAATTTTACGAAACCCAAATTGTAGTCATTCTTTTTTAACAATAGGTACTATTAAAATTTGATGCTTATAGAGACACGACTTGCTAAGATCATTCGTTAAGTTTAACAAAAAATTGGAAAACTCATGTCGAAAACTTAATTATGCATCAAAATATGTCACACGGAAAAAAATATTTTGTTAAGTTACCACCAATTGTGAAACATCTAACACGAATTTGGTGTCATATATACGACACAAATTCTGTATTGGTCCTTCAAGTTTATTTTTGTGAACAATTAAAATTGTAGTTTTTATCAGTGTCATAAAGATATTTAACACACAAAGTTTTTTGTTAATGTTGAGCACGTCTTGGCGTCAACCCAACATCAATATTGTAGTTTCTAACTACGAATTGGTGGTGATGCATCCACAAATGACATGTCAGTGTTAAAATAATGTAGTAGTATAGTATGATGCATTCACAATGACATGTCGGCGTTAAAATAATGAATTGGTATAGTAAACACAAAATAATAAATATTAATTTGTTGTTGTTCTAACAATAAACACTTGTTTGTCCAACTATTTCTTAAAACTAATATTCAAACAAAAGTTTGCTATAAAATAGTTGTAGCCGCATTTACATGTGGTTCTCTCAAGTCAATATTTGTACGAAGATAAACAACAATATTTCAACAAGTTCGGTTGTGGTAAAATTAACAATACGATTTTTCTCCGTGCATGCATGTTAGTCAGGTGAAGGATTCGTTTAATCTGTAATCTTTAATCTTCATTCTTGTGAATGAAGGAACACATACGAAACAAGACCACATCAAATGTAGGTAGACATTTACTAGAAACAGGTCACACAATAGACATCAACAACACTAAATTATTACATCAACAAGAGAAGAGTTTTAAACTAAATTTACTCGAATCCTACGAAATACATAAACTAAAAAGCAATCCTAACATCAATTGCATAAACGACCAAATCTATGTCAATTTTAAACCTATCTATGTATTCTTATTTAAACAACTAATTAACTTCACGTCATTCTTTTTGGTTAACTTCCATTCCTAATTTCAATTCAAGTTTGACAGTAGATCTTAAACGATTTACACGTACATTTCTCTTTTCCTCTTCTCCATCAATGATTCTGTGATTTAAATTTAATTATAAGACGATGTCGGTAAGTTTCATTATTTAATATTTTGTCCATAAATACCATACACTCCAAATAAAAAAAGTTTATAACAAAAAATTCTTTTTGCAACATGTTTAATTGTAAAATTTCAGTTTCATAAGTTCTGTTGTTAACATTGCTCCTTTATTCCACTCTTGTAGACCTGAAGATGGTTTATTAACCGAAACCGGTTGTCAAATATATCGAGAGAAAATTGGGATGTATTATTTTTCATATATCATGAAATTAAATTGACTACGATTTTATTTTAGGAAAGTGTGACGAAAATAAAAAAATTAAAAGTGCGACATCGCTTAATTTCGAACATTTTTTTCTTCAAGACAGGGAAAATGAAAATGTCTTATTTTAATTTATTTAAAATAATATCGATATATCGAAGATATAAATATGGATATTGATATATCGACATATCGATATTATAGATAAAACAGATACCTATGTATGTCAATATCAGAAATGAAAATATCATTATTCGATATTTATGGATATTATCGATAATATCGATAAATTCTCGCAGCCCTAACCATAATTATTTATTATTCTGTAAGGGTAGTAAAGCAGGTCAGGTATAAATTAAATGTTTGTGAAACTACTGACTTTTGACGTCATCAAAAGAGTATGGTACTGTTAGAAAAAAGGATTTAGAAAATGCTATACAAAAAAAAAAGAAATTCAAGTAACTGTAAAGACAAATTACTACTGAATCACGCAAAAATTTAGCCAAAGTGATGAACAAATTAAAAAAAACAACATTGCATAGGTAATTAAGGGAAAAAGATTACGATGGTTGGTATATCTTGAGGGGATGCCAGCTGAAAGAACTGTAAAGCGGATAGCATGGAGAGCACCAAATGGGAAAACGAGGAAAAGAACACCTAGAAGCAGGCAGTGTACACTGAGAAAAATGAAATAGTTAAGTCAACAACTTCTTGAATGTGAACTTTTTGTGCGTTGACTTAAATAAAATGTACTTGTTTCAACGGTAATATTCTTAACTGAACATCTTGGAAATTGTTGAAGTAATACTGAACGATGTAAATGTTTTGCCTTAAAATGAAAGCGTTTAATATGTTAAATCAAAAAGTTGAAATGTCAAAATGATCGTAAAGTGTTGTTGCTTTTATGTGTCTGTTATGATTTTTTATTTAACGGAATAAATGTTAAGTCTAGTAAAAGCGAGGGTTAATTCCCATATTAATAAGACGTCATACATTTAGTCATGTAGCATTAGAATGATATACGAATTTACGTGTTATGTTTGCAGAAGTATACAGTAAACAGTTATTGAAATTCTTACTATCGAGTTCTAGATGGCGCCTGCTAAAACTTCACGTATATTTACTGCCTGTCCCAGCATAAGTAACCTTGTTGTTCGACATCGTTTCTTAAACCGATAAAAGTCATTCGTATTTCGAATGTGTTCGACTTTATAAAATTCGTTGAGAGGCTTGTTCAGCTCCTCTTGCACCTCACCAAAAGTTGAAGGGTTGGCAGTATCGCAAAGAGGTGAACATTTAATTGATGTTTCCCGAAACGATAGTCTAGATTTGTAACGTTCACATTTTTCGCTGTTCGTTACATTATTTTTTTTACGTATTTTCTCGTTATTTTGCTGTTGAAATTCAAGTAAACACCGTTTTGTTCGTTCGTTTAATTTCGTATTTATGACTTTCACGCCTCTATCTCTCAGGATTTGTGTTTTAATTTCAGTTTGTAATGCGGACTTCTATTTCTTCTTAAAGTCATTTATTTTGTTTCGGAAATTAATCTGTAGATGTCGTACATGGTTCTGGATCGATTTTATTGATCGATGCGTATGCGTATGCGTATGCGGAAATTGCGTGTAAAATCTTTGACGAGTTTCCGTCCTCCTGCTTGATGAACGTGCGACTTGGGTGTGTGCTCGTACACCATTAAGACGCGTGTCTTGCGTCTTCAAATTTTTGTGGTTTTGTGAAGCTGAACGGCTTTGAGATATTCCAGTTTGGCAAATATTACGTCACTACTCTCGTACTGCCCTACTGTGTCAATTTTGTCGTCTGTTTTTTGCCACAAACGCTACCGTTTTCATTCAAGCACGTATCCGAGCACGTGTTCCGTTAAAGTTCTCGCTCAGAAAAAAAAAACTAACAGAAGATTAGTTTTTTTTGACTCCCGAAATTGTGTTGAGTTACTGACGCCGAAGATTAGTTTTTTTGACTACCGAAATTGTGTTGAGTTACTGAGGCCGAAGATTTCCTCCTACCGCACGAGTTTTTATTGGAAAATTCCTTGCTGTTTGCTGCATTGTCGTTTGAAGATACTACCGAACAGGAGTTCCTTCTTTTTATTTGACGTGGTTGTTTTTGGAAACAAATTCAGTATTACGGAGTCGTTTGATGAAATAATTCAACGTTGTCGTAAATGGAACCAAGGTCAAGTTACCACGGAGTCGTTTGAAGATAAGTTCAACGGAGTCGTAATTGGAACTCAGGTTAAGCTATCGTCAGGATTGAGTAAGCAACACTCACCATTATTACCGTATCGTATCGTATCGTTTTGAGAAAATTATCGTATCGTATCGTATTGAGGAATTTATCGTATCGTACCGTATCGTACCGTATCGTTTAGGAAATATTACCGTACCGTCTGGATTTAGTCTTTTAAATTTTATTTTGATTGTCGCAGATTTATTTAATTGTATATTGGGTCACTTTCGATTTAATTTAGCGTTTCTTTTTTTTGTTGGGTCATTTAGCATAATTGCGTCAGATTATTATTTTTATTTAAGTTACTGTACATCGTTAATTCTATGTATATATTTTGTTACTCGAATCACCATTTATGTTCAACAGTTACACCAATTTTTTTTTTATCAATTATATTAATTTTTCATTCTCAATTTTCTTTTAATTTTCTGCTGCAATTAAAGACTAATTTCTTAAAAATTAATTTGCGTAACCTAAAAATCTGTTTCGAGTTCATTAGTTTTGTTCCGGTCTGTTTTAGTAATTACAGTTTAAAGAGATTACTTGGCGCTCAACAGCTTTCGTTTTTGTCACCTAACGTTTATTTTATTTTTTTATGAATTACGCAAGTTATTTTTTTAAGAATATAGTTCACAGAATTATCCTTCCGAATCCACCTCAGCCTCCGACTAAACTGAGCTATGGTAACCAAACAGGTGAGAATCTACTTACAAAAAAAGTATGTCACAGATTGAATTGACTTTACGCATTAACTTTTTAAATATATGAAAAATATAATTTTAATTCCCTAACAGCGTTCACACAAATAAAATATTTAGCAATTTTAACAAACTATAGTTCTTGTATCAATCTTCTTCAGTTCATTTTGCCATGTTTCATAGTCATATTACCTACGGAGCCGTGTTATGGGGAAACAGTTGCAATTCTATAAAAAAATTTAGAATCCAAAAAAAGCAATTAGACTTTTAGCTGGAGTGGGATTTAGGGATCCTTGCCAACCTCACTTTTGTGAATTAAAAATAATGCCTTTACCTTCAGTTTTCATCTATCAGACAATTCTGGAAATTCACTCAAACAAATTTAACTACGTTGCACAGGCGGATGTTCATAAGCACAATACTAGAGGGAAGGATGACCTTCGCAAAACTCGCTATAGATTAACTATATCACAGAAAAATTCTCTGAACATAAATTTATATAATCACATTCCGTATTTATCTCTGCAAAAATTTAAACGACCTAGGAAGAATCATATTCTAAAACGTTGTTTTTACTCAACTGAAGAATACCTGCAGACCCGTGTATAGTTTCACTTCGCTTCTCATATATCATTCTGTATAGTGTTCATTTTTATTGTATTTATAACAGGTAACCATGGTATTGAATTGCCAAGCGGAACCCTAGATCTAACCTTATATGCCAGGGCATATTATTGTGTATGTTCACATTTTAATTTGTTGTGATGTCACATTACATTTATTTATATTGACTGTACACTACATGCATTACCTCAACGAATCAGTAAATAGTGGCACCCAAATGTGGGTGTCATTTCTAAGAAAGTGTACCTCAGCAACTGTAACTCTGAAAGGAAAATATTACAAGACTTTGTTACTTCTCTTTACTAATGGTTCTCGGAGCACCTTGTACAGAGCCCACTTTCTATTTTTAATATGTTTTATGTTTTTATTTTAACTTAATGGCACTTTCCAAATTCTTATCAGTTCTTATCTTTCTTTGTATGATGGATTTTCTCTAGAGTTATTCCTCCATTTGGCCTGGTGTTGGGAAAACAAAGAGATAAGGCCCAAAAAGAGATATGATTTTCTGAAACAAATCATTTCTGTTTTCAAATTTTCGAAGTGTATCGATTTTCTTTCGGTTCTTTTTTGTACTACTCTTCATGTTATCATTTTTTTTCCAAATTTAAACATTTTTCAAACTGTTCTTTTATGAACATGTAAATTCGTAAATAATTTGTCCATCTTGTCCAAACACAATTCAAATTTTTCAATTATCACGGTCGAAAATGACAGACCGATAAATTCCATGCGCTGAACTAACAACGGCGAGGGTTGATCCCCATTAAATTTTTATTCCTCCGTGATCCTGTGCAAACAGAAACCGAACAAATGAACGCACCGCGAAAGTGTCAACGCCGAGGACACGAGATACTTCTTGTCAGCGCGGTTGTTGTATATTTAGCTAACAATGGTTGGCGTGTTATACATGAAGTTAAGATCATTAATCAGACGTGGCGACGTCACCTTAACCTGACCCGCACTGACAGCGCTTACCGCGTCGGTACGCACACTTACATACCCTCATTTATTACTTCATTGTGACACTCAATTACCTCAGTGCATTTACTCCTAAGTACGTCATTACACAGGACGTGGCTGTCCGATTATTCACGGGCGTCGCTTGGTTTAGATGAATTTCAATGAGAACTCACCGTAATAGCAAACAATGTGAACACAGAAAGATTGCATCTGCTGAATTACCACATGCAAATGTGTTAATTAATCTTGAGAGCTTCATGGTTTTCAACGTAGAATATCTTCTCAAACTGGTTAACAGTAAATGCTTTAAAGTATATTAAAATGTAGAAGGACACCTTGCTCCTTCTCCTTTATTTTGGAATGACGTTTGATAACTAATCTGTATTATTTATTTTCACTCTTACGTATTATTTTTCTTTTCTTACATCAAATCACCAGCTCGGCGACCGAACCTTATGAGAAACACTATGGAAATACCATACAGGTAGGTCTGATAACATACATGGGATGCGTTGATTCATTGATGGCTTGCAAAATATGACTCATGAAATTTTTAAATGGTTTCTTAGCAAGAATTTTAGTTTCCTTCAAAAACAACCTCAAAATTGGATTCATGTGCTTGAAAAGTGACTCCACGACAACATGGAGATATAAGGAAACATTGACTTCGTGAAGTTCGATGTTTTGGGAGTTTGTTTGTTCTTGATGGCGTCAAGGCTTTTCAGTTCCACCACCCCATAGTCAGCTTTGCCAAAGACGTTGTGGTATTTAATTCCGTTTACAATAACTCCCATTTCAATTGAAAATCGTTGGTGAATTTTGCTAGAAATCAACCAAAGAAGAACGCTAAAGGTTATAATTTTTTTTAGTAGCTTTCAGAGGAATACCATCTAGATTTCCTGTCGCGCTAACATCACTTTCTAGCAGCTTATAAAGAACGGAATTGTCTCGTAAGTGGAGATTCCATTGTATTCCATGGGATTGGTAAATACGATAGAAAATGTGGGACCTTTGATCTCAAGCTTGGATACGTGCAGTGGTGAAGACCGACGGGGTGTTGTGCGAGGACATGCCATTAAGAATGTATGAGGAGGCGTCGTGAACTAACTTTGTCCAGTATTGAGCTGTACCGATGGTATTAGATGGAAAGCATTGCTTCCTGTCACCAGCTAACAAAGGGGATCAAAAATAATTTTCAAAAATTAGTTGAGCAAAATATATGCAATTAAGTTGGAGTCGCGTTTTCCAAAGGAATGTCCTCGAATCTTCTTTACAAAGTTCAGTCGTTAAAAAATTGTAAGAACGGATGGAAAGCGTCTATGTTACTATCAGTCTGTCTCGGTGATCAATAAAAGCAATGTCGCAATTAGGATGTAAGTAAACATTGTGCCTTTTGCTACGCCAGGTACTTTGAAGACAGATAATTGGCCCAATTAAGTTTCCTCGGAAAAATCCCCCTTCAAGTTCCCGCAATATATATCATCATCTCTGGCTCTGTGAATGATTTACAAAAGAATATTTTCCACGCTTCGTCTATCTATCGTAAATAAAGGAATAAAATCGCGTTCGCCGTCGACGATAAAAGCGAATTAACATGCACAGAAATTCGATTGAGCTGCAACGTTAAATTTTGGACAACAAAGTTTAGGAAGCTCTATCGGAAATACGTTGAATACGGTACAAGACGTAGTTAAATGGGTCCTGGCAAGGCAATAATAGGATTAGACGGGTTCACCGAGACGCGGCCATTCTAAAAGACTCGCGAAGGGGTCGTATAACAAGATGAGGGTCTTACATGCACACCGAAGCAATTTCAGAGATCTGCAAAGACATGCAGGTTAACAATTGATTCGGGTAATTCCAGAAACAGATTTACCGAACTAGCTTTAACATCAATAACTACAGCTACTGCTATCTGGAGGAATTTCTTTTGACGACGTTCCTCAACCGTACAAAACCATCCCTATAATTTGTATGCAATATGTCTTGCGTGCTCGCTTGTGCTTTACTTTGATCTCGGATTTAGGAAACTCTTCTTTCGGTACGGAACTAAACAATTTCTTAATTTCTTCGCTTTCCTTTGTACCTACTCTCTAGTGAATTAACTTCGTAGGTACTAGCACAATTTGCTTAACGTTACGTACATACAAATACGATCAAATCCTGTTGTAATTGCAAGTACCTAATTTAAAATAAAGAGATCAATAAAAAGAAAAGGGAAGCATAAATTATAATATTGCTTTTATATTAGTCTTCAAGAGATATTTACTATGATGATGATTCAAATCAACTTTTAATTACAGAGCATTAGCATACTTTTATTTCGGTATTTCTTTCTTTCTGGTCCTAATGAAGTTCCACCATCTGATTTTTATTACTTACTTCGACTGTCTTATCGTTTATTGTATTGATTCTCGATTGTATTTCAAAGCCCACCAAATTTCAGACTTAAATATACTTAAAGATTGGTCCTTCAATAAGGCGAAAAGAATTTAGAAAGTAGAAAAAGAAGAGACTTGATGTACTTACAAGGAAATATAAATTATACAAAAGCGTCAAGAGATATGAAGCACAAAGTCACGTAGCCTGAAAAAGTTTCATGAATCCTTGTGTTTCACTTTGCAATAAAAGTAACATTTCCTGCACTGCTGAGTTAAAAAAATTTAAATATTTATATTTCTGTTAATCTGCTCCGCATGTAGTTTCTTTGATATAAAGTAAATGTCAGAAAGTATAATTATTCTTTTTTTTTTTGGTATGTAACATATTTGAGTTGGTTAATTATTCAACGCAGAACAAATGAAAAATAAACATATTCGGAAAGCGGAATCCAAACGTAAATAATTAAGTTAAACAAACCCAGCCGGCCATAATTCATATTCATATTTATATTAAGTTGGAAAAGTATAATTAGGGTGATAGTAAACCCGTTATAACGTAACGGTGGAAAGGATTGGATGATAACATCATAATGTCGCAGTAATCAGAGCGTCCTTCGGGAAAATCTCACATATCTTGCGCTAACCATAGCCGGTTTCCGCTGGGGGAATTTTGTGTAATTAAAAATCTCTATTCAACGACCCTCGCCACACCGCAATTGCGAACGGCCTTAACAAAACGAGAGCTTTCACACGCAGAGCTTTCAATAAGCCTGACAAACGTTAATATATTTTCGGGGCTTTGTATACTTGTACGAGGTCTGCTGTGATTTTGTCGCCGCTGCGATTTCGCCGATTCAGACATCACGAAATTAATTTTTATCTTTGAAAAGGACTTACGATTCTTTCTCTCAAATCACCGCCCGCCCGACACCATTAAATTTTAATAAATTAAGACGAAAGTAAGGGGGACTTTCAAATATTTATCCTAATTTATTTCTTGTTCGTGCGCTGGTGCAAACCTACGAAAACGTTTGCGTTCACTTTGAAGTCCTGAATGTTATGCAAGACAACGGGGCACACATCCTTTCATTGTTATGGGATATGTGCTTAGGTTTAGTTTCGAACGTGCCCCGTTATGCGGCGTAATTAACGCTTGCACGCACACCGCACGCGCCGCAAACACCGGCTGCGTTCTTCCGCTGGCTGACCACCCCTAACACCCACCCCGCTAACTAATACCCAAATACCGGTGGACACGAGAATGAGTATTTAGTGGACTGGATCAAATCCGCAAAAAAGTATTATCTACTCATGCGATTATGCATTATCTCTGTGTTTCAGATTGATGCCTCTTTTTTTTCCTTTCATTTTCCGACAAATTTAGGTTGTCTCGGAAAACGAACACTATTTCTTTTATATCGAACATTCAATTGATCGAGTAAAAAAATAAATCCATATTTCAACAGGAGGTATCTTCAGTATGAAACGTTTCGCTAAATTTGTTTTCAAAACAAATTCGATGGTTGCGTGTTCTATTTCAAATAACAAACACATGTCCGTATTCTTGGTATTTTTTTTTCAAGCGATAAGCCAGCAATGCTGGACGACGCCCCTTTCGGGTAATGATGGACCCCACAGAGAGCCATAAATCTGCCAATGTGAAGTAACCTTTATCTTCGTATTTCGAATTTCTAAACAAGAGTTTGTCGCGGTAAAATCACGGGCACGTGTACATCAGCGGAAAAGGCATATCGAATTACGCTCAAGTTGAAGTGTTTTGTTTTTGTCTGTTTTTTTCCGAATCTAGCGTCATAATTCTGTGTCAACTCAAGAGGCTTTTGAAATGAAGTTAGAGAAAACAAATCGCAGATGTCGTTGGACAGACGCATTCCTTATGACAGTTTGGAGCGCATAATTTGTGTGTGAGAAAATGCATTCAAGGCGGGTTAGAAATCAAATCAACGGTTGCCATTGGTCGGTGGGTTTTTCAAAATCTATCTGACAAGTCTGAAGGGGTGTTGTTAATTTTTACTTGCGGGTTAAGAACGCGGAAAAGAGGTAGATAGCATTGGCGCTTTAAAGAGACCGGTCGAGTTCAATTCTAATTTGGCTTAGTTGTGTTTTCCTTAGGCGCTTGTAGTCTTTATTCATTTTTTTGTTAAATCATTTATTTCGGTACGGTTAAAATACAGTGTGTTAAGAAAGGCAATTAAACTAAACACGCGCACGTCGCGACGCGAGTGATTAAATAAAAGGTGGGCAGTGAGCGGAAGTGGTACATGGATTATAAGCCTTTAGGTAATTGACATTTATTTGTTTCCTTCAGCGCACCTTTGGTGGTAATAACTGCGTAGGGACAATTTGATTTGCATTAATTAGACTAAAGAGTCAGTACGGTTCAGAGTACCATTGCATTTAGATAACTTAATCAAACTATTTTATTTACATTGCAGCGAGTATTAAAACTCACTAGTGGCATTCATCTTAGTAAAGTACAATTCTATAATTTAATCAACCAACACAATTAACTATTTCCCGCATCTACCTGGGAATTCCATACAGTGTACTTTTAGAAAACATTCTACCCGTGGGGATTTTCTCCGGCAAATTGGAAACACCAAAGGTTGTTTTTCAATTTGTACAGGGACGTCGCCAATCACAGTCACTGGCGTGAGGCAAGTTATATCTGCCGCCTAAATCACGTGTGCCAGCACAATTTAGTTCACAAATCAAGACAATTAATTGTCATTACGAATTTCGTGGAACCACGAAACCAAGCCATTTGCACTACATATTTCTAGCCATTTTCTTAACAAAGTTTCTTTTACACCCTGTATACGTGTGCGGGTCAAACTGTGGTCTTTGCCGAGAGATTTGTTGGTTGATTAGAAGCGATTGCCTAGAGACTGCAAAGCCAAAACCACCCATAGTGGAGTGTAAACACAGTCAAACTAATTTCTTGCACTATAAATTAATTAGATAGTTTAGACGGCGAAAGAGCGACAGACAGAGGGTCCTGAAAAACAGGCAAGTGGGTAGAGCACCGTCCTCAAAGCAATTAATTATCGTTATGGTGATGGAGCAGAAGAAGTTCGGCTCACTACACGCACCATCTTAATCAGGTTAGCTAGGGATAGGTACCTAACACCTCCACGGGAGTCCTTGAAAAACAGGTGATTGCTCCTGATTTACTTGCAAATTGATCGCTGTATCACATACTTCTCCAAAACATCTGATTAATTCATTAATTAACTCCATTAATTAGATACACTGTAGTCCCACTGTGACACATTGTGCATTGGTTTATTAAACGGAACAAGTCTTTGAGTACGATCAGAAGTGACGAACACGTGTACCAAGACCCGATCTAAGTTGAAATTCAATTAATTATTAATCCAATTAAGAAGCAGAACTCTCCAACAAACATCTGTGTAGACATTAAACCACCAACGGTGTGAATCGAAAGAAAGTAGATCGCGCCGATATTCGAAAGTGAAATCTGTTAAACGAGTTATACTGTACTTTCTGAAAATCGTAATTTTTGTTTATTTGTATTGATCTCAAACGCAAGGGTTTTTCGCTCACGATCTCCGATCCCACAGAAGCGGATATCAGGGGTTTTTCCCATTTTTTTTCTTTTCTTTTTTTTCAATAAATAATTAATTAAAGTTAATTGTTGCGTTTTATTTAAAGTGTCAAATTCCTTGTTCTAAAGAGTTATTTGCTGCTCCAACAAAAGAACGGGTTATCACGACGTAGTTTCATATTCACAGCGATCACGAGCCATAATTAAAGGTATTATTATCTAGAGCGGGTCCCCGCAAAGGCCATTCAACCGTAACCCAAGTCGTAGTTAACCGTTAGCGCCGGCCGGCAAACCCCAGTAAACAGGTAGAATAGCTAAGGATGCATGCACAGCTGGATGGCTTTCTCGTGAATCTAGGTAAATGGTCTAGGCAGTCATTTCCTTAGCAATAAATCTTAAGTTGGGGTTGTTTGTACATTTGTTTATTGTTTGTTTACTTATACGTGACAGTCAACAAACAGGGCTTAGTGGGCGCGTCCAAGTAGTTCTTTTTTTTTAATTAGATTTGATCAAAGAGTTTAGTTAAGACTAGTGAAGTTTTCGGAAGATCTTTATATGGTTTGTATCAGAGGGTATATCCTGCGTTAATTCGCCCAAAAGTGGTCGACCAAAAATCTTGAGCCACGAGAGGAACAAAGACTGACTGAAGTCGTTAACGACAAAGTTGGGGTTTCACAGCGAAAATTAGCTCAAAAATACGGTCTTTCACAGATCACTGTTTTTAGAACAATTTTCCAAAATGACATGGTGTTTCGAAAAAGAAGAAAGGCACCAAGACATACCCTGGCCCAGTAACAAAGAATTCCTAGATGTTGTCTTGCGCCAAGGCGCATCCCTTTTGTGAATAAACCAGTTGTAATGGATGACGAGATACATTTCACTTTGTCCCATTCAGAGGTGAAGGACAACGATGGTTTTTACACCGACGAAATAGAAGACACACCAGGTTCAGGTCAGGTTCAAAGGTAAATCCGAATTTGAGGACAAAGCCTTACTGAGGTGTGCCATTTCTGAGGCCGGATTAATCTCGCAGCCGTAGATTTGTCGCGTTCGAGGAGAAGCCTTAACTGCACAACTTCACATTCAAAGGTGCCTCTCTCAATTGTTTCGGTTTTAAAATACACATCATGTCAATGATGATATAATGATTTGGCCTGATCTAGCTTCATGCCATTATGCTGGAGTAAGTAGGGACCGGTAAAACGCAAACAAGGTAGACTTTGTTCCTAAATTACACGATCCCCAATGCACCTCAGGCTCGGCCAGTAGAGGAATATTGGCCAATATTAACCAGAAAAGTGTACGACAAGGGATGGGAGCTGCAAGTGAAGACCAATTACGACGTCGCATTTTTCAAGAAATTCGAGAAATCGATCCTGCTGTTGTCCAGAGGATGATGGGACAAATCAAAAGAAAACTGAAGATGGCCCACTATCAATAATATCCTTCGGACCATACGTTAGTTACGTTATTGGGCAAATTGCTAAACACTACGTAAATTAAAATAACTGTGCTTAGATAAGAAATAAAAAAGTCGAGTAATTTCAATGAGATGGGATTTGCTTTAATGTTAGATCTGACGGCGCAATGAGAATGCAGGAACTGGCGGGGCTAACTTATGGTGGCGGAATTCGTGCGGTGGCCTAGAAATTAACTCGGATAAATCAGGCAGGAGATTTGAAAAGCTATTGGCGTCTTAGTAAGGGATTTCGCACAGCGTCCCGGAATACTAACGGGTAGAGAGTTCATGACTTGGCCCAGAGCGAAATGGCGGGAGCCGGCATCCGGAGCAACTCCGGATGGCGGCCTCCGTCCGGATTAATCAAGAGACCACAAATCTGAACCGCCTACATAAAAGCAATTCTACAGAGAAATGAGATTCGCTGAAACACCGCCGTCCACGCAATTGCCCCTCCGATCAAGAGAAATTGAATGTGTAAGGCATACATTCGTTAGTTCGATGTTGCTCTTGAAACAATTCCGAACTATTACTGCATCTCATGAGGCGTACGTTAATTTCCATCTACGTCAACTATTAACGTTAAATGAAAATTTTCTAATTCTAAATCTATTTGGCCCCCAAATAGTATAGGGAGAGCACCAATTTCGTTAATGATGCACATTCGACGATAAAACTTGGAAAGTCATTGCAATTGCATATTTCAAAACGATTTGAAAAATCTAAACTTTCAGAGTAAGTTGAAACAATCATTTGGAATAGGTGCTGAACGAATAATTTAAACTTTGTAACAAGTGTAGTTGCAAATTAGGTCACGGACTGCATTCGTTAAAAAGTTTTTCAATACATTACGCCCGAAAGGCAGACGGCGGAAATTATTTTTCAGTTTCTGTCCGCTCGGATCCAGTTTCTTAATTGCGTTCCGGATTATGTGCAGGAGTGTCGAAGTAAACAGGCAACGCTGTGAATGCATAGATTAAATCTAATCCAATTAATTCTGTTGACATAACGTACTTCGACGATTCAAGGGAGACAAGCGAGCGCTCCGGCACTCACAGTTTTGTAAATTCCGAACGCTTTTCCGTTCGCTCTCGAAACGTTGCCATGAAACAACGAGAAACACTAATTAGGGAAAAACTTTCCGGTGTAAATAATACGTTTCATTAGCGAACGTTCTTCTTAAGTAACAAAAGGTAAAAGTAAATTTAGTGTACCTAAAGAAATAGGGATTTTTTTTTTAAGTTTCATTCAACCTGGACGAGGCGAAGGAAAATTTTGTTCTTTTCCAAATCTATGATTTGCTATATGCTGTATGGATTTTCAGTGCTCAAAAATGACACTCCAAAAGGCAATGAAAAATTGAAATGGTTAGACAAGAATAAAGAAGGCAAAAGGCTGCATAATGAGTATGGAAGCATATACAGTATTCAGGAACAAATTAATGATTCAATGGACAAAAAAATTGGAAGATATTGAAAATGGGAATAAATATGATTATTCAAGGAAAAAAACACGTCTTCAATTCTCACCTGAAGAATTTTCCAACAAATTCAAATCAAATAAATCTATAAATTACAAGGTGTAACCCATTCGACTTTTGTTTATTACTTTTCGAACTATTGAGTTAACGCAGGTTGAATAAAACTCTCTTCTGGGTACACAAATTAATATATTCTTGAATAAGTTGTAGTACAAAATTATATGAACTTGACTTTTTACAAAACTTTCTCTACTTTAATTATTTCTATGTGTATTAAAAACAAAAGTCCGTAACTACACATTGCATACAGTGACGAAAAATAATTTGAAATTATTTATTTCAATACTCCCACTAAATTCAAATTATTTTTGTACCATCTTTTGCAAACCTAGACTTTTACAAAGTTTTTGAAAACGATCACGTGGCAAAGGTTTTGTTAGTATATTCGCTAACTGATTTTCTGAGGACACATAAAACAATTTCAATCTCGAAATTTTGATATTTTTCACGAACGAAATGATATCTTATATCAATATGTTTACTTCGTTTGTGAAATTCGGGGTTTTTGATTAAGCGAATAGCACTCTGGTTATCGACATGAATTTTTGTTGCGTTTTCACAAGAATATTTTAAATCTCTAAATTGCCTTAACCATACAGCCCTTTGCTCGATAAACTAGCTGCCACGTACTCGGCTTCTGTTGTGCTAAGACTAACCATTCGTTGACGCTGAGATGTCCATGTAATGGGAATCATCTGCCAACAAAATATGTAGCCAGATGTAGATCGGCGTGTATCTACGTCACCTGCATAGTCTGAACTGAAAATCCAAAAATTGGCTCATTGCTCCCACTGCTAATATAAAGTATACCGAGGTCTTTTGTTCCTGCCAGGTACTTAAAAATTCGTTTCACAGCCTGCCAATGTTGTTGATTAAAATTTGTCAAATGACGACTTGCAACTCCAACGGCATACGCAATATCGGGTCTGCTCACCATGGCTAGAAACATAAGACTTCCGACAGCTTCTCGATATGGCACATTACATGATTCCTCCTCGATTTCTGAATTCTCACGAATAATAACATTATGATCTACTGGAACAGAATTAAACTTAACGTTTGACATATTAAAACGTGCAAGGATACGCTCGATATAGGCAGACTGATGAATAAAAATTGAACCCGTTTCAAAATTGCGTTCAATTTCTAAACCAACAACAAAATATGATGCATTGCCTAATTTAATTTCAAATGATTCTTTTAGAGCTGCAATTACTATATTAAGCGCTTCCTCAAACTCACTAAAAATTAAACCGTCATCAACATACAAAGCTAAATATATCGTTCCGACATTAAAATTGCCAATATACACGCATTTATCAACAGCATTTTGTTGAAAGCGAAACTTTTTAAGAAAATCATCAAATTTCTTATTCTTAATCCTAGGAGACTGTTTCAGTCCATATAATGACTTTTTTAATTTACATACCATGCCGTCATCTACCTCAATACCTTCAGGAATTTGCATATAAACATCCTCCTTTATCCATATAAAAAGGCAGTCTTCAGGTTGAATTGAGCTATCTTTAAATTATGTTCAGCTGCAATCGCTAATAAAACTCTTATAGAGTCGTAGCGTACGACAGGAGAAAAGATTTCGTTGTAGTCAACTCCTTCTTTCTGTGAAAAGCCCTTTGCACATAAACGAGCCTTGAAAATTGGAGTATTTTCGGATGGCGCTTGTTTTACTTTGAACACCCATTTACATCCAATGGGTTTTCGACTCGAAGGTAAGGTAGTGAAAGACCAGGTTCCATTTTTCTTGTGTGCGTCGAGTTCTTCTTGAATTGCTTGTTTCCACTTGGTCGAGTCTTTACCTGATAAAGCTTCATTGAATGTTGCAGGTTCATCGTAAGTGACGAAGTTTGCTTCATAACGAGAAGGCCTTTTTAATGTTGAGCGATCTCTCAATGTTGGTCCTGTTTCTTGTTCTTGTTCCGATTGAAGTTCATGCCGCTTATCCAACGTATCAAGACGATGCGAACCTTTCTCTTCAATATCTTGAGCTTCTTGAGCTTCTTGAGCTTCTTGGGCTTTTTGTGTTTCTTGAATTTCTTGAACCTCTTGATTAGATACCAATTTCTTGAATACTTGTCCTGCATCAAAATAATTTCTGTTTTCTGAAAATGTCGACTTGACTGATGAAGACTCAATGTCATGTTCATTAAAAACTACTGCTTTTGATACAAAAACTTTCTTGGTGTGTAAATCACATAACCTGTAGTTCATGGAATCTCCTTCATATCCAACGAAGATAAATTTTCTTGACTTTGCATCAAGTTTCTTTCTTTGGCCCTTTGGAATGTGTAAGTAGGCAGTAGATCCAAAAATTTTAACGTGAGATATATTGGGTTTTCTTCCAGTCCACTGTTCATAAGGCGTTATGGATTTCGTTTGTGACGATGTCGTGCGATTTAATATATAAACTGCCGTGTTTACAGCTTCTGCCCAAAGGAATTTAGGAAGTCCTTGCGTGAAGCATAGAGCGAACCTTTTCCATAATTGTACGGTGTTCTCTTTCAGCACGCCCTGTTCTGCTCTGGAGAATAAGGAGATGTGAATTCAAAAGTGATACCGTATTTTGAAAAATATTCCTTCATCTCTTGATTACAATACTCTGTACCGTTATCCATTCGAACTGCTTTGATATGATGTCCGAATTTGTTAAAAATAAGTTGATCAAACTCCTTGAATTTTTCTAAAGTATCCGACTTATTTTTGAGAAAATAAACGTGCGAGAAACTAGACTTGTCATCTTTAAAAATGACATAAAACCTTGCTCCTCCCATGGATTGTTCCGGCATCGGTCCACATAGATCGGTATGAATAAATTCACCGGACTTGAAATCCCTTCGCTCTTGATTTCTTCGGAAACTAGGACGGTGCTGCTTACCATATTGACAAGCTTCACAGAAGAAATCTTCTTTTTCTGATACTTGAATTCCTTCTACGGCGCCTTGTTTTGTCATCTCCAATATAGTTTTGCAATTAATGTGACCTAAACGGTCATGCCATAATTTCAGGGTGCCTTTTGCTTCTACACTCGCCTCATGGTGTGTCATAACTTTGAATAACATTCGATAAAGTTGATTTTCTTGTTTAATACCTGTGGCCATCAAGGAATTTCCCGATAAGATATTTACTACTTCATTTTTGAAAACAATGTTGAAGTTCTTATCAGTACAAGCTCCAACAGAGAATAAATTCTTCTTAACGTGGGATATACATAACATCCTCCAGTTTTCCAGGAAGCCATCTGTCATTTACTTTCCTTTCAATAAGAATTGTGCCACGTCCTTTGACCTCACACAACGCATTATCTCCCTAATTTGACGAATTCACCGGAGCATGGAAAAAACTCGTGGTACCATTCTCTTCTAAATGTCATATGCTGCGATGCCCCGCTGTCAGTCAACCAAACATCTTCAACGTCCAAATTACGAAAATAGTTATCAGAGAATGTGAAGGCAGTAAACGCACTGACATTGGCATTGCTTGAATTATGTCCTTTTTTATTCAGTTGATCGTGCTTCCTTTTGCGACAATTCTTTGAAATATGCCCTTTCTTATGACAGTAAAAGCACTCAAACTCTTTTCTCTGTTGCGACTGACCTGTTATTTTACGTTTATTTCTATCATTGACACTCATGGCAGATAACGCATTTGTCATTTCATCTGTAGTTGTCATACGACTTTCTTCCTTTAATAAACGTTGAATTAAATTTTTTGAAGTTTGGTGTGTCGGATCAACGCTATCCCAAGCCGTAATAAAATTATTATACTTTGCAGGTAAACTGCCTAAAATTTTGGCCATTAAAGTTAATTCTGAGATATTTTCAAGATCTTTTAGTTGTCTAGCCATGTTTTCAATTTTGGCAACGTGTTGAGCAACGGAATCATTATGAGACATTTTGTAATCATGAAATCTACTCATTAACAATAATTTATTGGACTCACTTTGTTGCTCATATAATGCGCGAAGCTTTGCCCACATTTCTGCTGCCGATTCACAGGTAATAAGATACTCCAATTGTGAGTATTCCATCGAAGAAGAGATTACGTACATAGCTTTGGCGTTACGTTTCTTCCACTGAGTTTGCGCACCTCTGTAGCACTTTCATTTGGCTTCACATCTGTGCCATTTACGATTTCAAGCAGATCATTCAGCTAATAAAAATTGCATTCATTTGAAATTTCCACATTTGAAAATTAGATCCGTCGAATTTGGTCAAGTTTCGAAAATCCATCTGGTCGGCCATTGTGTTCACGAACAGGAATCCGCTTCAAACTTATTCAGAATCTTCCAGAAGACAGGGAAAATCACGATTTTACTTCAAATGCGTAGCTCTGGGCCCATAACCTTTTCGAACTATTGAGTTAACGCAGGTTGAATAAAACTCTCTTCTGGGTACACAAATTAATATATTCTTGAATAAGTTGTAGTACAAAATTATATGAACTTGACTTTTTACAAAACTTTCTCTACTTTAATTATTTCTATGTGTATTAAAAACAAAAGTCCGTAACTACACATTGCATACAGTGACGAAAAATAATTTGAAATTATTTATTTCAATAATTACACATGATACAGAATAGCTTTAAAAGATTTAATAACTGTTTCCAGGTATGTTTTAAAACTCTCAGATTTCAATTAACCCAATTATCCAGAAACGGTGCGAAAAAGCGTCCCCCCCGGAAACTCGTTCTTGACGAATGACAAAACGCGAATCCATAATAAAATTTAACGCGCAATGAATTCATAATGAATGCAGATTAGCGCTCCACCCTATTTTAAAAACAGTGAAAGATTTAATCTGTCACTTCGAATTAACATTAATTCCTTGAATTTTAATTTCGACTGCGCTCACTAGCGCCGGCCGCCCCGACTACACGGCGAAACTTTCCAACTTAACGCTGCGAAATAAAACTAAAAGAAGAGAACCGGCCCGGAACTTCGCCTGAAATGCTGAAAAGTAGAGTTAGTTAATGTAATGATTTTGACAATGGCGTCCTTCTCTTTTACGAGTTTGTATTCGACAAACTCTAACTAATTAGTTCTTTTGATACATTTTGTACGCAATGCGTTTTTTTTTTGGGGGGGGGGGGTATTTTTACGTGTGGCACACTTAAACTTGTCTCTCTCTTTTCTGAGCATTGTTTCAAACTCTTTCAAACTACCCTGGGCCTTCTCGTTCCTCTACTACTAAGAAATACCATTTGCCCCACAGATTCCTCGTCCATTTGTTACTTACATTTGGTATTTTTCCGTTAAAGATAAAGTTCCGTTAGAATGTAGAATGTTCCAAGATGACCGTCCTTATGACGCCGTGATCCTTCTCGGTTCGTTCGCATCGATTTTTCCAGAAGGTCAGTGATTCGCCAATGTGGGGCATGTGACCTTCGTGGCGCGTAAGGTTGCGTTAATATTTTGGCATGCATACGGGAGTGCGTTTGCTTTATCTTTGGCTCCGGCCATTTTATACTGTTCCCACTATAGTGTGTGTATACTTATGAGTAGGCAGCGGACGGCCGTTGGGCAGGTGAGAGTGGGGTCGCGTCGAACGGGCGAAAAATACATAACTAGTAGAGGCGACACGTCCCCCACTCTCGCCTGCCCAACGGCCATCCGCTGCCTACTTATGAGGGAAACGAATGGAGATTTATTCCGAGATTTGATAAGAAGTACCCTACGTGAAAGATAAGGTATTCTTTTATGCTTTTCGAAGCCTGATTTCTGCTCATCAATCAGCTATTTATGGTAAACGAAGTCTGTGCGCAGTTTAGGTCGTAAAGTGTGTTTTTCTTTTGCTGTTAAGGCTTTTCTGTCACCTATTCAGGGCTGATATATTTTAGTGCCGCTGTAGAAAAGTTTTGTCACACCGGTAAGGCCTGCTTTGGTCGTTCGCTCTTGTTTTCGTCAACCTGTAGTTGATCATCGATGACACAAGAGGGAGACACCACACTGAGACGTGTAATGACGTCGCAGCGCTTGGTACCCGGACGCATTTATCTGGACTAATGCAGCCAATGCGAAGTTTGATTGGATAACACAAGTTCGGATCTTTTGATTTATTTTATAAGAACTTGCAAGTCTTGCAACCCAACACCGTTTATACGTGTACATAGAATTTTTAGTTTTAATTATTTTTATCCGTGTAAACGAGTAACAACAGGCCTTACACTTCGTATTAATTTATCGTTCGAATCGTTTCCTCTATTATAAATAAAGACAAGTGTAACAAGTGGTGACCTTTGTTTATTTTTAATCATTGCCCCTTTGTTTCCGGGGTTTCGTACAACCTCGCCTGTCCCATTGAGTTAGCCGGCGATGAAACGAACTTAATTTTGTTACGGTTGGAAAATCCATTTGAGTTATTCCTAATATTTGCCGAACGCCCTGTATTAGCGTGAGAATCTAACGGCCAGGCTTGGTCTGCGTGACTTTTGCTGCCATATTTCTCAATATTACGCAACAAAATTATACGTTGTTATTTAGTCCTACAGTATTTCTCAATTTCACTCTGTCGCCCGGTTAAAAACTGGTTTCAGTCGTAACAACCCTCGTCTCAACTTATGGTTGGGGAGAACGCGGCGTTCCGCTCGCATTCGGTTTGCCTCCAGAGCTCTTAGCGTCTGTCTCGTTTATTTGTGTCTACGATTTTTTCACGTGATTCTGTGAAGGAAAACGGAAACGGAATTACTCCAAGATTCGTGCAAACGTACGCCTCTGCGTAGATTTCAAACTCGTTAAACAGCTTTTCGAAAGCCTGCTTCTGGGATAAGAAACAGGTATGTCTTGGCCATTTTGTGCGAATGTTCTGTGGGTAACGCGTATCTCTCTCTCTTCTACTAGGCTTTTAGTGGTGGTTTTACCTCCGTGGTTTAATTGACATCCCTGTGAGTGAAAGTAAAGGGGTCGGAATCGGGTTGTGAAACGAATCAGTTCCCCGGCATCACGGCCCCCTTCCCGCCCGTGAAAGTGGACTTGACCTATCCACACGACGCCACTTGGTGACGCAACTCTTGCCAAATTACCTCATTGGCAAACTTGACTGCCGTTGGAGGGCGCTCCGTCACTCTTGACAGCTGCATGACATTACGCTAGATTCTTGGGTTACCAGGTCGAAATAATTTTAATTAATTCCGTTGATTTATTTTTACTCATTCTAACGCTGCGTTGTTATTCAGATTATTTATTTATTTACTTTAAGGCGTAGTGTAAACGAGGGGCAGATCTGCTTTTCTGTTAATTTTTAACTTGATTGTTCGCCTGATGTCAAAGTTTATTTCATTACATTTCGTGTTCTTTTCATTGGGACTCCTTCTGGGTCACACTCGATATTTGTAAATTATTTTCCTTTTCGTTAACTATTTCTGAGCGTTTTTTTAAATAAAAACAAGTGTGCTCAGCTGGTGATTTTTATTTTATTCACTTTGCCCACCGTTTGCTTTGGGGTTTCGTAGAACCCTGCCATCTCCAAGAGCTTAGCCGAGCGGTGCTGGAGAAACGTCAGTCACTCGCACAATTTGCTGGCCTTCAGGTAGGTAGCAATTTGCCTTCCCTAAACTTGCAGCTTTCATGTAGGTAGCACATTACTTTGCTATATACGATAAAGGACTCAAGCTATTCTCTTGCACGATGTCTTCGTTGTTTCGCACCCCTTTCTTCTTCCTTAAATTATGAGTCTATTTTATGTTGGATTGGTGAAAAGAGATTCTTAAATTTCTCGAATGACGATTCACTTTCTTTTCTTTCCTTTGGGACAGGTGGTTTCCAGGAGATTCAGAGGCAAGGAATTTTTGTTAATTTCCAGTGTAATTTAGCTTTACCTTCAGAACAGAAAATTTGGGAGGGTTGTTATTATTTATGTTGTGGATTTTCGGTTTCAATTGAAAATATCTCAAAGGAACGCGAGTAATTAAAGAGTGAGGGCAAAAAAAATTTAATTTATTTTATTTTTATTGAAGAGGTATATGCTTATTATAAAGATAAAGATGAACATAGATTTTTGCAGGTGCTTTCTCTTTAGATTCTTCTTTGAGAATCCAACTCATTAGTTGGTAACGTAATTAAAAACAACGAATATGAACAAAAAGTGCCTTCCAGCGAACATCCTTTCATTCGCCGCCGTTTCATGTCTGAACCGATCCCAACAAAAAGTATTATTTGCCCCCGAGTCAAGCGAACTTTTGTTTGCGAATTAATTCGCGAAAATTTAGTTCTCTCCCTCCGGTTCACACTCCGCGTTTGACATTCGCCTCTTGCTCGCGTTTAATAAGAGATGATTACTAGCTGGCCCTCGCCATTGTATCGCCAGAAAACAAAAGATGCACGGCCGGGGTTGGGCGAGTCGGGGG
Organism: Dorcus hopei; assembly: GCA_033060865.1. Lineage (NCBI taxonomy): Eukaryota > Metazoa > Arthropoda > Insecta > Coleoptera > Lucanidae > Dorcus > Dorcus hopei. The sequence continues at coordinate 34,349,449 of CM065423.1, forward strand.
ATGTAAATGATCATGCATGTTGTAACCGGTGAATGCGGGTTGTGGAACGCGTCAAAGGATGGCGTTCGCCGGCTCTGGCTTTAATTTTAGCATAAACATACAAGTGCAGTTGCGTTGTATCGCGCGCTCAGAGAGAAGCTAATCAGGATTAATTTACCGATGACGAATAGTCGCAGATTTTGCTGATGTCCTTTGCAGACAAAGCAGTGCTTTCAGAACCCAGAGCTCTGATTCACCATCAATCCGCTTACGTATCTCTTTGAGGATTCAAATAGATACATATGCATATGTTTCACGTGAGCTTTGTATATATAAAATAAGACATTTCCTCTATCATTCCTCTGGTTCATTTTTATTACTGTCATGGTATGGAACCGCATATAATGCAATAAAATCAAAAATTCTCATAGAATGCAATTAGGGTCAATATGCACAGATATTAATTTCATATAACAAGAGCAAAGTTAATAATTGATATCTTCCTCCATATTAGTAGGATAATATTTAAAAGACTTCTTATTTTGTTTTAAACAAGCGCAAAGAAAAATCACTTTTTAAATTTATATCCTGTTTAACTAAGTTTAGGAAGGCGAATGGTATCCTTGAGCGTCTCTGTCGTAAAGAAAGGAAAAGTGCTTGAGAGAATCTTCTTGTATCTTCTTGTACCTATTAAAAAGCAATACTAAAGCTAAACTATTAAAGATCTGATGTCATTCTTTAATTATTATAGCGCAAATATTTTTGCATCAATCGATAGTTATTACAGACGTAATTGAAATTAAATATTTATATGTTAAAAAAAGTACCGTAATGTGAATCATAACTTTTTCAATTAAAAAAAAATTCAATTTAAATGGAACATGTTTGAATAACCTGAGTTTTCCTTTTCATTACTTAATTGCTTTCTTAACTTTCGTTTTTTATAAATTATTTTAGGCAGTTACGTATTACGAACACGTTTAAATTAACCAAACAATAATCTTGATATAATTAACTGGCTATTAAGAAAAGTAATTCTGTAAAATTGCTCTTATTTTGTACGCCGCTGGCGGTCTTTATTGTTGAAAGATGTGAAGAAATTTTTTGTATACACAGTTGGTCTGACCAAGACTAGGTATACGGTTAATTGTGAGTAAATGAAGGAGAGGCTCATTGAAACTTGTGTGGAAATGAAACAGAGATATTACAATGTTGCATGCGAAGGTAGGAATGCTGCGGCCGGAGCGTGGCCCGCGTTACAATCGGCAACGTCGATTGATGTAGCTATTTCGTTTACTCATGCGCTTTCTACTATTCTATCCTTCATTTACTCATGATAAACACATAGCCAGTGGTGGTCAGGCCAACGCGATATGTATGTATATGTTACAAGCGAAGATCGCAGAGTGTGCAGACTTGGCATTGTCCAACCACCAGTGGTGAGTAATATCAGATACAATCACTTCTTTGCGAACTTCTTCGAGTTTTAACTGGACATCGTTGACACTGCTAAATCTTCAAGGACAAAACTGTTATAAGTACAAGATAAGCATTCGGTATTCTACTCTAGGTAACATACTACTCGTGCAAAGGCAACGCTTCAAATATTTGTGTAAGTATAATGGGAAACCATCAAACTCTAAACTACAAGTATCCAATTGATTTTGGGAATACAATGAAGATATTAAGGCCCAGTTGTACAGTTCCAGTTTAAGTTGAAGCCAAAGCTTGAAGCCTTGATCACAATTTTTGAAATAATCATCGTTATGAGTTTAAGCTTCAGTTTAAATTTAAACTGGCATTGGACAACTGGGCCTAAATGTACTAAATTTCTTGGATCACCTTTATTGCGATCTATACTTGACGTGTCGTGACATAACTAAGTTCTACCAATTAAAATTGGTCAAAATTCGTAAAGAAATTTTATTTTTTATAAATGTACCTCAAACTTACGCGTTTTCCTGAAAAATGACACCATTAAACTGGGCTACTGAAAGATTTGAGTAAAATCTTGTATAAAAAAACTTTTAAATTAATGAGAAGATTACTTCTTAATTTAAGGTTTAATTTAGCGACCGGTTTCAGGTTTCAAGAAGGTAGAATAAAAATTAAAATTCAAAACACCTTCATTGGAAAGAAGACGGAGGAATACTGTATTAAGGAATTCAGTATTCCTCTTTCGTCTTTCCAATGAAGGTGCTTTCGATTTTAATTTTTATTCTGACTATAGTTGTCTGAAGAAGATAAACTTATCGAAACCGATCGCTAAATTAACCTAACAATTCTACCTAATTATGGACAATCAACAAGATCCAAAAAAAATTGTTCGATTCTTGTAAGAAGTACAATTGTGTTACTGTTAGCGTTCGTGTTTCATTGTTCTAACGAGCGTCTAAATAAAAACCTGGTCAAGTAGGTTGTGATCGAGAATTTATGCATTGCATTTACATAACAGGATTACTAAATGTAGCCTACTTGACCAGGCTATTATTTAGACACTTGTTACCTTTTTATGAAGACCTATGACGTATTAAGATTAACCTCTCTTTTTTGATTTTACTTGTTGGTTCCATCTGTACACCTTTCAGTAAAAATCTGCGTTTAAAATTTTGAGAATTAAATCAAAGTTATATCAAATGAGAAATCTAGAACGTCTAATAAATTTAGTTCTTATAAAATCCTTTTGAATTTGTTTTGTATATAGTTCTAAAGTAATCTGTAATAACATTAAAAATTTTATGTGTCTAAATTATGCTCTTTAATAATTTGACTGAATTATTACATGTTTCTTAATTAAAATTGTCCTAAACAGTAATAACCATGGGAAGAGTAGTAATTTGGATGGGGGATAAACGAATCTAGAAATTGGGGAAAAAATAGCAAAACAAATAAATCTTAAACTTACATATATTTAGGGACAACTGTAAAAGTTAACAGTAGCTACTCGTATATTACAATTAGAGTTTACCTTATGGGTGGTAACTACTGGAAGAAAAAGTAAAGAAATCAATTGTTTGGATTTAATAGATTTTCCCAAAGAATAAAAAAAAAACTAAGCAACAAATCGTTCTATATAAAAGATGTCTAAACCAGCTTTTTGAAATTTGGTAGAGTTACAATAAAATCAATTGCTACATGCGCAATGGAAGGGACTGCAATGTACTAGCAAGGAGAAGAGGTTTCACAGTTATTGGAAATGAAAAATTATAGTGTTATTGAAACCGACATACGGCTAGACATAAGAAACGTGGCCTTTCGAATTTTGGTGCAATTATAAAACATTGATAAAGCCTCTACTTAGGCAATAAACTACAAAGTCCTAATAAGAAGTGGAAGATCTAAGGAGCGTGGATACAAAACAGGAACGTGATATAAAAAAAGACAATGACCAGTGAATAAAAGAAAAGATGGGAGAGATGCTAGACGTAGAGCTAAACAACTGAAGTAGCTGTAACATAAAAATGCGAAGACAGCCGACAGATGTAAATGACATAAATAGTAAGAAAAAGAAGAACAAAACTGCCAATTATGGAGCAGTTTACCGTGCCTTCTAAATTTAGATGGAATTATAAGTCTACTGCTTGAAGATATTGAAAATAAAAAAGAAGAGAGATATTGGACCGACAATAACTTGCAAATGAAAAAGAAGAGAGACGAGAGAGGTGCTGGAATGACTAGGACACAAAATACAAAGAGAGCCAATAGAATTGCCGATTTTTATTTCGGATCGGCCCCAAATTGCAGCCCCAAAACTTGATGGAATTACAAAACATTAAAGCGACTATAATGTCCCAAAAAGAAAAGAATAATTTAAATATGCTGGAAATAAAAAGTAAGAGTGAAACAGGGATAAGCAGTGACCAGCAAAGGAAAGAGAAGATCAAAAAGACATGTTGAGGAAAAAATGCAGGAGGTATAAGATATCTTTCTCAACAATTGAAACAGGAAATATGAAATGAGAAGATATGAAAGAAATATAAAAAGGAAGACGAACTGAAATTAATTTAGTTTTGAAGCAATTTATTCCAGTTTTCCAGGTTCCTTGTATTTGGGTAGACTTACGGAAAATGAAAATAAGAACAGAAGCGTTTAAAGACACTGGAAATAAAAATTAAGAGCGATACTGGAACAGGCAGTGACCAGCAAAGGAAAGAGAAGATCGAAAACACTTAATGTTGAAAATGCGTTATAGTTACCAACTGAAGCAGCTAGGAATATAACATGAGAGACAGCCAGAGGCAACGATACAAAGAATAAGAAGAAAAGCAACCTGAAAAGTGCTACAGCGAAGAAATAGAGGAAGATCTAAAGGAAGCTGATGAGATGACGTTCAAAACGATTTAAGCACACTGACGGAAAATGAAGGGATAGAAAGCAATAAAAAAAATAGCGAATACCAATATAGTATAACAAAATAACAAAATGGAAACCACCTGAATTTAGAAATATCAGAAAAAGTTTCCTAATGAACGCTTCATTCTAAAAATTGACTAATTAATGTTACCTTTCTATCCACAAGAGAGTTATTGCAATATCTGTTCGATTGCAACCCTGTTTCTCACACTAGTGACCGAATGTAAATTACTCAAACCATCTGAAAATGTGACTTATCTTACTATTGATTATTATCGTACCAAATACTATCCAAATTAATTCAAGCGTTCTTCTGTTATAAGATAAATTAACCTTTTTTTTCAACAACTTTGAAGCAGAATACCGATTCAACGAAGTCCTTTTGGATATAGATAAGTTGAGCTAATTCATCTTATATTGCGCCCAGGAATAAGCCATATCCACAGAATTTAGCGACACGCTGTATATAATACGGTAGTCATCAAGCCCAGTTAAAAAATTAAAATTCTCACAATATTACACTTTATTTATTGTCTGTGTTAATATATTCAGTAAAAAAGAAACATTTCCACATGATCTTTGGCATTCTAAGAGCAACATGGAATAACGTTGAGCAAAGAGAAGATAGGAAAGGTATGTTGGAGAAAAATTAGGGCATATAAAGACGATGGCCAACAACAGAAATGAGAGAAATAATGGACGGTTAAGGAGAAGCTCGTGTTGTTGAAGAAAGAAAAGGCATCCTGGAAAAGAATACTGGAGCTACAGGTTATAGGCAATCAACCCAACTGATAGAAGTAGAAGCGATTAAAGAAGTACAAACTGATAGTACTTAGTCGCAGCAAAGGGATAAAGGAAGATCCAAACGAAGCTGTTAGGATGAAGTTTAAAACAACTTGAAGCTGATGGAAAATGAAGTAATAAAAAGCAATGAGCAAAAATAGCAACCACCAATACGGAAGTGATCCCCCTATTCCCATTAGGAATTAAAATTCCTAAATTGAATTTATTTATAAGTGAATTAAAGCAATGAATAAATAAAATAATGAGCATTTGCATATAATTGTGTTAATTGACTTCTTTTTAAATATAAATTGCTTATTCAAATATTTATAATTTAAACACAAATAATGAATGAGGAATTTAGAATAACGGATTGCAAAATAATTCAAGGACGTTTAACATTCATTTAGAAATACATCAAGGCGGGAATGAACACCTACAGTTGCAAATTCAACCAACCTAACTGATGATGAAAACTTTAATGAGATCTGTGAAAGGGAGACGTATTTTAACTGTATTCCATTCTTTTCTCAATTACTTACTTTAAGGTTAATATGCCATTATGTATATTAGTTTCAATTACTTTTTTTTTTGCTTTATGTATAAGACCTTGATATGTACGAGGTGTAGCAATAAAATAACCGGCTGATTTTTTTGCCGATTTGTATTGACAACAACTAGCTGGATCGAATATTAATCTGTATTCGTTTCTACCCACTAATGACCAAATTTCAAGGTTATGTAACGTTCAGTATTACAATAACCTTTGTTTGTCCCCTATTGAGTGTGAAAGGTCAGACTATTAACCAGGCGTACTAGAAGGAGATTTTGACAACAATTCGTGGAAGAAGACCTGAAATGTGGATTTTCACCAGTACAACGCGTTGCCTATCCAAAGTGTTGTCTATTCAAAGATTTTTGGCAAAGCACATGATTCCCGTCTGGGAAAATCCACCCTCCTCATCTGATATAGTTCCGTGTAACTTTCTTCTGTTCCTTAGAACCTGCAACATTGCTTCCATTAGTGGAAGATATGTATGGAACGGTATAGAGATCGGGGAGGGGACTGCATTGAAGGGGATAACATAATTCTATTAATAAACATTTTTAGAGCATCATTCCGATTGTTTTATTGCCACACCTCGTATAATAGGTTTCTCGGAGATTGGGATTACAGAAATATTTTGTATCTTCTTTTTCCTTTTTTATATGCTTTTACCAGGAACCTAAATCTGATTTTTTTAAGCTAGCTTACCTTACTATAGGCCTTTACTTCTGTTTTTTCTCTCCTGTGTGGAATTACTTAATTACTTTCAGTAAATCCCAATCTTAAACAGGAGTTTTCGGTTTCATCTTCCATTTATGTATTGGTATATTCTTATTATCATCTAAACTAAAAATGCTTAGAAGTCTCTTTCGTGTATATCGCATGTTAGCGTCTTTTTAACATTAATAAAATTGATTGTCTTGAATCAATGAGGTACTATAAATCCTTCTCAATGTTCATGTTAATTTTGTTTTCTCTAAGTATTGTTGTAACAGTTAGGATAAATCAGATAGAAACTCTGATGGCATGAAATTCTCCTGCGATTCATTTGATTACTCAGATCTGTTAGTTTGTATGTTTTTCAATCTTGCTCCTAAAACTCTTTCACGTCTTCGTATTTGCATTCTTTTGGAGTGTAGATAATAAATTATTATTGCGTTAATTACTTTACTCTTCCACTCTTCTACAGCATTTGATATTTTTCTGCATTGTATTTATGAACACTGTTACTTCTTTACAGACCCTTAAATTAATTTATACAAACCATTTGATGTTAAATAAAATTTGAAAAAATTAAAAACAAAAACTGACTCTATCTCGTATTTTAGATAAACGCAGAATGTTATTTATTAATAACTAAGATGTGTTAATATTTTTAATTTAACATTAGTATGGTGGTTACATTAACTGTGTTCTACGTAAAGTTTAATATATGAAATAAATTCAACCAAAGAAGGAATGCATTCCATACGTTTCGAGACAAAAGAAAACTTAATTCAGAAAAGGAAAACTGTAGCACCACACATCTTTAAAAACTCAAACTAGAATTAAGATCAACATGCAGACAACTCAATACTACTTTGCATGCAAGTAATGTAAGTAAATACGTGTACTTTACCGTAACAGAAATATCAGTTTCCGAAAACTCACCTGAAACAAAAAAAGAAAAATTGTGTTTTTAAACAAGGTTTCAGTCCGAAGAGAAATAAATCACGAAAAAAGGGGGGCGAGATTACACTTTGAAAATTACAATTATTATACTTAGCCGAATAAAGATGCAAAAGAAAAATATTATTTAGATAAACAAAGAAACCAATCTGTTTCAAAGTTTTATTAAAGGTATAAGTCGTCATATACTCGGGTTTATAAAACATTGGACATTTTCAATCATATTCCTGTTTATGCAGTTTCTAATGCTTGCATCGCATGTCATATAGTAGTACTACTACATACGTGTTAAAAATTCATAGTAATTGCCTCATTACCAATATAATTCAGAGTAGTGAAATAAAAGGGGCCACTTTAATAAACCATTTTGTACAGAAAGACGTTAACAAATGGTTCATTCATTTCTCATTCAACAAAACTGTCATTGAAAATGAAAACTCAGTAATTAACACAATATGTAACTCATGTAGCTAGAGCGTTCTCAATAGAATAAAAAAATATTTTTTTATTAATTTATTCAATTCATATTTATGTACGAGATATTTTTTGAAAGACTTCGTAACTGTGGGAAAATAGTGTTTTCTAAGAAAGTTCTTGCATACAACGAATCTCATTCAATTTTAATTTTAAGTAATATTTAAATATGTTTAGGTAACACGTAGCGCCATTGTACGTCACGACGCTGAACTACGAGCGACGCTGCCCACAACGGCGTCGACGTCGTCGAGCGTACGCCTCACAACAGAGGGCTCTGCATGAATAACCGCCATCCACGATCGATATCCACCTGGCCACGCCTTTCCGTATCACTAATTAAAAAATCACATGCACTCAAGAGGTGCTCTATTTTTAAACGTGACTCACGTCCTATTTGGCCGTTTCTGAAATTTTACGCGCGAATTTATTGCGCCGCGACGCCGTCAAGCATCGCCCGCCATCGATTCAATTTTCGCGTTATCGCCCGTCGCCGTTTGTTTATACGCCGCGCACCGTTTAAACATGCACAACGCAAACATATGAAAGTTTTATCGTAAACATCATAAATTATTATCTTCCTTTTGTGTTGCGTGTTGCGTGCGCTGGAGATAACGTAGGAATGAGCGAATTAAAAAAAAAGTTTCGGAAAATTGCACATTGTACCCTCCACATACAATATTAACGTTCGAAAAACCCTTATTATACTATAAAAATGGTTATTCTAAAAATCAATATCCACATGTTGTCTTTGTTTAACTTTCGATAGGGTAGCTAAAAAGAAATTGAAAAATTTGGAAAAAGTTATATGTGTTCGATGCAACCGAGTAAGTAAGTAAATGTAAGTTGTTGATCAAAGCTGAAATTTTTTATTTCATGTATTATAGGAAGAAAGTCAACGAGAAGAAACTAACAGAAAAGACGAAAACACTACCGCCAGTTTAACTTCGATATTTAAATAATCGAATTTGTATGTAGAATAATGCAAAAATTTAAAGATACGCTTGAATTAGAAAGCAACACAGAAAAGATAGGCGCAGAAAATAGAAATAAAGAAATCGTGCCAATGAAATTGAATAATAAGTGGAAAACATCCTTTTCAAATATCACAAAACCAAAACTCGCAATCTTTAAGATATCCTAGAAAAAGATAGCCTAAATTTAAATTTAAATTTTTTTTGAAAAATGATAAACAACAAAATACTAAAAATGAAGAAAATACAAATCCATATGGATCAGTTCCTAATGACTAGGAGCTGGACACGAGAGAGCAAAGAGATCGACAGCAACCCGCAAAACACATGTTTAGTCTGCCATTTGAATTTTGGTAGAATTTTAGACTATTTATATTCAAGCTCAACTCTTCGCTCGCTCTTATCCTTAGTATAGTAATGATACTTCTCGAAATTGAAAATAAAATGACCAAGAATGAAGATCTAAAATGTTCCTTAATTTTTAACACAGAAGAAACAATTCTTGAGAATAACTGGAAGGCAAAACAAAATAGAACAGAATAAGAAATGAAAAAGAACAGAAAAGCAGAAACGTTAAACTCCAGCAAGAAACCGAAAGACTGCTACCTACCTGCGTAGATAGGCAGAAGTTTTACATTGAAGCGAAACTTTACTCCAATGTTGCCAGCCAGCTACAGTGGGACGGGAGGGTTCAAATTCAAACCGCGAAGGCCAAAACCCATAAGAAAATAGGCGCCACTTGATTTTTTTTGAAAGGGGGACAAGGTGAAATTTAAGAAAACCCGTTACATCCAGAACACGTCAATTTACTTAGTCACAAACAACAATCATAAAAGAATATACACAAATAAATAATATATGGGGAACACAAACGTTTACAACATATTCAACTTGGTCGGATCCGAACTTCGCATTAAACTATATTAAAATAATTCAAATCGTAACTAGTGCAACAGAATACAACAGAATGCAATCTCCGGTTATTTGCGCACGTCAACGTTCGTCTACTTTATCATATTTAAATTACACCGGCGGTTACGCAATAAGTTGCAAGTTTAATTGCGGCAAAATCAAAGTAATGGATCAAAAACTAAATCCGCGAAATATCGCTCAAAACTAAGAAAAGAAATTATAACGCTCCGACCTTTATTCCTTTGATGTCCGATTCGTTTGTCGGTGTCTTTGCGGCAATGTCGCAGCGACGCTTTGTAGTGTGCCGGCTTCCGCGTAGAGGGGCGAGGGAGGGAACGCTGTAATTCGCGATGCACCCAACGACAAATAACTCTTGATATAGGTCCAAGATTAAAGTCTAGGATTAACGATAGCTCTTGCTAGAAGCTCACGATAAAAGCCTATAAGCAATAAAATAAAACGAACACATAAGTCAAACCGAGAGTTGCTGCGTATAGAACTTACCTCGGTCTGTTACCGAAGCTGGGACAAACCACGGGACACGCGGTTTTTCCTGTCTCACAACTGGGTCTAATCAGAGTCGGCAATTAGCCGTAGAAATGCACTAACATCCCTTCGATGTAATGGCACGCACAAATAAAAATATTTACGAAAAGAGAGTGTGACCCAAGAGACGGCAAGTTTCGTTCTGACAATGGCGCAACATTTCTCGTTTGACAAACAAGGAACGATTATAAACAAGCGAGACACCTTCTAATCTTTCCTCCGGGGAACTTTCTTAGTAACAGTGGGAACCAATCGGCTGAAAGGGCAAAGATCACGCATAATACGCGTCCAGAAGTAGAACTTCGTTATAATTCGTTCAATTCCTCACATACACGCGATTTTGAACTCAAATAAGGATGGATTACGTATATAAAATGAATTTGTTTAAATAAATGAAGGTCCTGTTAATAGAAATATGCTAAAACGAAAGTTTAAGAAAAATTACGCCGGCGAAATACGGGTATTCCTACACTGACTGCAATGTGTACAACGACGCGGTCCAAGGAATAATCCGACACGTCGAATTTCGCATATACAGGGCGTGTTCGGAACAGAAATGAAGGCTGGACGGTGGCAATGCATATACAGGGGGTATTCAGAACAGGAATGAAAAATGAACTGTAACAAGACGTATAATATCTGGACGAAAGTTCAGAATACAGAAATTTAAATTTAAAACTATATAAGAGTTAGAATGATCGTAATTTCCACCAAGGAAAAATAGTGTCATATGAAAACAGGTATTAAGTAATAACTGAGAAAACAAAGAAATCGAACTGAAATTTAGTAAGTTGACCCCAAAACACTTTCCAAGCAGTACGAAAATAAAATTCATATAATTATAAGAATATACGGTTCTTAGATATTAAAACAATTCAAGGATTAAAAATAAAAATGAAGAAATAACGAAATAAATGAAGAAGATAAATCGATATGCATCCAGTGAAACAGGATACTTTTAGAAATTCGTAAGAAAAATTGGAAATAAAAGAAGAATAAAGAATTCAAAAATAAAATAATAGGAAACAAAATTAAATTCCTGAAAAAATTGGGGAAATGCAAAATGGAACGAAATAAACATGAATAGGTAAGAAAATAATAAACTACAACCATTAATAGAAAAAGAAGTTGGTGCAAATTTACGTATAATTAAAAAAAACAATACTAAAAAAGAACAAGAAATATTTGATTTAGAAGAATAGAAAAATTTATCAACAGGAAAAGAAAACATGAATGAAAATAAAAATTTTAGAAAAAACGTGATAAATAGAAAGTTTAAAATAAAAATAAAAGATACGAAAATCTAAAGTTGATGTTTTCTGGGTCATAACGAGCCAAAGTTTCTTCTAAAGTTTCATGTTTTCTTAATTTTTTCTTGTACATACGGCGATATTTATGAACAGTACGTGTTTCTTTGAAAATTTCTTAAGAAACAATTTTGAAAATAATAAAATAAATTATAGGATAATGTATTAAATGTATTTTAAAAGATTTGTTTAAGAAATAATTTAATTCAAGTGTTTCTTAATATTCTTAAATATTTTTATAAATAATCAAATTAAATTAACTATTTATTATACATAAATTATTTAAGCAGATTTTTTTAAGATGTAAATACATAGGAATTAAGTCAGAATTGTAAGTATTAAAATAATTAAAATAAAATAACCACGTGTAAAGAAAACTGTAGGTTATGGTAAGAAGTTCGGAGAATAAACGAATGAGAGCGCTGTGTTAGTGATCGCGTGAACCTACGACCTGTCACGCTATGATATCGCCAACGCGCGATTTCCGATTGATAAAATGGAACCTTTACTGGTGCATCGTGTAGACTATAGACCAGTGAGTAAACTTTGGGAAGGTTTTGTGAAAAGCCTGACCTAAATGTTATAACTGCTTCTTGCGGAATGAATAATAATTAGTTTGTGAAAATTAATTATTTATAAGTGGGACAATAAACTGTATTTTACGTTTTTCTTCTACAACATTTTTTTAAATTATACCCACATTAAGATTACATAATTTTGAATGTGAAGGCTCGCAAGTGCATCCAAAATTTATCACGTAAAATACACTCTACAAAAAATAAATTGGTCTATGAGATACACTGCAAAATTCACCATCGAAGAAGAGGCTCCGAGAGTAAGGAAGTAAAATAATATAAAAAATAAGAAAATTTGCAAAATACTCTGAGATCACAGCATTAAATTGTCACCCAAACTAGGGGCATAACACAGCAATACGCTTCTTGCGTCGGCATTGGCTTTTCTTCATCAGATTCCTCTTGTTATAAGTATAAAATTTTCTCAGCTTTAATGAGGCAGTGGAGCTCATCTCTGGTAGTAACAATAACCAACGCGGGTGACGAGAAGAACGTAATATAGGAAGGAATAGGAAAAAGTATAAAGTATATGGAAATACTACATTACATATTAAAATCGAATCAAATATTAACGAATCTAAAAAAAAAAGTTATATGTAAATGAATTATCTGATTAGTTGTCACTTTTAGCAGCGAACTATGGTAACTAAATAAGGGAAAAATTCTCTAGAAATTTTTGAGTGTAAGGAGAAGGAGAAGGACAAGTGAAAAATTGTACCGTCCAAAAAGCAAATGTCAACAAGAGAAATAAAGGAAAGCGAAAAATGGGTAGACCACGAATTAGTTTGCTTCAAACGGTAGAAAGCGACAAGCTAGAGTATTCTAGATTACCAAGAAATAAAAAGGAGTGGAAGAAAGTACACGCACCGGCAAATTTAAAGGAACAAACATAAAATCTAGTTATTTTCTCTATAATATTAATGATATTTATATTTCTCAGATAATCTTCTAATACGAAGTTAGGTGAAGTAACTGGAATTTGTTTTACAAAGGTTGCACCATGTGAAACCTGTTGAAGAACAAAAAAACTCGAAGATGTCAGACTCGAACAAAATATGGTTTTAAACAGAATAACTTTATTGTACATTTTGACCTTGGGTATTCATTTAACGTGTTGTTTCTTTTGCTTCAATAGCATGCGTTCCCCCCACGAGCCCTTACAGCTGCAGTCATTCGTCTTCCCATACTTCTGATAAGGTCATTGGTCAGTTCTTGAGGCAATCTGTCCCATTCCTCAATCAATGCAACTCTTACTTCTTCTCTGTTTTGAACAGCAGGAATTCTTGACGTCTGAAGTCTTCTGCCTAGCGTGTACCACACATGTTCGATTGGGTTCAGGTCAGGGGAACACGCTGGCCAAATCATTGTTGTTATACCCACTTGGTTTAAAAAGATAGTTACACAGTGGGCGACGTGTGGGCGCCCATTATCCTGCGTTAGGGTGAAATTTTTTCCGACATATGGGGCAAAAGTTACCACATGATCTTGGAGAATATCCCTGATGTACTTTCTCAAGTTAACGCTCCGCCATCAATCACCACTAACTCTGTGCGTGCCTCCAAACATATGCCGCCCCCCATCATAATTGCACCTCCACCAAAAGATACAGTAGTAATAAAATTAAATGATGCATTTTTTTTTCCTTGGAGTCGATACAATCTTTCCCTACCGTTAATTGAATTTATACAGAAACGGCTCTCTGAACAAAATTTGACTCCACTGGTCATCATTTCACCAAAATTCTCGACCACGCTGCACGATGACGTCTCTGGAGTCTTGGTGCTTTTATTGCCACATTATGACTTGAGACCAACTTCTTTAAGTCTTCTTCTTACTGTGCGTTCACTTATGGTGGTTCCACGAACATTTTCCAGTAGGTTTCTTGTTTGAACTGCTTTGCCTTCTTCCTCTCACATACTGCCCTGTTTACCTCCAACGACTTACGTTAAGATGGATAGTTGATCAGAAAGTCATTGCACAACGTTTTTCGGATAACGTATACGTTAACGCCTGGGTTGCTAATCTACTGCTAAACTATCGTAATACGTAAAATTCAAAGACGTAACACGTCCTCTAAATTAAAAGACGAATGGGTTTAACGTACGTCTACGATCACCTACATCACCTAGTAGCCAAGATTTTATTTTAAAACGTTAAACATTCATTAATTAAACTGACATTTGTATTCGTAATTGATCATAATGATAGTTAACAATAAACAGACGGTCGTAAACTACGTACGTAACCAAAACGATATGCAAAATTTATAAATTTTGCATATCGTTTTGGTTACGTTTGGTTATTTTGAAAATTCGTTATTTCATACGACCGTCTTCAAAGTCGTAACGTTAACGTTGACGGATACTTGTCGTACGTTATGCAGTAACTCTCTAATCTGATTTACCAAACCTTCGGGCAACTTTACGGTATGTTCGACCATCTTCGATCATTCCTACGGCAATAGCAATATCAGTCGGTACTAAGTCACCCATTATTACAATACAAACAAACTGACGACAACAAATCAAAAGGAAAACAAATTCCAACAAACCTGAACAAATTAAACTGATTACTTAACAACAACTTAATTGTTCTCTACAGATAATACGTGTTTCAAATGTAAGACGCAACACACACGTTTGAAGTTTTGCAATTAAAAACTTCAATTGTTAGTGGAGCATTCAAAGCTATCTAGACATAGACTATAAAATAATAAAATAAACTAAAGGCGATTTTTCGCGACATACCAGAACTTACCGGTATGGTTAAATTCGGTTACGTTTTGTTACCTTGTTGCTTTATATCCCTCCCTAATTTTTAAAACATTCTACATGATACCGTGTTTCTCGCTAAAAAGGTTCGGTTACTGTATGAGAATACGCAATCTGAGGAACTGTCAACGTACAGCGAAATGTTGATTTTTGATTTCCACAATTCTCCGATCATTTATAATAATTACATATTTTGTTACAAATTTATAGTTATAGATGTATAACGTAACATAACATACATACCGTAGGTAACACAGCTTGCGCTTTGGGTCATACTATACTCTCCTCCAGTGGTATCATTCGCTAAAATGGAGCGGTATGTTAAAGTGTTGTAACACAATGATACCGGTATGTCGCGAAAAATCGCCTTAAATTTACAATTTGCTCAATTTGATATGCTACTGACATACAGAGCCTTCACATAAAGCTGAGAGCCACGTGACTAACATAAATTAGGCCACCTAACATACCTGTGTGTTAGCACTACTCAGAAAAAATTCTCTCCGTTACAATAACCTAAAAGTATGCAATTACACACCATTTCGAGCGAACTAGTTAGCACAGTAATGCGTGTAAATACAAAATCACTAAACAGTTTAGCTCCGAAGGTCATTTGACTCTTACTTTCATTTGATATTTACATAATCATAAAAACAAAAAGTATGGAAATATATCTTTTGCATATAAATGCTTTTGGAAACACACTCTAAATAAAAATAGTTTTATTGAATAATTTATTGACTCGTGTTGAGTGCTGAAACATTTCCGACGTGCTACTTAACATTTCGTGCTAAATAAAACGGCGAAATGTGTTGTGCTAACGATAACAGAAAAAGCATACGTATCGTCTCTTTTATGTCGCGAGGGAAAAAGATATTGTATTTTGTATAAAAGTAATGCCAGAATGGAAATCAAGGCACATAAAACGACTATTCGACTCGTAACGGTAATGTTTCGCAAAGGTGTGCACCGTTTACGAATGTTCCGGGAGCAATTTCCACGGCCGTTACAGTCGATTCGTTGTCTCCGTAATGACGAAAGTCATGGGGGCGGCAAAGTTTAATGCCGTTCGTAAACAACGCCGGTATCATTAAAAACGTTCCTGTCGTTCGTTCCGAAATTATTAAACTAATAATAAGTAAGTTCACGTGAGCCCGGAGCAAGTATTTTCGGGAAATCATTAAATTTGCGGAAAGCCTGCAGCAGGACGCGAACGAGGAAAATCTAATGAAGGACGAATGAGGGCGATAACAAACGGAAGCAGGCGAATGTCAGAAGAATATTAAAAAGTTTCTCCCCCCCGAAAGTTGGGACCTGCGAGAGCATGACCGATATCCGATGATTGATCGATTTGTTCGGGGAGCACGAAACCCACAGAATCTAACTGAAATGTGCAGTGAAAAATATATTTAATAAAAGGAAACTTCCTTTCGATTTATTGCGGATATCATTTTTACAAATGAAAACTCTTTGGATATATTAGATGTTGACCTAATATTTAAAAATATTTTTTCTATTATTTTCATATTTATGTCTTAGAACTCTAAAAGTATGTCTTCTATTAATTATAAAGTCATGTTAATGAGCAATATGTATTTCTTTGAAAATTTGTTTAACATAAGAAAAAATTTGAAAATAATAAAATAAATTAAGGATAGTGTATTAAACGTATTTTAGAAGATTTATTTAAGAAATTCTTTAATTTAATAATAATGATTAATTTAATTCAAGTTTGCTTTTCCAAATCTCTTAACTTTTTTAAGATGTAAATACGTAAGCATTAAATTTAGAATTGTAAATATTAGGATAAGAGCCAGTTTCATAATCAAATTTAAAAGAGACTTTAAAATTAAAGTCACATTCAGATGTGCAAACAAATGTGTTTTCATATTTGTTTTGACATCTGAAAGTGACTTTAAATTTAAAGTAGCCTTTAAATTCCATTATAAAACTGGCCCTAAGTTATTTAATGCCATAAAATAATTCAACGTGATAAAGGAAACTGCATGTTATAGTAAGAAGTTCGGAAAAAAGACAAGTGAAGGCGCTGTGTTAGTTATCGCGTGAGATGGTAGCCCGTCACGTTTTAAAACGCAATGAAAGCCGTAGAACCTATTGAAGAATTCAAAATTAGGTCACGACCTCTGCAGGTATTTTACGGAACCAATATTTTACGTAAATGTGCTGTGACAATTAAAAGGTGTTTGAAAGAAATTGTGAATACCATAAATAATATAATTGGTGTCTGGTTGCCATTCACGTAAAAGAAATAATCCCTAATTATATTCTCATGTTTTTCCGCGTAAAATAAAAACCACAATAACTAGAACAATTATTAAACTTGGCATAGTTGAAAAAGTGACATACAATTATACAAATTTTACTTGTATTAAAGAAACCAGCTAGAAAATGTATGAAAGTTTGTTCGCTTCAAGAAAAGTTGCTATATTCCAATAAAAGGTAAATATACAAAGGAACCGAAAATTTGTGTGGGACAACACTTCAAAAATCATAAAACTTAAAATGTTATTTTCACCAGAACTGCTTTTATAAATACTGAAAACGTATTTCGGCAAGTAAGCAATCTTCTTTAGTAGTTATAGAAATAGCTGAATTCTGTTAAATTTAATTTACATGGTAGTTACTTAAATAAATAGATTTAGTAGAGTTTATATCTTCTGAATATGTGAAATGTGAAGTCACAATAATTTCTATAACTGTACTGATACCAGCAGGTTAGTTGATGAATTAGAAATACGAAAGCAGCTTGTTAAGAGTTAGAAATACGATAATTGTTCTGTTGTGCAGATTTCAACGTTTGTTTTACGTAAAACGGCGGCGATCGCAGCGCCACCATCGGAAATTTAAGTTACCAATACTTCACGAACGGTACAAAAGGCAAGTGACTAAAACTTTAGTGGGAAGGTTTTATGAAAAACCCGACCCAATATTATACATTTCCTTTAAAACCGGACCTTCTTCGTGCTAATAATTAGTTTGTGAAAATTAATTATTTTAAGTGTTACAAAAAAACTGTTTTTTTACGTTTTTTTCTACGACATTTTTTCATGATATACTCTCATACACAACTCTGACATTAGATATTTTTGAATGCGAAGGTTCGAGAGTGCCACCTACATCCAAAATTATTATCACATAAAATATACTTCAAAACAAAGAAATTGGTCTACGTCATACACTGCAAAATTCATCATCAAAGAAAAGCCTTCAAGAGGAAAAACAACAAAGTAAGAAAAAAAAAAGGAATTAATTATTCGAAAAACAAATTACCCTGAGATTTACGCCGAAAGAAAAAACTTTGCAACAAAAACCAATATCTAAAAGAACCCAGATTACAGCATACAATTGGCTCACCAACGATAACACTATACAATAAATAAATAATTTGGCAAACGTAAAAAAAATATATCACAAAATCTTTTAAACGGACACTACGGACACTTTATGTTTCGCTATCGTTTGATAGCTTCTTCAGAAGTGAAGAAATATAAACAAGGTTGTCAAAATAAATATATTTTCAGTTCTGAAGAAGCTATCAAACGACAGCGAAACGTAAAGTGTTAGTGCACATAAATAGTGTCCATTTAAAAGAGTTTGTGATACAATTTTCATCAGACAAGCACCTGCTTTAAGTAAAAATAATAATAAAAAAGCAAAAAAATGTCCAAAATACCCTGAGATAACACAGCAATTAAATTGTCGCCCAAAGTAACGATTTAACACAGCAATAGTCACATAGTAACATACTTTGACGTAGTGAAGCACGACGTTAATAGTGTTTTCCATTGTCTGCACTAGTGCACACTCAGTGTATCTTCATCTCTTATTGTTATTATATGAGGTTAAAATGAGATGAAAACGTAACGAGTGTGCACGTGTAAAACGCTCTTAAGTTATAAGCAAAACTATTTGACAACCGTCATCGGTCAAACGTCAATCGGTTCAGGAAGTCGTCCTTCTCTCAGCAAAACAAAAACAAAACCAACTTGATGATCTCTTCCACTGCACACTCGTTACTTGATTTCACCATTATGAAAGTGGAGTGTAAAGATATCTTTTATACAAGAAAACAAGACATTTCAGGTAGTATACCATTTTTGTAATTACGTATGGAACTCTAATTGTTAATTATTGTTAATTATTAGTTTTTAATCTTTAGTTATTATTGACTATAATACAAGCCAAGCAAAATTCAACAATTTCATAGATGTTGAGGTGTCGCTACTATTGATAGAAATAGTGCTTAATAAAAACGTAATGAAAAAGAGAGGAAAACAATCAATGTGGCAGAATCCAACATCTCATAAATCAAAAGCTCAATACGTAAAATAAATTCGATTCAACCGTCGCCTACGCGACCGCGGAAAATATGCTCACCTAAAAATTGTGTAAACAAACGCTTTGCTTTGTCAAAGGCTTCGCTAGCCTGAGTCAGGACTGACCTTTGGAATGAGGCTGCGTTCGCAGAAAATCAATTGCATATTGCGTTACCAAGCAGTCGCCGAGATGGCTCATCAAAAAAGCCGGCACAGGTAAGAGCGGAGAGACCAAGAAAACACGATGATTCATATCCGGAATTTCCGGAACAAACGATATAAGAACGCGTCAGCTAATAGCCGTTTGGTCATGTACATCTCCAGAGTCCGAAGGTATTCACAAAATGTCATAGTGTGTGTGAACAAATTCCGAAAATCCGCCCATCTCTCTGTATCGAATACCATGGTTTTGGTGAGAAAACATTAATTTAATTGTCAATTTGTTATGTTATTAGAAACTAACAATTGCTGCATTTGATTTACGAAATGCTATTTTTTCTTTCCTTATAAAATCATTTTAAAAAATTTGTTTTGCATTGTCTCGTATGATATCATTTTGTCTTTGTATGTGTAATTACATTTAAATTTTACATTTGGTTAAAATTTTGGTAAAAGAGTGAGAAGAAGAAGTGGAAATTGTTGGTTATTTTGAGTGGTAATAGAACCTCTCTCTCTCACACTCATCGTGACGTCTAGAGGAGCATAGCGTTTCGACGAGGCCTTCCAAAATTGATGAAGTTGAAAGTTTAACCATCCGTCCATCACAATTGTTAATAACCTAAAGCTGAAAAACATAAGTTTGACAATCAGAAGTCAAAGTATTTGATGGTTCCCAAGTATACCAGAATTATCCTACAGGAATTCAGAAATAATGTCAAAATAACAATTAAAACTTAATTGAAATATACTCTTATAACTTTAAATGTAAATTTAGATTTTAAATAAAATTCTAAAAGTGTACAAGCAATTTGCCTGCTTAAATCCTTCAACATATTCAAAATTATTTAACGCGCGTATAATGTTCCGTCACAATCTAGCAAAACGCCGCCGTAAAGTGAGATTATATCACGGTTTTATCTTGTCGTAAAAGTAAATGTACGTTTTATACTAATTGAAAATATAAAATAGCGTGCACACAGAGCGCTCGAAAATATGCCGCATCGAATTTTACATGAGCGCTTGCGGCGATAAATAGCGTACGGCGTCCAGTATGTTTCGCCTTGTTTATGCATATTCTTCTTATCCATTACCCAGTCCGGCCCTTATCGTAAACAAAAGAACAGTTAACGTCGCCGTGCTCAGCTACGGTAAGTTTGATCTGCACCTTGATGAGTCCGGGAGGACTCGTCCCGGAGCGCAGAAGTTTGTAAAGTGCACTATAAAGCCAACTGTGCCTTTGGTAATATTCATTTTTTATTACAGGATTTTACATTCTTTTAACGTCCTAGTTTACTCATTACGTAAGACAAAATTAATTCGATACCCGCCCCCCGCCCCCCCAAGGTGACATAACAATTAATTCAATTACCAATCAAGCGCACTTTACAGGATTAAAGGCCTTAATTGAATTACTTATTTTTTCCGGGAATTATAATCCGGAAGCTTCGCGCAGCGCCGTGTTTACAGACGGAGAACAATTAAAATTATAATCAATCCCGACAATTCACAAAGAAAGTAATTTAATGGGGAATATGATATTCCGATTGATCCGGAGCTCCTGAAAGGCAGAGACGGAACTCTTTTAATAATAGACTTGATTAATATTCAATGCCCTCCTCTGAAGTTTTAATTAAATGTATCGTGCTCCGGCAACGAGTTACAAAAGATGCAACTCTTGTCTGATGCGATAAGGAGGATTCTCGCACAGCGCTTTGAATACCGACAACTTAATAGTTTCATAACTGAAAGAGTAGATCTACATGAACTTACTGTTTTCTTATTAAGTTTCCAATGGACCGTGAAAGCTAAAAAATGGAAAAATTCTTGCGAACTTGAAGATTACATAAAATAGTAAGCACGTGAAATGTTCAAAGCAAAATTTAAATTAATATTTTTCATTTAAGTTTCTGACGATGACTCTGATGTTAAAATCAGATGTGTCTCTGTGAATTTGTGATGCTGGCATTCGATTGCAAGATCCTAAGTTTTAGGATATGGTAATTATTCAGATGACAGTTACAATGTATCTGTTAACTTGCATATTAAAGTGTGCTCCATTTCATCTCCAATTTAATAAATATGTATATATGACATCTACAAATACAGAATCCTTCCTGGTGCTTGGAAAAATGAAAAAGGTATTGAGAAGGTGTCATAATTATAAGATGTGATGTAATAGGCAGGAATTAAAGGAAGCATGTCCAAATTTTTATCGTATCCTTTTCTCACCCAACGTTGCTTACTTTCTGCATTCATTCTGTTGTGTTATTGTTGTGTGTTGCCCAGCAAACGAGATAGTGTGCGGATGATGCACTGCCAGCCATATTAATAACAAGTGGTACTTCCTCGCACCTTAACTTCCGCTTCTTTATGCCCGCTCGACGTAACAATGGTGACCATAAATTGATACCGTGGACAGCCAGGCCTGACGTAATGTCCATTCTGCCTGGCGAATAAATCAGGCGTGCATTGCAGCCTAGGGAGCACACTGCGCTGGAAGAAGCAATAAGGTTATCATTTTCCGGTGTTTTACTAAAGAAGACGCATGGCTTCTACCCCAAAGCTACGTTAAATGAAATCGTGGAGATACCGCCTTTCTCTTACAATTTTTTTTTATTACAGTAAGGATTTACTTTAAACATTCATTTTTGCACTACAGTATAAATTAAATTTCGTTTTTGTTTGGATCTACTCAAATTTTATGTAAAGTAAGGCGCTTGAAATTTTTAACAAATTTGTAATTGCTTTTACATAATTATTTTTTTTACATGCCGGTCTCATCAATGAGTTAAGAATACAACGTGACTTCCGACTGCAAGGGACGAAGCTGCTTCACGAAAGTTAAAAGGAGATAGCTACATGAAAGTTCTTGAAATTATTAAGCGATTGATCGACATATAATAAAAAAATGACGTACATGGTTCACACTACACTAGGTTACAAAGGAAGAATACTTCACTAACGCCAGTATTCATAGCCTCGTCTTAAGTTATACCTACGTCAAGTTTCACTTAAGTTCAAAGTGTAACTTATTGCTGGGTTATGTTTCATAAACAACTTATCGGTTATTCTCGGTTATTTTCCAGACTGATGGCAGATTTCTTCTCTATTTTTATCCTAAGGTTAATTTATCTATCAGTTGGAAAGTGACGTACATTTGGCTGTACACAAACTTTGTGTCACATTCTAACTGACAGACAAATTTAACCTTAGGATAAGCCGGTGAAGAAATCGGACATGAGATCAGTCTAGTTAAGGTAATACGGATTCGAGTTGAAACGTGCTATTTCGGGAAGCTTCGTCGATAAACCTGCACACAAAAAGCCACTGGTGCGATGGCGTCTATTAATATCACGACTTGCTGTATTGATATCGTTGACATTTCTAAAATTAATAATGGCTACATGAATCAAAATTAATCAAAATTGCAAACAATGCAAAAGTAAAACTTAAGTTGTACTTGATCAACTGTGAAATAGGATTTTTACTTTAACTGAGACTTGAGGTTCAAGTTGAACTTGAAACTTATCTATGAATACAAGCATAAGACAAGAAGAACATTTGAATCTCTCACAATAAATTGAATTTGCCATTATTTATGTTTGAGAATAGACTAATTCGAACTGGATGGATGAGGCAATGTGCAGATGTTCTCTTCGACACCTTTTGATGCAAATTCGTGCAAGGTCAATCTAAGCACCATGATGGCGAAGCCGTCTTTGAGAGTGTAAGCCGCTTTTATAACATTAAATTTGTTAATACCAAAGGATTATCCATGATATTAGTGACTAATTTAAATTTTGAACAAATATTGTCGAAAAGAAGCCTCGAGTCACTATAAATTTATAGTGACTCGAGGCTTCTTTTCGACAATATTTGTTCAAAAAAATTTGTTAATATTAACTCAATTTTTCTTCAGTTTTGCCAAGCATAAGCGGACTATTTGACGCTCGCTGACAACGTTCTGCTGAGTATGCGTTTATGTTACAATTTCCTTACTGCACTATTATACAGAGAATTATAAATGTAAAAGAAAAAATTATTTTATGTTTCTTTGTAAAAAAAAAAAAAAAAACATGAGGGCTAGCATCTGGGTCTAGTGATGTAAGGATCATCCGGACCATTGGTAACGTGATTGTAAGGGCAGCCACTCCTGGAAATTTTTACCCCTAGGAGTGCTCACTCAGTGTTTCCAGACAATTTAGAATCCTTTACGATTTGTTCCCAAAAAAATCTGCAAATTTTACATTGAAAATTCTAAGATCTCAAATAAACGGCACTTTAAGTTATATCCAAAAAGTGGTTCGTTTGAAACCAATTAGGTACTCAAAAATCCGTCCATCTCTCTGTATCTAACACCATGGTTCGAGCGAGAAAACATTAATTTAACTGCCAATTTGTTATGTTATTAGAAATACTATTTTTTCTCTCGTTATAAAATCTTTTTGAATTTGTTTTGCATTGTCTCGTATGATATCATTTTGACTTTGTACGATATCGTTCTGAAGTAATCTGTAATTACATTTAAATTTTACGTATTTGTCTAAATTGTGATCTCTAATAATTTGACTGAATTGTTATATGTATGTTATCATTTTCAAAAGTATCTAAGTCGTTCTGTAATTGTTCTTACTTATTCTGAATACAGTAAAACCTCCCATGGTGGACACATCTCTTTGCCGGACAGCTCTTCAATTCCCAATTTATGTAATTTAAATGCATTTTTACCTCTATTAGGCGGATACCTCTAAGAGGCGGACAGTTTGCTGGCCACGATCGGTGTTCGCCTAAAAGAGGTTTCACTGCATATAAATTTTCTCTTTATTTTTAATTTTCATTTTAAAAGAAAGAACGTAATTTCGACAATCTCTAACACTATATGTAGTGGCGGGCAAATCTCATTCCTTATAAAGTGGACAGTGAGAGAGAGTTAAATAAAACTCAACCAGATACCGACAAACAAAGAAATTGCTGCTTGGTTCCTTTATGGTTTTGTGAGGGACAGGTGGTTAAAAATGAGAACAGAAAGGGAACTTTACCAATTTTTACAAGGCCTCGTTGAAACACTATGTTCTTCTAGATGTCTCAACGAGAGTAAGAGAGAAGTTCTATTGCTATGCCTAAACTAGGTCTTAATTCCCAAAATTAATTACACCACAATAATCAACGATTTCCACTTCTTCTCCTCACTCTTTCACTGAAATTTTAATAAGACCATAAAGGACTCAAGTAGCTTGTAGGTGTCTGGTTTGAGCTTTTTAGCCAGATATTGCTATTACGCTCTCTTTATGTGAATGGGAATGAGATTTCAGCTCTTGCCCGCCACTACATTGTATAATTTTCGGAATTGACGAAATTACGTTTTTTCTTTTAAAAATGATATTTACTTGAAAATAAAGAGAAAAGTTATGTAAAAAAATAATTGGTTTCCCTATTAAAATATTATAGGGAAAAAATATACAAAAAATATACAAAAAGTTGGTACACTGCCCTAAGACATAGTGAATTTTCCGCGTAAAATATTTTTACTCTTACATTACTTCCGGTTATACCGGAAATCGCCATTAACTTTCTTATTTTAAATGGAACGTTATCTACGACACTTTCAAATTTCAAGATTCAAGTTGTATATCGTTTGAAAGTACAATCTTCAGGCTTTCAAATCATATCGTAATTACCCCAAAAAAAATCACAGGTTGGTTACAATATGGTGTCCAATGTCATTATGTTTAACTGCCCAAAACTCAATTTTCTTAAATGGAATACCCTGTATGTTTTTACATCAACGCCCTATACCTGTTTCTTTTAGTTTTCCTGTTATTAATAATTGTTTATTTTAATGGCATATCTGGCTACACTTAAACCAATTTCTCGCTGTAAGTTTCGGCAAAACAACAGTATTTATTTACTTAACACAAATAAAGATACAAAACAATGAAATTATAAATGGATTTAGACAATTTTGAAACTGATTACATACGTATAGCACTCTAGTTAAATTACTAGAGGTCACAAACTTAGACAAAGATAAAAATTTAAATGTAATTTCAGATTACTTCAGAACCGTATACAAGACAATATAAAACTCAAAAAACTCAAAATGATTTTAAAACGAGAAAAACAGCATTTCATAATTCAAATAAGCAAATTCTAAAAACAATGGTAAAATCAATTAATAAATTCTCACCCTAAACCATCGTACCAGATACAGAGACGGGTGGACTTTTTTGGAGATCAACCACATACTATGACATTCTGTAAAATGTTGATTACGCCCTCGGACTTGAGGAGTTACACACGACAAGACGGGCACTGGCTGTCTGCTCCGTCGTGTTACACAATGGCCTTCTGTGTTGTTTTAAACTGGAAATTCAATTAAATTCCAATCCCTGGATCGTTCGCTTTTATAGTTATGTTTACATAATGTGTTTTTTTTATGAGCCAACTCGGCGATTCCAATACGCAGCTGAAAATTTCTGCGAACGCAGCCTCCTTTCAAAGGTCAGCCTGACGCATATTGGCGGAGCTTTTGACAAAGCAAGGCGTTTGTTTACCTAATTTTTAGGTGAACATCGAGTTTAATTTATGTAATGAGCTTAATGATTATGAAATGCTCGATTTCTTACAGTTTGATTAAAATTTTGGTAAAAGAGTGAGGAGAAGAAGTTGATTATTTTGAGTGGTAATAGAACCTTTCTTTCACTCTCGTCATGACACAAGGATAAATTAAATCAGAAAAAGATTTCTTGAAAGGACTAATATTGACCAAGTATCTACCAGATTGTTACATACTGATCGATAAAAAGTCCATTTCGTTGCCATAAGCCCTTCTGATTTTTAACATGTAAAGACTGAATTGTATCATTGCCTTTTCTACCCTGCAAGGTCTCTCACTCGTTTCACTTTGTTTCCGTTCTTTGGATCTTAAACCTCAATTTCTGCTATTTTTCGCTTTCCTCGGTTTTTGGCTGTTACTTCTTCCTCTTGAAAGTTTCATTCTGCATCATCTTAGTTCTAGCTTTTAGATTTGTAAGTTTACTTATTGAGCAGGTATTTGTCATGTATCATGTTATTTCATGTATTCACTTTTTCATTTTTGTTTTTTTTTCTCTTCTTTTTCACGCTAATCAATTGTATGCATTATTTTTTTTGCTTTGTATTGGCGGTGCGGGGAGAAGATCAGGGAACAGTAACTTGTTGCTAGTTCATCTGACCTCGCACCTATTAAGCATGATGAATTTATTGTATATTTAGGTATGTACTTATATTATTGTGCTGTTCATGCTTAATTTACTCTCACTGTATTCTTTCTTCATTCTTTTCATCACGTTTACTTTTTTATTATCGTGATCATGATCATGTGGTGCTTCGGTACTACCATTACTAGTAAAAAAGATTTACTTGGGGCAAGTAAATATGACTTATAATTAGATTATATAAAATAAAAACTATAAACTTAAATGGTTCCTCCAAAACACTACAATAAACGTGGATAGTTGTAAAAACAATAAAAAATGTAGCGTCCGCTTTCATTTTAAATGGCATGAAATTATTTCGTAGCGTTTTAAAATTGCCCTCCACGGCGCGATACAAAATAAAAAGGGCGTAAAAATAATAATAACGCAACGGAATATTTGATTCCGTAATCCGTAATAACTCCGCGGAAAAATAAAAGTTGCAGCAGAAGGGCAATTCCGATGTAATCCTCCATTACCCTTTCTATTACCATCAGAAAGCTTTCAGAAACAAAAGGATGATAATCCGGCAGCCGATAACTGTAATCAAGAGCCATGGAATGTCAGGAAGCGGATCCAGCGAGACTGGTACTGGCAACGCGCGCTGATTATAATGGCCGAGTATTTATCAAGTGTAATGTGTAATCATCCTTGTGGTTAGCTGATTAGGTTATTCCGGAGCCTTGAATCATGCCCTCTGTAATTTATTATAGCATTCTAATCTAATTTAATGTTGTGGCTTGCTACGTACGTTGTTTTAATGGCTTTTCAGTTAGTGTAACTGGGGAAGCATTTATTAGAATAACAAGTGCCTACTACTTATACGAATTGCGGCCCAGAATTTGCGCATTCATTTCGGGCCATATATTATACCGCAAACATATTTTATGACAAATTTCTAAATGGGCCCTTCTCATTGCTGACGTAGGTTTCTGCTACAGTGGTTACATCCATTTTGCGGATAACTCGAACATTAAGGACGCCAGCTGAAACGAAACGGACAAAGGCTCTCCTCCTCGTATTGCAACTTCGCAAAATTCATCAGCGCCTTTTAAAAAATCACGGACCGAGGAAAACAAGTCGTAAACCGAAATTCCCCTGGAGTCCGGCATGAAGATTTAAAGTGTCCCGCGGGAAAGGCAAATATTGCGTCAAGGAAAGTCGCTGCGTCTTTTCGCTTCTTTTACGACGCTGCCTTCCATTACTTAATATTGATGAACCATATAATCAATTTATTATCACGAGCTTCAGTTTCATTAGCTTAATTGCTGTTTTATAGACAATACGCAGGAAAATTGGGCCATTTCGAATTTTATACCCAGGTAATTATATCTACAAGAATCCCAAAATTAATGAGAATATAAAAATAAAAGTAAAAATATTAAATTTGTACTTTTAAACAGTTATTCCAACAAACAATTCTTCAAAATATATCTTTATATCAAATTGGCCATCAATATAAAAATTTTGCTTGTGCACTTTCTTGAAGCTCTGCGGTAAAAAAAAGTTAAATCAGTATTGAAATAAGAATGAAGATACTGTTACATTCTATTAAATAATAGAGAAAATTCAGAACACAGAATGAGAAAAGAATGTCTGGAGAAATTAAAGAAGAAATTGTCTCTCAATTAGTAGCAGGTTTTATCTGCGCCTCTTTTTTTTATAGATATATAAATAGAAGTAAGGATACGTGTACCTAGCAAACACATTAATAAAATGATACAAATATAGAGATATAAACGTCGGTTGTTTATGGATCCGCGTGTCGTCATCGGTCCTAAACTAACATTCTCTGTACACGTCAGACGAGTGTTGACTCTTGCGTTGTGTGCACAGGGTGAGAGCGCACCATGTTTAATTAGTGGGTGGGACGGGGCTAAGCAGGACGATGTAAAATCGATTGCTTTCATCCCAGAGGATAACCCTACGAACAATTACGCAATCTCGGATCAGGTAATTGATAATCAAGCACTTAGAACGATGGACGCCGATGCACGTCCTTGCACACGTGAGCCGAAGCTCGCGAGCACGTCCCCCGGGGGGCGAAAAATCGACACGTTTTGTTTTTATTATCTATTTACCGTCGGCTCTGCTAATAAATAGATGTTGTAATGACGATGTAGGTCAATCAATACTTTTATGACACAACATATTCATCAAGCGAATTTAAATTCATGCTGCGGCGGACATCCAGTATAATTTTTTTTTTGTTTAAAAATTAACTATTGTACTGGATCTAGATTAAATTTAAATTCAATTTAAAATTTAACAAACGCTGCAATTTCCAGAAATTACAGTATTTTAAGTTTGGTGGTATTATAGATTGACTATAGGTTACAATAAACTGCTTTCTTTTTAATAACAAATATTAATAATTATCATATAATACAAGAGATTTAAAAAAATGATCAAAGTTCTTTTTTTAATTTTAAATGATACATACATATCGTATGTTTCGTTTTGAATTGGAAATGTATGTGCATGTTTTGCAAGCACTGGTCTTAAATCCTCCAAATGTATCCTAGTGCTCGGCTTGTACAGCTACTTAGGCGTGGCTTAGCGAACAAGTGAACACTTGCGTTTTTTATCGTTCTTTTTATAAGTGCAGGGGGATGATGATCTCAACTGATCAATAAGGAGACATAATTTATTGGGGAAAGAGTCACTATAGATTTTTGTCGAGCTTTCCAAAATAATATTCATTTCCTTCATCAGGACACTGCAATACATTAAGTAATCGTTCAGGGTTGTAATAATTGTTAGTACAAATTAGTGAAGTTGCTTGTGGAAGACAATATTTCTGCAGGAGTTTTTTTTACACTTGTAAAAAAATCAAATACATTAAAATTGAATTGAATGAATAATTACAGCTTTTATAGTTTCGAAGAAAATTACGTGTTGTTAGAAGGAAATTATTGTCACTTCTGTTTTGAGCTTTATACCGCGTTTGCAATGATGCTACAAACGAGACCTGGGCTAACATTTCAACACAACAATAACTAGCAATGATTTGATAAGTATGTAGATCCGAATAGTGACAAGATGACAAACTAAATTAGAATTTTCAGCGTTCCTTATTTACTGTCGTTTGGTTAAATTTCATATTATATAGGGTGTTAGGTAATCTATGGAAACTTTCACACCACGTATTGATAACACTCTGTAGAGTTAAAAAGTCTTTATACTCGAGGGTGCTGTGGCTTTCGTCGTTTTCCAGAAAAAAATCGACAAACATTCTTTCAAAACCATTGATTTATTGTAACACCAAAGCGACGAATGCCTCTCGGCCGGGCAAAAGTTATAAATTCGCAGATAGTTTATTGTTTTATGACAACGCAGATAACGCTAGATCAGTGTCTTCAGATTGTGCAGGTCAGTGTCAGCATTGATGTGTTCACAAATAACGAAATTGTTGTCATTATTTTCACGTACGGAGGAAGTAGATACATTACATGCATTCGAGCTGGCAGCATGCATTTCGAATATCTACTTCAACCGCTGTGGGCTGTGGCAAGTACCGTTCAGTGGTCCTCAATAGCTTTGCAATTTTTACAAAATGTCCCCAATTCCATCGTATAAAGAAACTTTTGAGCCCGTTAAACACCAGCTTTCATTTGTCCAGGCAATAAACGAACACCCTGCATAAACACAGTCGCAATCAAACATGACTAAGGAAAAGAAAGACTAACTTAGGAAAAGAACGACTGCAAAGATTTTCGTAATCGGGATTTCCGGTATAAACCATTTAAAAAGCGACTGGGTATCATGACCAGAGATCACACAGCTTCAAGTAGTGTGGTCGTGAACATCACCCAACATACACCGAATGTCATAGTGTGTGATACAATTCGGAAAATCCGTCCATCTCTCTGTATCCAGTACCATGGTTTGGGTGAGAAAACATTCATTCATTTGCCAATTAGTTATGTTATTAGAAATTAACAACTACTTTATTTGATCTACAAAATGCGGTATAAGATTACTTTGAATTTGTTTTCCATTATGTCCTACGAATCGTATCGCTCTGAACTAATCTTTAAATTTTACATCTGGCTAAATTGTGCTCTTTAATAATTAACTGAATTATTATAAGTATTTATTTTTGTTCTTCCTTAAAACTGTCTTAATTTTCACATGACTTTGTCTTATTGTTTACTGTTAAGAATTTCCTTTCAAATTCCTTAAATGGATTTGTAATTGTTTTTACCTATCTTGAATATATACATTTACATATATTTTCTCTTATTTTCAGTTAAAAGAAAAAACGTACCAAAAAGAGAAGAAGTGTATTGTCGTCAATCCAGAAAAATATACCAGGTGTCCAAAATTTAGTGTTACAGCCAATATCTTCCTTAAACAGCAAGATAAGAAAATTATTCAGACTTTGTTGGAAATAGCTTGCAGTGCTCTACAAGATACAGTACTTAAAAGTAACCTCTAAACAACAATCCTTCCGATACATCAACCCAGTCTTTTTCAAATAGCACCCCTATAGTTTCTTTTTTCTTTAATAAAGTATTTTAGGTTCTGAATTTCTGTGATTTTCTATTAAATTTGAACTAGAAGAAAAATGCCTTTGGTATCACGTTTAACGTATTATAGTTAATATCACACAAGGAAGATGGTTAAAATAATTATAGGCTATAACGGCTATATACAGGGTCGCTATTATACAGCTAAATATTTCCGGAACAATTCATCAGAATTCGTTCAAATTTGGGGATTCGTTAGAAGAGTCTATTACCTGAGCTTGTTTTTCATTTTCTACCGTCTTTTGTTTCAGAGATACAAGGATAACTTGATTTTCTTAATGGCACGAGGGATTAAATTTATCATTTTTGAAAAGCGCATTTTTTTCTGAATTCAGTGATGTATCACATGCTCATCTTTATTTGTACTAAAAGGTAAAAAATACAATATTTCAAAAATGTAATCTTGAAAAGTAAAATTAAGATAGCTTAGAAAATGCTTGTAATATTCCAAATATTGAACTTGTGTGCAATAATTGGTTGACGATGGTACATTTAAGTAAAACTGAGAGTATCGAAATTTTGAATTTTTTTCTGAATACAATGATATAGCACAAGATCCGCTTTATTTGTATTAAAAAATAAGACCACTTTAAAAGAAAAATTGGACAATTGTCAGTGCTAAAAACCTTTAAAAGAAAAAGTGATGAAACCATGGCTTTCTGTAATTAGCAATACATGGAATTTGAAAGTAAGGTACATTGAATTGGAACAAAATACATTTAATAAGAATTTAAAAAAATATTTTTTCTTTGTGCAAGAGATGTTCAAAGTGACCTCCATTTACCTCCTGACAATAATAAATGCGTTGAACAAAATTTTGTATCGAATGAATCAAAGTATTGGAAGAAATATTAGCAATTTCGTTCCTTATGCGGTCCTGTAAGTCTTCGATTTGCAATGGTCTGTTGACATAACTCGACTTTTTAGATGACCCCACAGGAAAAAATCAAGTGGAGTCAATTCAGGAGATCTAGCTGGCCATTCAATTGTTCCTCTTCGTCCTATCCATCTACCGGGAAACGTGTCATCTAAATATTGGCGCACTTGACGGCCAAAATGCGGCGGTGCACCGTCTTATTGAAACCATACGCTTTCTGCTGGTATATTTCGATTATCGTGGTTTGGGAATATTTCTCTAAGTCGGGGAATAATACGTTGTTGTAAAAGTTGTAAATATCTTTCAGACGTTAAATTGCTATTAATGAAAAAAGGGCCCACGATATTTTGATCAATAATACCACACCAAACATTAACTTTTTGGGGATACTAGGTATGTGCCTCCTCCATCCAATGTGGATTTTTGTCAGACCAGTATCTACAATTATGGTGGTTAACATGTCAGTTTAAAATAAAAATTGACTCGTTAGAAAAGAGGACGGAGGACGTGGTTGATAAAATTACCCTCCTGATGTATTCGGTGCATCATAGTTTCGCAAAATTCTACTCTGTGATCAAAATCGTCTTCACTTAATTCTTGCAGCAGATGAATTTTGTAAGGATGATATTTCTCTTGTTTCAAAATTTTTTGTGCGGATCATCTACTCATGTTGTGGTTCAAAGCTAACTGTTGCACTGAACATTTTGGATTTTCTACCACAGCCAACATTACATTCAAAGAATTTTCTTCATTTGTGACAATTCTTGGTCGTCCAGATTTTCCACATTCTTCAACGCTCAAGTTTTCAAGTTTCTTGAAATCTTTGCAAAGTTTTGGAAACCGTTGTCCTAGAGATCGGTTCTCGATCAGGATGAATTGTATTAAAAAAAGTCACCACTTCTGTACAACTTCGTCTTCTGTCACCATACCCAACCATCATAAGAATTTCGATACGCTCAGTTTTACATAAACGTACCATCGTCAACCAATTATTGCACACAAGTTCAATTTTTGGCTAATATTACTAGTGACATTAATAATAGAAGCATTTTCTAAGCTATCTTAATTTTACTTTTGCAAGATTAAATTTTTGAAATATTGTATTTTTTACCTTTTAATACAAATAAAGATGAGCATGTGATACATCACTTTTCAAAAACGATAAATTTGACCCCTCGTGCCATTAAAAAAATCAAGTTAGCCTTGTATCTCTGAAACAAAGACGGTAGAAAATTAAAAGTAAGCTCAGGTAATAGAATTTAACCTCTTCTAACTCTCCCACCGAATTTTAACGAGTTCTGATAAACTGTTCCGGAAATATTTAGCTGTATCCATACATAATAGCGACCCTGTACATGTAGGGGGTAAACAGAACCGAGCAGAAAATACATAAAATTAAAAATATAATAATGTATTGTCCATGATGTTTGTGACTGATTTAAAATTTAAATTAAAAATATCTTAATTTTGATTAAAGTAACCCCGTTTTATCACACTTACTGTAATTGTATTTTTTTCCAATTACTATTTAATAGAAAGTTATTATTACTTATACTGTTGCAATCAAAATCTAAAATATTTTATTAAGGAATAAATAAATTATGGGAGCGTTATTTGATAAACGAAGTTCCTGAGGGGTTGCTGTCCAGGGATTACTTTTAAATACTCTATCTTGTAGGGTATTGCAAACCATTTTCAACAGAACCTGAATAATTTTTTTATCTTCCCATTTAAAGAAGGTATTGGTTGTAACACTTAATTTACGATACTTGATATGTAGCGGCGGGCAAGGGCTAAAATCTCATTCCATACAAAAGGGGCATTTGAGAGCTATTCCTGGCTAACTAAAGCTCAAACCTGACACGTCCAAAGCAAGAAGTTGTTACTTGGGTCCTTTACGATCTGATTAAAATTTTATTAAAAGAATGATGAGAAGCAGAGTTTGGGCGTATATTAATAGAATTTCTCTTCCTCTGGGGAACTTCCCTCCCCCTCACAACTGTTAAAGAATGTCGTATTAAAGCTTTATGCTCACTGTTAAGAATCGTCGTGATATCTAGATGACTGAGCATAGTGTCTCGACGAATCGATTTGAAAGTAAAGGACAATTCATCCTCTTTTTTTTATCATCTTTAATCACCTATCCCTTATAAGTAAATAAATAAAGGTGGTGTTTGTAAGAAAATTATGCTAGAAAATTCCAAATTGCTTAAAATATAAGAAAAGTAACGTTAGGCTATAATTTGTCAGAGTAGATAGGGTAGTATGTAGCCGTAACGTTAAATAATCAATAAGGGCGTAAAAAGGGGTTACGCAATTCCGTGCAGTAACAACCGCATTAGTGTCGCATAAAACCTTAATTTTATATTAGGGTGTAAACCGGTTCCTTAAGTAACGGGTATAAATTCTTTTAAATTTACCGTTCCTTGATTCCCACCTTGTGCGCGAGAAGAGAAATTTATGAAATTTCTCCACGTACAATTTGAGGGAATTTTTCTTCATTTCGTAGTCACGTCGTCGAATGCATGCACATAAATCTCCTTACGCATATGTTTACTTGAACGCTAAGTAATAAGTACACATCACTCGTAGGAGAGGAGGCCGGAGTCGCTGTTTTACGTCCCCTCTTCCCGGATTCATTGGGTGGTTGTAGGTGTCAGAGACGGATGGCTATGAACCCCGGCTGACATGGTCTGAAGCTCCCTTCCGAGCGCATCCTTCCATACGTTCGAAGGGGATGGGAGGTCAGTGATGAATCGTTAAGACCCCTAACGTAGGGTCACAGGACAACAGCGTAGCTAGTTTTGCTCTAGTTGGCATTTCATTTGAGTAGACAGTTTTAGGACTATTCCCTTTTGAGTGGAATCCCTTGCCGGCATACATTGTTTCAGAATATCCGCAAAGGTAAATAATACCACTTCCATTGTGACCCACATTTTCCCCATTATTAATTTCACCGAGCTATATTTTTAAAGTTTCGCTTTGGCAAAAATCAAAAAATAAATCGCATTTCGTCTACGGAATAGTCACAGTAAAGAGGTTCATCTTATGTTTTCAGAACGAAAAGTGCTCCACCGGAATACACGCTACATAAAGTACAGCTTTCTTCCCTCAGCTCGAACAATGTCCACATCACTAACAGCACAAACATCATTTGGCCAAGTTTTTACAGAAAACCGTGTATGTATCTCGCTAAAATGGCAGTCGGGCGGAACTAATTCGGCGATCCCGTTTCCTTCTGGTGAACGTCTTTAAGTTTTTGTTCGTTCGCCGATGTATCTCTCTCACTGCGCCCCGGCTATCCGAAATATATTCCCTCGTAATTTAATAGATTGCACGGCCGAGCGGAAGTAAATGAGGATGCTGCTTGTTTGCCGAAACAATGTATCGCATGCAAATCCACTTCTAACACCGTTGCTCTGAAACCGAGAGCTGTCTGAAATTAATGGATCGCGCGCTTTTCGCTGCAATGAACTCTCTGAAAAATTTCGCTCTTCGAGCTGGAAAATGCGAAAACAAGCGAGTTCTACAAGGTAGACAAGATAAACAAGATACTTTGAATTGAAAACAACTTCCTATACGTTTTTGCTACAACTTCCATTCAATACATTCAATTTATTTATGACCCGTACAAAGAATTTAAGTTCGTTTTCAAGTTTAATTTAATTAATAGGTTTGATGTGTCGCTCGTTCAGGTCTCGCGACCAATCCCAATGTCGTTATTTCGATTATGTAAATATACTCCTTAATTATGAGACTATAAGTGTTCCATCCCGAGCTAAATTAACAGAGATTAGTTTTACATTTTTGATGAACAACACGTATCGTCTATTGGAAACATCGTAGATTACTGTACGTACTAGTTACATTACTTTTAATAAAGTTAATTATTAAATTGGAATTGTTTAGCGATCTGTTCAGAAATTTATAGTAATCGTGAAACATGTGCTAGAAAAGAATTTGAAAATATTACGTGGGCTTTAATTTTTCAGTGACGATAAGCGTCAAAACAGCTTGCTCATGATTAATTCAGGCCTTTAGGGTTCCAGTAAGCTGGGCATGCTGACATAACAGTCATTAAGTGTTGTGACCGTATATGTTTGCAGATGTAAAGCTCGCATGCATATTTAAAACAATTTTCGCAAAAGATCAACCGAAGCTCCGTTACCCGGGCACTTCTTTTTATTTGTTTTAATCTGTTCGAAATAAATTCGAGCGTAAAATATTTCACTTTGAAGGAGAGTGAGTATCTTTTAAGTCAGTCAGATTTCCTCTTTATACGTCCAATCTAACGCGAACCCGAAATTTCACCCGTTCGCGTTCGGTAGGAATTTAAATTGGTAGCGGTCAGCATTCGGTCGAATATTCCAGTTCGACAGGGCGTTCACTTTGTTCTTTGTTCATTTTGTGGAAGGTCAGCTGAAGTTAATCAAGCTCTGCTGTAAAAAGGCCCGTATTGGTATGTTGTAAATCATCGTGTAATGTATCGCATGCGGCATGCGATTTTGATTGTTTCTTTTTTTTTTAAATTTTGCGTGTCCTTCCGAAGTCTCCGTCGGTGGCGCATTTTTCGGTCCGCTTGGTTTTTTGTTGTTTGTAGTCTGGTTGGTTAACACAGGCAGGCGATCGTCCCTCTCGCATAATTAAATTTCTATTTGCGCTTTAATTTATAACTTATCGCCGAACCGGTGTTGTATCGGCTGTTGGGGAGCGAAATAATAAATCAAAGTTAACTGCTTTTGAAAGAGCCAACTTAGGAATTTTTTTGCCGCCCTGCGGAAAAACCGCTAAAATAAATAATCCTCTGCAGTGACGTAAAGATATATTTATCTCTGCAAAACTATATAAGTCTACACCTACATGAAAAGGAAACCACTTTATAAAACAACATACAGGTTTGATATACTTAAATAAAATCATTTCATTTAACTAAACACTTTCGACTATTTTTCTTGAATTTTTTCTACTTCACCAATTTTAAGTTTATAATAATTTATTTCGGAAATCTTTTCCTGTTGTGTCATACTAGAATTGCACTTAATAAAAACTAATCTGTCCATAAGGCTGCCATTTCAAAAATACTTATACAGCGTGTTACTAAACATTCATTACCTACTTGTTAATACTGCACTGAGAAAAGAAGATGCGTTAATTCAACCAAAAATTTGTTTGAACGTATAGAACCGAAACTTTTTGTTGCGTGAACATTTTTTTTTTGGTTGAATTAACACATTTATTTTGTCAATGTATACACTGACAAGAAAACGGCATTTCGTAAATCATTAATCTCATTACGTAAGTTAAATTCGATACAACGTGGCTAACGCGACCGCCCATCTAACGTAACGTAAACAAACGACTTGCTTTGCTGACATGAGTCATAACTGACCTTTGCATTGCGAGAATTTCAGCTGCATGTAGCAATACCAAGCAGTCGTCGAGGTGAAAGACATCGGCTTTTGCAAACCTAACTAAAAGCGAACGATCCAGGAAAAACACGATAACTCATAGGACAGTTTTTCATACGCAAGATTTTTCATAATCGGAATTTCCGGTGAAATCATATAAAAGGGAACCGAGTTTCACGATACGTATCATACAGCTAGTAGCCGTATAGTCGTGAACATCTCCCCGAGTCCGAAGGCGTAATCATCGGAAGAATGTCATAGTGAGTGACCAAAGTCCGAAAATCCCCCCCTCTCTCTCTCTCTGTATCTAGTACCATGGTTTTGGTGAGAAAACTTTAATTCATTTGCCAATTATTTATGTTATTAGAAACTAGCAAATGCTTTACTTGATTCACAAAATGTTGTTCCTGCCCGTTATAAAATTATTTTGAATTTGTTTTGTATTGTCTCGTATATCGTTCTGAGGTAATCTGTAATTACATTTATAATTTTACATGTGTCTAAATTGTGCTCTTTAATAATAAATAAAATAAATAAAAATAATTATTTCATCATATTGCTGTGATATTACCTGAATGAGGGTAATAAAGGAAGGAGCAACAAGGAGTGGAATCCAAAATTTTTTAAAGTTTAATAACTTCTAAACATTTTACATAAACCATTCACAAACGTAAACACCAAACACATCATCTGAAACCAAAAATATATTAAAATATCATACAAAGTAAATTTCAAGATTGAATATAAAAAAAAAGTAATAAAGTAAAATTCAGAAGGCAAATGTAGTTAAAATTTTTAAAAACAAGTCAAATTAACAAACCTTTGAAGAGCGTGCCGGACAGGGTCCTTTGACAGCGAGTGACTGACAGGTGGGACCTCGCAGAAGCGGTAGAAAGGGATGAATCGTGTATAGTCGTCCAAGTTTTCTATCGGTTTTATGATCTTGCTATAAGAAACAGCTTCAAAGAGACCGGCCTGCGGTCGCCTTTCTGTCGCTTTTTTTGGCACGGCCATAAAACCGCTACCAAACCGGGACGACTTTACTTGAGGGACGAAGGACAAGTCGGAATCAAAAGATCAAAAGCAGGAACCAGATAAACTACGCAAAACGTATGACGTATAGAAAAAACGGTAATATGATAAATTTAGAAAGGATGATGATCGTTGTAGGGATGGATAGGTGGCTGCTATGGTGAATAATATTTATCCGAGGTGTAAATAAACATTTCGCAAAGAGAAAATTCAATAGGTATACTTTTGCCTTTCACAAAGATGACTTCTCCACAAATTCACTCCTTACAATTTCACATAGTTTTGACTTTCGTTATATCGTTCAAGCAACAGTTCTAATTTCTCAATTTTACTTATTCAAGTTCGTGTTTTTATATCAGTTTTTATTTAATATAATAGTTAAACTTTTAAGAATTTTATATGTGTTAATTTTTAATATGGAAAAAGAAGTACCCTACCAGGAAAATGCAGTGAGTAATTTCTTTGACAATTAATTAATTGACAGTTCAAATTGACATCAAAATAAAACCTGTGTAGACGATTTGCAAGGATCGTAAGCAATTTATTTTAAATCTATTGAACGGATTTTATACATATAAATAGATAAACATAATTTCAATTTACTCAACGAATACTTAGACGATGATTTGCAAAGATCGTAATCAAAGTATTTAAACCGATTGTATAAAATTATAAAATATTTTCAACAAACATATAAACAATTGTAAGAAGATTTGACTTTCTTAATATAAAATCAATTTACTACCTGAGATAAGACTTAAAATAAAATTTAATAATAAATTCAAAATTTATTGAAATCACTGCATATAAAAATTGGCGCCCAACGTGGGGCTTTAACTATAGAAAATACTACAATATGTACAAGATTTTGAGTCATTGTTTTAATACCGTTAAAATTTTATCTCGTGCCAAATTCCTTAAGCCGTTACGTTCTGGTCGAGCCCTTAAATATACTGTTTAATTTGATCCTAAGATGTAATACATTCCCGTCTATCCAGAAAACTGCATCCATCACTCCTGTCTTCAAGAAAGGAGACTGCTCTGAAATTCGTAACTATAGGCCTATTTCCATCCTACGCAACTTTTAAAAATTGAACAAATTATTTATGACAAAATTTATAATGGCATTTGCTCAAAATTATCGCCTTTGCAGCATGGTTTCGTAAAAGGGAGGTCAACAGTGACAAATTTAACGTGTATCACACAAGATATTAGCTCTGCATTGGATTCCTCTACACAGTTGGATGTCATATATACGGACTTCTCTAAGGCATTCGATAAGATCGATCACAGTATTTTGTTAAGCAAGCTTATGTCCTTCGGACTTAGTCCTAACTTGTTATGAAATCTTATGAAATCTTATCTGTCGGGAAGGAAGAACTATGTTTAATACAATGGATTTAGATCTACTGAATTTACTTCTACATCTGGTATTCCACAAGGGTAAAATTTGGGACCATTGTTATTTTTAATATTCTTAAACGATTTACTTGATAGATTCACGTGTTCAGCTTTGGCGTATGCTGATGATTTGAAGCTTTATAGCCAAGTGCATAATCTCAATGATGCGTTACATCTGCAGTCTAATATAAACATGGTCGAACAGTGGTGTCAGGTAAACAAATTATAATTAAACGTTGATAAATGCTTTGTGATGTGATTTAGTAGAAAAAAACAATTGATTGAAGTCGATTATAACATTCTCCACCAACGACTATTGTCGGTTTCATCTTTCAAGGACCTGGGAGTTACGTTCGATAGTCGTCTTAATTTTATTGATCACATTTCATCAATTTGTCAGTCCGTTTCAAAAACTTTAGGCTTCGTCATACGCAATACCAAACATTTTTGCGACGTTAACACTGCTTATTGTTTCCATTTCGCACTTGTTCGAAGTAA
The DNA here is from genome assembly GCA_033060865.1 of Dorcus hopei. Taxonomy (NCBI): domain Eukaryota; kingdom Metazoa; phylum Arthropoda; class Insecta; order Coleoptera; family Lucanidae; genus Dorcus; species Dorcus hopei. Next base: position 34,389,817 of record CM065423.1, read on the forward strand.
ATTAGAATATGCTTCTCTTGTTTGGCAGCCTATGTATATTTGTCATCAGTTGCAAATAGAACGGATTCAAAGACGCTTTTTGAAATACGCCAGCTTCACGAAAATAGGTTTTTATCCAGAAAGGAATATTGACTATCATTATTTGTTAAACTGTCATGATATGCAATCCTTACAATTTCGGAGAGATATAAATAGTGCTAGTTTTCTGTGTAAATTAATCCGTAATGAAATTGAATGCTCTTATTTGTTGGAGCACATCTTTTTTAATGTACCGCGTATATCATCAAGAAGTAGTTGTACTTTTTATCTCACAAGGAGCAGAACGAATGTAATGGTACCTAGTCCTATACATATATCAAATGCGCAAAAGTACAAATAAATATTATCAAGATATCTTTATTAAGTGTAAATTAGATTATTTTTTGTAATATTTAGTAGTAGTAACATTTTTGTTTTAAGTTACTAGCGTAGAGAGTATTCTATTAGTTACATTATTAGTTCTATTGGTTACATTATTAATACAATCTTTAAGAGATAGTTATTGCTTACGTTTGTTTGTATACTTTTAGCAAAGACTTGATTCTGTTGTTTGTGTCTTTATTGGTATGTACTGTTGGGCATGAAATAAAGATTATTATTATTTCCTTTCAGATATTGATATGATAATGGACCGCTTTTTTTTCATTCTATTTTGAAGTTTTTTTTCTTGCAAGAAATGTTCTTTACTTAATTTCATCCTTTTTTTATTGATTAATTTTGTTGCAGGTCGGTTTTGAGTGCAAAGGGTTCCTCGAGCATCCTCTAGCTAGACAGGTGTTTAGGTCAAAAATCGGTCGCAAAATGTCGCGCCTAAACTCTTGTTTTTATTGTTGTCACAAAACTCTTGAAGTGTAATTTTTCTTTTAATTGTACCAATTAATAATATAGATGGTCCTTCTTTATTACTATTATTATCTTATTCTAATTATTGTTCTTATCATTGTTCTAATACATCTGGTTTTTTTTTATATACAGATCACTTTAATTTCCTATCATTTTCATAATTTATTTTTTCGTCTTTTAATTTTGTTTTCAAGTTACATCCATTTGTTTCTATAGTTGTTTAGTTGTTGCTTTTAAATTTTATTTACAGTTGGTTCTTGTCCGATGAAATTTGTATCACAAAATCTTTTAAGCGGACACTAAATCGCGCACTATACACTTAACGTTTCGCAGTCGTTCGACAGCTTCGTCAGAAGTGAAAAATATGACGAAGCTGTCGAACGACTGCGAAACGTTAAGTGTATAGTGCGCGATTTAGTGTCCGCTTAAAAGATTTTGTGATTTTAAATTTTAATTAAGTTAATGTTATTTATTATAACTATTATGCTTGCCATAGTTTCTTACTGCTACTTCTAGATGTCTGTTTCGGCATTCGCCTTTCAAACTGTAGATATTTCGGTGAACCATTTTAATTTTGAACATTTTGAACAAGTTTCAGAAAAATGTCAATTCTATAATTTTGTATTAAATATAAAACGACAAATTCTTAATGGGAACAAAACAAATATGAATATGAAAAAAAAACACGTTGTCATAAGCACATAAATTGTTAATAAAAGCAGTCGCTTAGATAATTTTTACAATGGGATGTAAGAAGAATGTTACTGCAGGATAACTTAACCGAAGTTGTGTATAAAGATGACAGCTGTATTGTTGTCTTCCCTTTTGTATAAGCTGTTTTATTATATTTCTGTTCTGTTCCAAGTCGTGTCGTTTTGCTATTTGTTCCGTCCTTCCTAGACGTTAGCGATTATGTAAAAATTATTCAGGAAAAACATTTCCCTCGCAAAATTCCAAACTGGCCGTTCAGAACCTTCCCCGGCGAAAATTTAGTAATTACACTCCGCTTAGCATATGCAAAAATATCCTCGCAGGACTAATACAAACTGAAAACACAACGCGACAACAACAACAAAAAAATAGAATAAAATAAACAACCGCAATGCAGTGTCGCACTGCTTATAGATTTTACATTTCCATAACATCTCATGTGTATGGGTTTATTATATGTAATTTCACGGTAACGCCCGTTCGCATCCGAGCATTCGACGTAATGGTGTTTTATACAGAACGGGTGTGCGTCTCGCCTGTGGAATTGTTTGTATGCAGTGCTGTATCATCTCCATACAGGCCCGTTCCAGATTATGCAAGTCGAAATTTCTCTTGGGATCGGCTTGAACCAGACGCTCACGTTCGTGGACTTCATGTTCACACAGACATGTTTTTTTTTTTTTAAACGGCAGACAATGTGTTATTGTTTCGTGATGTTTAGTGGAAACTTTCACTTCAAAAAAACCAAATTACGTAAGCCATAACAATATTAGAAAATACAATCAAATCATAACATTTAGCAATACTGTTTAGAGGAGGCTCTAAAATGTACAATTCACTGGAATTGATATTTTTTTTATAATTGAAACTTGCCCCTTGTATACCTCTATTAATGTATAGTAGTTCATTTAAGCTATCATTTTTCAAATTATAGTGACATGCAATCATGTCATTTGCCTCACAATCAGTCGCATGGTTAGTTCCAATAACATCACCGCCAGTTTTTTTTTCTGTGCCCTTTTTAGTTGTTTAGATAGCTATGACGATACCTTTAATTGGACAAAAAAAGACGGAAATACATTTCGTATAATAAAGATGTTTATTCCGGGGGAGTATGCTAAACATCCATCCCTTAATACATCTGCGAATATAATTAACATGCTCGTACAGGATAAGATTTGAATGAATAAATATTTCATGAGCAAAAAAGTACATCTGAATAAAGGCAGGAGCCAGCGCAAAGTATTTAAATTTTTAGCACACATTACAATAAGTACGTGGATTCGAGATTTACATTTCCTTTTTTAATTGCATTTTCAGACCGGCCGGCCTCCCCCTTTCTTTCGGAATTTATGTGCCGCCATTTGCATAATTTAAATGAAGGTATTAAGAAATCATTTGCAAAAAGTCGTTGCATTCCCAGTCTTACGAAAGGGATTTAGATTTCGACGTTTCCTTTCAATATAATGCGAAAGATCACCGGAAAGTGAATGAGTTGGATATATCTTGCGTTTCGCCCTCGTTTCAGAAGCTCCTCGTTATTATTCACACTAGGGTTATGAAGACGCGACCACTGAAGTGAGGGCAGGACGTGTAGCGAACTTTGATGAAGACTTATTTAGGATATGCGTGATATTACTGAATAAAATATCTTGAAAGCAGTGTTACCATCCTGTGTCATAAATACAAATGTACTTGAAAAGCAGGAAAAACGACATACCATACATCCATTACATCGTCCAATAACGTCATTATATTTCGTTTAGTGCGACGTTTACTACGTGGAAATTGACTACCTAAATTTCTGGATTTCGTGACGAGAAAAAACAACGCAGAACAAATAAATTCTTACATATAAATAAATACGTGTTATGAAACTGTGGGACATCAATTTTAATTTTTCTTTTCGGTTTCCCTACAGCCTTTATTCCGCTTGACGATAAAACATAGTGTGTCACACAGAAAAATATATGAAAGCATTTTGTGAATTCATTAAAATTTTATTATATTATAATTCTTGAAGACGGGGAAAGCGTAGATACGACGCAAACTTTAGCCTTTAAGTTTATCGCGAATACACAATTTAGTCTCCAAACACCCGAAAGTAACACAATAACGAATAATGACATTAATTCGAAGGCGCAATAAAGCACGAAACTACTTGCTCATGGTACGCTCGGCAGGATGTATTATAAATACGGTACAGTTTATTCTAGGGCTGTGCCTGCGAGTATAATGGGCGAATAAACGTGCTGCATTTGTCATTCTATGGCTTTCCAATGACAGTTTAGTTATCTCTTTCAACGACAAGAAGACGGCGCTGTTTTGCTTGGAAAAGTTCCAATTTGTATATTACGCTATCGAATCGTTAAATTTCAGATAGGGCCAATTGGAGATGAGAAATTGTCTCGCTGGATGCGAAAACACGTTTAATACATTCCCCAATCAATATTAACTACGTAAATAAATTGAGTTAATGAAATTCTCCCACGTAAAATTATCCTTGGAATAATCAAAACTACAATCTTAACTAACAGTCACATAATGATGATGGTGGTGATTGTGTACCGTAGCTTGTGTACACGTTATACATAAATTTATCATAACCCTCTCATACCAAATATCTTATTTGACTGGCGGTTAGGTATATACGAGGGTAGTCCCAGAAGTACCCGACCTAACAAAGAAACACAAACATTTTGGAAAAAGCATCTTTATTTTTCAACATGGTCCCCTTTTAACGCGATACACTTTTCCCAACGGTGCTCAATAGTTTCTATTTCGTTCTTATAATGAAAGGCGTCGAGCTCTTCAAAATAGCCATCAACCGCAGACTTCACCTCTTCATTGTTGGCAAATCTTTTAGCACCCAACCATTTTTCAAATTTGGAAAGAGAAAATAATCCGACGGGGCTAAATCTGGCGAGTAGGGTACGTGAGGAAGCAATTGGAACTTTAATTCATTGATTTAGGCCATGATGATGACGGACGTGTGGACTGGTCCATTGTCGTGATGGAATAACACTTTCTTTTTCGCAAAATGCGGCCGTTTTCTCTTGATTTCATCATTCAAACGCACCAACAAGTTCGCTGATCGTTGGTTCGTTGATTGTTTCTCCTTATTTAAGAGAATCAATGAAAATGACACCACGCGCATCCCAAAAAACTGATGCCATGACCTTGTCTTCGTCTTCTTTGGAGCCGATTCTCCTTTTTGAGTCCATTGTTTCAACTATTCTTTGATCTCAGGTGTGAAATGAGGACTCATGGTTACGAATCGACGCAACACTCGGCTTTATTGCTCTTAAACATCTCCAAACACTCGATTGAAACATCTTCACGACGCAGTTTTTGTTCCACTGTGAGCAAACGCGGCATCCACCTTGCACGCAGCTTTCTCATGCCCAAATTATCGGTGAATATGCGATGTAGAGCACTTTTTGAAATGCCTACCATTTCTGCTATTTCGGACACTTTCAATCGACGGTCATCCAATACAATTTTTTGGATTTTTTTTGGCCATTTCTGGCGTGCTTACCTTATTTGACTGACCAGTGCAATATTCGTCTTGGCAGCTTGCACGGCCTCGTTTAAACTCTGCCACTCGATGTTTTACTGTTGTAAACGAAGGAGCAAGCTCCCTCAGTGTACAATCTAGCTCGGCTTTGATATTGCTTAAACAGAGACCTTTCAAATCAAAGTATTGTATCACGTAACGATGACCAATTTTTTCCATGCTAATAAATTCACTGAGAGCAGTCACTGTTGACGGTTCTCAAACAAATACTAAACAACGCATCCTCTTCAAGCTTGAAACTTAAGCTTTAGAAGGTTCGTACTTTCGACCATAATACTTTTTTTGACTAACAACAGCCATCTATGCATCAGGTCGGGTACTTCTGGGACTACCCTCGTATATAAGTAAATAAATAAATACAAGAAGACAGCAACATGACTATAACTTTTTCAAGATGTTGTTCTATCACTCATAAGTCATTTTAAAATGAAAGTGCATGAGCTGAAGTATAAGGAAATACATCGAAGAGTTTCATGAAATAACAAATGCCATAAAAAAGGAAGTCAACTGAACCACACCTAAAAGGGATAGATTTGGCGGAGGACTTCAGAAGACCATAAGGTCAAACGAAAATTCCTGAAGAAACAAACATTCATAAATTTCTTCTGTACAGATATAAAATTAAGGTGAATGGGAAATGACTAAACTGAAGAATAAACTAGAAGCCTAGGAACTGGAATTACTAAGAAGATTACTTCTTTTTCTTCTCATGTCGAATAAAATGTTCTTCTAGGTCTTTTCGTATGAAACTTCTATCAACAGTATCAACTGCCGCTCTTAAATCTCATCGCCTTCTCACATTTCCCTTTCCTTTATAGTCCTTTTTACACAAATATTATAATCGTTTGTCTGCCAAATGTATTTCATCGACTATTTTTACCGTCAACGTAGCTTCTACAATCCTGGTATATGTATATCTTCAAACATACTCAAAAAATACATACTGTTCTATATTAACGTAAATCATTTACTCTTCGTTCTTATAATGGTTCTAGTTATGAGATTACTTTCCCAACTTTCTGATAGCTGCACGGTTCCATACAGATTACACATAGCCATTTCTTTCCTTTTTCTCTAATTCTTTTCACCATTTCGGGGTGAATATTGTCTTCTCCACATACTTTGTCTGTTTTTATAACGTTTAAAGGATTATCTATTTCCTGTTTCATGTACTCGCACTTGTAGTAGTTACGGTTCCATTTTAATCTTCAAACTTTCAAACTCTTTGTCTATTTTCGGTTTCGGTTGTTCGCTCTTTATTTTTATACTCAAGGATGTCTCCATTTTTTTTTACTTTTGTTAAGTTGTCTTTGGTAATTTCTTATAACAGTTGGAAGCACTGATTTCCCTGTAGTTCTCGCGCCCGAATTTCATACGTTGAGGGAAGGGACTGGCCAATTTTCGAGCTTGGTGTTTGTTGGCGTCCATTTTAGGCAGATCGAGAGTACGTTTCGCAAAACGCTCGAATATTTTGTGTTCCTTGTGTGCTGTCTGGTAGTTAAGACCGTGCCGACGTAAGGGGCTTTTATTGTCGTTTGTAGAAGTTTCTGGAAGATTAGTTTCCAATGCCTTGTTGCAGTAATTCAACGTTTTTTTTTCCGTAACAACAGGACCCGTCTGCGAGAAAAGCGCCGGAGGCACCGCACCCATTGGGCTTATTGTGCTGACCCTGGTACTATTATCGCAACCAGTCATTGAGTCCCCTGTACCAATCGGTACAGGTCTTTCACTGGTTGCGTGCTGATTTCTTTGGGGGTCATTATATGGTATCCGAATATTCGCTGTCTACGGTTTGCCAGCGCATCGCAGCTGCACAGAATGTGCCTTGCTGTCGCTGGTTCTCCATTGCAGAGTCTCCAATTTAAGTTACCGATCCTCCTTAACAGTCAGGTGTACTGTTAGTAATCCTGTGGTGATCTTGAGTTGCGATCTGCTCAGACCCAGCAGTTCAGCAGCTCTCTTGTTGCAAGGACCTCTAAGGGTAGTTTTGCTATGTCGATGTCCTAGTCCGCTTATCCAGTATGTATTGTGTTCCTCGCATATCCAGACACTAAAAAAGCCTCGAATAGCGCTTTAACTTATTCCTAGGGCAGCGTCGGGGCCAGGGTATGCATTGCCGCACTTTGCCTGGATAATTCATCGGCTTGTTCGTTACCGTAAATGCCAGTTTCCTGGAACTTACAATAGTGTAACGCAGTTGTGTTCCGCCAGGTTGTAGAGTTCATGAAGATATTCCCACGTCAGTTTGGATGAAATCTTTGAGCTTGATAAAGCCTTGAAAGCCGCCTGGCTGTTCTCCTTCGCACATTGTAATATGGTGAATATTTCTGTTTGAAAAATAGAGGCAAATTGGCCCAAAGGGGAGCATAACCTCTCTTTTGGTCTCTGTCCGTAGATTCCAGAACCGGCACCAGTCTCGGTTCTGGAACCGTTCGTATACCAGATAAAACTGCCAGGAGGAATATCCTGTTCAGGTTTACTTTGCTTAAACCAGTTCGTGAATTATTACCTTGATATGCAAATTTGTGTTTCCTTTCTAGACTTAATACATCTTTTTCCGAACAAGCTAGTAGTATGACCCGTATTCACTGCGGTGGGCGTTGTACACATTGCCCCCGTTACGTCTAGACAGGCAAGTCTTTGTACTTTACTCAATCTAAGTTTGGTAGTTTCCTGATTCAGCATTACTCGAAGGCTTTCTTTTGTCGGCCCTTTGATATTGGTCATTGGGGTAAGTCTTATTCGACTCAGCTTCCTTCTCGTTATCGTGTTTTTCTGACACCCCCTTGTTCGAATTTTTGGGGCCAGTCTAGTTCCTCTCCGACGAGTTTTGTCGTTGAAGCCATCGAGTTTAGAGACCCTGTTTACTTCGACATCGTGTTCGCTGAGGAGGATCCCTGTTTGTAACTACTGAACCGTGTAGGGCGCGCTCCGTACTTGTAGATTGGTGGAGACCGTTTTGGTATCGTTTTTCATAACTTTTTGCGTAGTTTCCGTACATATTAAATTTTGGGTACTTATCTGTGCCTTCCATCACGTAGTTGCCTGACGGAGGCTTCTGGTTCCTTCTGAACCCGAATTGAAATTTATTATTAAGGTAAAGTTTATTGCGAACTAACGTTACTGTCCCGAAGACAAAGATTTGTACCTTTAATGTAAACCAAATAGGATGTCCTAGCCGGTATTTACGCGTTTAATTTTGCGTTGCTTATTAACTTTACACATCACCTTTTGAGCGAACTGTCACGGCCTTTGCCGATACTGTTTTGTTCGGTAAATATCTTTCGGGGACATCAGTTTCTGATTTGTTTTTAGATTCCTTTTTTGGTGTGTGTACCATCATTTGCTGCGTTACGATACAGGGTGACTGTTAATTTTGTCGCTATACTTTTACCACTGTATAAACTTCATATAGAATTGCACTCTTGTCGGTTCCTTCGATCTTTTGGTATAATTTTGGTATAAATATGTATTTCGTATACAATTTGCTTGGACTTTCCTGATTAAATTAGGAATTGTGAAGTCACCAAATAACGAAATTGAGGATTCTCATTTTATTAGCGACAGAATTTTAATGTGCCTGATATTCTGATTGACCTTGAATGAAAATAACGTCAAATATGTAGGTACATTCGTTTCGTTAACATTAGAAACTTTAAATTACAGAAATGATTAAATCGATGGCTTTTAATTGGCTTTGCAAGTGCAAGAGATGGAAAAAATGTTTGAATAAAATTAGTTTCTTTTTTACTGACTTATTTGAAATTAATCCTGCTTCCGGTTGCCTTTCAAATGTGGTTGAATTTTTGATTGGTTTCAATTTTACAAATTTTTGCGACAAAAGTGCAAGAGATAGAAAAAATGTACAAATAAAATTTGTTTAATTCTCTTCAACGATATCCGATACTCGAATTATGATCTAATAAATGAAAGACGTCAATGTTTATCCTATTTCCGGTAGATCTTCAAGAATGATTCGAGTTCTTCCTTGTTACTAAAATTTCGATTATTTCTCTTTTTCAATGAGTCATTTAGTAGTCATGTACTAGTAGCTTGTAGCAGTCAGTAGGTGCGTAGCCCAGTTGCTTAGATCCGCTGGCAACGGGTTTGACGCTTGGCCGGTGCAACTATAGGTGTGGGTTTGAATCCCCTCCTGGTGCATACGGGTTTTATGTGAGAAGTAGAGCACTTATGTATCGGATTCATACCAGCTCCTTCGAATTGGGTTTTCTGCGTTTCTCCAGTTTGTAAGACGAATGCCGAAAGAGAAATAACAACAGTAAGACGGTCGCAGCCGCAACCGGCAATATATGAATTACCAGCCAACACACCTCCCCAACAAGTTTTGAAGCTTGGGGGTAGTGTGGATGTCAAGGAAAAAAATTCATTTCTTAATTTATTATTATACAACAGACTTTTAATAACAAAATCTTTATATGCGATTTAATAATAAGTATCATTATCTTAGGCTCTTCTTCTTTTGAATGTGATCGATGGGCTAGCAAATACTTCTTTTCCAGATGTGATATTTAATTAACGTTCGGTAAATTTGCAATACAGTTCTGTCAGTATAATCCAAATTGTTATATCATCAGGACTCTATTTAATCGAAGTGAAAATAATTACTTTCGCAGTAACTAACAACGCACACATGCCGTGCTGAAATTCAGATTGATTACGGTGACAAAACGGTTTTGTCGGAATAATAAAATAGGCAATTTAACGGCTGAAACGGCAACAATACGTTATTCTACAACATGCCATTGCAGTGTACTTGGTTTACAGAGCGGATTATACATTGACACATTGCGAGCTAGAAATTAATTAAAAACACCTGAACAGCAGCTCGCGTGTTTAACTGTTCTTTCAACCCTCCGGTAATTTGTGGGCTCAGACCTTCAGCCAGATACTAATTGCGATAGTTAAAATTTATATTGTCTCTCGAGCGAAATAACTATGTTATTAAAAAGATGGATGGGACGAAATTAGTTTGCACTATAAGTTTCAAATATAATATTCAAATTAAGCCGAGTACACGAGTTTAATTGCACGAAATTAAATCTAAAAATACCGGGCGGGCTTTTAAATGCTAATCCAACTTCGTCCGGAAGAAAGTTAGGGGAGCTGACAAAAACAAGAAAGCACATATCACCGCGACTAATCAAAAATAGTATTAAGAACTGTCAACTGCAAAACTGGATGAAGTTTTGTGTGTGGACGGGCGAGAGATGGAAAGTATTTTCAGCGAGCTGAAACGCTTTTAAAGAACAGCCCGAAGCGAAGTGCATGAAAAAGAATTTCGTTATCGTCAGTTTCCATGAACTTTAGATAGCGGGGTTGGGTGAATCGAGTGGAAGACGATCGAGGAGAGGTAGGAAAATATAAGGAGAATTTGCTCCTCTGAAAATCGGCACAACTCCGCTCAAGTCTCGTTTGTTTTCCCGGCCTGCTTTCCAACTTGTCACCGTATTCCGCAGCTTTTGATAACTTCATTTGCGCAGACTAACTTCTGCTTATATTCACACTTTAGTTGGAATGCAAATTTATTACGGTCGTTCTATGAGTGACGATATGAATTTTAGAGATTTTAATCGACTTTACATATTTTAACAAAGCAATAGTGGAACATGTTTCATGTAGACACACAACCATTAAAATATAATTAATTACACCAGACTCTTAGCAAAACCTAGTAACTCTAAAAAAATTAAAAACAGGACAACAGGATAAATTTTCCAAAAAAAGAACCTATTTAAAAAATAAATCGTGTAAAGTTAGAAGGAAAGAGTATCAAAGAAAATTTTCAAAATTCCTAAAATTCTTCAATTAAAGAAACGTCATAAAAGCTACGCATAACATATCGTTCGAAATACACGGAAAGAACATTAATTTCGTCTGTTTCTACTGTTTTGCATAGTGTTATCTTATCGTTGTTCCAAAAATCAATTTATGAAATTTACTTGCCTAACCAGTCCACAGTACCTGATGCCGAAACTGGACGTTTCCATTTTGCCCGCATGGGGTGTGTTCGACATTACGCTCGGGGCACGCTCTGAGCAGAAGTGTGAGGGAAAGCGAATGGGTTTCAGTGCATGTAAGAGTGAGACAAAGGAGGACCCCGAGCGCTCCGAGTGTGATGTCGAATGCACCTATAAATTGAAATTCATTTACGGCTCAAATAATCTCGCAGTGCTCTTTTCTAACTGAATATACTCTACGTCATTTTCTGTCATATTAAGCATCATCATTTCTATCTCAATTTATCGTATTTATAAATGTTTTTACATTGTCCTTAACGTTAGTGTTCCCTCACTTTTTTTTGTAAGAGGCAATCTAAATTTTTCAGAAATTATCTGAATTTCTAACATCTAGCATAAGAATACAAATATTTTTCAAATTTCTGAAAAGATATATGTACATACATTAATCGATGAATAAGAAAGCTTGTGCTTTTTGTATCATATCGTTCCATATACAGGGTGACTGACAATTGTTCCTCTAAAGAAAAACTGATATCCGAGAGTACGGGAAAAATGTAAAAGAATTCTATGTAATTTAGTTTTGAAGAATTAATCAATCCAAATTTTTCCCCAAAGCGACGATACATTCCTGGTTAAGAAAGAGCAGCAGGTAAAGAAATAAATATATGCGTTTTATAGTTTTGATTGGTACGGGGCGGGCGTCCGGCTTTAAACGAAATTGATGTGATCATCTAAAACATTTACGAAATTATCGCCAATATGAGAAAGTTGCGTAATTTGGACCGGCTCCTAAATTGGACCGCTTTTAAATAAACAAAAATAAACTAGAAACTTCAATAACAGTGAGCACTACATATACCTCAGATGGTACTATACTAAACAACGTTTCTGCAAGTATTTTTTTAATACCGATAGATACTTCTAGTTGGTTTTAATTTATATTGAATCGAAGTGGTCCAATTTAGGAGCCGATCCAACTTACGCAACTTTCCTCTAAATTGTATAAAATAAAGATAGTAAGAGTCCCATTTTGAATACCTGCTTTGAGAGGTAAAGAAATAAATTCAAATCTCCGTGCCTAGGGGTCCATAGTATTTTTTTTTAATTTTGATTTAAATTGTTTTGTAAATAAAATTTATACCCTCGAGCAACGTGGCCGTCATAAATACTTCCGCATATTTTACGGCTCACGTTATCTTTAATTTGCATTTTCTTGTTTCTCCGTTATCGACAAATATCGGCAACTTCGTATTCGCGCTTTCCAACATAACATTTTAATCAGTTAACACATTGCTTTTTGATCAGCTGGATTAACAACGCAACGGCATTCACAGTCAAGTACTACAGCTTTTTATAATCTCTGCAGTATCATAAATTGTTTAGAACGCCCTTACAGCCGCGAACTAATAGCATTTTCGACTGACTGCTCCAGAGCACTCTGAGAGTATCTCCATCCCCTGTTATTACATACGGATCAAAGAAGATGGAGGTACTCTGAAAGTACTCTAGAGCAGTCAGTCGAAAACGTTATTACCGTTATAGTCTACACACACTGGCGTAACATGCTTTTCGGGTAGGTAATGTATTACGAAAAATTATTCAAGTTTTTTTTTTATAGAGACGCATTCATTAATAAATTAAAAATAATTCTGTTTATTTAGACAAATCAACAAGCTAAATAAGCCGTGCTAAACTATACTTATAAATAGTAAATAAAGTTTACACTTACAGTTTATCCGTTTCAATTCAGCTGAAACCTTTTATAACTGGAAATATCAGTTCCATTATTTTTTTGGGCTGCATATATAATGTGATTCTCAAAATCAAACTAATATATTGTGGGCGGGTGTCGCCATCTAGCGACTCAGAGGTAGACAGATGCTATGTGTGAGAGACGCCATTGATGGACACTTGATGGACAAGATGCGAGGAAGAAAATTGAAGATTATTACCATGAGAAATGTGCCTTGGCCCAACGTGCGAAGCTCAACGAATTGGAAACAATATACCATATTATACAGGGTGTTGACAATTTCACAATCAGGATGCAACTACTGGGTGCACAATGTAGAACATTAAAAGAAATCTTTAAACTGTTAAAAATTTTGGGCAACGAGATTCATGGAATCGACAGGTCAGGCGACCGGAAGAAAGAGGTGGATGTGTGTACTGTGTGCAAAGAAAAGGACAATTGCTACTTCAGGAAGGAGATTCTTCAACCGAGGAGACAGAAGAAGAAAGGGTGTTGGAAGAACACGGGTGTCGCCATCTAGCGACTCAGAGATAGACCAGATGAATGTGTAGCAACACGCAAGTTGCTGAGAGACGCCATTGTAAACTCAATCTTTAATTTCAATATTATTATAGTTTTTTCAATAAATAGCCGGACTGTTTATTAATATTGTCGACAGTGTTAGTAATGCTGCGTGACCCTCCAATAATATTTATTAAAATAGCTTACATTTATAGACGACGAGTTTTTTTATACAGTCAGAATATTTACCAAATTCTTCAGTACTATTTGACAATAAACAAGTCAGTGTAAGATGGGTACTTAAACAACTCTTGGTCTTTCAAAGTAAAGCTTCTTTTCCTTCTCTGAAGATTTGGAGAATTGGATATTTGGGAATTACCATCATTGGTTTTCATCGATCAGGTGATCACTTCCCCTACTGGCGTGGTGGCATTAGCAAAATCTCCAAAAAGTGTTTTCAACTTTTATTGGCCAATTTGAAGACGCATGTGTGTTTTTCATGAGCTCAATCAAGTGTGTCTGTTCGTGTTGTTCGTCTTTAATCAATTGCCAATTCTCCAAATCTCCAAAGCAGAAAAAAACAGCTTAAATGTCGTATTGTGAAATGGGCTTCCAAATCAACAAAAAAAGTCTTACTTCTGCGTAGCAGGCACCAAAATTTATGAGAGAAGCTGTGAAAAGATGGCCAGAGGTGTATGCCACAGACTGATATCCAAAATTATAGTTTCCAGTAAATTATTATGCATGTAATAATCACTAAATCACTAAACCTATTCAAAAATTTTTATTATTTCTTCATAGAAATATAAAAAATGTCTATTGTTCATAAATAAATGATTGCCAAACAAAAGTCACGTTTCATGTTGACCAAATTCCTCGAGTACATAAATTTTCAATCGCAGATAATGAGCCCATGTCATGCTCCGCATTATTAGGCCCAACAGGCAAACATCGCTCCAGGCAATTATTTTTATCTAAAAGGTCGCTTAGGTTTTCAAGCACGAAAGAATTGCGTCATTAAGTGGGAGTGGATCGTTTAAGTAAACGCTTCCGTCTAGTATAATTATCATTTTACCATAATTCGCCTTCGGATGCGAAAACGCAAGAGTTTTCATCGTGTTTTCCTGCTCCGGCTCTTTAAATGAAATTGCTTTTCCTCTTACATATAGGGTGGCAGCTTTGATGTAATTACGAAAGATACCATAGGATGGTATATTCTTCAAAAATGGGTCTGGCGACTTACATATGCGGAGATTATGCAACTTGAACTTGTAAACAAACGTTCATTAACATAAAGCCTCATTATTCATTAATTAATTCTGTTATTCAGGGGCAGGGAGGGAGGAAAGGAAAAAACTAGATCCCCATTGTGCGCATTGTAACACACGCCCGAAGTATTCTCGACGGCGCAGCGAACAAAGCTGCCGTCGCGACGCAAGGGACATTCAAGCCAGACGCCAGACCGAACTTTATGACTGCGGTCATAAACATGCGTGTCGTATTGACGGCGGCGCTAATGCTTTCACCTCCTTTTCCTCTCTGCTTCAAGTAATTACGTTAAGTCGAGCCCATATCTAAAAAGTGGGATCGCGTTAGATGCAATCGCAGCTGAACGTTTCAACTGAAGGAACGCCCAAGTGTTAAGCTTTGTTATTCGGTTTTCGATTCGATTTTCTGGTATTTGCATCTAAACTTCAGGATTCGAAGTCATTTCCTTAAATTTCTTTCTAGTATTACTTCTACTCATTTATGATACAATTGCACTAAGACCATTGACGACCACTGTCATCAAGTTCGTCTGCTAAATCAGCTCGCTTAGTCTATGACCATTTAAATCAGGAAAAGGTGACGGTATCAGCGTTATCAGATTCGAAAGCGTTTACTATTATGATTTGTTAGGTCCTTCAGACCTTGATGTACTATTTCAAATGAAGCCTCCAAATGAGCTTTTGGTCCACTTTCGTCGCTTTCGTCGCTATTGTATATATTTGATAAGTTAAAAGTTAAATTGTTAAAATTGAAAACTATAATGCATTTATTGACTGAAATTCTTTTCATTCTCAACCGTAACAATAAATCTTCACATATTGCAAACCGAATAGATTTTTATTTGTCACGTAAAACATCAGATATTCCTTTATCTCCGGCTTTAACAGCACAGTTATCAAAATTTAACGCAAAGCTTTATAAAAGTTGGCAGCATTGCGGACACGTTTATTAGTTAATGAAACGTTTTATAAACATCGTAACTCCGTTTACCTATCCGTGAGAGCGCCCGGTTCGTTCAAGTGAATTACCGCAATATATCAGGGAACATGACGGTCCGTGTCGTATACGTGGGAAAGATGTTCAATCAGGATGTTGTAACCGAGCCAACTTATATTCAGAAATAATCTGATTTTATGCATGTTGTATTCTATTTAATGGCTACGGTGGAACAGGGCAATTTTGTTTTATATATTTTTGCAAAAATTGTCTTCTCTCGGAAATTACACTCCGCGCCAAAAAAAAGAGGGCTGCAGCTTTCATTCGCTCTGCCTTCCGGAATGTATACGCTTATAAAAATGCAACGACACATATTTTCTGTTCTTACTTACTCCGATGATTTATATTCACAGATTACGAACCCAAATGCTATCTTTCATACCCCGACTTCATAATTTAGTTTTATTTCAGGATGTTTTAAGGAAACTACCTTAACGAAGATGCAACATATTATAAAGATAACTTTTCAGAATATATTTAAAAACGACTCTTGATTTCATGTTTCTTTTTTAATTTCTATCATTAACAGACATATACCCCTTTTTTGGTTGAGGTGGAATGTACAAATGAATTTGAATAAATAATGTAGTCGAAGCATGGTATCAATCAATACTTGTTTTCTACGTCTTCACTTCCAAACTTCAGCCTTTTTTAAGTGGCTCTTAAAAGTTTAACTTCCTACTTGATAATTTTGTAACGCCTTTTAGAATGACAGGGTTCAAAGACTTGTGGAATAATAAAACGAAAAAAAAAGAACAATAAAAGAGAGAACTTTCGTTACGCGAACTTTAATGGCAGACTTTATAGGTATAGGCACACCGTGAAAATTTGGCACTTCCCAGTAGAACTAAATGTGGCGTAACGTCTTTATGATATCACTGCCATTATGACCTACGTTGTGAAAGGCAGGCAATTGTGTCGTAAGTACTAAATAGCCGACCTTTAAAAACGTTCGAAAGTAGGCTGGGCCGTGTTTGGGGAAATATCCCGAGGAGCGTTGAGAGAGGGCCCCCCCATGCTTTATTACATGACCCCGTGACATATCGGTGCGGGCCGACAGCAACCCCGTGGGAGGGTCGCAACAGGAAACAGTTGCGCAACCTTTTAATCCACTTAAGTGAGCTGTCGAGGGAGTTAAGACTAGATAAAACTTTACGCGGAATACCCCGGATTATCGGGGATACTGATAAATTCATCTGCATTCGCCCTTGTGTTTCGGGATAGTCAAAATTTCAATCCGGCAAAAGTTTAAAGTCCGCCACACTACATAAACTACGTTCGCGCAATTTAAGTTATTACTGGCGGAATTAGTTTCGTCGGGAGCGAGCGAGAGAGAGGCGGTGAACACAAAGAGCACGATTGCAGCTTTACGCGAGCCATCGCGCTCGAACAAAGAACGAGGAAGAAAGAAAAGTGGCGGTGGCAGCATCAGCTGAAAACAGAGCGACGCAAGTGAATCTCCCATTGTGGTATTAATGAAGACTGATGATCATAAGATGTGACGACATCACTCTGTCGCTCTTGTAATACATGGGCGGACTGAAAAACAAGATATTTGTCTTCATGTTTACTAAATAAGGTCAAATAAAACCAAAGTAAACAGCGCTATTACAGTTTATCGCCCTTATACCCAACAGTTTCTTTACTCTACTTTTTTTCTAGAATTTACATAAGTTTTTAGTTTCAATAAAAGCTCCACACAATAACAACTAAAACTAAAATACATGATTTGTTTAAAGTAATTTCCTAAACATTGAATCACTGAACACACTGAACTACTCAAGGGATACTAATGAGGTAAAAGATTTTACCTAAGAGATAGGGCGCTTAGTTATAATTAATGAGAGGGGAAAATTATATTTTCAAAGGTTATCGATTTGTATCGAGTCGGTCAGCAGCATTAGCTGTTGTGTTATGCTCACGACCTACTACTTACCCAAAAAATTCGGAAACGGATTATATCCCGAACACCACTTTTAATTAATATCTATCAAATTCGCACGATTTATAACAAATACGGAGTTGCGTTTTCTTCCTCATTTATAGTTTCCTTGTGATTTTTTATTTTGTTGTTTATGGTGTTTCTTGTTTGGGTAATTAGCGTCAAAACGGGAAAAATTTGCGTTAAATAAAATGTTGCCCAGGCCGGTTAAAGCCTGGTTCATGTAAGACCGAATTTCCCAGTTTTTACGCGAATAAAAATAGCAGAAAGTTGGAAATGTTTGAACTTTTTCCGAATTTCATGATTTCGTGCCTGACGATTATCGTCATTCAGAGTGTCAGCATTCTCGCAAGTGAGATAGCGAACCGTTACGTCATCGCATACCCGCTTCTCCTTCTACACAACCTTTGATTAACTGTCAACCGTGACCGTTAATGATTAGTTGACAATTAATGTGTTAAGAGAAAAAGCGGACATGCGATGACGTAACGGTTCCCTATGTCACTTCAATGCTGCCACCGTTAATATTCAATTCACCGTGAGTGTAGCTTATAAATTATTCAGAAAAATAAATGTCACACAATTACAAATACAATTCTATTTTAAAATTATAACACCTGTATTTACTTCATGAAGCTGCTACTAAGAGAAGAATTAAGAGTTAAGGGTTGTATTAGACCAAAAAAAAAATAAGGTTTATGTTTGGTTACAAATTTCTCCAATATTTGAATTTTCAAATAAAAAACCCTAAAATTTGCCAACCTGCAACTGCAATATTTTCCTAGAAAGCTCTACAATCACCGTTGTTACATGAACTCAACGAATCGATGAATTCAATTTTACCGAATTAACAAAAAAAAAAAAATTGCAATCGTTGCTGTACGTACTAGCCTTAAGAGGGCTGTGTTCATAAAAGACACTCTAGAGTTACTCTCGACTAAATGAATGAGTTTATGTATTTTGCTTCTCATCTATGAATCATAAGAAACTAAATCAGGCATGGTTTCCATAGCAACAAACACATTTTCTACACCCTACTTGTAACGGTCCGTCATTCTTCGGGTTGGTCTGCGGTTGCTGATCGTTGCTCTGCTTGACGGCGGTTCGGGTTTGCTCGTCGGAGTCCAGGTTCAGAAATAAAAGCGTCGATCACTTAGCAAATACAGTTTTATTTACAAAACAGTTCATATATACACGTATCCACAAATTGGAATGTTTTAACTCAGGTAAAACTCACGGACAGGTAAACGAAATGTTAAACTCTCGGGCGGTATTTCGGTAACGGTAATATACGGTGTGTCTCGTGGACAACGGTAATATACGGTGTGTCTCGTGGACATCGGTAATATACGGTAAAATACGGCGTGCCTTAAGGACACTATTCAACGGTAAAATACGGTGTGTCTTAAGGACATAAACGACTACTAAACACCATGCAAACTGTGCATACGTTCTGGTTTCCGCTCCTAGGGTCGGAACAGGTAAGAAAGAGTGAGACACCCACTCTAGGTAAGAGAAAGCGAGACTCCCGCTTCAGGATCAGGAAGTGCGAGACGCCCGCACTCGGGAAGAGAGAGTGAGACACCCACTCTAGGATAAGGAAGTGTGAGACACCCACACTAGGTAAGAGAGAGAGAGCGAGACTCCCGCTCTAGGATCAGGAAGTGCGAGACGCCCGCACTCGGGAAGAGAGAGTGAGACACCCACTCTAGGATAAGGAAGTGTGAGACACCCACACTAGGTAAGAGAGAGTGAGACACCCACTCTAGGATAAGGAAGTGTGAGACACCCACACTAGGTAAGAGAGAGAGAGCGAGACACCCGCTCTAAGATCAGGAAGTGTGAGACACCCACACTAGGTAAGAGAGAGTGAGACACCCACTCTAGGATAAGGAAGTGTGAGACACCCACACTAGGTAAGAGAGAGAGCGAGACACCCGCTCTAAGATCAGGAAGTGCGAGACGCCCGCACTCGGTAAAGGAAAGGTCAGGATAAACAGGAGGAGCGGTTGGAAATAACACGATCGTAGCACAGGTTACCCAGCGTGTTAGAGTCGGAACACCGTCGGGAAGATGAGCCGGTGAGCGACTAACTCCTGCGTGCTCGCAGCGCGCCTTTATAGGCGAGCGCGTGGAGGGGGAGCCCTACTCCTTTCAGTACTCCCACTCTGATTTGTATTTTTATGAATCTGCGCGAGGCATCCTAAATATACAGACTAAATAACTTAACTAATAAAACAAAGAAAACTCTAAATAAATCGTAACGGAGATGCTACTTCGTTACATCCCCCCTTTCTTCGGACTGTTGAGGTCTCGACTGGATCGCAACTTCCCTCTGTCGTCGAAGCGGAGAAGCCAGTGTTCTTCCCCTGACCTGATCTTGTACTTTCGGTACCGTATAACATCTTCTTCCGGAATTTCCACCAATGGTCCGGTGGGAATTTTTATCCAAACGGTTGATTTGTCCGGTCTCCGTTGCGTTAAATATAACGGAGAGAGGCCAGGTGGAGCACTGGGGGTCGAGATGGCTGCGCACAGGGGTTGTTCGGTCCGGGTGGTGTGTCCTTCGACGAAACCGGTTGCAACGGTGTGACGGTCGTCCGTTTTTAGGCGAAGAGCTTCTTCGAAGTCCGTTACCCAGTCATCCATCTCGAACCACGTTGCAGGAACGCTGTCTGGAGGAGGCGAAACGGTGGTGTTCGCTCGGGGCGTTGGCTGACGTGCCACACGGGCTGGTCGTTTGAAGCGTACTGACCGGTGCCGAGGTGTAGCCAGTACGGTCGGGTGGTGGTGGGGTGACCGCTGGGCGTGTTTCGTCTATGGGGACACTGGGCACAGTCCAATACCCCGGATGGCTGCTTGGAGGGAGAACGGCTGTCCGATGCGCTTTGGTGGGTGGAGCGGACTGGAACGCCTTTCGACGATTAATGGCCTCCCTCCTTGCTGAGGCCGTGAGTCGCGATGGAGGATGACTCTTCCTCTTCGGGGGGTCAGGCGGCTGGTTGAGGAGAATTGCCTGACGTTTCGCGCTGGTGACGGTCTGGGGTCGCGTCGGTTTTCTTGCACGAGCCATTATGCAGTCTATTTCCAGGCTGGTCGATGGTTTGTTTTGTAGTCGCTCCATCCTGGCTGGTCGACTGCTGTCTGAAATTTTAATTAGTGCTTTTATAGGTAAAACGAGGGATTGATCTGGAAGGGTTTGATGTGCGTGCGAAATTAGGTTGAGAGGGGATGGTTTTAGATGTTGGATATGAATGTGACGGTACCATCGGTTATTTTTGTCTTTCAAATCGAAAATCACGGGTGAGACAATTTTTCCTACGACATAGGGCCCAGTAAACTTCGGAGCTAACTTGGCATTTACTTGGGCGCTTTTGTTTGATAAAATGTGCTCTCTTTTCCATACTTGTTCGCCTATTCTAGGTCTCCAGTCGCGACGACGTAGGTTATAATGAGTTTCCTGACGTTGGAAAGCTCTAGCGAGATTAACGTACGAGTTCATAGGCGTCATCCAAATCTTGTTGTCTTCTTTCCGGGTTACGGGTATCCTTGTTACGTATGTTAAACCGGGGCGTTTGTAATTCGCGGCCGTTATTTGGGTAAGCGGAGTATATCCGATTGCTTCATGTCTGGCGGTGTTATAAGCGAAACGTATTTCGTATATGTGTTCATCCCAGCGCGCTGGTTTTTCTGGGTAAATTGCGCAATCATGGTTTTGACCACTCTGTTGGCTCTTTTCGACTGGGTTGCACTGAGGTGTGTACGGCGGGCACGGCGATGATTAATTCCGTAATCGGCTAACATGTGTACGAACTGTCGGCTGACGAATTGTTTGCCGTTGTCAGAGATTACCGAATCTGGACATCCGTGTCTCAATATAATTTCTTCCTTTATAGCTTTAGTAACTGCTGGTCCGGTAGCCTTTCGGAGGGGTTTCAGCTCTATCCACTTTGTAAATAGGTCCTGCATTACAAGAAGCCAGATGTGACCTTTGTGGAACGGGGTAGGGCTCACTAAGTCTACCGACACCGTATGCCATGGGTCGTTAGATGCGTTGGAATGTAGAAACCTCCGGTTCGTTGTTGCGACACTTTGTAACGGTTACACACATCACAGCTTCGCACATAGGTAGCGGCTTCTTTAAACATTCCTGGCCAGTAGAACTTCTGTGCCAAACGGACTATAGTTTTAGCGATTCCGAGATGGCCTGCGGTCGGATCATCGTGGTATTGGACAAGTATGTCTTTACGTTCGCTGGTAGGTATGCACTGTTTCCAATCGTCACCTGGTATGTTTTCGTTATAATTAAGTGCGCTTGTAACATGTCGGTACATTCTTCCGTTGCGGATGCAGTAGTCCGTGATCGGCGGGTTTGTTCTTACTTTCTTCAAAGTCTTGGAATACCAGGAGCATCTCGGTGGGCGTTGAATAACGCAAATATCTTTGTCGTTTTCGGCAGGCAAAGGTTGTCTGAGAGTGCATCGGGTACCGTGTTTAAAACGCCACGACGATATTTCACATTAAATCGAATTGCTGGAGTTCAAGGGCCCATCTCGCAAGTCTTCCGGTCGGATTGTCAATGGTCTGTAGCCATTTAAAGACTGATGGTCTGTGATTACGGTAAGGTGTACCCTTCTAGATAGGCTTTCATTTTGCGTATGCCCCATAATACGGCTAGGCACTCCTTTTCGGTAGCACTATAGTTGCGTTCAGTTTTACTAAACGTGTGGCTGGCGTAAGCAATTACACGCCTTCGTGCTCGAGGTTTTGTGATAGGACAACGCCTATTCCAATATCACTGGCATCGGTTTGTAAGAAGAATCTCTGGGAGAAATCTGGGCAGGCTAATACTGGCGATTCGGTTAGTTTCTTCTTAATAGTCTGGAAAGCATTTTCTTCTTCTGATCCCCAAGTCCATTTAGAATGTTTTCAGGTTAGTTTTGTCAACGGTTTTACGATGGTGGCAAAATCCGGAATGAAACGTCTGTACCATGAGGCCATGCCGTGGAACCGACGAATTTCTTTGACGTTCTTCGGGGCGGACATAGCGGATATAGCGGTCACTTTTTCTGGGTCGGTCCTGATTCCGTCACGGTCAACGATATGGCCAAGGTAACGCAAACTGTCAACACAGAACTTGCATTTTCCGGGTTAATTTTCAGATTAGCTTCCCGGAGACGGCGAAAACTTCTTTTAAATGTAGTATGTGTTCGTCCAGTGTCTTACTGACTACAATTATATCATCCAGGTAGACAAATGCGTTTGGTTCGAGTTCCGGTCCTATGACGTAATCAAGTAATCTTTGGAAGAGTGGCGGCTGCGGGTGTAATCCAAAAGGCATCACTTTGAACTGCATAAGGCCTTTTCCGGGTACGGTAAATGCTGCGTTATTGGTTTGCTTTCTGGAGAGAGAGGAACTTGCCAGTAGCCATTTTTAAGTCTAAAGTGGAAAGGAATCAAGCTCTTAATTTGTCTAAAGTGGCTTGGACCTGTGGAAGTGGATACGCATCTTTTTCTGTCTTTGTATTGACTTTTCTGAAGTCGACGCAGAAACGGGGTTTACCATCCTTTAGGGACGATAACTATCGGTGAGCTCCACGGACCATGGGCTACTTCAATTACGCCTTCCTTTTCCATCTTCTCCACTTCGGTGTTTATAATGGCTTGCATGGCTGGGTTACGAGGTCGATAACGTTGTTTTATCGGAGTCGGATCGATAAGTTTTACGTGGTGACGTATGAGATGTGTCGGACCGGTGACGTTATCAAATTTTTTTACTTCTTTACTTATAAAATTCTGGAACATTTGCTTCTGGTTCGGGCTGCTGAAATCTGTGTGTGGTCAGATATCACATAGCAGGTATTATTGTTGAGAAGTTCCGGAGGTGGCGGAGGTATAGTAAGCTGAAGTTTGCTGATCAGGTCCATGCCGAAAAGTAGCGGTACTTGCAAACAAGCCATTACGGAGAATCTATGTCGAATTATTCTATTCTCAATTTTGAATTTCACAGGTATAGTTCCTTGTAAAGTGATCTCCCTTCCGTCTGCAAGGCACGCTAAGGATTCCGTAAGTTGTTGGTTTTGTCCATTTTGTTGGCACAGCTTAAACACTTCCTCGTTCAAATAAGACCTTTCGGATCCGGTATCGATTAATACGGAGAACATTTTGTTGGCAATCTTGATCCTAGTATATGGACGGGGTTTATAGAATATTTTTATTCTCGGGGCCGGTCCTGGTTTTGTTGCTGTCCGACCACCTCTGGCGTTTCCCGAATGTTCTGACATCTACAGTCTTTTGTGAGTGTTCCGTCTTGACCACAAAAGGAGCAAAATCTTGAACGGTCGACTGCAGTTACTGCGAAGATGTCCCCTCTGTTTACACCGCCAACAATGCGTATTGCGGTTATAGGATGAGGCCACAGATGACACGTTTGGGTTGTTGACCCTACGTTCAGTTTTTACAGCAGGAGGTTCGGTTTTTTGCGTCAGCTTAAGAATATCTTCATACTCGCGGGCACGGTCGATCAAATCATTTGTAGTTGATATTTCGCTGCGGCGTATATATAACATGTATTTTGGAAGCACTGATTTCTTCCTCTGTTGAAAAGTTTTCGGATCTTCGCATCAGTGTGAGAATGTCTGTAGCGTATCTTAAAAATGGTTCGTTCTCTTTCTGTACTCGGTCACGTATCTGTTGCTCGAGTTGTTCCTGTTGGAGTCTAGGTACGTAGTAACGCTTTAGGCACTTAACAAAATCTTGCCAATTGGACCAAGAAGCTTTGTTATTCCGGTACCACAACAGAGGCTCACCGCGAAGAAGTTCCGGTAGTCCGCGTAAGACGTGTTTTTCGGTGAGCTGGTAGCTTTCTCGTAGCTCCTCAACTCTTTCCAGGAATGATATGGATCCTTCCCATCGAAATGGCAACCCCATTTTTCGGATCTGGTTGATGGCTTTTAAGTAGTCGGTATTTTCTTGATTATGTCTAGACATAGTCGGTGTCGGTTCTTCGGTTGCTTGGTTTCCATTTCGGTTTGTCGGGCCGTATAGACTTCCGGGTTTCTTTGTGCCATTTTTCCTAGTCTTTTCCGCAATTCTTCAACTGGTCCGGATGTGTCTAAATTATTAGATTTTAGTTCTTCTATCAATTGTTCTCTTTTTAGACTGTGTATCCACCGTTTCATACTAAATTAGTCACGTATTTTAAAGCACTGAAATTTTATGTCTTCTGTTTTTAAAAATGCACTGGTGTTTACAATTAACGGGTATCTAGTTCGCGAACTAATCACTGGGGTCGGTGTGTATTCTGGTCACTGGAATCGATGTGTCATCGGTTGCTGGGATTGATGTACACTCTGGTCACTGGATTCGGTTTTTTTAACGGTCCTGCTCGGGCGCCATGTAACGGTCCGTCATTCTTCGGGTTGGTCTGCGGTTGCTGATCGTTGCTCTGCTTGACGGCGGTTCGGGTTTGCTCGTCGGGTCCAGGTTCAGAAATAAAAGCGTCGATCACTTAGCAAATACAGTTTTATTTACAAAACAGTTCATATATACACGTATCCACAAATTGGAATGTTTTAACTCAGGTAAAACTCACGGACAGGTAAACGAAATGTTAAACTCTCGGGCGGTATTTCGGTAACGGTAATATACGGTGTGTCTCGTGGACAACGGTAATATACGGTGTGTCTCGTGGACATCGGTAATATACGGTAAAATACGGCGTGCCTTAAGGACACTATTCAACGGTAAAATACGGTGTGTCTTAAGGACATAAAACGACTACTAAACACCATGCAAACTGTGCATACGTTCTGGTTTCCGCTCCTAGGGTCGGAACAGGTAAGAAAGAGTGAGACACCCACTCTAGGTAAGAGAAAGCGAGACTCCCGCTTCAGGATCAGGAAGTGCGAGACGCCCGCACTCGGGAAGAGAGAGTGAGACACCCACTCTAGGATAAGGAAGTGTGAGACACCCACACTAGGTAAGAGAGAGAGAGCGAGACACCCGCTCTAGGATCAGGAAGTGCGAGACGCCCGCACTCGGGAAGAGAGGAGACACCCACTCTGGGATAAGGAAGTGTGAGACACCCACACTAGGTAAGAGAGAGTGAGACACCCACTCTAGGATAAGGAAGTGTGAGACACCCACACTAGGTAAGAGAGAGAGCGAGACACCCGCTCTAAGATCAGGAAGTGTGAGACACCCACACTAGGTAAGAGAGAGTGAGACACCCACTCTAGGATAAGGAAGTGTGAGACACCCACACTAGGTAAGAGAGAGAGCGAGACACCCGCTCTAAGATCAGGAAGTGCGAGACGCCCGCACTCGGTAAAGGAAAGGTCAGGATAAACAGGAGGAGCGGTTGGAAATAACACGATCGTAGCACAGGTTACCCAGCGTGTTAGAGTCGGAACACCGTCGGGAAGATGAGCCGGTGAGCGACTAACTCCTGCGTGCTCGCAGCGCGCCTTTATAGGCGAGCGCGTGGAGGGGGAGCCCTACTCCTTTCAGTACTCCCACTCTGATTTGTATTTTTATGAATCTGCGCGAGGCATCCTAAATATACAGACTAAATAACTTAACTAATAAAACAAAGAAAACTCTAAATAAATCGTAACGGAGATGCTACTTCGTTACATACTTAAAAGTGCGGCGTAAAAAGTGCGCCCGTTGTCATGGTAATAATATAAACACAAGACTTCTTGAAACAGATAAGCGAAACGCAAAATAAGCAAATAATCATGATTAAGAGAGATACGATTACACGCCCAAGGTGCACTCGAAAGTATATTTTATGAACGCAACCGAGCTCTGTCAGGTAGAATCTAGTAAGTTGTGGTTACGCTTCTAACTTAACGTGACATAACCCAAAATGTGTTATGAGATGAGAAAGACTACTTAATGAATTTTTCAATTGAACTCCTGATAGTTGTATGTGAATTATAAATATTACATAAAATTATAAATATTACATAAATTATAAATATTACGTAAAGTGTATATTTGCGCGATTTAGTGTCCGCTTAGAAGATTTTGTGATATAAATATTACTCATAAAAGTGGACTTTTTTCTCGCTTTAAAGGAGTCCTTTACTATTTTCGTCATCAAAAAGCGAGAAAGGGTGAAACCCTTCCATCTGGCAACAACGTAATGTGACATAAACTGTCTCAAGGTAGGAAAATGCGTGAAAATTGACATTTTTATAGAACGCGTGCGCTAAAGACCAGTAAATACTGATGATTGTATCATTGGCAGAAACGCAAGGCTCCAAAGTCCTTCAAAATAATAATTTTTAATTTAAAAAAATCCCCTTGACACTTCTGAGTTTAAGAAATTCCCAAAAAGAGGCAAATCCTTCAAGTTGACAACTCTGTCACCATTGTAAACATGTGGTAAACATCAAACACAGTATAAGTAATTACCCAGTAGCGTCACTTAAACGTCAGAAAACGTCAAAAAGACGCCATTCTACTTGATACCCTTATGGAAATGCAATGTAATTTGCAGCTAGGTAGGTATCAAACAAAAGAGCAAATGTGACAGTTATATTTCAGTGACGCTACTGTGTAATTCTTATACTGTGCATCAAACTTCAACACAGTTACCTAAAGTACAATCTTTATTTATATGCCGATCGTATAGATTTGAGTTAAGAAAATATACGACAAAATGACAGGACATGACAAAAGCCGCAAGGCCGTTTTACGAAATTTAGGAGAAGATAGCTATACAAAAGTTTTTTGACTTATCAACCGATCGATCGGCATTAGTAAAAAAAGACCTGTAGTAGTTCACAGTATAAATAATTACCCAGTAGCGACACTTATATATCAGTGTCAAAAAAAATCCGCCATATTGTTTGATACCTATATGCAAGTGTAATGTACTACTGCTATCATAAAAAAGCCAGGACAAGACTTTTTAAGCTGCGTAAAACTGCTACCGACCATAAATTTAAAATTATTTGAAATGGTCACTTATTGTCAACCATACTTACAGTAAATATTGTTTTAAAAGCTAGGATAACTGCTTACAGAGAAAAGGGTGTCACAGTTAGACAAATTGCTCAGAATTTCAGCGTCAACAACAATACAGTTACTGACTTGACAACAAAGAAAGATTCAATACAATAAAATAATGAAAACGCATGGCTACTGGATTTAAAAGTTGTCCTAGTTTTTTATGATATCTATAGTAATTTGCAAATCAGTAGGTATCAAACAAAATGGCAAATGTGATACGTATACTCCAGTGTCATATACATATTGGAATCAAAATTCCCTAATATTAAAGAGTTAATTTTTATTAAATAGGTAAATGACGAAAAGTAGGAAAACTGCATATATTCGTTTACTGTAGCACTCATGCTATACCCTGTCCGGCGATAGATTGGAAAATTTCAAATATCCTAACATATCGAGTAGTAGAATCGAGTAGCACATTGCCGACTAGAGGTACAGGCCATGCTCAATGGGTGGGGATTCGGAGTCTGGCATTCATGGCGTATGAATTAATGAATGAAAGACTCCGAGATTCGGAGTCTCCCCACCCACTGAGCATGGCCTGTACTTCTAGTCGGCAATGAGTAGCATCGAATGAGCATATCATAGGCTTGCGGTTGGTATAAATGTTGTATATGCCCGCCGAATAATACTATTGGTTAACGTTATGCGTAGGAATATTTGACATTTGTTTACGTTTGTTTGGTTAATTTTTCTTTGATTATTTTCGTTATTTAATACAAAACCAGCTTTTCTTAAAGGTCATCGACTTGAAATAGATCTTTGAGTAAATAGTTTTCTGCAGAAAAAAATGTACGTGTATAATTATATTAGTCGTACATTTGTTGCAGGTTACTTTTCTGCAGAGCGTCTGTGTTTCATTATGAATCCTTTACACGACATCACAAATCAGTTAGGCCGGGTGTCCACCGGATCGGGCCGACCACAGTCGGCTCGATTGGGATCGCGCGATAAAGATCGTGCAAATGTATTTGTATTGCGATTTCAGTCGCGTGTAATTAGACGCGACTGAAATCGTGGTGGAATGCATCGGAGTAACTCCATGCTTCTCAGACAATGAAAATCTGTGAAAATCGAACATACCCGAGCAGCCTGGGATGCCCTAGAATACTTCAGTGCATATAATTGAAAGCAGCTAATACTGTGCAATGAATATGAAAATTATTGTATCACAAATTCTTTTAAACGGACAAGAACCAGCTTTAATTATGTTGGATAGTTTTTTTTTTTTATTAAACATTTTAGACTAATAACAATGTCAGAGGACCGAGTTACAATAAACATTCACTCACCCTTCGGTTAGATCTCTCTTTCCCTGCTTTCTTTCTCTCTTTCTCGACCACTGCGGAGCTGAGGGTAAACGTCTTAACATCTGGGCTTCGCTTTTCGATTCGATAAGGATGTCATGCAAAATTACAAGTAACCATTTACGAGCATCTACTCAAGACTATAGGACTTGTTTACTTACCGGGGCCCTCTCCCGGCCCCGCACCATCCAGCGGAGACTCTAAATGCGGTAGTTCCCTTCTGGGATGCGAATTCACGGAGAAGGTGTCCTCGAATGTCCATCTTCGCACTTCGCATGCATAAAGACAAGCCCCAGGTGGATATTAGCATACCTTGCCTTCTGAGCGTACGTTCTCAGAATCATTGGTGCTACTGGCTTCCACAGTGTTGCTACACTGGCCACAGCCCAGTCAACACCAAGTCATGACCTTTCTTGGAAAGCACAATGCAATCACCTGGTCAGGTATTACAACTAGTTGTATTTCCGGTATCTACTACTCACGCACCTGCAGTAGCGGATATGGTCAGATACCGTATACAGGTGGGATGATCCTCGACTCTCTCCCATTTATGGGCGAATCCAGAGCGATCACCCTTATGAAAGAATGCCCAATCTCTTACTCTCTGTCCGAACCATCAGCGGACACAACGTGATTGGCACCTTACTCTGCCTCAGAGCATCATCTATCAACAGCAAACCTTTTACGCTTGCACATCACTTCATCACATGTCCTTGCAATTTATTACAACACTCGCGGGCCCGTTTACGTAATTAGCGTAACTTTACCAAGACGTTCGCCTTCAAGAACCGCGCCCCGACTGAAGTGCTTTCGTTCCTTCTTTCCTTGCATCTCTCTACCTGACTCATATACCCGTATCATATTACCAAACCATAGACAAAATAAACAAACGTGCTCGTGTTTTACGAATACATTGAAGATGCGTAAACTTTTCTAAATTCTAAACTTGATAAAATAAACAACGACAACAATTATGAAAATTATTGTAGGCTGAACCTTCGAAAAGAAGCTACATTACTGTAGTAGACAATGCTGTGACTCAACAAATGATAGCAAATCCTTATGCATATTTGAAAAGTAAATATTAAACAGGAAGTTCGTCTTGTTTTATATGACATGGTTCGGCAACGTAATATTATAATTAATTAATGTTTGTTTAATTTATTTTTGTTGTACTTTGTTTTAGGTAAACACATAAATCTGAACACATTCGGAGCTGAATTGGCTGGTAAATACATAATATGATTATAAAAGCACTAGTTTGGCACTTCTTCTAAAAAAATGTTGTGGTAATGGAAGACGTCAGAGAACAAGGGATCGACAACCGGAGAGAAGCAACGAAGGACGGATAGAGATGTAAAGCAAAAACACGGCTATAGGCCCAAGAGGCCTGCAAAATGCCATATATATATATTTTTCAACTATAATAAAGAAAATAAATGTAGTTTGTTTAATATTGTGTGTTTATTCTTTACAAATATTTCTATTAAAACTAAGGAATCTCGTTCATACATAATATGCTCTAAAGATTCAAATTTTCCCGCTACTTATGGTACTACTTTTTCTTACGCCAATTCTGGTTACTTTTCTGTCCACTAATCTATCGCCAGACAAAACATACATTAAGCCTTCTTATTCAACTCGTATAACAAATAAACTATTTTGTAATAATCGATTATTCTTATCCAAAATCAGAGGGTAAAGTACCTATAGTCTAAGGGCAGAGGAGGTCATTCTAATTGAAGTTGCAAGTTACAGCTTGGTATGTGCCTGGTGCCGAGCATTACCGAGACTGCGTCTACCGAACATTACCAAAATTGCAGCTCCTTACCAGTTGCTAAGGAGGTATCGCCGTTGCTAGGTTGCAAATTCAATTGGAATGACTCCCTACGGCTAGTCATACGCCCCTTCCACTTATACCACCCAAGATTGCGGCCCTTTTTTTATTCTTGTTGTATCTAGAATGACCCCTAAGACTATAGATCATGAAGTATCGTGATTTTAGGTACATGTTGTGATATCCTAATACGAGAAGAAAAAGTTTTAGAAAAGCAAATAAGCAAACGAGTTAACTTGACAAGGTGTGTCTGAAGGCAGCAGAAACTAGTCATCCAGCTACAACGAGGTGTTAACCGGTGGAGCCAGAACAGGGTTCGCAGGAGGTGACGTAAGGGCTCGGTGAAGTTTATTGTGCGATTTTAGGCTGCGTTGTATAAAAGGTTTAAGTCAGGATTAACTTTAATCCTAAGTTAGAATGTGACACTTCTTATGACGTACAGCATTTTGTGTGTCACATTCTAACTTGGGATTAACTTTAATCCTGGCTGAAACTTTTTATACAAGGCAGCCTTAAATGTGTGATTACGCAATTAGACGGACATAAACAATCTAATAATGATTAAACAAGTCTTAAAAGCCATCGATTAAGTTAATTTATAGTAGATTTTTAGTTAGAAAATGAAGAAATTTAATTTAGTTAAGCAGGATAATTTTAGGAAGTTAGGTAATGAAAGAACATTAATAAATGGTTAACAGAAACACAGAAGGAATTTCTAGTTAAGACAAAATTTAATTTAGCAATTTCTTTGGAAAACAGAAGACTTTAAGTTAATTTTGAGGATACGAAGTTAGAAAGTTAGGTTAGCCGAAGGAAGATTTAATTTTATGAAACAAATGAGTCCTCTTATCGACTAAGGCCCGGTCTATTCATCTCTCAGTAAGTGAGACGATTAACAATTTGAATTACTTACGTCTATATATTTTATTTAAACCTGATTACTCATTTTTCATACAAAATGGACATGCCTTGTTTTTCCAGAATGCTCCTCAAGTATTCCCAAATTACTTATATTTAACTTCGATAATCGAAAATCCAAGAAATTGTGAAACTGCTTGTTAAGTAAGAAAGCCAGAGGCAATATAAACTAAGCAAATGGACAGGGTTGCCCCGTTATTTCAAACGGTTGGGTCGGGGTTGTTTCACGTGGTAGAGCCAGCGAGCGGTACGCAAAATCAAATGGCAGATTCAAATGTCTTTCTGTATAAATACCGGTGCAAAGCGCATTAACCAACCACTTTTTAGTTCGACTTTAAACACGAAACTCTTTATTTTGTGTTTCGACATGAAACGAACAACTTAGTGCTTCTTAATTAAAACTTTAAAGATTGAATGAGTAAATTAATTAATCATTAATTAGGCAATAATTTATTATGGAATGAATATTAATTTTGTTTTGTTCTGTTATTTCTGCAAACTCTACGGCTATAATAGGTAAAACAGAGGTGAATGAATTTAGTAAATTATAGGTATTTATGTAATGTAAATTTGTATGTGTATTTTTAGAATGAAACAGAAATCGGTAGTTTTGAAAATTACTCCAACATAATATTCCCTGACACAGCATGTGTAATTGCACGTCGACCGTGAATTATGAAAGTCAATAAAATACATAAATTAAATTGTTCAAACAGAGCATAAATAACGTTTATGTAAATTGACTATGGCGCAATAAATTAAGCTAAGCCGTAATATATGACATTGTTATTACACATTATTAACCGTGTATTGCGACGGCGAAGTCTTGAAAGTGATGGATTTAAAGGGATACACGTCTGCGTCAGTGAGCAGGGAGTTCTGCTGAATTTGCATGTTAATTATATCGGGTCGGCGCAAACCCCCGAATGCACTCGGCGTATCATACTTATAGGGGCTGCATTCGCCAGATAAAAATCAAATTAATATTGCTCACGCCGGCTCGTGACAGACGTAAATTATTTCGGGGCATTTTTCAAGCAGACCCACATTTGTATTCCGTCTGAGCGCAGACGTACACAATTTATATTATCAATAAATAACGGGCGCCGCAAAAACAGAAATTGATTCCAGAAAGGCCACCGGTTTCGGTGGTGATACTTTACAATTTTATTATAAGCGCGGCCCAGTATTGATGGGTAGCCAGCGGTGCACATCAAGCGACAGTTTGAAGAAGGGTCGCATTGGGGGCGCGTGCAAGAACGTGATGCGAATCCAGTATCCACATATTAAGTCTCTAAACGACGCAATCGGTAATAGCGGGCGCTTCGAAGATCAAGGGATGCCTCATCGCCTCTAAACCCCTCATATTTCAACGTAATTTTACAAGTACTTCGTCCTTGCATACAATTTAACGACCCTTTTACCATTCATTATAGTTTTATCTACGTATTTATGACCAACTCTACCTACTGAATATTTTATCATATTTGAATTTCAGGTTTCGAATCGTCACTTGCTAATGGAAGGTCCAAATTATATACGTTCAACTCAACAATTTTACCTAAAATTTTGTCCCCTGCTACATTATTCAACGAATGATTTCAATGAATTGCTCGTATTTCTATCAACCCAACATCTTTGAATTATTTTATTTATTATTTAAAAGCTTCGAGAATGGTTAAATTAGGAAGATACCTTTGTATAAATTAAATTTTAAAGAAAACATTAAAACAAACTAAAGTGAAATAAATAAAACGAAATCGAGATATGTGTCAAGGTCGCATTGTGTGCAGGCAAGAAGTCGGTGAAATAATAGTTATGAAATGTATAGTCCTGTTATACTGCTGCATTTATAAAACGTACCGATGTATTTCGTACGTACGTGATTTTGGGGTAATTTTTTAATGAATTATAAAAGGTCCAAAAGGATTTTTTAAACATTTTTCTCGCAATCTGTGACTTCGATTCTCTAATGCGTTTTTTTGGTCGGAACAATTTTTATTCATCCTGTATGTACCTAACAAAGATATTTTTAAGGTTACAGTGTTGCTAAATATTTGAACAACCTAGTTAAATAAAACAAAATAAAATTTAAGCAATTAAATAACATCAACGCAGTCATAAATAACCGGCAACATTAAACGTCCTTGCTATACATTTATATGCAAGCGAATACGTATTTTGATTGTGGTGAAATAATCATCAGCGCTAGCGTGAGCATTATTTCACACAACGAAGAACAGAATCTCTACATCGAGGTCAATTTTCCTAAACCTCGCACTCGCATACAGTATTAAGTAATTGTAGGTACAATGGTGTTCACTTAAAATGATACTCCTGTGTGCAAACCGCACCGTTATGTACATTAAGCAGAAAAGTGGCAAACATTGCCATTGCTATAAAACTCATTTAATTTAATATTTAATAGATAATAAATAACATGGATAAGAAACGAAGAAACAATTTTTATTTATTGAATTTATTTAATTAATAATTTAATCAATTGTCTAAGGGACACGTCTGGATTTTTTTTTTAATAAATGAACTAAATAAAAGTCAATTTAATATTTATAATGCAAGTATCTGGCAATTTTGCCCCAATTAAAACAGATTCGTATTTTTTTATCATGAACGCTAAGGATAGTAAGGCCCAGATTTACAATGGTTATAAATGTCATGAAAAGTTTCCTTTCTGAAACATTTAATTTTACTACAGCCAATGGTATAAAATTACAAACACAAATTCTTAACGTGCACCCATTATACAAAGATTTAATGACGAAATAAGCGACGCATCATTTAATCCGCCCTCGGCCGTTATAACTTTCATTACCGAGCTTTCTAATTCTGCTAAATACCTACCTGCAGCGTCTTAATAACACTAAAAGCCCTTTGAAGTCATAATTACAGTTTTTCTCCTCTTTTAATCAAATTAAGATTTGCAGTCCCGCTTTTAAGCAAATCCTCAAACAGAACATTATCACGGGGGTGGGTATCAAGAATCGAATCGAATGCACTCTCTTTCCGATTCGTTCGATGTCATTGGAAGCCTATCCGATAAGAAAAGAAATAATGCGAAAGTTTTTTGGCGGCATTCAGATATCTATGCATTACCGAAACTATCCCGATAAAAGTTTTATTTTGAAAAAGTTTTATTTGCCTCGCCCCGAGTCATTACGGGCAATTCCCAAACCGCACAACTGATGTCGTTGCTCGCGAAGTTCTAGATAAGCTCATTATAATAAACAAGATAACTTACCCACCGCGAAATCATCCCTTAAAATGCGACACTTACCTGCAACAAAAACAAAGAAAATCATTTTAGTGCGACGCAGAAAATATTTGCGGCGAATTCATGCACTATGAGATCATCGAGTGAAGAAAAATTTCCTCCGCCATAGATCTCACGTGCAGGGGGCCGGATAGTTTCCAGTTGGAACAGTTCAGAACTGACAGATGCATGCATGACAAACTACAAATATATAAATTTACTTTCGCCAAATATCCAATACGAGAGGATAGGCAAAGCCGACGGTAACAGCCTCTTGGTGGGAATGCGTGATGAACGGAGTTTGCCGGGGGGGAGCAACCACCAATTGGCTTCCTGCCAAAATCAGTATAGGGAAAGAAACTCGGAAGCGGTATTACCTACATATCCATCATTTCGAACCGTCTAACTATTCCCGCTCAACAATCATAGAATCCGACTAATTTTCCGCACAGAATGGTCTCGGTCGGATTAAATTTTGCTGTGCGGTTTTCCGGACTTTCAAATAATTTCAGTTTGCTCGATATTAAATCTTGTTGAATTAATGAAACGAAACTTTAATAAATTCATAGTTTACGAATTGAATATTAAATATGTCCCTTTTTAATATTCAATCATGCGTAATACTGTTGATCTAATAGTTTCTATTCAACAGTAATACAAAGATCCGCTTCCAGATTTCTAGTTGACCTCTTAAGGATTTGAACCATCTCTCAAGTATTCATCTCCTCATTTACATATTTGGGTCATCAATAAATTAATTCTGAAGTTATTATCAGACTACCTCAATTAAAACACCAAGTATCTTGCCTAGTTCTTTCGTCTTTAATTGCGTAACATAATCCATTCCTTTTTTTTTTCTTAAGCTCAGTATTGCAACAAATCATTCAGATGGTCCTAATTTTATGTAAGTCGTTCAGTAGACCTTGGAAACTTCAAACCACCGTCTTCTGTAAAGAAAGAACATCTCCAATTATCTTGTTTATTAAGTTTTATTTCATGGGGGCTCCCTTTTATTTTCTCTTAACTTGTTTTGTTCCAAAAGAGGTTTTTCGTCTCGTTTAAGTCAAATGCAATGAATAACAACTTTCAAAAGGAAATTCCTGCTCACTTTTTCTTAACTTCTATTTTTGAAACATCCCCCAAACTTCAGTTAGTATTAAAAACTACAACAAAACTTCAAAGAGATTTAAGTGAAAGACGCAGCAAACATTTCTCTTAAAAATTTTTTGGGAGTTTTCAGTCATTAAAGGCATGCGGCCACTGAACCCGAAACTAAACTAAGCTAAGCGAAACTAAGTTTTTTGAAAATTAGATCCAACCATTGCCGACTAGAGGTACAGGCCATGCTCAATGGGTGGGGATTCGGAGTCTGGCATTCGTGGCACATGAATTAATGAATGAAAGACTCCGAGATTCAGAGTCTCCCCACCCACTGAGCATGGCCTGTACTTCTAGTCGGCAATGATCCAACGTAATCTTACGCGAACGTGGCAACTAAAGCTAAGGGAAGCGAAGTTAGGATAGCAAAGATATAAAACAATGATTATCTTCGCTCGGTTGCCTCGTCCGCGTAAGATTACGTTGAATCTAATTTTCAAAAAACTTAGTTTCGCTTAGCTTAGCTTAGTTTCGCGCGCAGTGGCCCGTCGCCTTAAAAGAGATGATTAAAAGTAGTATCTCAAGAACTGCTAATAAGGTCTTTAATGTCATGAGCTCATAATGAAAAACTGTGTAATTTCTCATCAAGCACCATAAAGTTATGCGGATTCTCTTCAAAGTTCAAAAAAGGAATTGTAATAGTGCGGTGACCAGATCTGATATTCATAAATGAGCAAAGCAAATAAAGTTGTCAATTCTATCAGCAGCTAAGAAAGTTGTCAGTCAAAGAAAAAAGCTTGTTTTCGTTTTGTGTTCTTCCAATTTTTTCCTGATCTGTGTAGCCTTTAACCTCCCGCCCCCCGAATTTGTTTTCGTAGGGTTACATTTTATCAATTTAAAAATGTGATAGATCACCAATTGATCCGGAGAATTAAAGGGGGGAACACACAGTCGACATCTTCGTTTGGAAAACTCGCGCATTAATTAACTTAGCCGGAGTTATTTTATTTCGCGCACACACACATACAAATTAGGGAACAAAGCGATTAGGTAACATCAAACAGAGCAACATTTACAGTTAGTGACATTCTGTTGCGATGCGCAGATCAAAGGGAAGCGGTGTTTACGTGATAACACGCGCACGGCGATTGCTCAAAGTTCCCGGATTTAATGCGGAGCGAAAAAACCGTTCGCTCGGTGTATATCGCACATGAAGAGAGAGGTTGTTACGGTTGTACCTTTGCCACAGGATAATCGATACATCATAACCGCCAATTATTGTTTTAGAATACTACAAATAGTTTTCACTGAATAGTAGAATTACTCACAATCAGTTGGTTTTCAAAAAGTCTCGACGTTGATACTTAAGACTGAAGGAAGGTGTACTATTCGAATTCTGGAAATCTGAACAAACGACTTTTTCCTTATGTATCATTTGTTATACCCAGAAAAACGGACTTTTGAATTCGGATTCAGCGTCTTCGATTCCTTAAAATGGCACTGTTTTTATCTGCGGCTTCCACCTCGACTCCATGAACCCCCCTTGTAAGTGATACTCGCTTATCGACCCCGAAAGACTTGGTTAGTGAGGCGGTTGTTCGAATCTGTTCTGTAATCCTGAGCCAAACACGCTATCTACTAGGCTAAGTTTATGCCATTTAATTATTTAAATTATTGAAATTGATTTTATTTATTGTTATTCTGAGAGACACAGAAGGATTCAGTCTCGCCAACAAATTCTGAACAAAAGAGAAATTACTATTTTAACCGCAGTTCCGTCGCCTCGTTAACTGAGTCAAGCAATTTCATTTAGATAGAAAAGAAAGCCGGAGTTGTATAGTGATAGTAATTTATTACTGTAGTTGCCAGTAATGTCAGTAGTAAAAATAATAAACATGACATTGACGACCAATTAAATGCATTAACTGCTTCGTAAATTACACTACACCTATCTTAATTTTTATCACGTTTCATACATTCTACTACATGGTTTTGAGAATTGCTATAGTTTACATAATTTTTCCGAAATTAAAATAGGGTAAAATTTTGTATATTTTTTGTCAGTCTTCACTTAATTCAGGCATGGGCATGGAAAGGGGAAGTATCTCCCACTACGCTGGGCAATAGGTCAAACGAGTGTCGATTGCAGCTAGCTTGGTCCCACGAAATATAAAATTGTAGACGGCAGCGGCGCGGTGTATTCGTTTTGATGCTGTTCATATTGAATTAAACCGAAAATTATTATAAATATTGTTTAAAAAAGGTTTGTTTTTCAATTTAACATGGTCTCAAACTTGTACGACACTGTTAAACGCTAATAAACCAACATGAACTAACTTGCTCGGCGCTCTCTGTTTTTGATTTCGTTGATACGACTGAGTCTGTTACACATGCCGGCGCATGTTTGTTTGAAACATCAGGATCGTTGCAAATAATTTATAGTGGGGGTCGAGCTTTTGGCGAGCTCGCGCCCGTCGCTGACTTAATTATATGTACAGATCATTTTTTTACTATATGCCGATCATATAGATCTGGGTTAAGAAAATATACGACGAAATGACGTGACATGACAAAAGCCACAAAGCTGCTTCACGAAAGTTAGAAGAAGATAGCTTTGACTTATCGATCGATCGATCGGCATATATTGGAAAAATGAACTGAACAGTAATTTTAAATGTATTGTAGTAAGTAATTACTTTTGATGTACTTTATGTATGGGTCCTAATGTTCAATTTTGGAATAAATATCTGTACATCTTTAAAACAATGGATCGTTTTATTTTGAGTAAGGCTGGGAATCGTATTCGAATAATTCGAATAGTCGAATATTCGAATATTTGGAATTCGAATAGTTTCAAAATAAATTATTCGAATATTCGAATATTCAAATATTCGAATATTCCAATATTCGAATATTCAAATATTCGATTATTCGAATATTCGATTATTCGAATATTCGATTATTCGAATATGCGAATTATTCGAATATCTGTGCGAACGAATGCGTATGGTATGTAAGTAGTTATTCCGTTACATTCCGTAGTGAGTCATTATAGTTTGCGACAGGGTAGGTCGTGTGATTTAGTTTGGCTGTTTCTTAAAATACTTGTATGTATGTACAAAAGAACGACATGAGTTCAAGAAATAAAATATGGGAATACTTCACTAAATCTGATAATCGTATACAGATTATATACATACAGAAGTTTATCATACTACACTTTTTTTTCTTTTGAAAATAAAAATATATCTGTTCATATAATCCATATCTTGTTGCACATTTATATTAGTAATTAATGATTATCTAAATCCTAGAAAAAGAAATATGAAATAACTAACTGAACGGCTTCATACTCATGCAGTTACTCAAATTTGTATATTTAAAAAGTCGAGCATTCAATAGTTCCAATAATTCGAATATTTGAATATTATTCGAATACTCGAATAATATTCGAATATTTGAATACTCGAATAATATTCGAATATTTGAATATTCGAATTATTCGAATATTTGAATATTCGAATTATTCGAATATTCGAATTATTCGAATATTCGAATTATTCGAATATTCGAATAAAAACTGAAACGAATAGTCGAATACAAAAATTTATAAAATTCCCAGCCTTAATTTTGAGTGTGGTATAAAATGCGTGGCCCAAAGCGTTTATTTCAACAACGTTTTGTTAGCATGAAATAAAAATCGTGGGGATTTTCAATTTATTGGAAATTTTCCAATATTTTTCCGCTTCGGTTTCCTTTATTTTCCGAAGAAACAAATGTATGATGAATTCACAGAGTTCGGGTAGGGATATATATTACGACGTCAGCGATAGATTTACGATGTCCGAAATATTAAAAAAAAGTGTATCTTTCCGTCGTTTGGCAAATTCTTATTCAGTTTTCCTATCGACGTGGGTCGTGGACAACGCGCGACAAGGACGGATTTCGGTCGTAGAGCTTGGGTATTAGGGCTTCGTTTCGAAGAAGCTTATCCCCGCCCGAGGGACTCGCCGCGGGCAGGGTGCCGACCTAACGACGTAAGGGATCGTGGTACGGACGGATAAGTCTCTAATCAAATACGGGAACAGGTCCGTTGTCTAAGTAGCTTCCCCTGGCAGTCTCTAACAGGCTTACAGGTCGCCGGGGACTACTGCAACTAGCATAACATTTACACAAATATAAAACAGCTGCGGTGCGGTGATGCAGACAACACTGAGTGACAACATCAACGTGACCAAGTGAAACGACAACAACAGTGACTAGTAACATTTAGAAAATAAAACACAAAATGAGTTGCGGACTGGCCAAAGAGACGACGTACCACAAAACCACCATTTGTGAAGGGAAGATTGTTGGGACACGACCAGCCAGAGTCGCCAGCTAGTTGGCGCTGCGGTCAGTCCCTGTAACAGACAAAACCAGTCAGTCGATATCCAACTTATTGTGAAAACTAGACGATAACAAATAGCTACGCTTTATATCAAGTTTACACAATTTAATTACATCTCAATATCTTCGCCATAGACGAAGAAAAGTTCAATCTAGCTTCATATACAAAATGTGCTCTATTAGTAACATTCAGACAGCAAATAATTCAACATTAACAAACGCTCATTTTTAAATAATATTATTAATTACATTTTGATTAATTTCCTTGAATTCCCTCAGCGTTAAACAAGTACTACATAATTTATAATAGAATTTCTTTAACTTAGTTTATATAAAGTATAAATAAATAAATGGATGTTAAGGTATGGATAAGTAGGAAGTTAACGTCCGACAGACGAAAGGAAATGGTTTCGCCTTAAACCGCCAAATGGCTTTTAAATTAGCGCATTAGCAGCGCAAAGAAAAGCGAATTTAAAAAGCAAATCGTCTGACACAGTTTATAAATGCAATCCGAAGACAAATCGACGGATTTCAAGGCTAGAGAAAAATTATCGTGTTCTTTAATCACCAGACGATGCGGGAAATTGATGGACGACGAGTAAAGAAGAATCATTTCTACTTTGAGAAATAGAATTCATTTAGAATCATAAATTTTTAATGTGCGACTTAGATCGATTGCTGTATTGTAAAGAAGAAAAATCTACAAAGTTCGGATGTATGCACTTTATAGGTATAATTTCTCAATAGATTTGCTCGATAGGTACTGCTTCTGACGTTTATAGTATAAAATTGTATGTGACATTGAACGACACAACATCGCGATGCATGCATTCATCATCAGTACTGTTTACGTCTGCTACAGTAGAATGTATTATTTAAACGTTTCCGATACACAACATGTAATTCAGGTCATAAACAAATCAGTTCCAGGAGAACGCCGTAATTGTTAATCCGAACGCCGATATCGATTTAGGACGCTGATTACTACCGGCTGCGTTTTAATTATTCCCAGAGTAAACAAGACGATTCCGTAAATAAATAACAATTCCGGTCCAGTTATTTATCGTCGGACGTTTGTTCGCAGCTCGCGGAACCCGGGGCAGCATCTGCTAGATGGAAGCGAAACAATAAGTTGTTCGTAATGAACCGTCAAATGACGCGTTGGAACGATTATCGACTTTTAAGCCCAGAAGTCCGTTCTGTTTTTATTGTTTCACGTTCGAGTGGGTGCACTGTATACTTCATTTACTTCCGGCCCCGTTTCATTCCCCTTTTTATTTCCACGACGATCCGCACGACAAATTGACACGATATAACATGTTTATTAGGAAATATATCACGGGTTCGCATGGAATTCTCCGATTTATATTTACTTGTTCGACTAATAGCTTCAAATTAATCTCAAGTCTAAAAGAAAAAACTTTACCAGAGACAAATTCAATGTTTCAATCATCATAAATAATTTTCAAATTAAAATAATTCGAAACCGAATTCTTTGGTACCTAGACTTCAATGTCATCAAATATCAGAATCATAATTATTCAGCTTCCTTCTCGTTATGAAATTTCTCTTATATTTGTGTTTCTTCCGTTAGCACGATATGAGGGTTAAAATCTCCCCCTTGCCCGAGTTATTGTGACCGTTTGGTTCCTTCCAAACGAGTTTTGCTGTTGATACCATCGGATTTCGAGAGCCTTTCTACTACGACATCGTGTTGGCAGAGTAGGACCTCTGTTAGAAGCTGCCGAACCGTTTAAGGCACGCTCCGAGAGCTGCACTCACTTCCGAGGCCGAGCACATTGTAGAATTAGTGGAGAGCGTCTGAGTATTGTTGAAACACTTCGAACACGTTAATTTTGGGTACTTATTTGTTCCTCCGAATACATTTTTGCCTGACGAAGGCTTCTGGTTCTTTCTGAACTCGTATTTAACTAATAACTATCGTTAGTGTCTTGAGGACAACGTTTTGTATTTGGATTGTTCTTCAGATTCTTTTGGTGTGTTAATAAACGATCCTACCACCATTGCTTGTGTTTTATCTGAATTTTTGATATTGCCACGATGTCATTATCTGGGAAAATAAGTAAATTTAAATTCATTTCGTAATTATTGCAATTATGTGCATTTCAAAATTATGCGGGATCAGCACCCATTGATGATTAGTAGGACAAGCCGCGGTACACATGCTCGCATTCCACTTACGTATAAATGCAAGCTCTGCGGAATGTAAGCGTGTTGTTTACATGTGCCAATTAAGATCGAGGCAATTAGAACGTTTTAGGAAAACAAATTTGGCAAGGGTCAATTGATGCTGACA
This sequence comes from Dorcus hopei, assembly GCA_033060865.1. Lineage (NCBI taxonomy): Eukaryota > Metazoa > Arthropoda > Insecta > Coleoptera > Lucanidae > Dorcus > Dorcus hopei. The sequence continues at coordinate 34,432,589 of CM065423.1, forward strand.
CCTTTAGAACTTTGTACTTTGGACCGAACCCCCAGCCACCAGAGCGAAGGAACCAATTGTGACGTAGATTTAAGAAATGTATAAAAGATCGACCCGCAGGTAGATAGACAGGAATTATCATTATTATTAGTCAGGTGATAGTCGTGAAGTAATTAGTGTGAAACCAAGTGCGCGTAAACAAAGCCAAGCGAGTGGACTCTATGAGCCAGGGCTGCCCGCTCGGGCCTCTCTCTAAGTTAAAGTAATGTAAAGTTTAAATTAAAGTATAAAAGAAATCTAGATTAAATAAGTTCGTTAAGATTAAACAAGGTGATTAACGTAAGGGTAAATTAATTTATAATTTGAAAGGACTAAGTTGAGTTAGATTAAATAAAATTAAATTAAGGACATTACCGTATCTTATTTCTCGTACAATTTTTATTTCCTTTCTTTTTAACGCGACAATATGGTACAGGGTGATCATCAATCATACCATGTTGTGCAGGTATAAACCTGTGGGAATTTCAATTACTTTCAACACCGTGAGTAGTCCTAGCGGTACCACGAGTTTTACTAGACTACTTGGATAATTTTACGCTAAGTGGCGACCTCTTTACATCCAGGTCTAAGCTACCGACAATCTATTTGTAGCCCAACTCGTTTCCACTGAGCTGGACGTACTTCCAAGTAGACTTTTTAACATCGACGATTTTCCCCAGCATTCGCAACTTTATACAGGGTCAAACAAGTAAGGCAAAAATGTATAGGTAACATTCCATTAGCTCTTATGGGTGTACGAGGGATGTTCAAAAGTTTCGAGTTTTCCATCAGAAGTTCCCACCTTAAGAAGAAAAGAATTCTTTTTTTATATTTAACGCTGTTACGTTCGGCTTTCGCGTTAACGAATTCTTAATCCTTTGAATCTATTTTGTCTTCAGTGTCGCTTGATCTGGTTACAAACTCTAAGGTTTTGTTTCTAAGTTGTTTCTAGTCTCTTTCTTTAACAGTTGGGGACAGTGTTATTTTTTTAAAATTAAGAGCGGAAGGGCGTGTCTTCGATATCCGGCTTGCTCGTATCCAGTGTCCACTTTCTACGAATACATACGAACAGTGGTCGCATTTTTGTTGGAGCTTATTTTGCAGCCTGTTTTGAGATTGACCACCCAAAGGTTGTTGGGGATCTTATTGTTTGTGAAGAACATCTGGAAGTGTTAATCTAGTGCTATTATAGCAGATAAAGCCTATGTTTGTTGAACAAGGACGCCACGTGCTATCCAGAGTCGACGCGTCGCAATTTCTTTTCGCTTTAAGCCCTCTCTATACAAGGAGTATTTTGATTCAGTTTCAGTATCGTTGTTCTCTTTTCTTTAGTTTAGAGTTTCTCCCGTTAGCAACTACGTGAGGGTTAAACTGTGAAAGTCAGCGTCACTTCTTCGTGACCTTGTCGTAACCGTTTGGTTCTTTCCGAAGCAGTTTTGTCGTGGATACCGTCGTTTCCGAGAGCTTTTTCTACTGTAACACCGTAGTTCGCCGTTCTGGAACTCTGGTAGGAGCTGCCGATCTGTGTTGAACAAGCTTCGTGTGCCGCAGCCCTTCCAGGCCGAACTTAACGTAAGTAGAATCGGTGGGATTCGAGATTGGTATTATACTAACTCTTTGTATATATTGCGTTACCTTACATTACGTTACTTGTTGGGTGCTTTTTGTGCCACGGTATACCGCTTTTGTCTTCCGTAAGCTTTGGTTCCTTCAGAACCTGCGTTTAAGTTCTTGTTACTGTAAATTTTCGTTCGTGAAGTTGCATTTCCTGTCCTTTTTGCCAGAGCTTATTGTATGTTATTTTGTAAACTGTATAGGATATCCTCGCCGGTGATTTCGCGTTAATTTTCGCCATGTACATAACAGAATTACATAACATAACGATTTATAACACCAGCGTTTTCTTAGCGTTTCGCTCGTATGCTGGGCCGTAATTTAATAAACAACAGAAGACCGTTTATATTGTATTTCTTATTTATTTTTCGTCAATATGCAGGGTGACCGACAGTTGAGTCTATATACAAGGTGTCTGACAAACACATGCGCTTGGCGGGTTTAAACCTGAGGGTATTTCGAGCGCTTTCAACAACGTGTGCAGTCCTAGCGGTCCCGCGTATTTTAGTGTACTACTTGGGCAATTTTTCGCTAGGTGGCGCCCCTTTTATATCCAGGTATCGAGCTACCGACAATCTATTTGTAGCCCACCCCGTCTCCACTGAGCTGGGCATAATTTCAAGTAGCTTTTCTTTTAACATCAACGATTTCCCCCCAGCGTTCGCAACATATACAGGGTTAACTAGCTAGGTCATAAAGGTAGATAGCAACGCGGTTAAAGGAAACTATTGTTATTTCATTATTGGGTTTATCCCATCGAATTTCATGAGTTTCTATATTCCTGTGTTTCTATAACCTTAATTATGTAAAAAAATATAATGATTGATGTTCAGGATGTATCCACATTGATTTTGTTCTATTCGAAGCATTTAATTGGCGTGGCAGCACGAAATTTAATCAAGCCAAATGCGAAGAAAATTGCACAAATTTATCGAAAGCGCTGTAGCAAATGGGCTTTTTAAAAGCTAGCGCTCTAAATTAAAACTAAACACACGAAGTAATTCGGGGCGACGGGACATATCGGGGCTAAAATAATTTGGACTAATGCCTAAAAAAGCGACCGCCGATCGCGGCAGACAAAGCGAAAATACAAATAAAGGGAGTGCCCCCGGGTTTGAGTAATTTTGCAGTAATCCGATACAGAGGCGTGCGCTGGAGCGGCGGCATTTTTGTGAGGTCACAGGCGATATTTCAGGAATTCTGTGACAGCTAGTATTAACATGCGATGCACTACGTAATGAACATTGATATTATTGCTGTGCCTGCATGTTTGTGACCATAATTAGTGGCTGATTTATGCGGAGGGCAGCTACATTACTCACAATTACCATAACGGACCACACCTCTTATACCTACGTGACCGATTCTGGCCGGTTTATGACAAAGTGGCGAGAATTATGATCCAATTACGGCAATTTTTCAATCACGAATGTCAACTTTAGGCCAACCATTAGCGTATTAGAATGGAGTTTCTTGTTTATCAAAGGGGTGTAGAGTCGTTGCATGTTCCTACTTCGAATTTACTGTCAAGGAGCTGACGCAATCTGTAATTAGAACTTATGATCGCAAACAAGATTATCAGGTACTAAATTTATACCTGAATGCATTTGAATTGCCAATAATGTACGCGTATTATTACTTTCAAAGTACTGTGGTAATGATATTACCTTAACAATATGTCCTTGTCTCGCCTGTAATAAGAACTACTACAATTTTTTATAACTAGAAACATAATAAATAATCCAGTGGAAGTGTATACTATTCCAAAAATAGAAACCCATTGTTTTCTGCAATTGAGCGCGCAATTTTCTTCCGCAAGGCAAACCACAAATAATGTGGTAAACTTAACAACCTCCGGAGCAATGAAACCAACGTACGTGATATAAGGTGAAAACATGAAAGTATTTACGACCCGGAAATGCAGATTTAGCTTGATTAGTTCGCCGAACGTAAAACTTGCTGCCTGCGCACCATTTTGTGTATGACGCGAAACGCAAAACGACATAATCCATTTTTTTTTTTTTTTTATAATTTATGGCCGACATCAAACAATGAGACATGTACGTATATCAGCACACAGCGCGGTTACTGCTTTTTTATGATGGATTTGGCCTAAGTGTGACCCGTGTATTATTAAAGCCGTTTCAAGTGGTGCGATACGTTTTTCATTTAAATGCGCCGGGAATATTTATAAAGCACTCAAAACAATTAATGCCTGTCAGAATTCTAAAATAATTGATGTTGGTGATTTTGGCTTCAACGTTATGTAGTTCTGAACTAATTGAAGGGGGACATAGATGCTGTTATATTCTCTGGAGTACCTTCAGAATGGTCTAATTCACTTTTGGGTAAAATTAGGTGAGCTTTCAAAGAATTGGGTTAATGAGAGGCACAAATAAGTGGGTTTGAGAAACAATAGCATGAAACGTCAAATGCAGTCTTTTCGGTGTGTATGCACACAAGGCGGTAGACCCAAATCCATCAACTTCAAAGCAACTAATTGGCCCAAAAGTTCAGGAAATACATATATCCTGCAAATTATATTTCATGAAAATTACGGAAAATTTTAGAAAAAATTACATTAAAGAGAAACTCAAATTCGAGCTTTTTCTATAATATACTGTTAGGTCCTGCCATTCATACTGTACATAAATGTTCTTAGAAAAGAGTATGACTGCTTAGTATCAATCAATTACATTAGATTTAGATTTTTTTTTACGTATGAAATACAGTCGCACCTCTATAACTCGAACCTCCACAACTCGAAACTCTCTGTAAGTCAAAGTTTACTGATGTCCCTGCACATTGTGTACAACTGAAATCTCTTTCTTTAACTCGAAATTTCTATAACTCGAAGTAATTTTCCGGTCCCTTGAGATTCGAGTTATGGAGGTTCAACTGTATAGTGAATTTAGAACAATTTCTTTAAATATTTGAATATAAAAGTTTTATTAATGTGTGTAGAACAAAACCTTATATTTATGTATAAATGTTCAATAATCTCTTTCGGTGGAAATTCCCGGGTAAAAGGCCCGGTCCATTTTAATTCGTTGGGAATTTTACGAATTCGCCGTAAAGTTCATTTAACCGAAATTCTCCGAAATTAAATATTTTAATTTTCCCGTTGCGACTGAGCAGACGAGATAATTTCGTGCATTGCCGAAACGCGGTACATACTCTGTGCGAAAATAAAACGTAATGAACGCGTTGTTGGAACACCACATGCAAAATGAACTCGAATGTTTAAAAAGCTCACCGCTCGCTCCTCGAAGCGCCGATAAAATAAGACGTGAGGTTGATGATACTACCTACATTCATTTAATTAAATATTCTAAATTATTTTCACTCAGCACGAAAATAACAGAATATTTTCATATTTAGTTTCATTGCTTTTCGTTAGTTCCCTTTGTACTATCAAATATCTACACGAAAATTATTGGCCAAAATAATGGAAAATTTCGTGCTTACTCTTTTCAAATTTTTTAGCCAACTTGCAGAATTTTAAAGTCGCTTAAGTCTCTTGCTGTTTTGACATTTCGCCTGTGATATAAATTTTTCACTCTCAATTAAAGACATAAATTGAATTTCTTTGCCTTTTCCCTATTTTTTTTTTTTTGTTCAATCAAAACGATTGAATACTATTTAGTGTCCCAAAACGGATATTCTTGGTGGTCAAGAGCTATACTTGAGCACATCTCGTCATCTAATAGAATCGAGAACGTATTTTTAAACTTGGCATTGTTAAAGCTGGCGGAGCTTTCTTAAAACGTTCGTTCGGTACTTGAAATTTAATATCGGAATCATTACTCTTGGCGACTGACAACGCAGATTCGCAAAACAGTATCTTCATTGCTATTACAACGTCAGGTCCGCTGTCGTATTTCGCGTTTATGAAAAATGGGACGCGCTATGTTCCTGCCTTAAGGGGATGCATCAACGTTTTGTATTTAAATTTATACCTGCTCGTGCTTCCTGTGTGCCAAGCAAAAAGCACTCGATGTGTTCATTCGTTATTTGAATAGCATTGGGACTTTATCCTGAATTTTTATTGTGGTCGAGGGAAACGATAAAGCTGGACGTCTGCTGTATTTGCCCAAAGATTCCTTTTATACATAGTAATGTAATTATTGCTAAAATCGACTTTATCTCTGTTATCCATTATAATTAAGCAAAGTTGTCCACGAGTACATAAAGATTCTGAGGATTTATAAAAATTATCAAGCTGTGGGTACTTTGTAAATGGAGTGATATTTTTCATAATCACCTACATCATGGCAAGTCCTTATAGATATATACCTTGAAATAAATTTACTTTGTAGACAGACACTTTGTAGTAAATTTATTAAATGGCAATATTCTGGAATATAAAATAAATTCGTTAATTAAAAAAAGATTTGAATAATCAGCTGAAGATTTAAAAATTTTCGTTTAAGTTTTGCGCCTTCAAATAAGAGATCCAACCCACGTTGTTGAAGCACTAAAAATAGTTCCAGTAATACGATATACATGTCGTACACCTACATAGAGGCAATTGTAACATGCTGTAAGTGACGATAATAACCGTTTCGCATTAATGACGGCAGCTTAATGTGTTGCTGCAACGGAAGCGGAAAATCCGCTTCAAATTACGTTTTTATCTTAACGTAACGCAATCGATACCTAAATGCGTGTTTGGCTAAAGAACGCTCGGAAATAATGGAAGGCTAAAACGGAGCTGTGCGGAAAATTAAGACTTCTTCGATAAAAATAGGAAGACACATTATTTTAAAGCACGAAGCTTGCTTGCGTATAGGTATAAAGAAGAACTGCAAAAATACATTTGTAACGTCAATTAGTTAACTAGTGAAAGAATTATTTTGATAAATTCTGTTACCTTATTAAAATATTAATATACATAGTACTCTATTTTTTTAAGTAATTTTCTAATTGAAAGACTTAATCAATCCTTTATATCGAAGATATAACAATCAATAATTCCATGAAGTGGCTAATTCAATTAAACGATTAATTATAATTTAATTGAAAATTTGTGTGCACATTAATATGTATATGTAAAAAATCGACATTTAACTTCAAAAAGCATCAACATTTTTTAAATGAATAATGTGAAATAAAATTTCTGCCACTTCAAATATAAAATAACACACAGCGGCAAAATAAATATTTCGGAAGTTTTCCATCCAGGACGGTTCGCACGAATTTCATTTGGAAATCGAATTCCAATTACGCGGAAACAATATTTTCGCAAAATAAAAATTCCGCTGTAATTTTATATCGAATGCCGCGATAAATAAATAAATCATAACAGAAACCAGAACGGAGCTGCATCCCCCGTTCCGCTTTATTTATTCATAGATTTGCGCACTTGATTTACATTTAAATTTTTTCCTATTGAATTCGTTCCCCGTGTTTGTTTTGTGTCATGGCCGCGTAATTACTTGCGTTGTCTTTGTTTGTGTACAATCACGTTGCACGCATAACAATTCAAAAATAACTAAAGCGAAAAACCAAATCGTGAGTTTTAATTTAAAAATTTAATTTATATTTAATATTTACAGTTGGTTCTTGTCCGATGAAATTTGTATCACAAGATCTTCTAAGCGGACACTAAATCGCGCAACTATACACTTTACGTTTCGCAGTCGTTCGACTGCTTCGTCATAATTTTCACTTCTGACGAAGCAGTCGAACGACTGCGAAACGTAAAGTGTATAGTTGCGCGATTTAGTGTCCGCTTAGAAGATCTTGTGATATATATTTAATATATAGAAAGAAATTTTAGATAATCTATAGGTATACTTTTGTAATAAACTGTCGAAAATTGTGATGAACTTGAGTGCTTTATATTATTAAGCAGTCAGACGCCCAGATGAAATTTAAAGTCGTTGGCTTCGCAGCGGAAGTAATTCCCCATAACGTCGTACATCCTTTCTAATGTTGACACATTTTTGGAAGTTATTATTGTGAAAATTTTTAAAGCACTCAGAGTAATCTCTGCGGCCGAGATATTAACTGACATCCTTTAATGGTCGCAGGAAGCACGTCTTTTTGCGTCTTCATTATGCTCAGGCTAATGAGGCTAATATGTTATGCATAATCGCGACCGCAGACGACGTTACTTACGCTCCGGTGCTAAAAAGAATCGGCGGCGAAGCATGTATATGTGCAGCTAACAAACAAGTTTTTTAGTTCTTGTGCCATTTCGTGGCGAAGCTTTGAGTGAAACGTCTTTTTTTTGCTAAATAAAGCTGGGACGCAAAGGAACCAAAGTGGTGTGTCAAGTGGTGTTTACATCTCGCGGAGCTTTGCAGAAAGTGTATACTACGAATAACTTCCGGAAATTTAAAGCAAAGTCGCGCGGCTCTTTGTGTTTTAAAGCAAATGTTATGTCCAGATTTCAACCTCAAATTATTTCATCTATTTAGTTTTACAGATTTAGAGTTTATCGAATACAGTAAAAAATAATGGCATAATATTTACTAAATTCCTTTGTAGCCCAGTGTGAAGAGTGTATCAAAAAATGTAACCCCCATTTACTGTCATCTTTATTCAATAATAGTTTGTTATCTTCTCTTGCCTGTTTGCTTCCCAAATCCTCTCAAGCCGTTTACCTTTACCATCACTTTCCTCAGGAGGTCACACCATCTTGGTCCTTTTCTTTTGTTAAATACCTACTTCTTTACTTTTGTGGAAGAAAGAAGTTCTGCTCTGAGGATGACGGGAAATCTCAACTGAATCATCACTTCAAAGACCGAATAAAATGTTCAAGTTTGTCAATTTCCAGTTTTCCAAATTAACTAATAAATAATATTCATCTTTAACCCAACCCTTTTTTCAAAATATTTTACAACATTGTTATTTTAAGGGGTTGTATTGATTGTAATAAATAAAAGATGGGACTTAAGGTGTTCTAGAATTTTGCAAATTAATGAATGATTAATGGCTTATGAATAAAAAAAGAAGAGAGAGAGAAGAGAAAAGTTATGATTAACGAGTGAAATGTGTAATATAAACGCGATACTAAATGAACGTATTAGGGAAGTTACATTCGAGAGAGCATCTTATCTTTCAAAGTGGTTGTTACCCTCGGCACTTCTTGCAAGAAAACTTACCCTTCTACGTAAGTAAACTTCGGACTACAGGGAATTTCTCCAGAATCCGTTCTTCAATTATTCATGCCCGGGAAATTTTACTTGCGCGCTTAGCAAATATTATTTTTTTTTATTTTAAGTACACGTTATTGTAAAAAGGAATGCCTCCTCTTCCATTAGCCCTCCTGAAATATTTAAGGGCCGCCTGAAATGTTTATTTCGTCTAATGGAAAAATTAATTTAATTTGTCGGTGCCGATGTAATAAGTGTGCGTTCGTCTCACTTAATATTAGGGGGAGTAATGGGCGTAGACGGTCGCATTATAAATGTTCGAAGGGAGACATTAAAGTTATGTGAAGCTGTGCTAGTGTGTGTGCATGTGTACGTGTACGCGCGCAAAATCGATAAAATATTAACGGCCTGTTAGCTTGGCGGCTCTTAACTACAATATGGTTGTTTGGCCAGGCTTGATTATGATTTTGATAATATAATCGGCTTTTTAACACCTGTTGTTTTCAGAAATTTTATCGACAAACCACTTTTTATTCACCATTTTTGCAATCGATATATCTACACATATGAAAAACTTAACGCGTCATTGTTTCATAAAATAAAAAGTAATTTTCAAATTTAAAGTACGAGATGGAAAAGTTTTTAAAGTAAAGAAGGTACCTACAGGTCTTGACTATCAATGTGCATTTTATTTTATTTAGGAATTGAAATAGAATTCTTATTTTTGAAAGTGAAATAAAAAAAATTACTTAGTCCTTCCATTTCCATTTACAATCGTTTCTTATACAATAATAGTAATAAGCTTTATTGCCCAACAGTACATGAGATACCAGACAGGACAAACAAAACTGTGAAATATTAATAATATCCTTTCGACAAAAGAACAGAAAAATTAATAACACTTCTAATAATGAACACAATAAAAATTGCGTACATACTAACAATATATTAATATAATAAATTAACAATAAACTGTCAGTAAATAAACATTTTGTAGGACGATTACACTTTATTATAAAAAGTTTCCATTGTAATAATTGCAGAATATCTCTTAAATAAGTATTATGAATATCACAGTCTCTGCATATATTATTAAAGTTATAATACATGACAAAGATGGGGGATTTTTTCAAATATTTGTACGATAATGAATTAAATAAAATGTACTCTCATAACGAGATCCACGTCTAGGTACAAGAAAATTTGGTATTTTTAACTAAGGGAGGACAATCAACACGAAAGTGAATTAGATTATACAAATATAATTGTCCAACGAGTATGTAACGAGCCAAAATTGAATCTGTTTAGCAATAATTGATTATCTATTGCACGACGTGTGTAAAAATTATCTATTCTAAATGCTAAGTTTTTCAGAAATTTACGCTTCTCACCTTCGATTGAACAATTGTAAAAAGAATACCATATCAAAGCTCCATATTCTAAAAAGAATACCATATCAAAGCTCCATATTCTAAAAAGAATACCATATCAAAGCTCCATGTTATAATTTAGGCCTTACAAATACATAATGTAGATTAATCAGAGATTGCGTATCAATGAAATTTCTACTGTTTTTTGAATGTGGACTATACCATGTTATCAATATGAATATACAATCAAATATGACTCTCACAATGAGAAAAATGAAAGTGTTCAGTCAACAAATTTTGACGTGTCAACTTTTCTACGTTGATGCAAACAAAATATTTTTGCTCCAACATAAATTCGTTCAGCTAAACATCGTAGAATTTGTTGAAATAACATTTATAAAATGTATTAAACTAATTCTGCCGAGTAGACAGCGTAAGTATGTTATTTTAAAATGAAAATGAATAACATGTTGAGTAAAAATTTTACACGTTAAAACAACAATTTTGAAATGTTAAAACAACTACAAATTTCAGTTAATATGTAAAACATTTTTTATGTGCTTGACTGAACCGAACTTTGAATTCCCTCAATCAGAAATATTTTATTTTTCCCAGTGCAGGTGTTTCGTTTCATTAACACGTTAACAAAAAAGTATCATCAAGTTTATAACGATATACAGCCTGTTTACTAAAAACGCGGCAAAAATTAAGGGAGTTATTCCTTGAGCAATTTTAAGATTTTTGTGTCTAGATGTTTTTTAACGAGTTCGGCAGTCAATGAAAAGAAGATTGGATACATGCACCCTAGTTGATGGTAGTCAATTTCAGCTGTTTTTGTAATTAAGGATCTTGAAAGTAATATTTTTTTTCGAAAAGCTGTGTATCTTCGAAACAAATCGTCTTTCCGAAAATCATCCAATGTCACAAAAATCTTAAAATAGCCCAAGGAATAACCCCCCCTTAATTTTTGCCGTATGTTTAGTAAACACCCCGTATAATAGGACTAACTTTTCTGTGAAAAGTTAACGATTTACATTTGTTTGCATTGAGTTTCAAGTTGTTGACCAAGTTTTGGCCAATTCTAGCGCACATTGCACGTCTACGCAATCTTTCTCTGATTCAATCCTACTATAAATCTTCAAATCATCTGCGAGTAATAAACTGTTACACTGTATGTATTTAGATAAATCATTAAATTGATTGAAAATTGAAAAAATAAAATAATGGACCGAGATTTGATCCTTGCGATACTCCAGATGTAACACACATTAAACGTGATCTGAAACCACTTACTTCAGCATATTGTTGTCTACTCAGTAAGTAATTCATAAATAGCAACAGTAAAGGATGGCTGAAACCAATCGCATCAAGTTTTTTCAATAAACTGAAGTGATCAATTTGATCAAACGCTTTGGTAATATCCGTGTATATAACGTCTACTTGTCCTGAATTATCCAAGATTTCAGAAACATATTGAGTGAATATAGCTAAATTTGACATCGTTGAACGTCCTTTAAAAAAAAACGTTGTGATTCAGAAATGAAAGGTTTAATCTGATTGTAGATAATATTGTAGAGTACGACTTCAAATACTTTTGCAAAATTACACGAAATAGGGATCGGTCTATAATTTAACACATTCATTACGGCTCCAGTTTTCAAAACAGGACGTATTCTTAATACTTTCCAAATGATTGGCTTAGATGAGGAAGAAAACATCAAATTATCAAATTAAACATTACAGACACTAGTTTGGCTAAAACATAAGCGCAATCCTTCACTAGAAAACTTGGGATGTCAATGATTATGCATGTCAATTTATTTTTTAATTTCCTGCACGCCCTAATAAATCCATTCCAGATACTCTGAACGACATTAAAACAAATCCGGATACTTTGGACGTCATTAAAGCAACTCCGGATACTTTGAACACAACTAAACCCAATTTCAGACACTCTAAAGCAATTCTAGATACTTTGAGTGTCATTAAATCAATTCCAAACAATTTAAGTGATTACCTTAAACCCATTCTAGATACTCTAGGTGTCATTAAACCAAATTGAGATACTTTGGGTGATATTAAAGCAAGTCCAGAGAGTTTGTTAAGCAACTAAACCAATTTCAGATAATCTGGATGACATTTAAGCAATTCCAGATACGCTGAGTGACAATTCAATTAATTCCAAATATGTTACATGATTATATTAAATCAATTTCAGATAATCTGGGCGATATTAAATCAAATTTAGATACTTTGGATGACAGTAAAGCAACTCTAGATACTTTAGAAACAACTAGGTAAACCAATTTCAGATACTCTGGATGACATTTACGCAATTCTAGATACTCTGACTGATATTAAACCATTTCCAAACTACTTAGATGGTTAATTTAAACCCATTCCAGATACCCTAAATGATATTAAATCAAAACCAAATACTTTGGACAACGTTAATGCAATGTCAGATAACACTAAATAAATCCGAGATACTCTCAATGACATTAAACCAATTCGGGATACTTTGGACGACACTAAACCAATTTTAGATACTGTAGATGTCAATAAACTATTTACAGATATCATGGATGAAATTAATCAGTTCTACTAGTTTGGATGAAATAAAATTGAAAATCTGTTGTAACCTACCTGGTTAAAAATCTTGAAATGTGCAATTTAAGTTCATCTCACAACTGGCTAACTCGTGGAGATGGGTTGGATCATACGTAATCCCAATACAAAGGTTTGAATTTACACGAAATGTAATAAACAAGCTGTCTTATGCCTTTTTATAATCTTTAAATTACAATCATGCAAAACTAAACGAAAAAGATTTAAATAATGATAATGGTGCTCCTTTAATGAGTTTATATTAATGTAATGCAAGCTGTAAGTTCTAATTTGTGCCCGTACACATTTATCTTATTTAATTTGTACTGCAAGTGCCGGGAGCAAAAAATCGCACGACGAAGTTGAGAAATTCCGCAAACAGAATTTTCCCTGAAATTCAATTAAAATTCCGAGTAACGTTCATTACGACGACAGCGGTTAATCCCCGGCGCTCAAGGAGTAAAACCAACTTTAAACAATATTTATCTGTTTTCTAATCATTTTATGGGCGGCAGACGCACACAAAGCCGTTGCCAAAATCGCGGACTTAATTACGCGACTATTAAAACGCGCAGTTAAAACTTCATCCCCCAACTTTTTATAGGGTGGCGCAAGGTAGCGTCATCCGTAATGCCTCGTATATTGCAGTGCTAATTAGCGCACAATTACAAGAGTGTGGATTAGAGAATTAGTTTTAATTAGAAGCCCTAATTTTCCGTCAAGTTGAACCTGTGTTTGGCTGGCTGAGATTTTGATGCACAGTCTGCAGTTTTTGTTAAATCTCAGTTGAGTGCGGACGCAGCGGATTTCCAGCAACTTGAAACTCTCTCCACTAGTTTCGGTTTACACAGCAGAATCTTAGAAATTTGAGCATTTTATTCAAATGCAATTGAAGTTTGTTTGCTGGTGGTTTTATTTTAAGATCTCATTCCTTTAATGTCCCTTTAAATCAGTGTTTCGTTATTATTCCTTTCAAAGCAGATTATTTTGAAAATGCTAAACTTGAAATATTTGAAATCTGTGATACCTAGGATAATTTATTTGCAATTTATTATACAAGTTACAGTTAAATATTTATTCTTTGAATGGAAAAAATTAACAAACAGTGAACTTTATTAAACTTCTAAGTGCAAAAATAGAAACGTTTCTTTTTATTATTTTTTTTTAATATAATACTGTATAATTTGTGTGTGAAAATAATGAATATATATTTTCGCGTTAAGAACTTTAGAAATATAATAATTTATCCTACTGTGCAATTTTGAAAGCGCACCTATAATAAAGTTATCAGCAATAAATAATTTACGATCGATATAAATGGCGTCAGTTTATTATCGCGTGCATGCATTTACCTTAATATTGCAAATGCAGATAATATAACGTCACCATTATCATACGAGTGCGGCTCTAAAATCCCCGATAATATGAGAAAATCCTTCCCTCCTGTTATGTGCAGGGCGTTCGCTGACGGCATGTGAAACCCGGCAGCAGGTGGACGCAGGATGATCGCTCTGAGACACTGTTTTATGAATTTTGAATAAGCCGAATGTGCAGTTGCACGAATTTATCACTTGCAAAGTGAATAAAGTCCATTTTTGTAAGTATTTTATTAGGAAAGTGTTTAGAGCGCTGCCTCATTTTCATAAGAATTTAAACTACGAATAATATCTTTATTTAATGAAGACACTAACCTCGCCGTATTTATCGCGCAAGCACGAGTACATTGTTGCAAACGCTGTTTAAAATTTTATCAGAACTTAACGTTCGAATGAAATATTCTTGTGAAGCTGCCTTTGTTGTAGAGCTACGAGATTTATTGCAAATTTATCTCAGGAAAGTTCTATTACTTCATAACAGCTAATTAAATTAATTTCGATTTTAAATTTGTCCTTCTCCTATAATTTTATTTTAACTATAAGATCGCCTTGTTATAATTTACCTCGTCGGAATTTCATATGCAAGCTTATAATTACAAAATCATATTTAATTGCAAACAACTTAACAAAGATATAGCAAACACCATACAAAACAACGTAACGTTTTGTTCAAAACATTCAAAGACAAAGGACTTATTAATAACCTTCTACAACGCCCCCATAGAGCAAAATTCTAATCCACAGTGTGTACTTTTTTTCATATCAAGTTAGACGTCTGATATTTTCTAGAATCTTGCAAGTTAAATCGTGCACGTTCTGAAAGAGAAATATTCGATCGATTTGGTTTTTAGTTTTGAGATGAACCAGGGCCCCCAAGGAAACCTTTAAAGCCCACTTCCATACCTGATACATTAGATAAGTTACGTAAGAATGCAAGGCCGTTTCCAAAAGCCAATTACCCTCTTTGTGCTTCTTCATAAAAACCTCAATGTATCAAAAAAACACTAATCACTTCATGCTTCTTAAACAGAAAGTTATGATACTAATTAACCTAATGAATAGCCAGATATGGTTACAGTCTCAAATTGCATAAGGAATAAGTTGGCAATTTTCATTCAACTTAGAATTTATTAAAAAAGTTTTGTGCAAATCGGTCTCGATTACAGCGGATTCCCCGAGCAGGCTCTGTACAGCTGTTCCAGGCCTAGTTGGGCCTTCGTCAGCAGAACCGTAGCTCGAGAACTCCACTGCAAACCAAACCGACTTGCCCAGGTTATTCGCCAATGCGATGTGAAAGTATTGAACATTTCAAGTAGCGGCATCTTTTGATCGCTTTTTGAACTGACATTGCAGTAGGATTGACAAATTGAAGCTAGTTCGCCACATAATAAGTCATCCCATGCAAGGCGGCCAAGCTTGCTGTCAAAGCTGAAACAGCTGTACAGAGCCTGCTCGGGGAATTCGCTGTAATCGAGACCGATTTGCACAAAATTTTTTTAAAATTCTCATATGCTTTGACAGCAAGCATGGCCACCTTGACTTATTATGTGGCGAACTAGCTTCAATTTGTCAATCCTACTGCAATGAGCGATCAAAAGATGTCGCTACTTGAAATGTTCATTAGAATTTATTGTAGCAACCCTGTTAACGAATAATAGGCGAGCGACACTCGATCGCCATGTGACATGTCCTAATCTGGGCATTTCGATAATAATAGTTTCCAATTGGTTGAGGTTGACGGCTTCTGAGATCTCGCGTCAAGCGATTTAGCTTGTTTTAATGTTTCACTTCTTGTTTTAACTTTCGTGACTAAAGGCTGAAAGGGAGGTGACCGTTTCGGACATCGTATAGAACACACGGAGGGAGGCGTAAACGACCTAGAGGACACATTTTTGGTTACGTGAGTTTAATCAGTATCTCTTATTAACTGTCTCGTGACGCTGCGTTGTTAAAGAGCGAATTTTCGACAGGTCCTGCGCCTTTAATTATTTGATGTAAATTGTCGTAGTAGAAATAAAGCGGATTAGATCTGAAGTGTCGAGTAGAGTAAATGCGTAAGTTGTACACTCGGGTACAACATTCTTGAATCACTTTAGACCTAGTATTTTGGCGACATTCAATCGCTTTTGATTAACCTATTTGTGATATCGTAATAAATTATTCGATACAGTTGTAAATATTCTGTGCATTTGTAACTAAAGCAAATAGTATTTTAGCTGTTTGTGTATCTATGAACGATCAATTGCGAAGCCGAGACACATTGGGAACACAGTCGAGGTATATTTCGTATCAGCTGGGTATTTTGTACACCCTAGCGCCTCTTTAAGGTCTATTAACCCCCACTCATTCTTCAGTGTTGCTAGTCGAGAAAAAGCTAATGAAAGATACAGCGCAGACTTGTTACCGATCAAGGTAAATAATTCAGGAGTAAATAATAATAATTGTCTTTATTTTTTCTACAATATTTCCCCAAGTAAGGCCAAGTTTAGCTAAAGCTACTCTTACACTTAATCTTATTTAGGGACGAAAGTAAATAACAAGAAAATTTAAGATACAGTACGCCAAAAAATTTGACAAAAAATAAATATAATATAGAAATAAATGTAATAAAAAGAAAAAACACATAGAAATACGTCTACAACTATTCCTGGGAAGGTAAAAACAACTTAAGTTTTTTCTTGAAAGATTTAAATGGTAAATGAACAAGATTCTTTATTGTGCTATCGTAGAGTTGATGATCTCCGAAACATGGCAGTCGAATGACGAGGAATACTAAAATTGCTTTTAGTCCTAACAGAAACAGAGTGAATATTCGAACGTTTCACAAGTTTCTCAAACACAGAGGAGGGTGTAGCATTAACTAATACCTTGAAAGTGATATTACAAAAGTTATATATTCTCCTACATTTTATTGTCAACCAATTTAGATCTTGCTGTTTAGAAGACACATGGTCATATCTACGCAAGCCAAAAATAAAAGGGCAACAGATATTTTGAACTTTTTGGATACGACCTTGATCAAAGCAATTTAGGTAAGAGCCGTATACAGCATCACTATAATCAAAACATGAGAGCATAAGTGATTCGCACAAAAGTTTTCTTAATGTAAAATTTTAAAAAATGGCGATTAGAAAATAAAATTTTTAACGTTGCATAAGACTTCTTTAACAAATAATTTACGTGCAATGAAAATTTTAAGTTATTATCGAAAATTATTCCCAAATTGTTTGTGTGATTAATAACAGGTAGTTTCAGACAGTTTATATTTACGTTTAACGAGCCTGTCAATATTTCTTTGTTCGTTTTGTTACCAAATAACATAACAAAAGACTTAGAACTATTCAACTTTAAATTACTTTGAGACGCAAGGGAACTTATAGTATTTAAATCACGATTGATAATAGACTCAGCTTCTCTAAAATTGTGTATTTTAAAATTCTAATATATTCGTGTATCGTCGGCATACGCCTGAACCTTACATTTGGATACAGAAATTAAAATATCAACAGTATAGGGACATTACAAAAAGCAAGGGTCCAAGGACAGATCCCTGAGGAGCTCCAGAGATAACATTACATAGTGATGAATATGAGTCGTCAATACACACATGTTGCATACGTCCAACTAAATAAGACTGAATAAAATAACACATTCTGAGGAGAAACCGTAATATTTCAATTTTAGTAATAAAAGTTTATGATTAATAGTATCAAATGCTTTTGAAAAATCTAATAGAATTAAAGCTGTAATATCGTTATTATCAATGTTGCTAACAATATCAACTGTAACTTGCATTAGACCGGATAGACAAGTGGGTAAATATTTTATGAAAATTTAAGTATTCAATGATTTGCTTGGATATTGATTTCTCGAAGATTTTGAATAAAGCTGAGAGAATACTAATAGGTCTCAAATCAGAGAATGAAGGACGATTCGTTACCTTAGGCCTTAGGTAATGCTTTAACAATTGCTGTTTTCAAATCTGAAGGAAAGTAAAAATTAATAATACAAGTATTTAAAATATGAGTAATATATTTATCTAGAAATGAACTGTAATATTGAAGCATTTTAATAGAAATGTTGTCAATTCCGTAAGCATTTGATTTTATACTAAAAATTATTATGCACATCTCCAACATTTAAAAGAGATGAAACCTTCATTAAAATCTTTGAAACAGTTACCATTGTAATAATACAATATACAAATTTTCATCGACCTCATCATCTATTTCAGTAGGTAGAAAATAATCATTTATCTCATTTACATTTTTCAATTCTATAGGTATTTCAGGAGTTTTAAAATTAGATGACACGCCATATCTTTTTAAATTTTTTCATAAAAATTTAGAATCAACCCTTTTTCGGATCTAATAGACGCCAGTGCATAGTTTCTTAACTTTTTATAAGTAACCAAATCTTCATTTGGATAATTTATATTTCCGTAAAGCCAGCATCCCTTTCTTTTATAATTTAATCGGATATGTTAACCAAGGAGCATGTGTTTTTTTTGTTATTCGAACGCGTTTCAATGGAGCATGTTCATCAATAAATACATTAAATCACATTACGTTTTATGGTAACAATATGCTTGAAGTTCCTTAGGGTACTATTTTAGGACCAGTTCTACAGGCTGTTACAAATTCGAGGCTCACCATTGGGATCTCGGAAACGGTAAGAGATACGAAGTCGGTTAAATTGGGGCAAAGTTGCGTATTTTGGTGCTGAACAATAATCCGTTCTGAAAAATCTTCTACGTTTTGTAGTTTTTGAAATATTTCAAAAAAACAAGAAAACGTAATTTTCTTTTTTATTTTTTCTTGAAGTTATTGTGTCAGGGATCATAACAAAATTAATACATTCTACAGGCACTTTTTTAAGCTCTTTATGATGATATCATTAGATTTTACTTAAAACGTTTCGTCTCGTTCTGACCATCATCAACCTCATTTTTTCTTATGGGCGCTACATTGGGTTTTAATACCATTGAATAGATCTATTTTTTCTGATGCTTTTCCATGTATCTCACATCCCTATTTAATAATTTGAAACAGCTGGAAATGCAAGAAATTGTTGAAAATAACACTGCAAAGAAAACATGGTATGCAGTGAAAACAAAAACCGAAAAAGTTTGTTATACCTTCGGAGTTTTATTTCGTGTATCACAAGAGCTGATTTTAGTAAAATTTTTAGATCTAAAAATGAATGTTTTTGAACCCAAGAATGACGTAAATTGAAAAATTTATTGTGGTCTTAACAACAACAATTTAGTAATAATTTAGGAATGATGTAAATCCAAGAAAGACGTACATTTTTAAAACGTATTGTGCTAACAACAACAATTTAGTAATAGCAAGAGAAATTTACTTCCAACAATGACGATGACGCAGTATTTAATTAGTTTCGTAATTAAATTATACATTTTTATGATTAAAGCAAGAAAGTATCACAAGAAATTATGTCTTTAAAAATATCTCATTCTTGTAAATTTAAAAAGGTATTGTGCTAACAATTTAGTAATAGCAAGAGAAATTTACTTCCAATAATACCCAGAAAGATGCCATCCACACAGAACAATGTTATTAAGTTAGATAGAAACATTGCACTTTATGGATATTTTCATGAAGCTCGAAGGACGTATCGAGATCGCCTTAATGATGATGAGAATGAAGAATTATTAGTAGAGGTAGTTAAATAGTTACTTATAAAATGTATAAAATTATGAAGAAATTATCAAGAAAGAATGTTTCCTCGAGCAGTAATATCTTTTAAGAGCTTAAGCTGAGTTTTCTAAAGACATACATAATTTAATTTGATATTTTCTTGCTTTAATAATAATAATGTATAATTTAATTACAAATTTAATCAACTATTGTTTTGTAGTTGTCTTTCTGGATGTTGTTGGAAGGAAATTTCGCTCGTAATTACTAAATTGTTGTTGTTAAGACCACAATAAATTTTTCAACTTACGTCATTCTTGGGTTCAAAAATATTCATTTTTAAATCTAAAATTTTTACTAAAATCAGCTCTTGTGATACACGAAATAAAACTCCGAAGGTGTAACAAACTTTTTCGGTTTTTGTTTTCACTGCATACCATGTTTTCTTTGCAGTGTTATTTTCAACAATTTCTTGCATTTCCAGCTGTTTCAAATTATTAAATAGGGATGTGTGATACATGGAAAAGCATCAGAAAAAATAGATCTATTCAATGGTATTAAAACCCAATGTAGCGCCCATAAGAAAAAATGAAGTTGATGATGGTCAGAACGAGACGAAACGTTTTAAGTAAAATCTAATGATATCATCATAAAGAGCTTAAAAAAGTGCCTGTAGAATGTATTAATTTTGTTATGATCCCTGCAATAATAACTTCAGGAAAAAATAAAAAAGAAAATTACGTTTTCTTGTTTTTTTGAAATATTTCAAAAACTACAAAACGTAGAAGATTTTTCAGAACGGATTATTGTTCAGCACCAAAATACGCAACTTTGCCCCAATTTAACCGACTTCGTATCTCTTACCGTTTCCGAGATCCCAATGGTGAGCCTCGAATTTGTAACAGCCTGTATATATGAAGCGTGCAAGTGACGCGAAAAGATAACTGACACTTTTTAGGCACTCTCTACCAGGTGATGAAGAAATGACCACTATTCAGGGAGTGAGTGTGAGAAAAATGTTAAGAAATCTCATTTTTTTAAGTATAATAAAAGAACAAAATACACTATTTACCAAAATATTATTATTTGTTAATATTAAATAACTCTATATTAAAGCCACGTTATAAAATATGTAAAATAACAAAATTAAAACTTCAATTGGTCATCAAGACCAATAAAATGAAAAACATGCTCCAATATTTTTTAATTATTTTTCTAGTGTAGTTTAATTCTCTGCAACGTTCTCTATAGAGTAAGTCACCAATTTTTCAGCACCCTGTGTAAATTGTGACTTTTCACAAAATAATTATTTAATTTTCTAATTTGGTCTTATAACAAGATTTTAATAATTTAAA
Organism: Dorcus hopei; assembly: GCA_033060865.1. Classification (NCBI taxonomy): domain Eukaryota; kingdom Metazoa; phylum Arthropoda; class Insecta; order Coleoptera; family Lucanidae; genus Dorcus; species Dorcus hopei. The sequence continues at coordinate 34,453,689 of CM065423.1, forward strand.
AATTCGTCATAAAAATTTGCTTCTCATGCTATGGTTCTGAAGTAGAGGCTTGTGACAACAATCATCATGTATATTATTTGGAATTGGTAAACCTTTTGAAGAAACATAATAGTAAGCCTTGAAAGCCTCGAACCATAATTTTCTTCCAGCCTTTTCTATTTTACACCCTTCCCTTCTAGGCCTTTGACGTCTCTATCGTTGTATGGAGGCAACGCCTCCTTAATCTCCCTATACATTGCATTTCCATTAACTCTATAGTATCATTTTTGCATCCTTCTCTTGCGCAGTTCCAGCCGCTTTAGATCTAATTTTAAATCAGTCATTCTGTTTCTTCTAGCTTCTGATTTTACCGCAACACTAAATCTTCTTCCTACTCTGACGTTTCGTTCTTACTTGTAAAAGAACCTCCTCAAGGCTGTTGCTACTGATGGTCTTCTTTGTCGTTGCTCCTCTCCATGGGAACTGATTTAATTCACTTGCCCTAATTTTACTCTATTTATATTTTTGAAAGAAACGCATTCCCGTAATAGTCAAAATTCGTATTCTTTGGAACTATTATTTATAATCATGGTTGGTTTTTGTTTATAAAAATGCGCTAAGATGTTTTTAAAAAAATCTTTTCACACAATCGGCCAGTTCTAAAATTTCACGCCATATCGCAGTAACATATTTAACACAAAAATTAGGATTACTTCTTTTTGATGATTTTGAATCAAAGGAATGAGATAAAGGTGGATCCTTTCACTTAACTTTTCGTAAACGACTTATATTTTTTTCTTTTTCAATTAAAAAACGAGTTTTGCTTGTGTTTAAAAAGTGATAAGAGAAGAGAATATCATCTAAAAATAGCTTCCTTAATCTACGGTGTCTATCTAAAACTGTAATTAGAAGAAGAATATTATAAAAGTTGTCCTTACAGATAATTAGTAAAATGTTTAATGGCACTATAAATATTAAGCGCAGTGGTACAAGGGGGTGTATTTAAAACGGCAATTAGTTCGAAATGAATGTAGTTTGCGAATGTTGTAAAGTTCGGGCGTGATGTAGGTCTGATTAATATCGAGTTTCCAGGTGGTTAAACCCGAAACTATGGCAGTAACTTTAAACATACTGCGAACTATGCGTACCTGGTTTCCTTGGACGGAAAATTTTGGTAATTAATTCGGGCTGCGGCGTCGGCGTCGACAGAGCCCGGCTAAAGTGCACGTCGTCATGCCCAGCTGACTTGACGAACCAATTAAATAAACGGGAACTTTGCGAAGGGGGCATTGCGTTTGTCAGATGCACGTTAAAATTATAGGCGAAAGTTCGGCCAGAACTTTCGAACCCCCCCCCATTACCTTTAATCCGCCCGATTTCGCCATGTTAATTTTCTCTGTAAACAAAACTCGTTTCGTACGTTGTTCTCATTAAGATGTTTATCTTGAGAATCAAGTAGTTCAGTTTATTTCAAGGGTTACAGTTTCTTTTGTCCTCTTTACAAGAAAAAAGGAAGGCCTTTGCTTTTAATTAAATTTAGAACTTTATTTAATGCTTCCATTTTTAATTAAGGTTTCCACTTAGCCTTGAAACTTTAAGCAGTAGACCTTTTTTTCTTAGAAGGATGACTTTAAAGCTATGCACATATTATAATAATTAAAGTTCGAGAAAGTAAGGAATAGGTTCAAGGTCATTACAAGTGAGGGAGTATTCAAAAAGGATTAACTGATTAAGTCGGGGCCCAGGAGAATTCCTTTAGTTCCACAAAAAAAGGCTACAGATGGGAATAAAGCTTTTAACAACACCCGATTGAGTTTATTACCAAGTGAAGTATTTAAAAGAGGTATTAAATTATTATCTAAATTGCCTCGGAAACAGGGCAAACAAAAATAAATTTAACTTTCCTGAGCAAGATAATACGTTGTAGTTAAAGGACATTACACTCATGTAGTTGTTTCTTGCAGGCAATTACTGTACATTGCTCAAGTCCCCGAGCGCAGTAAAAACGTTATCACGAATATCGGTCTGGCGTTAGTGAATTATTATCTGCACAGTTCATTACCCAAATAGCAGTGTCTCGAAAATCTACAATTACTAAATGTATTAATTAATGTAATGGTCCGATATATTCGGCGTACTTTGAATTGGGGACCCATAAATACACCTAGCGTCGTTTTATTTAGGTTATATTGCCGCAATTAATTTGCTCCCGTAATTGTAATTAAATATGAATTGTGCGGTCTGTGTCAAACTGTCGCGTGTCATTTGCCGGCGTTATTGCGCTGGCGTTATTCGAATTTGAAATTTTCGGTAATGCGTATTGTTTGTAGCGCGAATTTTTGCGGTGCGTCGCCGCATGTTTCGAATTAAATTAATACCGCTCCGCCGGGCGCTTGGGCCGAAAATTTACAAACATCGAAAACTAATTTTGGTTCCATTAACTCGGTTTTCATATTTTCACACACTGCATGTTTTGCAAAACGCTTTGGCAAACCACAAACTTATTAAAAGGATGAATGCAATCATATTTGTACATATGCGACACCAAATTAATTTGTTTTACTAAAACATTTTAAACTTCCACGAAATAAAGAAATCTCCACACGTCCACGCAACTTGCTTTATCAAAGGCTTTACTATCGTGAGTAATGATAGTGAGACTGACCTTTGGAAGAAAACTGCATTCAGAGAATACCAGCTGCATATTGCATCATCAAACGGTCGCCGAGGTGACTCATCAAAGAAGCCGGCATTACGCAAGCACAAACAAACATGACCAAGAGCGGGCGATCCAGGGAATGCCTCGATGTCTCATGGAAAATTGTGCGACTTAAGCCCACGTACAAGGCCTTGTTCATAATCGGAATTTCCGGTATGAACCATATAAAAGACGGCTGGATATCATGAAAGATCATCACATAGTCGTGTGGTCGTGCACATCACCCAATCCGAAGGAGTAATTAACATTCACAGGATGTCATAGTGTATGATCAAATTCCGAAAATCCGTCTGTCTCCCTGTATCCAGTACCATGGTGTGCGTGAGCGAACAGTAATTTATTTGCCAATTAGTTATGTTTTTAGAAGCTAACAATTGCTTTATTTGATGTGCAAAATGCTGTATCTTCTCATTATAAAACCATTTTGTATTTTGTTTATTTTCTTTCTAATATAAGTCTGCGCTCTCTGGACGTATTCGTTTGGATATGTTTTTCAACATGTGACGTAAAGACCACAGCAAAGAGAAAACTTCTCTTAAAGTGGCCAAAAACCGGAGCAGGGCTCGATGTGATGATAACATTAATATTAATGGTTCTTATGATTTGGATTATTTTCAGTTTTTCTCTTGTTTTGGTTACATACCGTTATGCAAAATTGGTTTCCGATCTGTATCTACCAGTAAAGCTGACACACAAGTGTTAAGGAAGAAATCGGAGGAGTCTCATATCAACGGGTTAATGAAAACGCAAAAAAGGCCAATAAGAATGTATGTAGAAGAAAGCTATAATTCAAGAGGTCATCTTTAAAGCCTTTGGCAGTGAGAGGAGGAAGAAAGGAGAAATAAAACCAAAGAATCTTAAACTCTAAGCCCCCATGGTAAAGTGAATGGAGCTCTACCATGCTCCCTACCTGAATTGTGCAAGTAACTTCAAAGTTCTCCGTCCCTTCTCCAGCACCGCCGGCACCGCCGGCTGGAGAAGGGACGGTCCAACGAAATCCCAAAAGCAAAGGGGGGACGAGTTAAATAAAACAAAAGTCTCCGGCTGAGCACACTTGTTTTTATTTGAAATGCTCAGATATGTAATAAAAGAAAATAAATAACAAGTACGACCCAGAAGGGGTCACAATAAATTGAACAAAAAAATAAATGGACTTGTTATCAATCTACTGAATCAATTAAACTTTGTCCGAGAAACAGATCTGCTTTTCGTTTACAGCAAAACTTAAAATAAATATTTAAAGTCGCTTGTTTAGAATATAAATAACGTAACACCACGCTTAGGAGATGCAAACAAAGAAATAAGTAAAATATTTCCGACCTTATAACCAAAATCCAACGTACTGACAAACAGTTGTCAAAAGTGTGGTGGAAGAATCCAAGCGAGCGCCCTCCAGCGGAGGATAGTGCTGCCAATGACGTAAAACGGCGTTAAGTACTACGTCACGAACTCTCCGATTGTGGCGTCACGTCTGCGGTCACGTCCAACTTATACCGGACGAAGGGGTGGCCGTGATGCCAGGACTTTTATCAGCCACGACTTTTCTTCCAAACCAAAGGTCATTGTTAATTGTCAGAACAGGGTATGACTACCACTGGAAGCCTAAGAGTAGGGGAAAGATACGCGTTACAAACAGAAAATACGCACAAAGTTGCCAAACAAACCTATCTGTTCTTTGTCCCAGGAATAGGCTTAGAGAAGCTTATAAAGAGCTTGAAATTACTTGGCGTGCACTTAAGCAAATTTCGGAATAAATTCCGTTTCAGGCTTCAATCAAAAGATTCACATGAAAAGAAGCACAAAAATCGTGAACACACACAAACAATAGATGTTCACGCCGCGCCGTGAGGTCTTCAACAGTAACGCGTGCGTGCCGGAAAGGACGCGTTCTGCCCAACTACGTTGGGATCAGGGTTGTTACGAGATGAACTCATTTTTAACCGGGCGAAAGAGTGAAATGGACTGATACCGTAGGGCTAGGTAGCAGCGTATGGTTTTCTGACGCAATATGGTGCAACGTTACAAACGACACGTAGGCCAACGCTAACCGTTAATTCCGGCACTAATACAGGGCGACTGGTAAATATTGTAAATAATTTAAATGAATTTTTCAACTCTAACAACTGAACTAGAGGCAGAAGGAGATCACTCGCCCATGGCAACACGCTGTGACGAAAGTGGCTTCTCTTTAAAATTCAAATCGGAGCGATTTGTTTCGATACTTTTAAGCAAGCGTGTACCTTTGAGGGTGGATGAGACCCTAAAAAAGTCATCTCACGTGAGCAAACTCTTTGATAGAAGGAAACTTTCACTTGTATCAAGTTATTTATTGGCTTGTAGGGAACACAACCCGGCACGCACTCCATCAGACCCCTCCTAATGATGGCCTCCATACTAATGTCCCCGCACTAATGCAATGTCTCCTCTTTATGCTTATCACATCAATGAAATAAAAGATCTTGGAACATCCCCTACTACAATCTGTTGAAGCAGTCGTCGTTTGTGGCATTATTATTGAAAAAAATATATGCATGAGGAGTGACTGGCAATAAAATTCATTAAAGGTAGATCTTCATGTACAGGCTACAGGTCCTAGAGTCATGGATTTGCAATGAAATAATCCGTACTATACGTGTTATAAAAATTATAGATAAACTAAGGCTCGGTATTTCAGTCACGAGTTAAATTTTGGATTAGCTAAACCATAATCCAAATACTTAGGCTGCGTTGTATAAAAGGGTTAACCCAGGATTAACTTTAATCCTAAGTTAGAATGTGACACTTGCTATGACGTACAGCATTTCGTGTGTCACCTTCTAAGTTAGGATTAACCTTAATCTTGGCTTAAACCTTTTATACAACGCAGTCTTAAAATATCGATGAAAAACTTCGACGTATAAATTCGCATCTCTTTCTAGATTTAAGAATCCGCTGTTTGAGGATTCAATTTTCTGATTAAGTAAAATGAATTAACCTTAACGTGTCACTGAAATATGCTTAATCCAAAACTTAACCCTAAGCCGAAAACTAACTAAAATTATTTTGTTTAAGCTCCAACTGAAATACTGGGCTTAAGGGTTTCTTAAATATTGCCTACCTAAAAATTATGTAAACAAGAGACTAGCTTTATCCAAGGCTTTACTATCGTGAGTCATATTGATGCAATTAAACTGCATTCAAGGAATATCAGTTGCGAATATAATCAAACATGACCAAGAGCGGACGATTTAGGAAAATCACGATGACTCGTAGGGCAAGTGTCACACATCTAAAGTTTTTCGTAATCAGAATTTCCGGTATAAACTATATAAAAGGCGACTGGGTTTCATGATTAGATAAACACATAACTGCAAGTGGTGTGGTCGTGCACATCACCCAGAGTCCGAAAATCCGTCCCTTTCTCTGCATCCAGTACCACGGTTTGGGTGAGAAAACATTAATTTATTTGCCAATTAGCTATGTTATTAGAAACTAACAGCTGCTTTAATTGATTTACAAAATGCTAATTTTTCTCTTTAAGTGTAAGGTTATTTTGAATCTGTTTTGCATTGTGTCGCATGCAGATGCAGCCAATCCCCATGGATGTCTCCCGAGTTATATATTCCTTCATATCTTTAGTAAAACATTCACATATTCATCAAATCCTCAGCAATAACCTTCAGGGTATCACAGAAAAATTCATGATATCCAGATTCTTTCTTTTAATTATTTACTTAGGTATAAAATTTGGATAAATGATTAACGTCCTTGGTAGGACCGTATGAAGCTTTCTCGCCAATCAGTTGTTATGAGTTGTTCTAAACCATCAATATTTTTGCTTCGCGAATTAGGTTATACTTTAATTAATTTAATTTTTTGCCCAGCACTTCAATCTAATTCCGGTATAAACATAAGCATTTGCAAGCGCGTAAAAACGTCAGCCGAGAACAATACATTAATCCATTCCATCAGAGCTAAAAATACGGGCTTCCGCTCCTATCGAAACATTTACACTTCTAACTGATGAATCGCGTAATTGATTTTCGGCGTTTTTCTTTTCGCACGTGTTTTTTTCAACCTTCTCGTCCGGCAAATATTTATCCGTCGGGCAAACCCTAACACGCAATCCTAATAACCGACTCATTTATACTTGAATTTAGGTCAACCAAATATATCTCTTTTATTTATACATTTTTTGCTTCCAAATTAGCCACCGTCTACCTGATTTATTTACTTTCTTTTATTTGGTTATTTATCATTTTCATTTAGAACGTAATAGTTTTGCATCGAAGTAGGTACTTAAACCTAGAATTCATTCTAGGCACTGTAATAGAATTGAAATTGCAATAAATATGAAATCTCTTCCGACGCCGAATAACACTTCTAAATAAAATTTCCGAATGTAAAATAAAATTTTAAATGAAAATAATGCAGCGAACCGTAGTCTATTAAGGGTGCCTGTGCTTTAATTAATGCTAGTCAGCGACATGAGCAGCACAGCGCTGCTAGACGGGTGTATTAAACATGCATGACGACTAGCGGTTTTAATCCCTCACCCCCTCAGTATGGAAACCTGCCCTAGAGCACTATTTTATCGAACGGACATCGTCATGCTGATAAATTAAACGAAAATATCACCTACACACACTAGTTGCCTCTCGCGAGTTTGGTTTTTACAACACATACCCTTCAGTATTTTTTGCGTTCTCTCTTCAAACGCTTTTACAACAAAATATTACACCGTTTAAGCAAAAAAAAGGAAAATATAAATAGCAAAATACAAATTTCAAAAAATATATATATATATGATGAGACATACTTATGCTATCGTTTTCTCTCCAATGATTGTCGTCCTTCGAATTTATTTTTCAATTTTTACGATAGTGGCGTGATGATGACGTAACTATCGAAACCGCTTGCTAAATCTATCTAAAATTAAACTAGGAAGTAGAGGTATGGATGAAAAGACACCTTAGAAGTGTGATAAAAAGAAAAGCTAAGGACCCTCTACAGAAGACAGACTAAGGTATTCCACACCCTAAAGTGCTGGAAAAACTAAAAATGTCTATTTAAATCATATTTAAGTTTTGATGCAATAATTCAAGCTTTTTATGTAGAAAATCTTGAATCAAGGACCTTCAAACTCTGCTTTTAAAATTAAGAAATTAAGATACAGATTTTCTTTATATGTCGACATTTCGTCCTTGTCTAAAAAAGAACGTTTTCAGGGTCATTCTGCTCTTCTTCTTCTTGTAATTAAATTTGGACGGTCGGCAGAAGAAGAAAACAGTGACGTAGTTCCATCGGAGGTTTGAAAGGACAATTGTCGCGGAAGCCTTCAGGTATATTTTGTTCTTTCGTTTTTGGGTTTTAAACAAATGTTCAAAATAGTTTTGAGAGTAATTTGAAAAAAAAAAAATAGAAATTGATTAAAAAAAATCCGGGTGAAATATAGGAGACCCGCATTTTACAAGCTTCCTTTTTAAATATGTAACGCGCCCAGTTAAAACTAAGGTAATACTAAGGAATAGCTGCATGCGGTCCTATCTCTACCTGAGGGCTTTATGGCAGGCGCTACGGTTTAAGGGTTAGTGACCTACTTCGGCTTACGGTGAATGCCCTCCGGAATTCGAGCAGTAGCTGGTAATAATTATGGCCCGATCGTCAAACAACCCTGTGATTACGCTGTGGTAACCTGATTCTTTTGGTGCGAGAGGTAAATAACTCGTCAGAACAAAAAAACTAGATACGTTAAATAAAAATGCAACAATTAAATTGAATTGATTACTTATTGAGAAAAAAAAGAAAAAAAATGGGAAAAACTCCTGGTATCAGCCTCTGTGGGGTCTGATATCGTGAGCGTAAAACCCTTGCGTTTGGAATCAATACAACGAAACAAAAAAAAATTACCGTGTAATTCGCTCACCCGATTTCACTTTCCGAATATCGGCGGTCTAACCTGCCTTCTGACACAGCTGGTGGTTTAAAACACCGTAGGAGAACTCAGATAACCGTAGGAGAACTCTGCTCCTCAATTAAATTAACAAGTAGTTAGAATTCAACTCAGATTGGTCTTGGTACTAGTGGTTGTCACTTTAATCGTACTCTAAGACTCGTTCTGTTCAGTCAACCAACGCACATGTGACACAATGGGTCTACGGTGTACTTAATTAGTGGGATAAATTAATTAGACATTCGAGTGGCGTATGTGATACAAAATGCCGCCTTCGGCGATCAATTTGCAAGTACATCAGTAGCAATCACCTGTTTTTCAGGGACTCCCGTGGGAGGTGGTGGTATAACCCTATCTCTAGCTAACCCGATTAATAAGGTGGAGTATAGGGAACGCCGCTACTCTTCTCACCTGAGCGTTTAATTGAGGTCGGAATAGTAGGAGCTTTTCTCGACTACTTTCGCCTTGCGTCGAGGGTAGTACTCTGTACCCGCTTGCCTGGGTTTCAGGTCCCTCTATTTGTCGCTCTTTCGCCGTCTAAACCTATTTAATTAATTTCTAGCGCAAGAACCCATCTGACTGTTTTTCGAAACTACACTGTGGGTGTTTATGGCCATTTCAATCTCTTGGCAATCACTTCTAATTAACCTGCAAACCTTTCGGCAAAGACCACAATTCGGTTCACACACATGCAGGGTGAAAGAGGAACTTTACTAAGAAAATGGCTATGAATATGCAGTTTAAATTGTTCGGTCTCGTAGTTTCACGAAGTTCGTAGGGACAATTTAATTTCCTTGATTTCTGAGTTAAATTGTGCTCACACACTTGATTTCGTCGGCAGATCTGACTTGCCTCAGACCAGTGGTTTAGATTGGCGATTTCCCTGTACAAATCGAAAAACAGCAGTTAGCGTGTTTCCAACTTGGCAGAGAATGTCTCCAAAGGAAGACGATTTCTAGAATACACTATATATGAATTTACAGGTAGATTTGATGGATAGTTAACTTCTGCTGATTGGTTAATCACAGAACTAATCTAATAATTAATGAGACAAAACTTTAACAAATGAATGATATTTGTCGGAGTTTAAACTCTACTCAATGAAGATCAAATTGTTTAATTAAATTTATCTAAAGCAGTGGAAGTACGGAACTGTTAGACTCTCTAGTCACTAATTAATGCAATTTTAAATTATTCTCCCTCAATTGACACCACTAAATCTGTGACGAAAGGATACAAAGAAAATGTAGTTTACCTGTTCGCGTAATCCGCGGATCCCGTACACTCACGCACCTAGCACTCTTGGTTGAATACACCCACGTCGCGACGCGAAATTATTGCTTTTTAATTGCCCTTTTTATCAACACACTTTATTTACCCGTATCGTAATAAATGATTTAACTGTAAAATGAATAAAGACTACAAACGCTTAAGAAAAAACTAAGCCAAATTAGAATTGAACTAAACCGTTCTCGTTCAAGCGATAATGCTATCTGTCTGTTTTCCGTGTTCCTATCCCGGAAGTAAAAATTAACAACACCCCCTCGGACTTGCCAGATAGATTTTTAAAAACCCACCGACCAATGATAACCGTTGATTTGAATTCTAACCCACGCCCTGAATGCATTTTCTTATAAAACCTATAAATTACGTGCTTCAAAACTGTCATACGGAACGCGTCTGTACTTCACCATCTGCGATTTGTTTTTCTCTACTGCATTCCAAGCGCCCCTTGAGCTGACCCAGAATTATGACGCCAACTTTGAAAAGAAACGGACAAAAACAAAACACTTTAACTTCGATATGCTTTTTCCGCTAATATACATGTTTCTGGGATTTCAGCGCGACCAGCTTTTGTACAGTAATTCGAAATACAAAGATAAAGGTTACTCTGCTGACAGATTTACAGCTAGCTGTGATCCATCATTACTTGAAAGGAGATGGCACGTCGCCCTGGATTGCTGGCTTATCGCTTGCAAGAAAAATACCAAGAATGCGAACATGTGTTTGTTATTTTAAAACTAAACATGTAATAATTAATTTTGTTTCGAAACAAATTTAGCGAACGTTTCAAAGACAAAAATTGTATAGTGTGATCCATCGATGTGTTTATAATAGAAACGGCATATCACTTATTTAATTATGAAATCCTAATCCCAGCGCTTGAAGTACGTAAGCAATTTTGTAAATAATAGTATTTTGGAGAAACCCTTGAGTAAGAGGAAATTCTGTTTAAAATTCTTCTGTTACTAAAACTTTTTGGCAACTTTGAAGAACGGAAATAGAAACACTCTCGTACTAAAGTGCTAAAATAGCTAAAGTATCACTCAAGTGTTCTTCTCAGAACACACATAAATTACATTTCGATGTAAAAGTCCTAAATCTTAAGATGTTTGTTACATGAGCATAAAATTCCTCTCGTAAATAACTTCTTGCAGCTTTATTTTTGAAGTTAGCCCATTCGCAGTAGGAACTTTTCCAGCTCACTACAACATGAATTTGATATTTGCAACGACGTGGCGGCAGCGTCACGTCCCGCGCCGCGACGCCTTTATTATGCGCACGGTAGGTGACTAAAATTTTTGATAATAAAATTTTTGACGTTTGGTCTCTCTCTCTATATGTAACGTACTGTGTGTGTGTGTGTGTGGAACGTGTGTATTAAATTAAAGCGCACGTATTAGTATTTGCAAGCACATATATTTAATGTTTGAGCTAAACTAGTGCTGAATTTATATCTATTATGTGCTGCGAACGTAATTCTGCGAAACTACTCACTGAACCTACCTAATTTATTACCTTGTATCTATTATTTATATCTGCTATTGTTTGTATTTATACCAAGCAGGTAAATCAAATAATCTCTCTAACAGTATTCTACGAAATTTTTTAATTAATTAACCAAGTATGACCATTCAACTTTACTTACAGTTGGTTCTTGTCCGATGAAATTTGTACGACGAAGCTGTCGAACGACTGCGAAACGTTAAGTGTATAGTGCGCGATTTAGTGTCCGCTTAAAAGATTTTGTGATTCAACTTTACATCTGGTGAGAGCAGCTCCTTAAAAATAAAAATAATTTGAAGCATGTTTCTCATTAACTTACTAAAAAAAATATCGAGTAAGCATAATAAAAGCCACTTCAGCTTCAGAAAATAGTTAAAAAAAAATGTCCGGCACCTCCACCATAATTTTATACCTACATATTTGCTACGTTATTTTTGTTTTGAAGTTTGAAAGTTGTTGTAACAATATTATTTGCATTCGTAATTTTGATTAATTTTCAAGGTAGGAAGCAAACAAATGTAAAATTTAAAGATTTTACGTAATAAATAAAATAGAAAAGATGTCGGGGCAATAAAATGAAACTCTTGAGTAAAGTGAAACAATAGCGAGCGGGTGGTATACGGCAGTAATTTCGATACAAAAACGGCAGGATTAACAAGGACAACATGCATACTTTAGACCATTATCAGGATTACAAACGACTAAGAGATTACTATTCCGTAGCACTCTGTAACACAGATAGCACGACCAAGGAGATTTAAATATTGAATTGTTCCCATTCCTATTCTCATTCCCATTCGCATTAATAGCTTTCAGCGCAAATTATTAATTTGCGCCGCCGGCGGAAATTTCCGGACTGATACGTAAGAGTAAAAAGTTCGTTAGCTCCGTATTTTGCTGCCGGAACTGCATTTGCATTACAGAGAGGAAGCAGAAATCTTTAGTATTTAAATTAAGTTCGTCGATCATCAGAGGACTCCTCAGTTACCAGATGTAATTTACGAAATGGCACACCATGTCTTCAAGTCAAACACACACAACTACATTTTTTTTTTTCAAAAGATTTGATGCAGGAAGACGTACTTACAACAATAATTGATACAATACAAGGATAATGACGACCAGGATTTTGTAAAAGGAGTTACAAAACGTTATAAACAGATTTGTGTATTGATCTGGGGGATTTGAAATTTCAACATATGCACAATAAACATTGTGCAGATTTATTTGCTTTGTACGAGCCGTGAAACTATTTATAACTTTTAGTATATACTCTGTGACCTCTCGTTCCTACCGTTTAAAACTCCTGAAGCATGAAAATCACTTTGCCAAATCTACAAGAATTATAACAAATCTTGGCGAATACACATCATCTTGAAAAGGCTACAAGCGTAACTTCTTTTTTGCTTAGGATTCTTCAAGCAAATCCATAAGCATGATTGTGCGTGTGTAGAGGCAAAACTTCATAAAACAGTCCACATAATATACCCAGCTGGCTGACTGACTAATGTGATTAGCTGATAGTTTGACTTATTTACGATCACGTGTGAGCCCTGCATTACCCTTCAAAACAAGGACTACGTGTCGGCCAGATGTAAAGTCGCCACTCGCAATAACTTGAATAATTTACTTACTTACATTTGTGAAGTCATTATGTCTAAAATTAGGAGCTGAAATTCGTTGGACGTAATGAATTTCGGTTCAATGGTTTACGGACGATCATACATTTTGATCAACGCACGCAAATAATACAACTGTTGAGTCAGATGTCAGAAATTAGGTGCGATTTCGAAAGGTGGTGCTTTTAATTCGGCGGTCTCGTGGTGTGAGTTTAATGGGAATTCTATTTTTAAAATTAATTTGCATGGGAGGGTCATTAATAATTCCGATGAATTTTATTCGAAAACCATGCGCATTAATATTTTATTTTGTTATTAACGAAAATGTTTAATTACTTTTTATGTACAATATAAACTGATGACGAAACACATGTGCAACATTTGTTATGTATAATGTTGATGATTCTCTCTAATATAAAATAAACAGTGGGGATATTATGCTGTCGAAACTTCACGTCATAATTTGAGTATATGCATACCGTAGGTATCGTTTTAATTTGAAAATTTAAGCACTTGGACACATGCACCAATGCAGATTAGTGCTTAGTATGTATAGCGACTTAAGTGCGGCTTAGTGAACAAGTGAATCCTTGCGTTTGATATACTTTATCCTTTGTTTGGTCCTGTCTACGCCTTTGTCAAGATTCAATGTAACAATCGGTATGTAATACGGAGTATTTACAAAGCATTTGTTTGTGTTGCATTGTGTACATTTGTACAAGAAAATAATTTCCACTAAAATATGAATTAATATTTTCTTCCGCTATGTACGTGAACATTTTTCGACCTTTACTTCTTCTTTAGTCTTCTTCAATTCAGCGAAGCTTTGGGCTGTTGAGGAGGCTGAAAGGTTTTGGTGCAACTGTGACGTGACATTGTTATTATTATACCATCCACTTCTGGCATAGTGGCAAGAAGCCAAATTTGGCCAAAAACATTGTATGAATAGCAGAAGACGTTTTTGAGGTACCACTAAACATAAATTTCCTGGCTGATGATTCCAGTGGAAATAAAATTCGACTTCTTTTGCCGCATCATATATCTTTTGGGAAACTTTCTACCTTTAAGTTTATATGGGACGGATTTCTTACATTTGCCAATACAGTGCTGGTGCCTAGGTAATTGATTAAATGGAGCAGCAACGTGAAATTCGTCGTTCATCACAGGGCAAGCATATTTTATCATGGTTTGATCGCAAAGTTCCTGAGCTCTGGTTTTAACTGTGAAATTTTGTTTTTCGGTGCGATTGGGAGGTACTTGTGCTTTGAAAACTTCCAATCCAGCTCTCCTCTATCAATTTTCTGGGCTGTGCTTCATACTGATAGGTTTCGATTCCTTTTATATAACCGTTCTATCTAATCCTTTTTAAACATTCAGGTCCTCAGTTTGTTCCATCTTGCAGTTACTTCAATTTCTTTCTAAATACTAAGGATCGTTGAGGCAGCTGTTTAAAAGTTATTCGGCAGCAATTTACTCTGGTGCATATTTTTTCATGACATCTTGATCACGCTAGACATGAAAATAAGGAATCCAAAAGCCACTAACAATTTAGCAACTAGTTATTTCCTCTTCGGTAAAAAGTATTTTAGAAGAGTCCTAGGAGTAACAAAAAAGAGAACAAAAAAGGAAAAAGATATAACAAGGGTTAGAATGTGAGAGGAAAAGCAATTTATAAAATACTGAAATCGAAATCGATAGGGAAGAACATAAGAGGAAGATAAGACGTGGAATAGTTCGATAGAAATTATTTTAAAAGAAAGACTCGATGAATCGTCAGTGGAAGAAACTTCGAAACCTTAGAATCCAAGATGATCAGATTATGTATGTACATTACTTCTTCTTCTTTATCAATGACTATCAACTGATTAGTAAAATGAAGAGCTGCTTGATGACCACAACCTGAATGAGATCTAAAGTTTATTAGAGTATAAAGTCATACAATTTCTTCTTGTGATATCACATTCCAATGATGCTTAATGTACCTGAAGAAATCTGTGTTGTTCTATATGTTTTCTAACTCAGAGAAAATTATTCTTTTGAGAATGTTCCAAAGGTGCTTAGTAGAATTCATGTCTAGAGATTTGCGGCCATTCAAGAAAAAAATAGCATTAACATGAGGTGTCGCAGTATCTTGCATCAAAAGGAAATCTGAGCGAAGTTATTCATTGGCAGAAAAGACAACAGGCTGTAGAATTACTTATGCCAGTTGTGATCCATCGATGTAAATGAACTTCGTCCTGGTGCCTATCATTATTCTTCACCAAACCATGATCCAGCGGCGGCCGGTCCATCCGATTCAACGAGGCACACGACATACTTGCTAAGCCCTATCTCTGGTTATTACACACGAAGAACGAAACAGAATGCTTCGGCCTTGCCCTATGCCCACTCTGCACCGACCGCCACTGCCATGATCGTTCCATTTTAACTCCTGAACATTTTCAGATGTTTCTAATTACTACATCAGCTCTAGTTGGAATGGAGCCCAAATCATAACTTGTCGGTAAAAACATTAACGTATGTTCAATTGAAAAGTTCATCAAGTTGGTTTTGATTTTTTGATGGAAGAAGGGTAGAACGAAAAGGGGATGACTTCCTGAACCAACTGACGTTTGATAAATGACATTAGGAAAAATTCAAGGGTTACTTGATGAACTTTTCAATTGAACGCTTGATACCTCTCTCATCGTTGCTGGTCAAATTTCATACTCTTAGCACCACCATGATTGATTAATTAAGGAATCCTGATATTGTAGCTGATCCATCGGTATAAACGAATTACGTCCTTCTGCCGATCATTATTCCTCCCCATACGATGATCGTTCCACGTTGCAGTTGTTTACTGTTACGGTCGAATTTCATCGCAACAAATACGCGACGCATTTGTAGCGAGCTGGCAACATCACTTGCATGTATATATTGTCCGAACATCTGACAACATTGTTAATCCGTGCCGTAAAACATCTATTTGAATTCTCGCTTTCGTATTGGTTTTTTTATCCAAAACTCTTGACGTCATAATCATGCTATTGGTTACCGCTTATGACGTAATGATATTTCGTCGTCCTTCCGCTTTACGTTAGCGCTTTTGTTCAGTCGTCATTAGATTGTCCTGGTGCGTAGTTGCGTCACTTTGTGATAACGAAATTCTTGCTCTTAAAGTGAGGAGAATTTAGCAACGGCCCTGCCGGATTATAATTCACACCACCGAGTGAGTTTTGGGGTATTTTCAGCCCCATTCCAAGCTTGGGGTTCCCACAAATCTCAGGTAAAATACCGAGCAAGTTGTCTAACGCCATATTGGGACACTAACGGTTTTCCTTTCCTTCTCTTTAGGCTTCCAGTACAGGCTTCCAGTTCAAGCTTTTAGTTCGACTTTCAATTATCAGTTTTCGGACAAGTCGAAGTACTATTTCGATTTATCGTATCGAGCCAATTCTCCTCCGCTGCGAGAAAACCAGTTCAAGCATTCTTGCGACGTAACCCACAGATGGCGTCGTGAGTGCCAAATTCACTCCACGGCCTGACTGACAGATGAATGTAGCTGCGTCCTAACAGCAAGGCCGTGAGTTTTGAAGTCTATCGTTATTTTATTTTATTTTTTTGAACGGTTATTGCAAGCCTTATCGGAGAGCGAATTTCGGCTGACGCATGGTTATGCTGACGGGTTCAAACTGTACACTTAACTAGAAATAAATACCGGATACTTATCGCAGAGATACATATTTATTTATTTAAGGAGATAACTTAATGTAAATATTTATTTTCCTTGACATATATATATATATCGTTGATACTTTTGCTATTAAACGTTAAGTAACTTTAAGGTTGTGTATGATTTCTACGTTCATGTACCAGTGAGTAAAGTGTAGTCTCTATTTTGTTTTTGACTTTCTGTCCAATCAAGTCAGTTCGGGGATACTGACGGGGTTGTTTGCCTGTCGGCTGAGGTCGTTCCGTCCTGGCGCCCTTAATAAATTAACATCGTTTAGACCCACCCCTTTCTCACTGTTGCTAGCCGAGGGGATCAGCTGGTGGAAAAGACAGCAGAATTTGTCACCTAGTCAAGGTAAGGTTGAGGCAGTCACGTTTAAAGTAAATTTGGTAACATTACGCTTGGAGATTTGCAGATATAACTGATCTCCAGATGCGAATTCTCCTTCTTGGGATATTGCTTAAACCGTGACTTGTCGATGAAGACAAATTTTATTTACACAGCTTAGGGTGACTTGTATAACAGCTACTTACCAAGAGATCAAATTTGTTCCATCAGTGATCAGCGAGTTAACGGACATTTCTCTTGTTCAACAGTCTGTCAAACTTTAATTTATTGTGCTACCTACCTGAAAGACAGCAAATTGTAGGAGGGCAATTTAGGATCTCCAACACAACCTGCTAACTCGTGGAGATGTGTATGGGTCGTACGGAACCCCAAAAATGAAAGGGACAATAAAATAAAAATCACCAGCTGAGCACACTTGTTTTTATTTGGTGTCACTCAAAATTAACACAAACAAAAGTAAATCGTAGAACCTAGACAGGGTCTCAATGACATTAAGAAAAGAAAGTAAACGATATTTCGATTAATTAAATCTTCAACCGAGAAACAGATCTGCCTTTCGTTTACAAAAATGCATAATGTAATGCATAATGTTCAAAATTACTGAATTAAAGTAAAATGAACGCAACGCAGCGTTTAATGCGACAATAACAACTTTAAAAGAAAACAAAACCAATCCGACTTTGTAAATCCACTTTGGCACTTACTATTGATCAAATGGATCTTTACCATCACGTCATCAATGCATGTTAGAATAAAATGTGTATATTCTTCAACCCATCTCTATTTAATAGAACCGAATAAAAACAAATGAGAATGAAAACATTTGGCGATTCGGACGTATAAAATTGATAACGTAATGGTAAAGATCCGTTGGATCAATAGTAGCGATTGCTATTTCCAACCTCACTTGGATAGTGAGGCTGGAAATAACCAATCGAGATACAATCTGGCGAAAGAGGACGATTTTGCCAATTGCATCACTACGTAGGATGACGTCAAGATGTCACGTGTCACGTCACAGTCCCTCCTGTTGACTTGTATCGTCTAAGGTCGAGTCCAACTCCAATGGGAGAAAAGGGTGGATGGCGATATTTTGACCTTTAGCAGCTAAGGCTGCTCTTACGGCTTCTCCACACAAGGGTCAGTCTCAAAGGGCGTTACGAAGAAAGAGTAATCAGAAAGGGGTTCGACTACAAGCCTAAATGGTAAAAGAAAGACACGTGTTACAAACCGAAATACGCACAAAGTTGCCAATAAAACCCTACGTATTCTTTTCTTGCAGCAACAAGTTTAAAGAAGCTTATAAGAGAGCTTGTATTGCTTAACGTGCACCTAAGCAGATCTCGGAGTAAATAACTTCCGATTCAGGCTTCGATCAAAGGATTCGACATGATCAAGGCACAAAATCGTGGGCACTTCACTGACAATACATGTACATTAAGCAGCAGCAAGAGTGATGTGTCGAAAAAAGGACACGCGCAGACTGTTACGATCCGTGTGTGATCCCTTTGTTAACTGATTTCCGGATCAAGGAGTTTTTATACAAATCGACCTGAGAAAATTTTTTGATCCGGAAATCAGTTAACAAAGGGATCACACACAGGTCGTAGTAACAGATAGTCAAATATAAAATTACTTGTACGACGCATGGTCAGACATGGGTTAGTTGGCGGGTTACTTAGATCTGCAGTTGATCAGCGAATTAAAGTTTGATAAACTGTTGAACAAAAGAAATTTCCGTTAACTCAATAATCACCGGTGGGACACATTTGATCTCTTCATAAGTAGCTGTTAAATATTTCACCTTTCAGTTGAGAAACAAAAAAGAAATGAAATAAGTGTAGGATAGCTTTTTTTTGTGTTAAACATTTTCGACTAATAACAATGTCAGAGGACCGAGTTACAATCACCCTTTGGTTAGATCTCTCTTTCCATGCTTTCTTTCTCTCTTTCTCGACCACTGCGGAACTGGGGGCAAACGTCTTAACATCTGGGCTTCGCTTTTCGATTCGATAAGGATGTCATGCAAATTACAAATAACTATTTACGAGTATCTACTCAAGACTATAGGACTTATTTACTCACCGGGGCCCTCTCCAGGCCCCGCCCCCTCCAGCGGTGACTCTAGATGCGGAAGCTCCCTGCTGGGATGCGAATTCACGGATAAGGTATCCTCGAATGTCCATCTTCGTACTTCAAATGCATAAAGACAAACCCCAGGTGGATACTAGCATACCTTGCCTTCTGAGCGTACGTTCTCAGAATCATTGGTGCTACTGCCTCCTACAGTGTTGCTACACCGGCCTAAGCACAGTCAACACCAAGTCATGACCTTTCTTGGAAAGCACAATGCAATCACCTGGTCAGGTATACAACTAGTTGTTTCTCCGGCATTTACTACTCACGCCTCTGCAGTTAGCGGATAAGGTCAAATGCTGTGTGCAGGTGGAATGATCATCCTTATGATAAAATGCCCAATCTCTTTCTCTCAGTCCGAGCCATCAGCGGACACCACGTGATTGGCACCTTACTCTACCTCAGAGTATCATCTACCATCAGCAAGCCTTAACTCTTGCACAATTACTTCATCACATGTCATTGCAATTTATTATAACACTTGCGAGCCCGTTTGCGTAATTAGCGCAACATTATCAACACGTTTAGCCCTCGAGGACCGCGCCGAGACTGAGCGCTAGCATCTTTCTTTCCTTTCATCCCTCTACCTGCGACGCAGTTCGTATCATATTCCAAACCATAAGATAAAATAAACAAACGTGCTCATGTTTTACGGATACATTGAAAATGCGTAAACTTTCTTAAATTCTAAACTTGATAAATGATACAACGACAATATAAGTAGGTATATTATTATGGAAGACACTATATTTAACTGTCCGAAGGCAGATATTTTCATTTGCCAGTTAATGCTAATAAGTTTCTACAATCAAATTGTTACTATAATTTGATATTGCGTCAATGATATCTCAGCTTCTATAAATTGCACGTCAATGCACTGATGTTTGTGCAAGGTTTGTAAATTACGCAGTTTAAATTGATGTGCTTACAAATTCTGCGCTGCATCGTATTTCTAGGCACTAATACATCATGCAATCATGTTTAACGTTTTGTTTTATAGATTGGTACATATGTTCCAGATTGCTGATTGATGTGGGGCGTGGGCTATGTGTACCATGCACATGTACCCAATACGGAATTCCTCGCAAACAGATTGTATCGCTGTGCTGTTAATTCACGCGGCGGAGTGTCGCTTTGTAAACGCTTATTGCAGCTATTAAACAATTTGTATGTAAATACAGATATATTTGCGGGCGGACGGCGCGTCGCAAATGACTTTTCCCCCCCGTCCATTACAGAGATATTGATGCCCGTCGATTTTTTTTCCGCCGTCGATATTTTACAGTACTAAACGCCGCAGTTCATTATATTTTATTCGGGCGATAAACATCAGGGGTGACCCCCTAATTGTAAAACCCATTAACGCAATAACACTCGTTTTATGCCCTTCCAAGGACCCCGAAACGTTGAAACAATGTTTTCCGACGACGAAATTAGATTTTTACGTTTTCATTTTAAGCGCTTCCCGTCGATAAAAAAAGATTTTAAACGACGCCGTTTCAAATTCGGAAAAACGCATCGCTTTTAATTAACGCCGTCGCCGCGCCGTGGAAATGAGATCGGGCGCAAAAATTGGAAACCCAGTGAACTTGAACACGCATCGAATTCGGCAATAAATAATGGCGTTATTGACTTGGTGTCGGGGAACATTCGTTTAACTGCTGTTGCTTCTAATCTCTGCGGAGAGCAACTAAACACAACGGCAATCTAAATTGTAACACGACAATTACATCCAGCTGTTACTTTGACATTAACATTACTACCGCTGTGCCATCTCTATCACACCCTTAAATATTACATTTTAATTATTTGATTAAGCTCTACTTAATATGAGTCAACGAGCGGCAAATTCAAAAAGTTAAATTACTCTGGATGTTATATGGTGAGGATCAAATGTTTAAAAATCAAATTTTTCAGAACAACACTTTCCAACACTGAAATAATTTAGAAGGCTTTAATTCTCACGGCTTTTATCTTTTACAGATAGGAGATAGCCAGCCTTTAACTAAAGCTCGGGAAGATATATGTTTCGACGGCGAGATCAAATCACGTATAGCTCTCCTTTGTCAAATCGGTAATTGAAACCCGAGGAGCCTTTTTTCATTAGACAGATAACAATGGCGCGATGCGTAAACAATATCTAACGCGATGATACAACGGAATGATAGCGAAAAAGACGGGGGTGAAATTACAGAGCGAGTTCTTGTCTGATGATTCATGTCACCTTCATGTTGTGACGTCGTTTGCGTAACGTCCGGTGTTATGTCCCTGATAACGGTGATAACGTAGAGTGAACGTCGTTTCGCATGATTCGCGAAAGGTATTAATTTCAAAATGGAAATTATATTGAACGACTTTAATTTAATTAAAACTATTCTCTCTTTTGTATTTTGTAAATAAAAGAAATTATCTCTAGCAGCTTAGAGAGCTTAATACAAGGCACAGACAATTACAGAAAGAAATAATTAAACAAATTAAAATCAACGCTTATATTTATTTTACTAATATTTATATTACAGAATTTGCATACTCGTGTATTCTCTTGATGAAAAAAGAAACAACAATCTCATGCTTTAATGAAAGGTTTACAAATTCGTGTTTTAAAAAGCACGAAGTAGTAATTTGAAAGCAGGAATTCCCCTTAAAATAGTTATGTTAAACACATTCCCTTCTTTTATGTGTTTTCCTAATCCTAAGTAATTTGAACGCTTTTACAAACTGCTGTATTACATTCACTTACAATTAGATTGGTTTAATTCGTCATCCATGCGAGGCAATTTTTACAACCTGAAATACAAGGGCGATACAGTAAACGTGCTTAAAATTTTATAGCGAGCGATAAGGTAGACGATTGGTGATTTTCACGTTCCCGGAGCTTTTTTTTTATAACGGCGCTTTTAACGCGATCTTTAATTGAAAAATGGAAAAGGCCGCATCGTGAAAGGAGTGTTTTATTATGCACTTCGCAGATATTAAACCAGATATGAGGAGCAAAGGTCGAGAAACGCTTCAGATAAAAACGACAAGTTTTATTACAGAAATTTTAACGGTCAGTTACACCGAGCAGGCACGGTGACGCCGGATTTTATAGCAACATCGTAAACATTCAGCCAACTGCCACATTATCTGGCGCGCCCTTATAACCAATCAATGATCATATAACTGATAAAAGCATGCATCGTTTCTAGCCTATGGCAATAACAATTTTAAAGCTCCGGGCTTCGTCTATCATTCAAGAATCTAATATGCGAATTATGTAAATGAAAATAATTTGAAAGTAGGTTTAGTGCTGTGCCCCGTCATGCCAAGGAGTAGTAGTACTTCATCAAATTCGTTGTTTTCCACTATAAAAAGTAAAAAATATTTCTTTTATGGCCGAATCGTTTCCGACGCGATAGGAATTCCTGAGGAAATAAAATCAAATTTTTAAAAGGACATCGAGATTGTAAATCGTACTAAAAATCATGCAATGTCACGAAAGTAATTTATGATACCATATTATAAAACTTTCCCAGATAAACACATAATACTCTTACTTCTTGTCAACTTCTCTTCAAATACAAACTCAATTTTAAAACTAACGTATTGTCTCAAAGGTCTCGGAAAATCTTTAGATTATGATTTGTATTTGTTTTGCACGAGATGGCATTTTAATCAAGTTGTCGGTAGAAATGAAACATCAACTGGGTCAACAAAAGCTAGATATTTTTAATGGAAAGGAAAAGGAAAGCGAGCTCAAAGCAGCAGCAAACAAAATGAAGACAGGCAAGGCCCCAGGCAGGGATCGCATACTCGCAGAAATATGTGCCTATCAGTCGAGGCACAACCTGGATTCGTACTGGAGTTGATGAACAAACTGTTGGAAAATGGAGTCTTTCCTGAGATGTGGAAGGTGGCCAAACTAGTCCTTATCGAAAAACACCGAAAGAGCAGACTTGAACCACCCAAATATAGGCCAATTTGTCTTTTAGATACGTTTGGGAGACTCCTAGAACATCTGATGGCAACAAGGATCAAGGGCGAAATGGAGGAGGGGAGGACCGACTTATCGGAGAGCCAGTACGGATTCAGGCGGAGCAGATCCACCATAATGGCAATGAAGAGGGCGGTAGAGATTGCGGACAGGGAAAGGAAGAGGACCCTCAAGACTAGGAATCTATGCGTTCTCCTAACAGTTGGCGTTAAGAATGCCTTTAATACGGCCAGTTGGCAGCTGATCAAAGCCGGGCTAGCGAAGTGCAACATCAGCCATTATTTTCGACATATGGTCGCGAGCTACTTGAGGAAATGATCCGTGGAAATTGAAGACTAGGTGAAACTAGACGCCTTCTACGGTGTCCCACAGGGGTCGGTGCTCGGCCCACTTCTGCGGAACATACTCTATGTCGGCGTCCTGAACGTGGGGGTAGCAGGAGGGGGAGGGCTGCTGGCTTTTGCGGACGATCTGGCAATTGTGGTCACCGCCAGGACTGAGGAAGATCTAGAACAGCCATGTCAAAGATACGGCCCGCGGGCCGCATACGGCCCCCGGGCCGTATCAATACGGCCCGCGATCGCAATTTGTCACAGAAAGAAGAATCATGTTTTTTAAAGCTTTTAGTTTACTTCACTCGATTCCTCTACGGAAGTTTTAAAATGCGCCCACTACATTTATAACATTTGAAATTTCAAGGGCAACGCGTGCCTAGACAAGCGAGAGAGATAGACAGTAACGCCATCTCTTAGCAACAAGCGGAAATACCCTATTATTTTTGTTGAGAACAATAGAATCTTCCACGCGCTTCGAGTTCAGACTAGAATCGTGACTAGAACCTTCATATCGATATAAAGGAGTGCGTCAGCGCGACGATTTTGGTAACATAATGTCACAGAAACGTAAAGTTGATAGTGAGTGCAGAGTTTTTCAGTCTAAATGGGAAATTGCATATTTTTTCATAGAATGGAAAGGTAAACCACTGTGTTTGATTTGCAATCAAACAGTTGCTGTTTGTAAGGAGTTTAACTTGAAGAGACACTATGATACGAATCATAAATCAAAATTCGATTGTTACACTGAAAAAATAAGAATGGACAAATTGTCATCTTTAAAATCTAAACTTCAAGGTCAACAATCGATGTTTACTAAAGCTAATACTGAGAGCGAAGATGCCCTGAAATCAAGTTTTATTATTGCATTAGAAATCGCGAAGAGATCAAAACCTTTCACTGATGGTGATTTTATTAAAGACTGTATGTTGAAAGTTGCCGATGTTTCATTTCCATTTCAAAGTCAATAATTCAAAATATTTCGCTGTCAAGAAACACTGTTGCTTCAAGAATAAAATGATTTATCTCAAAATTTGGTTCTTCAACTGAAGGAGAAAATTAAAGAATTTACAAACTTTTCACTGTCTGTTGACGAGAGCACTGATACTGTTGATACAGCTCAACTTGCTGTTTTTATACGAGGTATTAACAGTAACTTTGAAATAACTGAAGAACTATTAAAGTGCGTTCCATTGACAGGTACTACAACAGCAAATGATATTTATTCTGCAATTGAGCATTTGATAGCAGAATATGAACTCGACTGGAATATACTTATCAGCACAACTACGGATGGCGCTCCTGCCATTGTTTGAAAACATACTGGATTTGTAACTAAATTAAAACAGAAAACATCAGGGAATTTTGTGGGATTTCACTGTATAATTCATCAGGAATCACTGGCATCCAAACATTTAAAAATGGACCATGTCATGCAACCTATAATTAAAATAGTAAATTTTTTAAGGAGCAGAGGACTAAATCACCGACAGTTCAGGCAGTTTTTACAAGATTTGGACGAAAACTTTTCTGATGTCCCTTATTTCACCGAAGTTCGTTGGCTCAGTCGAGGAGTGGTTTTAGAAAGATTTTTTGCATTACGTGACCCTATTCAAGCTTTCATGTTAGAAAAAGGCAACCCAATTGATTATGACAATGACTGGTGGATTGATTGTGCCTTTTTGGTAGATATGAATAAACACTTGACTGATCTGAATGTAAAGTTACAGGGTAAAAATCTGATTGTAACTCAAATGTATTCATTTATTCAAGCCTTTGAAACAAAGTTGAGGCTGTGGGAAAATCAGGTAAAAAATCAAACTTTGGATCATTTTCCTCATTTAAAATCATTTGGCACAGTGAACCAAAAAAAATTGGATCAATATTCTCAACTTCTCCAAAATCTGATCACGGAATTCAACAATCGTTTTGAAGACTTCCACAAAATGATTGAAATTGAATTCACAATTTTCAACAATCCATTCAATTTTGAAGCTTCACAGGCACCAGTTCATTTGCAAATGGAGTTGATAGATCTTCAATCGGACAGTATTTTGAAAGAAAAATTTAAAGAGGTTAACGCTCTTACATTTTATACACAATATTTCAAGAGTTTGGAAAACTACCCGGAATTAAAAAAGCATGCAGCACGCATTCTGTGCATGTTTGGTAGCACCTATTTATGTGAGCAGATGTTTTCCGTCATGAAAATAAATAAGAACAAACATCGCACAAGACTTACGAATGAACATCTCCAATCAATTCTTAAAATAATTACAACGAATATGATACCTGACATCAATGAGCTTGTCAAAAACAAGAGAAGTCAGGTATCTGGATCCTCGAGCTCAAAATAATTACCCTCTTTTATAACTTTGATATGATTTTTAACAACCGTATATTATACATATACTATCTGTATAATTAAATAAATAAAATGTTATAATAATTCAGTACATTTTTTTTATTTGAATCTGGCCCGCCTACACATTCTAAATTTAATATATGGCCCTCTGCAAAATTGAGTTTGACACCCCTGATCTAGAATATAAGGTGAACTACGTCAAATATACGAGTGGATGGAGGCGAATCTGCTGGAAACAGCGCCAGGAAAATCTGAGGCACTGATCATTTCTGGAAGAAAGAGGAGCGGACAGGTGAGTTTTATCCTCAGGAAGTCAACGTCACGAAGCCGGCCGCGGCGGTGAAATACCTGGGAGTCGCATTCGACGGGAACCTCTCGTTTGGTAGGCATATAGATCACGTGGTAGGAAGAGCGCAGGCGACGGCTGCTGATCACAAGGATCATGCCCCGGACACGTGGTAGCTGGAAAGCAAAGAGGAGAGTCCTCGGATCGCTGGTGGAGTCCATATTGCTCTTCGCGGCACCAGTATGGGAGCAGGCTTGCTTGACGCAGAAGTACAGGCAGAAAGTTCTCGGCTGCCAGAGGATATATGCAAGGTTACTAAAGAGAGAAGGTTACCTGGTAACTCGTGGAGTGACGCATCATCCAGTAGGCTATCTATTTGTGTAAATGCATTAAATGGGCCTACTGAGTGACGTTGTGATGACGTTGAAAGTTACCAGGCAACCTTGTCTCTTTAGTAACCTTGGGATATATGCACTGCGTGTCAGTAGGGCATACAGGACAGTCTCCACTGAAGCGACACTGATAATCTCAAAGATAATTCCGATAGACCCGTTGGCAATGAAAGGGCTAAATGTATGGGAGCTACTTTATCAAAGAAGAAGGAGTTGAAAAAAGAAACCCTGGCGTGCTGGAACACGAGGTGGAACGAATCAGAAGCGGCACGGTGGACGAGACGCTTGATACCGGAGCTAGGCCCATGGTACGAAAGGAAGCATAGGGAGGTTACGTACCGGTTAACACAACTTTTAACGGGGCACGGCTCCTTTGAATCATACTGACACTGGATTAAGAAAGCTGAGACGCCAAGGTGTAGATACTGCCAAGAGCATGATACAGCCGAGTACACTTTCTTTGAGTGCGATCGCTGGAGGAACGAGAGGAGGTTGTTGGCTACAAGATCTCCCCAGACAATCTTGTCGAAACGATGCTCGACGAGGAGGCAAAATGGAAGGCGATATGTAAATTGGCAGAGGATATCCTGATAGTGAAGGAAAGAGAGGAAGGTAACATAGACCGAGTGTGAAACCAAGCTGCTGCTGCGAAGAAGTACCAGTGGCACCTTGCACGAAATAGGGCCAAAGAGGAACGCAGTTTAGTTGGTAGGCGCCCTGGATGACTCGGGTACCCTCGGCATTGCACTCCGCCGGGATCGTCTTTAGAAGATTCTGTAAACCTCTATAAAAAAAAACGACAATCGTAAAGGAATTTACAAATTAGTTGGTCGTTGCAGTTTATCGATAATGAAATAATAAATAATTTATCAGACCATAAAGGAATGTGAAGAGAATATATCCTGCATTAATTTGCCCAAAATGTTCGACTAAAAATTTTGAGCCACGTGAGGGAATGAAACCATTAAAGATAAAGTTAGAGTTCCACAGTGAAAATTAGCTCGAAGATTCAGTGTTTCAAAGACCACAGTTTTTAGAACAATTTCCCGAAATGACGGGATATTTCGAAAAAGAAGAAAGGCACCAAGATGTACCCTGGCCCAGCTAGATGTTGCGCATCCCTTTTTCCAATACACCGAATTTAATGTATAATGAGAAATATTTCCCTTTGTCCCATTCAGAGAGGAAGGGAAACGATGGTTTTTACACCAACGAGATAGAAAACACACCAGACAATGTCAAGTTCAAAGGCAAATCCAAATTTGAGGACAAAGTCTTACTGTGGTGTGCCATTTCTGAAACCTTAACTGCACAACTTTATATTTAAAAGTGCCTCTCTAAATTGCCTCAGTTTTTAAGTAGATATCATGCTAATGATGATGGCCTGATCTAACTTCATGCCATTATGCAAGAGTAACTAGAGACTGGTATAACGCAAGCAACATAGACTTTGTTCATAAATTAGACAATCCTCCCAGTGTACCTCAGGCTCGGCCGCCAATAGAGGAATTTTGGTCAATATTGACCAGAAAAGTGTACGATAATGGATGGGGAGCTGCAAACGAAGGACCAATTACGACGTCGACTTTCAAAAAATTACAGAAATTAATCCTGCTGTTACCCAAAGGATGATGGGGACAAGTCAGAAAAAGAGGAGCTATCCTTAATTTGGATATTAAGTATTTATTGTGAATTTTGTTTAGAAAATGAAAGAGTTTTGAAAAAGTGATTTTTTCGGAAAACTTTGAGACCATACGTTATAACTAAAATAATCAAACAACACAAAATGCTCGAGTTGTAACTATCGCCGTTAGTAGATGCGATTTTATAAGACTCTAAACGGCTTCGAGGTATATTTTTTAAAACACCCCCAAGCATGAGATTCGCGTCTGGCTTGCATGATAATCTATCCAGAGTATTTGCGTCAGCTCCCCGAAGGTAATGCCCTAATAGCGTTACTGCTCTAGCCAAGTGAGCATCAAATATAAATTAGTTGATGCAATAATTATCCAGGCCAGTGTAATGACCTTCAGTAATTTTATTTTATTAATTATTTAACATTACACCCACTTCACTAATTACGTGAAATTATCATTTTCATTTTTATCTAGAACGTAAGGGGTTTTGAATGTTTTACTTGATTTCCGTAGGGATAACACCAAAAGGACCTTTGAACCAGAAAAATCTAAGTAGATCCTTTTGCAAAAATTGAATAAATGTGGAGAAAGCAAAAATATGAAAATAAGAGGAATATCGTAAAAGAGATAGAAGTAATACTAAAATAAAATGAAATTGGATACTTTGTGCATTCGTAAATTAAACAACGCTCAAAAATTATAGTTCTGTAAAATGGAGATGTGCCATATAGCGAAGCATTTTAATGATACCCTGTATATTTATATATTTCTCAACTTGGACGAGCTTTAGGAGGTCGATTTTCTTTCACTATAGTCGGATTCCAAAATTAATAACAGAAACAAGTTTTCAACAAACCAAATAAATAATAACTTCGCTTTGTTTGCCCAATATGAATTCAAAGAGAAGGAAGTAAGAAAACAATTTCCTAAACGTATCGTAATAAATTCAAAGATAAAAGAGTTGCACTAAATATTTCACGTGTTTTTAGACGACGTATGAATTTTCGGTAAAACCGCCGGGCTGAAGTTTAAAATTTACATGAAAGAAGTCGATATATAATTTATCATTATTGACAATATCTACGCAAGTCGACGCCCTACGCGCCGTTTAAAAGTTTTCTTGGGTGCCCGGGATAAGCTCCTATCAGACAGATATATGAGTTAACTGCGGCGCGCTGGAGCTCTGTATCACATATTCATCCGGAAAATTCGACTGAAACTACGTATTTCAGGTAATAAGGGAGTATGAAGCACTGTCAATATTTAGATTTATGCTCGGCTGAAGGTACTTCGGGGCCGTAAAACTTTCAGTTTAGTTACGATTTATAAGCGCACATGAATTATTACGATTTTTTTGTTCTGTAAATAGCGATTTCGGGTTTTATTAACGAAAATCTAATTGAATTCCATTGTGCGCAGCTTAAATTACAATGCTTTCAGGCTGGCAACAGCTTTACAGTCTGATAGTCACTCGAGAATTCCCGCAGGGCCCGGCACTATAATCCCTTCCATCAGCTGACTGATATAATATTCTCCTTTACGTTTATTAACAATTAAGCCCTCCTGTGCAGTAACACACGCGAACGCTTGCACCTTGCTTTTTAAATAATGTAGTCGATGATGCAAAATTTATTGCCGAGTTATTACTTAATTGTTTTTCGTTAGATATCAGGCACGCAATCTCGAATATTTTTAAATAACGAACGTGTTACATGTTGTTTGTCATTTAGAACATGTTCAACGATCGCCGGCATGATTTTCATATTCGTCGACGTTATTATACTTCATTATCAAATTCATAGTAATCTCGTCGTTTACACCCATTTATACTAGAATATTTTCCAGGCTATGTTTACCCACAAAAGACATAAAAGAACAAAAGTACAACTGTCGTTTTACTTGCACCAGCACGCTTTTAATTTCTTAAAATGAAAGGGATTATGGAAGGCTGATATTTCATGTCCATAGAATAATGACAGATGGATTAGCACAATTGCTACTTATTTTGAGATAAATCATTCTTCCAATTCTACTTTTAAACTTGATCGTTATAACTGGCTCATAAGACAGTGACTTTATAGCAAATAGCGCATTTATGTAATTACCAATCTGCTTAATGATTTTTCCATAAAAAATTGTAAGATTAAAATTTTGTGCAACGAACAAACATCCTCATTATTGATGCACGATAAAACTGCAATAAATTTCTAAGCAAAAGGAGAAGGTCTTAAAAGATATGCATACGCGATAAGATCTAATGGGCATTAGTTTTTCTGAAAGGACGCGCTAAGGACTGCGATGTGTTTTGTTTCTGGTGCCTGCTTATCTGGTCTCAGGAGATATCAAGTTTCCGGTTCAGAGAAACACTTTCATAAATTACTTTCAGCATTATGCCCGCTTTGTGCTCGGACAAGTCGGAAAAGTTGTACTCCCCTAAACTCGCCGACTATATTACTTCACGTCTGGAAGTTCAATTAAAAAGAGCAACGCTACGAAAAACAGCTACGCCGCCGCTTAAGTTTCCATTACGCCCGGAGGTGTGCGAAAGAAACTTTCCCAGGACGAATTAATTACCAGCAAATTCTTCGGGAATACGGCCCCGTTTTAATGAGACTACTAACATTTCAATCTTTTATGAGCCTTAACAAAGGATAATTATTTACTTTAAAAATGTTGCCTGTCTCATTATGCCTGGCATAAAAGGGAAGTTTTTTTCTCTTAATTTGAAAAGTTTCTAATTAAGTTATGTGAAAGTGGGTACCTGAAAGAGGGTAAACGTTTCTGTGCTGTATACGTATACAGATACTATAAATTTTCCAGGCAGTACGACACATACAAATTCAGCCTCCGTCGATATGAACTCGAGTGAAATACATAAGTTAGAGGGCGCAGGTGTCTGCGAATCGTCTTTAATAGGAGGCAGGTGCTGTTATCCTTGAAGCCATTAAAGCCCTCGAAGCGATGCCTGCGTTCGTCACGTTTCAAGCCGCATATGCTGCCCTCTCGGACCTTTTTATTGGTAGTCGCATCAGTTGTTCGCTTGTAATTACTAGTGAAACGTAATTGATAACATATTAGACAAATCGTTGGTTATTAGGGTGGAAGAGACGCAATCATTTCACAGGACCACATCATCACTTAGCAAAAAGTTTGTTACACATTATTAATAGCAAATTGATGAAAGGCAACTCGTTAAAATGAAGTGGAGTTTTTATCGGCGAATATGTTGCATAATGTATGCGTGCATATTATACTAAAAGGAAACTGTCGACGTACGAGGAGAAAATTTGTTATAAATCGTGTTATAAAAGCGCCAGAATGAATGGAAAATACGAAGGCCGCGAATTTCATTTCCATATTTTACCATTTATAATTATTAATAATGGAGATATAAGTAAGAAGATTAACTGTGAGAACAGAATGACAAGCACCAACTTTGAATAATATCATCCGCTTCAAGGATAATTAATTTCGGCAGTTAGTAATTTTCCTTTAAGCTATATTTCTATAGCTCGTTTAATACGTATTAAATTAACATTTTCTTACAACGTCGTCGAGCGTTCGACGCGCGCGCGATGTAAACTAAGAAAAAATACGGCGACGTTTAATCTTATGTAAATTGAAGACGGAAGACGGGCCCCATAAAAACGAATAAGTTACGCAGGTTCGTGTAAGAAGTTATTTAAACAAACGATCGCAATTTATAAAATGTAGATGCCATTGTTTTCGTGAAATGAAGCGCGCCAGTCACAGACGGTCCAAAGTGTTTGCGACAGTTGGATTTATGGCACAGGCACACTTTAACTTCCAACACCGAACCCACAACAAGAATTTTCTAACAGTATGTTATCCCGAATTAGATAATGACTAGGCATCCACCAGCATTCATTCATGCCATTCTTTCTTTCGACAATCTCTCTCTTCAAAAAATTAACACAAACTGAATCTTGGAAATAGTGGAGGTCTCGTATAAATAAGTCTACAAGAAACTAAATATTTATCGTGTCGATCAGGAACATTGGAACATCCCTAATATGATTCCCGAAGGAAGTAAGAATGTTGGCTAGTCATCTCGTACCTCACTAACACACGTTCTTTCCTTCACGATTGCACTTTCCGGCGGGAATGAATGCTGGTGAGCTTAGAAAGGAAAGGAATAATCATTAGGAAATGAAATAATCGTAAAGGGCGACCCAAACGTGGGCTTGTGGATTTTAAGTAATTAATTCGAAATCAGTTATTTGAAGGTCACTCATTCAATATAATTACCACCTCCAGTTGTGGGTTCTAGGTAATTCATTCGGAAATGATTCCTTCAACGTTATCCCATTGGCAAAACTTTATACTCCTTTCTTCGGGTGGCAATTTGTTTGGATATTTAAATATAGTATGGGGACTGCAATGATGCAAAGACTATTACGTGGTGGTGAATGAACAAACCACAAATTTGAACACCAAAAACATAAGTTGTGGCAATAGCAACAACCAGCAAGAAGTTACTAGAATTGGAAAAAAAAGTGCTGATGAAATAACGAGTGACACAAGATAATAGGAATGAGTACATGGAAATATATAAAAGAAGACGAAGAAACTTTGAGATATGTGATGTATAGAATCTCCTGCATTCGTAACGTACTCTTGGAATATATGGCAAACGAAATAAAAATTCGTGTGATATATCTCCGGAATCTCTCTTTATATAAATTAGGTATAAGCAGCTGAAATTTTTTTGAACGTAGCACATGCTTCCTGAAATACCATAAATAATAGAAAATATGTTATATCGGTAGTAAAAATAAATCACGGTTCTTAAACGTGCACAGAAATATCGACGCTGAAATATGGCCACGTTTAATCGAGTCAATGAATCATTTAAATCTGCTCCATAACAGTTATAAATAAAACAACACCGCCACGTGAACGGAGGCCCTGCACATGCACGTGCAATCGGGCCCCGGCTGACCGTGCTTCCGATTCCGCCGGCTCATAAGTCAGATCCATATTTAGATCGCCTTTACGCTAATTGAATTCTGCTGAGATAGATTCCATTAAACGGATCGCGAATGAAATATTGCACTCTGACAATTCGATTTAATGCTGAGGCGAATCTGAACATTAGTTAGTGGTTGAAGACACACCACCCCTTTCGAATGTCCAAAAGGAAAAAACTCGGGCGAAATTCATTGAGTACGTGATAAATGTCTAAACTCATCATTGGGTAATAGAATACGAGTGGAACTGGCAAGGCAATATATTTCAGCAATTGGTGACAGATAAAATTCTTCACAGTTTGCCATGAGGCAGCTGAAAGGCACTGTTAGAATCTATATTTTATTGTTGATTTATGGTGCAAGTACCTTATCCCATTCGTAAAATAGAATTTTCAAACTAAATATACGAGAATACTTGTCGGATTATTTCAGTGTGAAGACAAAGCTTCCGTTTCGTTCGTTTTTCGTTCTTACGTTTCGATGGAAACGAAACACGTGCGAGGAATATAAAACACTATTTTTTTTTAATAATTTAATTTTCGGTATCATTAAGTTACAAAATAAAATTCCTCAGTTTACTAATTAAGTGAAGCGCCTCACTCGTGACAACACTTGAGCTCGAGCTTTTGGACATTCACGGTCCATTAAAAACGACAACGTATTTCGTACACGTAATAACGGCGTTTAATTTTGTCCCGTCAGGCGAAATGAAATCCTGACAGAAACATCCTGTATACCTATATTAAATTTAACCCTTGACTGCCAGCCATCCCCTACGCATGTGATGCCAATAATCGTGCGAGATTTTATCGCACAAAGCCCGGCTATAATTTCTCCGCGGAAGGATAATGGAAGCACATTCATGTCTGCTTATTTATTTTACGCAGTAATAATGGAGGGCGCAAACGTACACATACGCACACATCGGCGAGCCTAACGCTAGAGCAAATTTAATTAAATTGTTCACCATTGTTTAATTAATGTTTTCGGTAAATATGATATCGCTGGCGGGTTGGGCGTGCAAATAAAACTTGCCCAAACACGGAAACGTCGGAAAAAATACTGCATTAGGGCAATTTTGTTGTTCATATCGCCTAAAGTACGCGGTACGTGCTCTGAAACGGACGGCTAAGGGATGCTAGTTGTTCACCTAAATCAAGGCCGCCAGCAGTTGATGAATATTTAGTGCGATAGTGCACATAGTGAAGATATACAGGATATAAGGTGGAAATTGAAGCCATTTGTTAAGCGCTTCTGTATATATGCCCTGTTTTTGTAAGCAGCCTCGGCTTTACTGTGTTCCTCCAGACCAAGATAATAATGAAAACAGATCGATTCTAATGTGCTAATTTAATGAACCTAAATTAGTTTATGTAATATCATATGAGGAATTTGACTACAATATTTGCAATGTTGTTCCATTTAATAATTAATAATACACTCGGTTCTCTAAACAATAGAAATCAAAGAAAACTGGAAATGAAGAAGTAAAAATTGTCTTCTTTTTTCTTTGTGATACTTTTCAATAAATATTAAGCGAACACATTAAGAAGTATTAAAGAAGATTAAGATTAACTTGGCTCACGTAAATGACACTTCAGTTATCTTCTCGTTGGTTACCAGGGCCTGGATAGTTAAATGGAAAGTTAAAATTCTAATTGTAGTCGCGCCATCTGATGGCGACCCCATAGAGGTTACAGTTATTTTCTGATGGGTGGCCGTCAGATGGCAGCATTAAAATTTATTCATATATGTTACGTTTGAAATTCCGTTACGAAAGCATCATCTGCCGCATCTCAAGTCCGCTTGACAACCCCGCGCTTTCTCGCTCCGCTCGATTCTGATTTGTTGAAAACACCGCGTGATCGTAGCCTTGATAGCCATTGGATACTGCTTATGGCAAACGTGCATCTTCGGCATCCCTTTCGCGCTCTCGATTTCATTTTCTCGTCGGAACTTGGTGCCGTGATGGTATATGTTTTACCGCTTAGAACATTATCGAAGCTCTTGTTTAGAGGATTAAAAAGAGCTTATCTACAGCTTTGCCGAAATTTCCTTAGTGCACTATCGAACGAGTTTTGGAGTATTTTAGCCCCATACCAAGTTTGAGAAACTACAAAACTCAGGTAAAAAATTGAGCGAATTGTCTGACACCATTTTGGATGCTAACGACCTTTTCTTTCTTTTCTATTCAGGGTTCTACCGAGTGATTTTTTAAATTTTTTATCAACTCTTGCTATGAAAACTAGACGCTTAAGTGAAAAGTCCATCATTGCACTCCTTTTTGTTGTTTTACAGCAAAGCTACGAGATGCCGTCCAAATTCAATTACGTTCCGCGTTAGAAAACAGTAATTCAACCCTTCTTCGAACTTTTCCCGTTTTCACATAGAAATGCATCGACATGCATTATAAATTTTATTGCATTTTATAGACAGATAAATTAGCTTCCGTATGTGCTAGAAAAATTGACTGGGATAAACCCTGCTAATAGTTAAAAGTTCAGTCAAAGTAGTTTTTTAAAATTTTTAATAATGAGTTTAATCAAATAATTATATCAAATTAATTAATACATTTTAAACATCTAAAATTTATTTTTATATAGTAGAAGGAGTACCCATTTCAGTACTATAAAATAAATTGCAAAAGTTAGGGCCAGTTGTACAAAGGAGAATTAAACTGACGTTCAACTGAAGCAGGTTCAAAGTGAACAAAATCGCATCAAATTTTATTTATGAATGCATTAATTGCCATATGTTCTTAAGACCCTATGCGAATTTGTTTACTTTGAACCTGCTTCAGTTAAACTTGAGTTTAAACTGCCTTTGTACAACTGGCCCTTAACGAAATACAGTCGAACCTCCATAACTCGAATCTCAAGGGACCGGAAAATTACTTCGAGTTACAGAAATTTCGAGTTAAAGAAAGAGATTTCAGTTATACACATTGTGCAGAGACATCAGTAAATTTCGACTTACAGAAGATTTCGAGTTGTGGAGGTTTGAGTTATGGAGGTGCGACTGTATTGTGTTTATAATACATTTGCGAAAGCTTACGCGCGGGGATTCTTCTCCATTAACCAAAACGGCCACTTTTGAGAGTGTGGAACTTAATTGTAGAAGCTTCAAATCATAAAATATTTGGTTAAACAAGATTTCAGTCCATCTACTTTATTATAAAAATAATTTGCATCATGTAGGATTATTCCTAAAATGTATTTTTGGCAAACGCTTACATTTCGTTTTGAATTGTGGAATTTTTACTTGTTTCAAACGTTTTTATTGAATTTTGTTTTCATCGGCTTTGTTTTCTGTTTCTCTTTTTATTGCGGGATTCGAATTTTTCGGAATGTTTTATTTGGTTTTACTCAAAATCAATCGTTTTCTAGTGAATATATTTAAGATTAAAAAAGTATTTCTTAAACGTCTTTTTGCGTTGATATACAGTGAAAGCTCTCCATACGGACAGCTCTCATAAGCGGACATCTCTCATGACCGGACAATTTTTCTGGAACCAAAATTTTGAGTATTAATTCCTATGTTAAACTCGCTCCCACAAGCGGACGCTCTGTCGGAGCGAAGCTCCGGAAACGGACTGCCGTATTTTTTCGCAGCGTAAAATTGATGCAGGGGATTCCCCTGTGTGCGGATCTCCAAACGTATTTAATGTTATGCATAGTCTTGTTGGTACCTCAGCTACTCAGCAAAACCTTTTTTACATTTAGCGTTTTTTTTTTAAACTTATGAATTTGTAATTATTGTAGATTCAAAATAAGCAGAAATAAAATAATCAAAAAACAATAAAACTAAAAAGTGAAGCAGCACACATTGACAGGGTTTGTTTTGAGTGGTTTGCCCGTGTCAGAAGCCAGCACATACCCATATCAGGGCCGTTAATAAAAGCCAAGGCTAAAGAAGAAGCTAACAACTTGAAGTGTGATAAGTTTAGCCCATTCGATGGTTGGCTACCAAAGTGGAGGGGAAGGCATAACATAAGTTTCAAGTGTATCTCGGGTGAGTCAGCGGACGTTAATCAAAAAGATGTGAACCAATTTTTATAAAAGTTGCCATAAATCTGTTAGAAATGCGTAGGGGCGGGGGGATGGCAAAAGAAAGATTGACCATTCTGTTTTGCACTATCATGGCTGGCGGAAAGGAAAATCTTTTGATCATCGGAAAAGCTGCCCCACGACGGGCATTGAAAAATGTGCCACTTAAGGATGTGCCCGCAACGTGGACTTCTAACAAAAAGAGCTTGGATGAAAAGAACTACAATGACTGACTGGGTTCTTGATATGGACAAAAGAATAGGTTTTCAAAAACGAAAAATTTTACTTTTTCTGGATAATGTTGGGTCACATCCTAGGGAACTGAACTTGAGAAATATTAAAATAATTTTTCTACCTGCTAACACATCTGTGTGTCAGCCCTTAGACCAGGTCATAATTCAAAATTTTAAATTTTTTGCCATGGTCTGATTCTTTCAAAAATGGATGGTGTTTCCTCCGTTTCAGATCTTCCAAAATCGATTAATGTTCTGGAAGCTCTCTATTTCATTAAAACGGCCTGGAACAAGCTGACTCCGAACACTATTCAAAACTGCTTTACCAAAGCCAGGCTTTAAAAAATCTGAAGTTCAAAGTGTAGACATGGAATATGATGCAGAAGATGATCTGACCTTGGCAACTCTCACAGAGTTTTGGAGAAACTTAAATAAAATTGACTAATCTAAATGATATGATAATGACTTAATTAATTTGGCTGCTAACTGAGGAACCAGTTAATGAAAATGAAGAAAATGAGAAGAAAAGGGAAAATGATATACATAGTAGATGAAATCATGATTAAACAAGAGAGTGATGCGGAACAGAAGATGCTGGTCCCATAAATTCATATGGAGATGCCTTGAGAGTTATTGAAAATCTAAAAAAGTTTTCGAAAGGAGATTTTGTTGCCTTTGAACGTTTAAAGAATGTCGAATCCCATTTCCAAATTTTTTTCTACAGAGAAGTGTACAAAAATGAAGCAGTTAAAAATGTTAGAATTTTTTACAAAATAAGTACAAGTACATCTTTACATGCTAAAGTATTTTTCAATAAAAAAAAATAATCAAACATAATGTACTTTTTTGATACATATTTTTGATTTGGCAATTTTCTTCGCTTCTGCTTTCTTATAAGCGGACAGCTCCCATAAGCGGACAAAAAAGTTGGAACCGTCGGTGTCCGCTTATGAGAGCTTTCACTGTAGATCTGAAGCATCTGAAAAATTATTCTAAAGTATCATTAATAAAGGGTTAACTCTATAAATATTATATTAAAGGGTCCATGCTTACAAGATCCAACAGAATATATATATCTAGAGAGAAATGTATAACAGAGTCTTAGGCTGCGTGGTATAAAACGCCTAAATTTAATGCGGGCTTAAACCTAAGTTAGAATGTGACACAAAATGCTGTACGTCATTACGTGTCACATTCTAAATTTTATACAACGTAGCCTAATATTGCCTGAAACATTGGTATTTTAAAATGAAACATACCGAGTATCTCAGGTAATCTGAGCTATAGGGACTTCACATAATGTTCATGTCTATCTTCCCAGGACAAAATACGACAAAAATTCACATTGCGTTACTAGTTCTCGAACGAATACAAGTTGACTGTACTAGAATATCCTCAATATCCTCATCTCGTATTATTAGTATGAGGTTAAAACCAGATGCAAGTACTCTGGGTGTAACCAGTGCAGGTGAATGCTCGACTTATAATAAAGGTCAACAATTGTAAAACACTGTATAAAATGTTTTTCAATTTTTAATAGTACATATCGTGTATATGTTTGAGTATATATCGTGTATGTAATTAGGTTAGAATTTAAAAAAAAGGAAAACTGAATCGAACCTTGCAAAAATGTTTACAAATTAAATGAAAATGAAAGTAAATGTTAGAAATTGCTTTCATAAATATATTCAAATTGCATAGAATTAACACGAAAATTGATTTAGTAGTTCTTACCACGATCGACTGAAAACCTTATAGCAATCTTATAGGTAGTGTAAGTTGTCTTTGTAAAAGCTCATAAATTTGTAGCTAAAAACTGTTACGCCTTTGCAGACTAATTAAATCTTCTTACTAAGAAATTACTCCTACACACATACGCATTTTTTTTTAATATCAGGCATACGTAAATCAAAAATCAGATTCCAGAAAAACGGCCATAAATTTCAGACTCCGCCGGCGCAAAGGAAACATTTATAAAGGCATTTACATTTTTCTTATGTTGGTCGTATAACATTAGCATCCAGAATGGGCGGTAAAATTTGATTTAGGGGCGCCGCCGTAATAGGCGCGATTTTTCCAGTTTAAGCCGCGACCGAGTAATCATTCGTAGGCTTAAAAAATTGTGTACAATAAATAAAATTACACGGCGCGATAATTTTCAGGTGTAAACCGAGGTTAACGTATTTGCATGCCCCTAATCGATTTTTCTACTGCCTCCCGGCATGCAAACCCCGAGACATTTAAATGTAACAAAGTACACACTTTATAGTATTTTACATGTTCGTGCTAACAACATTAGGGTTCTTGGAAGCACCCAATTACGCTTGAAGATTAATTTATAGTGTTCTACTTGTTTAATTTTAGAAGGTCGTTATTATAAGGGAAGATTATAAACTTGACTTTATAGATTCATAGAATCAGCTGATATTTAAAAGTCCATTTTCTTTTTGTCCTTCCAGTTTGCATTGTCTTGATAGAAGTGTCAGGTATTCGTTAATAGTTTTATTACCAGACAAATGTAAAATGAAAAATACCGTGTAGGTAAATGGTCTTTTTTTATCGGATTTAAATGTATTTTGTGCCCTGATATATCTAAAAAGAGAAATAAAACCGACGTTTTATTGTTATGCAAAAGCCATAAAGAAATCGATACGAATTTGCGGCGAGTTTTTATTATGCACGCTTTCACGCAGCCACGTATACTTAAATTAAGTATGACGATAATTCAATCCTAACGGTTGTATATTTATCTTGATATTTTACGATAATGGGGCGCCCCACTAATAATAGTATGGAATTCACATCGGGTTGTAAACGATAATAGAAATACGTAATGCATTTAGTTGTCAAATAAGCTTTTCCGGATAGACGAGACGTCATTCTAAACTGACCATAATAAAGATTAATGATTTTGTTCAATGCTAGTTTATCTACGGGGCTCGGGTTTTCCCCCTTTTTCTACCCGGTTGACAGAAATTCAATGAGCAATCTATACAGAACTTCAAAACATTCTGAATATGTTTGTCGAAAAATAAATATTTCATCCCTCCAACGTAAAATCGATAGTCCCTCCAAATCGAAACTTAATGGTTGGTTTCACAGAATACCAAAGCAATTTCCACAAAGTAGATACTTACTGGAATCACTAAAGTCATTAGGTCATCACACTATTTCTATTCTTAAACAATTCTAATCAATCGCAAAACCAACTCAAGTCCATACGATTTGGAATCAATTTGAAACAGTTTTAATATTCTAAAAGCCATTGAACGCAAAGAAAATAATAAAATGGACTTGTTTTCGAAATTGATATTAACGTCCAACATAAAAAAGGAAAAATGAAAACATCGAATGGTTCCCATTGTATGAGGGCAACGGGAACGGGAGCAGAAGTGGATGCCGCGATTGTAAAAATAATGAAAGCACTAAATGTTTAGTGCGTTGTAAAATACTTTTACAGAACGCCAATTGCTACAAAATATAAATCAGCGCAATAAGATTTTAGCGGAAAGAGCGCGAGGAAATTTGACGGCCCTTTTATTACTGCTTCGAGTTACATTACTTTCGTGCGTGAAAGAAAATTTTATTTTTCCCTTCGCCCTTATTTCGGCGTGCCGAGGCGACCCATCAATCTTGGCACATAATATTTACACGCTTTCGTCACTTTATGTGTTTGCTACGAAGGTGGTGTAATGAGGACAACGAAGGGAATGTTTTGCTTGGCGGGAGGGTGGGCGTTTTATCTAAATATCGGGAAGGTTTATTGAAAATCAAATAAGTTCGAGATTTATTGCTGAATAAATACCGTCAAATAAACGAATGATGGCTGATCTTAAGTTATTGATGGAGTTTCCAGACTTTTATTCTGACATCATCTACATTAGATCGTAAACGATTTCTTTATCGCAGTAAATAATACAACTCACATTTCTTTAAAATAACGCACTTTCTAAATAGGTATGCAGGTTTACAATACGTAAAAATAGTAAAGGAATTTACACATAGCCAATTCATTACATAAATTGATCCAGAGGAAATACTGTTTCATTCACAGAAAATACTCTAGTTAAAAATTTTACTTTCAGTTTTATTTATAGAAGTTCTATTTAAGTCGTCATGAAATGGAAATAAAAACGGATTCTATGAATTACTTAAACGTATTTTAGCGACGATATTATATC
The DNA here is from genome assembly GCA_033060865.1 of Dorcus hopei. Classification (NCBI taxonomy): domain Eukaryota; kingdom Metazoa; phylum Arthropoda; class Insecta; order Coleoptera; family Lucanidae; genus Dorcus; species Dorcus hopei. The sequence continues at coordinate 34,495,360 of CM065423.1, forward strand.
TAAATTATTTTTGACGATTTAAATGATATGAAGTGAATGAAAAGGATTGCATAATAGCAGCTAGGGTACTTATATTGTAGTTCCATCAGGTTCATTTTTTCCTCGTTCAAGTGATAACATTCAAAGGTACAAAGAGATTTTCACCGTCAACTTTGAAACGGCAAAAGTGCAAAATATAATGCGGCGAAACGGGATTCAATTAAAATCAATGCAAAAGTTTATTTTATCAATATCGGCGGCGGCGTGTGCTGCGGTACAGTTTGAAATAATTAAATCCGTAAACCGGAATCGCGATAACATAAAACATTGGAAGCAGCTTGAAAATAATAACACAAAACCGACCGAATTCCGGAGCGGAGGAGTTAAAACAAACCTGATACAATCGTGCAAAATTTCTCTGACAAGATGAACACACTCTAATTTGATTCAGACCACATTTCGAGCACGCCCGCCTCCGCCGGAATATCTTTCGGGGGCGCTGCTGGTGTAAATCCAACTTTAATTCGACCGTGGGGTTTACGGCTTGTCCAATTTATGTATTGGCGGCGCGACGGAATATACAAGGCAGGGTGCAATCGGATGTCGAATCTACCAGGAAATTTGACTGGCAAATTTTACCGAATCAATTCAGTTATGGTGAACAGATTATTGATAAAAAAAAACAGAATACAACTCAAGAATTCCCTTACCACACAAACAACGTTCCAGGAAAAGCAGAACTTACCTGAAAAAAACAAACAAAATATGTTATTTTCATAATTTTACATTATGACATAAAAATTAAAACTCGTAAACATACAGTGTGAATGACAATTGTTCCGACAAAAAAACGCATAAGAGAATCAATGACATAGATTACGGGAAAAATGTTTAAACAATTATTTTCAACAGTTTATAATTAATTTAAAAATAACCCCAAAATGAAGCGGCCGCACCACGTACGAAATATGACACCACGTACTGTAAATGCGGCAGTATCATAGGACTATAAAGTTTTTTATTGACTACTCGCTTGCACGCAATGTGACCTTGACACACACACATCTCAATTCGTTTTAATACACGTTTAACAGCTGGCAACGTCTAAGTCGTTTCTTTTACACGACGTAATTATTATTAATCTCGAAAATAACTGGAGTTGCATATGAAATAAGGGCAGCAAATTTGCAAATAATTGTGTAAATAATTGTTTGTTAACTCCTGCGAACTATTTACTAGAGCGAAATGTATCAGCTGCTTCGACCACGAAAAAAGTCGCAAAGATTTAAATCTGGTGATCGAACAAAGCACGGTTCGACAAGCAGCTGATAGTAAAATATTTCGTCTCGTTATCGCAAGGAGACAATAAAACTATTAGGATGAAGTTGTTTTACACGTCGCTAATATTATGCGTTTTCGGACCAACTAATGCAAACGACGCACAGTGTTTCCAAATCGCCTATTCGTGAGAAAAATTCATATCTCCCTAACGGGGTCATATTTAGCGATCAGAATTTGAAAACTTTTGCGGTAAAGAATAAGAATTTTTAAAGATGAATTAAATAAAACTAAAGGAGTAATATTAAACAGATAAGTAAAGGTGCAATACAACAGTTTTATGTTTTGCAGAGCATATTGTAGTTAACTATTGTGTTTGATATAAATATAATACATATTTTTTGTTAAAATTTTAATGAAATATTAATTAATTTTAACAATAGTTCCTTCTTTTTTGAAAAATTCTTCAAGTTTACAGTCTTTATTTATTATAATATAATATACATACATGTAAACGTAAGCGTTAATCTTATAACATTCATATACAATTATTTATATACACGGTGTTTCATATACGTGATGTCATAGGTGCACGTATTATGCTTCCTCATCGGAATAGTCAGATTCTGTATTTTCTTGTTCAGTGCATTCATTGTTTGATTCGATCTGTCTTTCCGCGCCTTCTGTATTGACATGCATGAATTGATTAACTTCTGGATCTTTACCTCCTTTAAACCTATGGTGCTTAGAAAGGGATCCGAAGTTAAAAGCATAGAAACCTTTCGAGTGTGATGTTCTCTATATCTGCCAATATCTTTGTTTCGTGCTTTCTGTGCCTCTTCAGACAATTCTCCAATGGAAACACAGGCACGGCTTATTACAGAAGTTCCATGGATTAAAATCTTATGTACTGAAACAGGCATATAATACCAGCCGTACAGGGATACATATCTTTTAGCCGTCTCTAAATCTAAACAAAACTACACTTCCTTTGTCATGCTTCACTATTACATTATGAAGTATTAGCAGAGTGATTTTTGCTGAGACATTTTGCATATGACACTTCTAATGACAACCCGCAAATAAACATTAGCAGATCGAAACTGTCTGGCGGCACCACGGTGTACTAGATTTCATGAAACAGAGTTAAAACAAAACAAAATAAGCGAGTTGGTAGCCACTTCCGATATAATCGAAAGTATCTTGAAGACAATTTTAATTTATTTAAAGAGACCTCTGTCAGTCTCTTCTATTCTGCAAATTTCAAATTTCTGTTTGAAATGCTAGTGAACAGTTTATGGGAACATCTGTTTATATTATTACTAGAAGCCGGATTTTAGGTGAAATGTCTTTGTTTAGGTCTTAAGGTTTAAAAGATTTTTTAAAGATACATCTTCGTTTCGACTCTTTTGAGTCATTTGACTCTATATCTAATGATACTATGAGATGTATTTTAAAAATCTTAAAACCTTAAGAACGAAACAAAGACATTTTATCTAAAATCCGGCCTCTAATTATTACATATAATTAACGAAGTGGCAAAAAGTGGCAAGTGATTTAAGTGTGGGTAATTGAAAGACACTAGTACGGATTATTTAATGCAAGATTGGACGTATGCTCTCGTATACCTCCTAATTAAATTGTCTTTTATAACCTGTGAGCAACTGAAAATCAGATTAGAGTCGGCGGTGCAAAGAAAATGTATGTCTATGATTAACTGAATTAATTAATCTAATACATTCATGAACTGTCAGATCAGCCTAACGCCGCGTTTATAACAGACATACTTTTTCTTTGCACCGCCGACTCTAATCTGATTTTTAGTTGCTCACAGGTTATTTAAACGGAACTAACAAAAAAACGGAGTGTCAATAATATGACTTTGATGACTTAGGTTATGTTTGAAATTAATGTTCACCACCAGTAAATCAAAGCTAAAATTAACAAAAACAATCCTGTATAATCTGCTTCTGCGTAGATTTTAAACTAATTGCTGTATGAGGTTTGAAAGTTGGAGTTTCTCGCTTAGAATTTATGTGACCTAAAATCTCGGTCTTTTTTCATAAATTCAGAGAAGAATTGTATATAGGTATACAAAAGATAATTAACAGCCATTACTTGCAGGGTTGGTAAAACATAAATATAGGCATTATTATAGCAGAATTTCAGTTTTCTCCAAGAAAGGTGAAAATTTTAATTTTTCGCATATTTTTCATAATATTGTAATGATTCATCGTCACTAGCCGGCGCCCAGTTGTCTCTTGCGTCACTGCCGCCTAGTCGACGCGCCTTAGGCGACAGCCTAGGGAATTCTGACGGCGGAATAAACTAGAATAGACAGTGGGCCGCCTCCAGAATGTTCGAGATAAACAACCCCAGCTTATAAAACACGCGGCCGGTAAACGGAGATTCATTCAGCGTTAGAGTTCGATTAGAATGCAACGTGAGACAGTTCGAAATTAAAGTGGCCTGATAAACTTTCGCTCGGCTGTTGAAATAAATTACGTATAAGTCTGTAAATAAATTATTGTTAAATGTTAGTGTTAAATTAGTTTGCTTGTAAATAAATTAGTTATTAACTATTTCGTGTTTTGTTTAAAATAAAAAAATAATAGAACGTTTAAAATCGTTACAATATGAAATACTGTGCGACGGAACAAAGTGAAGGTAGATTATTAATACTGGGGGATATAAACGGAAGAGTCGCCATAAAAGACGTTAAAACAGGAAGTACGATAGGTAGGCATGGAGAAAATGTAAGAAACAATAATGGTTGCAAGTTAAATAGTTTTTTGCATTTTGAACAACTTAGTAGTAACCAATACCTTCTATGATCTATGTTAGTAAGAATTACAGAAAGGAAATAAAGGACACAAGAGTAAGAAGTGGATGCGAAATATATTTCGACCATTACCTATCAAAAATTGACATAATTAAAAAAGAGAAACAACAAGAAGGGGATAAACCTAAAAGAAAAAATAAAAGTAATCCAATAAAAGAATTAGAACATATAAATTAAGAGAATAAGAGAATAAGCCAAAGTATGCAAGGAGAAATTGGAGTCAGAAATGAATAAAATCAGAGAAAGCTTAAACAACAACCCATTAGAAGGCATGTGGAGAATAATTGAAGATTCCACAGTAAAAACAACAAAAGAAACTTGCAGTTGTATCAGAATAGACAGAACCAAATTACAAACAAACAAGATGGTGGAATGAGAGAATCCAGAAAAAAGTAAAGTCGAAAGAACAAAAATGGAAGATATATCTTGTACAAGTACAAAGAACAGAGATCAAAAATCAAAGAGATGGTGAAAAGAGAGAAGCAACAATCCTGGGAAGAATTTAGTAAGAAAATGGAACGTGATAGCAAGAGTAATCGGAAGTTATTCTACGGAATATTAAAAACGTTAAGGAAAGGCAAACAAAACAGAAGTATGTACATAAGAGCAATAAATGGAAAAATTTTAGAAGACGAGGAGGAAATAAGGACGAGGTGGAAAGAGTATTTCGAAGAAATGCTTGACACACAACAAACAAACACGGCAGTAGAACAGGAAGAAAATAGGGAGACAGCAGACAACATTGAGCTAATAGAAAAGGAAGTGATTACCCAAGAAGAATTAAGGGAAGCCATTAAGACGCTAAAAAGAGGCAAAGCGGCAGGTGATGGGATAACAACTGGCATGATAAAACATAGATAAAAACGGGATAGAAATTTTAGAAAAACTATTTAATAAAGTCTGGAATGAACAGAGAATACTTAAAGACTGGACACAACAAAGAATGGAGACAACATAGAGTGTGTAGGAACTATAGGGGAATAACCCTGCTCAGTATTATGTTAAAAATATACGAGCGAATTCTGGAGAATAGGTTAAAAAGAACAATCGAAAAACAACTAGAAGAACCACAGAGCGAATTCAGGAAAGGAAGAGGAGTTCAAGATCATATTTATATTTACAGTAAAACTGTTGATAGCAAAGAAGCTTTTGATAGTACCCCAAGAAAGGAAGTATGGAATAGCCTTAGAAGGAGAGGAGTAAATGATAAACTGAGGAAAGCCATTGCAAGTGTATAGGAAACAAGAAATTACGAGACAACAGGAAACATGAAGTCAGAAGAGTTCCTAACCAAGGAGGGATTAAGGCAGAGAGGAGCACTTAGCCCGGTGCTTTGCAATGTAATACCAGACGATGCTTTAAAAGAAAGTAAAGAAGTAACAAAGAAATTACAGGTAAGGTAGTGGAAATAGCTGAGAGTGCCTTCGCCGATGATTTGATAATATACGCAAAGAATGGAAAAGACTTACAAGCAAACTTAAATTATTGGAAAGCAGCACTAAAAAAGAAAAATTTGAAAATCAACATAGAAAAGACAAAAGTGATGAACTGATGACAATAGAAAAGAGCGAGGAAAGAATAATCATTGAAATAGGCGGAAGGCACACAGAACGTTCAAGTATTTAGGAATAAATATACACCAAGAGAAAGAAGATACGGAAATAAACAGTAGAATAGAAAATACGACAAAGTTATTCTATGCACTAAACAACATATTTATAAGAAGAAAGGAAATAAAGAAGAAAACAAAAATAACAGTTTATAACTGTGTTCGAACCTACCCTAACATACGCATGAGAAAGTTGGATTTTAAACAAAAAACTGAAGAGCAGAATACAAGCAATAGATGAAGTACTTGAGGGCGGTGAAATGACAAAATAAGAAACGAGTTGAATAGATAAGAATTACTTAGCGAGATTCTATCTGTCAGTCAATGACACATTATGTTCATCCTACTTCTAAAACATAATAAAACTTTATGAAAACGACAATAATGTCATGATGACCTTCAAACAGAACACCAGTAAAAGAAAGAAAATGGAAGTCAAAAATAATTCATTCAATGTGCGAGTTTACTCTTCATCATCATTAATGAATTCCTAAATGTTTTAAGTTACAATAATTATAATATAATTCGGAATAAAGCCTCCGCGTCGCCCACGACCTGAAACGCTCCGACGTTTTCTGGAAGCCCGGATTCCGAGGAAAAACGGGGGCGATTAGGGCGGCGAATAATTTTAATTTATGTACTTCAACAATTGGCAGCCAAACTAAACGAATCGCCGAAAACTTTCGCAATACAATTTAACTTTTACACTTTATAGTTCGGAAGGATTAAATAAGGCGATTCCCGGCGTCGACCGTCAATCTTCGCAGGGAATTTTCTTTGTTTTTCGGGAACAAAGGAGCGATAAAAAACTTTCGCATCTTCAGAAAATTAATCAGATTTGAATTTTCTTTTTTTTATATCTCTTTTTGGTAAAGCTCATATATTACATCATGTAAAAGTAGTAAGATTTGATGCCCCGATAGAAAAATAAAATCTTTGATTATGAAATACTGTTTAAAGTACGAAAGTTTCGCCTAAAACTATCGATTGCACATATTAAAGTGAATCAGTCAGACGCAGTAGCAGCAGCAACTTGAGCCGTAGAACTTCCGGGCAAGAAGAAGAATACTTCAACTTTCGCATGAAAACTTTTTATAATTCATTATTCCGAACTGAAATATCGAGGCATTCTTCCACAGTTCCGAAGTCGTTATGTTTCTACGTTTCGGTGTCGTTTTATTAAAAATTTTAGCCGGAATAGAAATGTATATTAGTTCGCCGCTCTGGACGGAAAGTTCTGAATCGGAATTATAATCGCGAAACTTGCGCAAATTTCCTTTTTATTACGCAAATACGTGGGGGCTCCGACGCTCAGCGAAATATTTAACGGTTATTGTTGCACGGTGAACGGAGAAAAAACTGATTTTAGCAAGAGAAGAACTTGTGTAACAAAGTTTACCTGCGACATTTCAAATTATTATTTCAAAAGTTTGTTTTGCAAATTACACATGCAAGCAAAAGATTTCTAGAAAATATTTTGTTTTGGTAAAGGCATGTCGTAGCTCGGAACTGCAAGCCATAACGTAAAATGCGTCTCACACTTCTATCCGCAATCATTATAATAGATTGAGCTTTCTGTAAGAACGTGCCACAAATTGTTACGTAAAGATGTTCAGCTCTATCCTTACCACGCAAGAATTGCTGCCCGGTGATCCCATACAGAGATTGTCTTACTGTGAATCTTATAAAATAAATTATTTGATTTGTGGGTGAGTGAGGTAATTGTTATTTTATGATTTATGTCATGCTGACAATTAAAAGTCGGGTTGTGTTCAATTTTAACACTGCGACATACGTTTTCCAAAACAAAATATTTCTACAAATAAAGCTACCGGATTATTAAATGAACACGTGTTATCTTTAATTAAACCCTGCGTTTTTCTCATTGATAAAATAAATAAAACCCCCAAGAACTTTTAAGCAGTTAATTAAAACTCAATTTGCATATTTAAAGCCCTGGCATTAAAGCACAAGAGAAAGACGTACTGTAGCATTAACAAAAACACGACCTCATATGTTGCCTATTACTATTCCAAACTTCTGCCAAATTGTGTTTATCTTGCTCCGTCCAAATTGAATTCCTCCTAAGCCGAAAATACACTTGTCGTTAAATTCGAGCGGATTACCGTTAATAATTAAGGCACCATCACGATTGAAGCTGGCAGCGTATTTATACGAACTCGATACGTAAATTTTTAATATGAGAGTCCGGGGATGTTTTTAATCAGTTTTCTATTTAAAGAAAATTGGAAATTAGAAGAAGGACGGCGAGTTGATAAAGTTGGGAACATAGAATTTTGATGACCGTGGCACCTGTGCGGATTATAGAGAGCGTCTGGGAAGTGGCGCTAATATCAGAGCTTAATATCGGGTTGTAAAACTACCCCTCATCACCATAACGTTCTCATTATTCTTCGGGTGAGACGGTAGCTTGGCGGTTGAATCGGAATCTGCGCTCGTTGCACGAGTACGTTTGTCGAAACGTCTGTATCTGAGCTGTTCCAGGACAAAGCACATTAACGAAGTTAACTACGTTATCATAAGTACCATCAGATATGATCCCATATTACAATGCCTGCGCAATAACAGGGGTAAAACTGGAGTAAAACTGATATAAGCGGCGGCAAGATGTTGCGGTGGGATGCATTGTCTGTCTGGTGCAACGCGTGTGCTCACATATCATCGCATTCCAGGAGTAATTAGAAGCACGGTCGAGTAATTGTCTGCACCATGTGCACTCCGATGCGCTTGCGGCCCCACTAAGCACATCGAGCGTTCCAGATCCGGATGCCACTAATGTATCTCTCAAGAAGACGAGGCGCGCTCGTTCCGTAATTTGCGAACGCGTTTTTTCATCCATTATAGTTTTGTAAGTGGGAAGGGAATTGACGAATTCTCCGGCATGATGAATGGCGGAATTATGTAAAGCACCTGTCAAGAACTTGTTCGGGGTGATGAAAAAACACATTAAGGTTGACGTAATTACATCGACTTGACCTTATTGGAATATAATTCATTTCTAAACAAAATCTCACATCTTTTTAACACTTACACAGCGTCAACAAAATCAATCTATTAACGAAATTTATTAGAATCACAATATACTTGTATTTAACCCTATTTAAACGTTGCTTGACAAGTTCTTTAACCCTCCGTTAGGCGCGGCTTGTTAACGCGTTTGGTCTATGAAAGGTATCTATGTTCTGCATTCATTTAATTTTTTTTAGAAAAACGATTGTTCATTAGCTTAGTTTAATATTAAATAACTGCTATAAGGTCTATTTAGTAAGTTTGTTAGTGAAAAATCTAAATATTGTACAAAAGTATAAAATTACATTAAAAATTTTACTGCCAATTTCTGAAGTCTGCTTACAGAATAACGAAATAATTCAAAAAAATCATTTTTGATAGAGTAAGTAGGTCATATTTATGTATAAAATAAAGCTGCCTAGATAACTGACAAATTTAATATGTATCAAATGTGCATAAAAACAACAAATAAATAAAGGAAAGTATCACTTTAGCAATTTCTCTTGAATTTATATTAATTAGAATGAATAATACGGAGTTTTTGGCAATAGGTTCCGTTAAAATTTACGTACGCTATACAGTAAAATTCTATTTGTAATTGGCTAAATCCATAAAGTTGTTAAGCAAAATAGCCTTTAACATAACGATATTTTTATCGTAACGTGTTGCAAAAACTCCCTAATATTCCATCTCATAGCTTATGTTGTAAATACGTGCTATGGTACTAAATATTTTCATTGAGAGATCCCAAATCGTATTCCACCAAATAAATAGTATTAGGAAATTAGTTTAATTGGTTATATTCAATCTGCCATAAACGTAGTCTACTCAATGTAACGTAATTTATTTAATCGCTAATCGTCACATATGATAATTGATAACATACAGTTTGTTAAATGGATCTTTTTACGCACGTCATTGACATGCGGCACTATTAAAACCAATTTTTATACGTAACTATTGTATCTAGGTACATCACTCGTTAGGATTGAAAAAGGCATGTCTTTATACGAATGTTTGTAAAGTAAAACTTACGATTTATTATCTGGCTTGAAAGTATTGATGCGTTTCATACGGAAAAAATCAAGACGTGCGTAAAAAGATCCATTTAACAAGCTGTAGCGTATTAGTCAAGACAGTAATTAAATATATGCTTGATTGTCAAAATTTGTTTCTTATATTTTTGTTTATTTCAACAAGTTTCAATAGGCAAGAGTTTTTAAACGAAATTTGATTTTCTATTACAAATTATCTTTTTGATTTCTTATTATTTGCTTAAAAATGTATACGGAAAGTCAACAGATGCTTAAAATGAAGTTTTTATTTAAAAATATCAAAAAAAAATTCGATTTTTTCATTTAAATCAATGATATTTGATTTTTTAAAGAAAATCGTGATTTTTATCAACAGTGCCACTTCCGATATTCCTCAGTTTTCTTTCTAATGATAGGAGGAATATCAATTAAAAATGAAATCAACCGACAATGGAAAGAAAAAGGAGAAATATCAATGGCATTCCTCCTTCTCCTCCTCCTGGTTGATTTCAATGATATTCCTCCTTCTTCTGTCCATTGATGGTTGATTTCAATTTTAATTGATACTTCTCCTATCATCTCCTATCATTAGAAAGAAGAAGGTGGAATATTGATGGTTGATTTGAATTTTAATTGATATTCCTTTTCCCAGTCATTTCCCTCTTGCTTCCTCAGATATTTCTTTCAAATTCAAATTCAATTTATTACGTACTTTGCCATAATTACATGGATGTACATGTCAATTCTTAACCTAATTGCCCGTGGGCCTACAATCCGAAGTGCTTAATATCTAATCTATCCTTTAGAAATTCCTGGATGGAATAATAACATTTTTTGCGCAGCAAGCTTTTTACCTTATTTTTGAATATTTCAGGCTTCTGACATATAATCATGTTAGGTAATTTATTGAAAAGTTTAACTCCTAAAACTGTAATCGTGTTGCCAAATTTTGAGCTTTTGTGTTTCGTAATACACAATAAGTCTTTAGCGCGGGTATCATATCCGTGACAGTCAGAGTGTTTGATTAGTTCATCTTTTTTTCGCCGTATAAAGAGCAGGGTTTTAAGTATAAATAAAGAAGGGAAAGTTAAAATACCCTCTTTTATGAATGTAGGTTTGCATGACTCTCCGAAGCTTAAGTTAAATATTATAAGACGAATTATTCGTTTTTGACTGTCACAGGTGTGGCTCCATATATTACATTGTAAGCTAAGATACTACAGACCATTGCATAGTATACTGTTAATAATTTATCAATTGTCAACACATTTTTTAAATGGCGCAATGCGAAGCACGACTTGTTGATATGCTTACATACATAGTCTATGTGTTTGTCCCAAGTCAATCTCTCATCAATGTACATTCCGAGAAACATTGTGGATTGCTCAAATTGTATTATATTTCCATTAATTGTGTATGTTTTCGAATCTGTATTTTTTCTGTTATAAGAAATTTTATAATGACAGTTTTTTGAGAATTAAGAATAAGTTTATTTTTACAACACCATGAATTAAATTAAGTGCTTAATTCTGAAATGTTGGAGTTTCTCACGAGTCCCAGCTGAGACCACCACAGACGTATCATCTGCAAGCAGAGTGATTTTATCAGTTGCTACATGTTTTGTTAAATCGTTGACAAATAATGAAAAAATTAGTGGTCCCAAAACAGACCCCTGAGGAACTCCATAACTAATGTCATATTCGGAAGAAAACGTATCGTCTACTTTTATGCATAATTTTCGAAACGATAGGAAGGATTCTGTCCAATTTAAAATTATACCTCGAATACCTAGTGCACTGAGCTCACTACATACAAACGATACATCTAAACAATCAAAGGCACGGGAAAGATCAAAGAAGAGGCCAGCTACAGCCCCTTCTGTCGATCGATTCGCACGAAATCCAAATTGTGAATCCGTCAATAGATTGTATTTGTCCGCAAACTTTCGCAGCCTGACCGACATTACAATTTCAAAAATTTTTGAAATGGTATTCAGAACCGATACAGGACGGTAGTTGTTTATGTTTAAAGCATCATTATTTTTGTGAATTGGAGTAATCACGGCGGTCTTCAGTGAAGAAGGAAATTTACCTGATAGAATTGAACTGTTAATGATATGTGACAATGGTTCGGCAATAATCTCTTTAGTTGCTTTTAAAATCTTGACAGAAATATTATCTATGCCAACACTGTTTGCGTGCTTAAGGTTTTGGATGATTTTCTTAATTTCTAGAGCCTCCGTTGGTTCAAAAGCCAATGACCTGGGATTAATATTATCCAACGTGCAGACCAGTAAAAAGTTGTGCTCATAAGCTTGTCTAAAGTTAATTTCGGCCATACTAGAAAAATGCTTTGCAAAAGCTTCTGCTGCCTGTGATGGTTCAGTATATAATTCATTAATGATGGTCAACTTGAGTTCTTTAGGTGCATTGAATGTATGTAATCGTGTTGATTATATTCCATACGGCTTTTGTTTGTTGGAAAAATTGTCTATTATTTTACCAAAATGTTGTTTTTTTGTGTTGATAACCAATTCATTATAATTTCTTTTTTGAGTTTTATAAATGTCTATGATATTTGCACTTTGAGTCTGACACATAAGCCAATACAGATCTTTTAAAATTTTACTTTTTAACATGGTGATGCCCTAACTGAATTGAACCGTTAAATATCAGGTAACTTATTTTCAGCCAAAACCTTCTGCAATTTTTGTAAAATCCCTCTGTAGTCTATACTTAAAACTACGATAGTTAGTAGCGCGCCTTGGTTGTCTGGTTGCGTTTTGAATCTGATGAGACACAAATTGACACAACAATTGTCCATTTGCACGTCAGTAGAAACAACATACCACGTATAACACATAAGCAATGTTCTTTTTAACGGTTAAGGGCAAGCACAAATGGGGGAATATTTAAATCAGTTGATGTAGTTGTGAATTTGCATCAGGCTTCTCTAAAAGCTTTGGACCTCACTGATTACAAAGTAGATTATAAGTTAGGGTAAATTAATAACTTTTTCTCTTGCATCTGAAAACTCCCTCATTTCCATTCCTGCACCTCTACTGTGATGTATGTATGTAAGTACGAAGGAATTCCTTGAAAGAAACACATCAGTTTTAAACAAAATTCACTTCGTAGTAATTTCCCATTATTTTCAGAGATAAAATTGATATTGCAAATAAATATGCTTAGTGGGTAATGTTAAAGCCTGGAATAAAATGTATAAACAAAGAGTCACTAATTTAAATGGAAACAATAATATTAATAATATCTTTAGGCCCGGTATTGTAAATGTAAGTTAACTTTAACCCCCAGTTTATTACCATAACAACAATTACTGTGTTCACAATTGTTTCCATGGGAATAAACCTATAAACCAATAGTTAAAGTTAACTTGCCTTTATAATACCGAGCCTTAAAGCGTATGTAATCTATAGGTAGATTACTTCAAAACTTCTTCAAGGTTCTCCTCGAGGTATTCGTCTTGTGTATAATAACCTGCTTGCAGGAATTTCTAAATAGTTTTCTTAAATACTGGCAGGGATTGATCCCTTATATTGTGGGGTAGTTTGTTGTACAGACTATAGGCCCAGTATCGTGTGCCATTTGGTCCTTTTTTTTTTAGTTTTACCAATGGTGGATGGAGATCTTCTTTTTGCCTTGCAGTGTAACTGTGGATATCAGAATTTTTTGTTGTGGTTTGAAAGATTGTATGTGTATCAAATTGTGAAATAATAACAGCATGGTAGAGTTAATCTTTGTAATTTTTGGAATAAAGGTTTGCAATTCTTTCTAAAATGAGCTTTTTCTATAACTCTTATTGCTCTTTTTTGTAATTTAAATATTCTACCTGCATATGTGGGGATTCCCCAGTTGTTGATTCCATATTCTATTACATTATGAAATAATGAGTGGCAAAACAAGAGGGTTGTAGCAACATTTGTAATATCTCTTATTCTCTTAATAAGTAATAACATCAAGTAAAGTTTCTTTGCTAGTTTGTCAATTTACATTGTCATCAATATTTCCACTGTTGCTTTTTTTTTCTTTGTTGAGAAAGTTATGCATTGAGTTTTTTCTTCTTTTACAATAAAGTTATTGACAGTAAACCATTTTACTGCGTATTACAGAAGCTCTGTATTATTTATATTTTCTTGTTCGAAGAGAAATGTTGTGTCGTCAGCGAACTGTATTTTCTGAACTTCTTTAGTTATATTTGAAGGTATTCTTTTGAAAATACCCATACTACTTTTTTAATGTGCACCATTTTAATTAATATGACTAATTTGAAAAGAGAATCGCTAATTTCATTACATTTCTTCGTTTACTTGTTGTTTACGTCCACAGGTAGATATCATTTGTCAATTATTTGGACTTTAGACAACTTGATTTTATACGTGAAAATGATATTTTAATTATGATGTATAAGATGCTGAAAATTGTTAATTTTAATTAATATGAACTCAAGGGAACGATGCTTTCTTTCATTTATTTGTTGGTTACGTGCACATTAGCTAAATATCATTGGTCCATTATTCAACCAACTTGATTTTATATATCAACAAGACCTACTTATTCAAAAATAATTTTCTTCAATTATTTCGTTATTTTGTAAACAAATTTAGGAAATTTTGGTACCCAGTAAAGAGAAAGAAACTCTCTACCGAATTAATTACGTTACTATTTCAAAAAATACGGTTACACAACTATTTTCACAACTAACAGTGCAATTCTTTTTTTTTCCTTTATAAAAAAATTCAGAATCAGCATGGAAATTAGAGAATCTTTGCTAATTTAAGCTAATTTCCATCTTTAAAAATAAAAAAAGTTAGCATTGGTGAACGGTTCAAATTGAATATATTGTGTACCAGGAGGGCGCTTTCACAAAGAATTAGCCAGAAGAGAGTAAATGTACAATAAAGCACAAAAATATCAACCATTTTTTTTAAATAATTATAATCTCCCTCTACTGTAACACATTTTTCAAATCTTTAAATTAACATTTCTAACCCTTTGCGAAAATATTCACAAAGTTTGCCCTCAAAATGTTCCAGAACGTTATAGGTCCTAAATTTCCTGTCAGGAACTCTTTTTAAAGCCGGGAATTAAAAAATAATCGCAGGGGGGCACATCACCACTACGGTGGATGATCAATTACTGTGAAGCCCACAATTCTACACTGCAGTATGAACTGGCGCGTTGTATTATAATAGCAGCACACCACGGGCTAGTTTTCCTCGCCTTTTTTCTTTAATCGCTTCCAGAAGTATACCATCATAGTCCCAAAAAATTGTTGCCATAATCTTTTGTGTTGATTTTGACTCCTTCGCTTTCTTCGGGGATGCTTCGCCCCTATAGCACCATTCCATATATTCCCGTTTGCTTCCTGGTTCATAATAAAGAACAATAGTCTCATCTCTAGTAACATTTGAATTTATACGTAATTGCTTTTGTTTGTCACACTGCAGATCTCTAAAAATTGCCTAGCACTTCGCACACATTCCCCTTTCTGAAGGACGGAGAAAAGTTTCTGAACCCATCTTGCGCTCACTTTTTTAATATGAAGATGATCATGAAAAGCACGATTTTGGAAAGATCTAAGATTGCTTCTGGAGTCAACACATCAATAAAACGCTCTTCATGTAGAACATCTTCAACCGATTCTCTTCCAAGACGTAAAACTTTAATCACCGTACACATTGTTAAGACATTATTTTTTTTTTAATTGGACCGATTCTTTAAACAAAAACTTAATAACACCTCGATATGAAGATGATCATGAAGAGCACTATTTTGGAAGGATCTAAAGATCTAAGATTGTTTCTGGAGTCAACACATCAATAAAACGACGTTCATGTGGGACATCTTCAACCTATTCTCTTCCAAGACGAAAAACTTTACCTCAGTTCTTTACTCGGGGCCGAATCACCGTACACATTGTTAAGACGTTAAACACAGTGAAACATACCTTACTTTATAAAATTTTAAATAAATTTTATAAAAACTTTACCTGGAACATTGTTACAAATAGTTCATTATGGAACGTCATTTGAAGATTTCTTCTTTTCTCCAAATTTAGGGAATAGACCTGTTTTCGTGGTACTTTAGATATTTGTGAGCCATCTTTGTCTACGACAAAGTTTTTCACAGAAGACAAATCTATTATATAACCTCCTAAGCACACAGAAATAGATTAAACTGAGCCTGAAGCTCAAATCCAGGCCAACGAGAGTCGGTGGACGTAGCAACTACTGCTCTTTCCTCCCAGTAAAAGCAATTGACAAACTTTTACAAGAAAAAGGAGGATTGCAGAGTGAATAAATTGTTTGACTTGCGTTTCATGTTAAAATGTGATCTGCTTGGAAAGAAGTGATATTCCAAAATCCTCATGATGGAAGCAACGAAAAGATGTATCTAACGTAAGAATTGTATTCTAATTTCATGGAAAGAAAGAAGGATAAAAATAAATCCCAAATATTTGAAAGCTTCTATCAGCCGTTTTAGCATGATACTTTTATTAACAACAGTTGTACATTACATTTATACTTTACTGTAATAATTTAGGATAAGTTGGAGGATATTTTTTCATATTATCTACATGGAGAATGGTGGCTGCTCAGATACTGCAGGGTGACTATGAAGGTTTGATCAATAGTCTCATAAATATGAGTATTACTGATATTTTTTAGGATACAACTCTCATAAATGAGACGTTTGGAAGATATTTTAATCTTCTTCCTTATCATCAGCACCTCCGCCAGTTCCTTGACGAGGGTTCTCCCTTTTAAGATGGCTCGGGTGACTACCATCGAATTAAGTCAATGTACTTCTGCGAATCCAAACGCACTATAAACTGTGGTTACATTTACCACTTATTTACCAACTCCTAATGTGTCTCTGTCTAATTAAAACGAGGACATGATGAACAGATTTCGCCCAAACCGAACCTGTACACCTGGCAGCAAGGCTCCAAACCCCACACATAACCGTGGTCATTCTACCCTCATCCAATACAGAGATGATCGAGTAGCACAGTACCATAAAAATATGCCGTTCAGCAATTTCTTAAGACCCTCCAGTACCACCTTCATCGTGAACGACCGCACAAGAATGATGTCATCTTTATATTTCTTCATATTAGAAAAATTAATAGGACCACCAATTCTTGTTTTTGGTATAAAAATTTGTTATCACCAAAACTCTTACAAATATTTTATCATTGAGACTAGTACTTTTGACGAAAGAGAAACTGGTAATTGGAGGCAATACAGAAAGTTAATGAAAAGAAAGCAGTAAAGGCGCCGATTATATGACACAGGACAAATTTTTGAGAATGGTATGGATGGGATACTGGCTTCAAAAATTTGACTGTTGAGACCAAATTCGAATACGATTTCGATAAAATTAAAAAACATCTACATTTAAGAGGGACGCACGGTCAAAGTAGAAAAGAAGTTTGAGTCAAGAGCTCAAAAGA
Source organism: Dorcus hopei (assembly GCA_033060865.1). NCBI lineage: Eukaryota > Metazoa > Arthropoda > Insecta > Coleoptera > Lucanidae > Dorcus > Dorcus hopei. The sequence goes on from CM065423.1 coordinate 34,512,608, forward strand.
AGCAAATTGGTTTATCTTTTTGGCCAATGCTCTGAAATTTGTGGAGAAGTTTCGGTTTCTTATCTACTTTTCAAAATGTGGATGTTGACGTTAAAAGCTAAGATGCCAACTGAAAACAACATCCAAATTACTGCAACGAACATTTCCTATGAAACTATTAATGCACCACTTGACTCTAAATTAAAATATAAATTGAATATTAATGACGCAAATTTTCCATCAGTTTTTCCATCACATAAGCACCCAAGTGGAGACCATAAACATATTTATGACCCACTTATCCGAGGTTATTAGGTCGTGATCCTCGTATTAGAGTATTACGTTTGGCGCGGTAAGCGACACCGTGTCTGCATTTCTTGCATGCATCAATCACCTCGTTGTATTTTGGAAGTGTTATTGCACAAGGAGGAAGGCGGGGAAGGGTAGTTTTCACCGCTCGATACATCTACGTGTCACCTTGACAGCGCTCCAATACATCATTCGGTTGCGCTGCTGGCTGCACAATATTGGATATGCAGCCGCGCATGTAATCATAATAGCGCATCTGATGCTGTATATAAATTGCATAGCATCAGAATTATTATCATCAGACGCTCGGTTTTTTTCTTATTCAAAAATATGCAAATAATAGCTAACTCAATTGATGAAAGCATTGAATAAAAGGCTTCTGTAAATAGAAGAGTAGATTGACATGTTTTACATTTTACAAGGAAAGGATTCATTTATATTTCTCAAAATTTTAATGCATTTCTTTCTTGTTTCTTTTTTTCTTTTGGTGTATGCCAATTACGTGCTCCCCACATCCATGCAGTCCTTAAACAGAGAGGTTTTGCATTGAGTTATCAAAATCATTACCATAAGTGAAAACTGACACAGTACTTCTTAAATCAATGAAAGTAGAAAATTAAAATTGAAATGATATCAATAATTAAAAAATTGTTTTTGTTTTGGCTATAAACATTTCAATTCATCCATACAATACCTTACTGACCATAAATCTTGATGATGTGATGGTCGTAAAGCGTAGCGGGAAAAATGCGATCAATTTCCTGAGCTCGAGTATATCATTATTAAACACAAAGATTTTTCATTTAGTCCAGGAACGCGCTCGGAAAATTAAGACGCGTAATTCTGTAACTTCTATAAATATTGCTCCCAATATTCTATTAATTATGAGTGCTTTCATCGTAAACACACTGTAAATATTTGACTAAGCTCTAATGGCGTGACCTATAACTACATAATAGATGAAGTTCATGCTCGCGTTACCTTATTTGTTAATTAGTTACTGACAGAGGTTTGACGGTTTGAGACCAAATATTTGGGGAAATGATTTAAAATTCCGCTCAATTATGCACCAGTGTGAATATTTCACTGAGACACTGAGGCGTAAACAGAACTGTACCCGGAAAACTCGATTTCCGAAAGTTTTCACTTTTTGTTTGAAGCCGGATGATTTCATTCATTCTGGAAACGATTTAATCAGCAATAAATTGTATACAGCAGCGCCAAATTAACTAAATTATTGCAGAAACTTGCACCAGGCCGGTGATCTGGATTGGGGTCAACGTTTACTTTACAATACTGAATCAGAAGCTTGGGAGAAAAAACAAATTTAATTTGGGTTCTTTCGACTAACATTCTTGCTTATTTTTTTTGGAATTTTCATAACAACGAGTTTTCTCTGCAATAGGTTTCATTTTTTCAAACAGAAGTCCAAATTATATCGTGGGCAGTTCTTTAACTCCTGCAACGACAACACGAAGAGATCTTAAAGTGAAAGCGAAGAAAATTCCTTAGTAATTTATTTTTCCTGTTTTACATAAAATAAAATTAATGGATTCCTCTTGGACTAAGATTGTAGGACCACAATGGAGACTATGTTGAAAAATAAAATTGACTTTTTCAAAAAAAAAATGTGTTTACCTTGCTTTTTTATCCCAATTGTCAAACGTAAAATCAGTTACATGTGAATAAAGTGTGAACGTGAGGCCCACAAATAATATCAACAAAAGGAAAACTTATTTGTACTTCTCCACAACTGGTACGAAATTGTATAAAAGAGATCCTTAAATATTCATGATCCATTTGTAACAAGTAGGTTTAAATAAAAGATAAAATACCAATTTTATATGTGTACCTGCCCCCAATTACCTTTTGATATCGCTTCGTATGTAATATTTGCATTTAATAATTGAGATCATTTTGATGAAGACTTAAGTTCAGTATTAAACGAAAAACATTATAAAGTGTGCCAATACATGGAAACATATTCAAATAAAATTTTAATTTTTAATTTCTGAGCAGACTTAATACCTTAAGCTATACAATTGTACCTCAGACTATAAACTGGTGTTAATTACTTTTTTCTCAATTTGGATTTGATGAATGAACAGACTTCTTTTATATCTGTCGCAGACGGTCAAAAAACTCGAAGCAGTTTACGCTTCGTACATCCTCCTTTTCTTAAGTAAACTCGAATAAATTTTCATTTAGAATTAAAAATGAATCTCGTCCCGCGATGAACTTCAACGTCTTTAAGATTAGGATTAGCGTTTCGTGACAGTCCGCCGAGTTTAAAACCTCCTCACTCGTGTGCTAAAATATTTACAAAGATTTCAGTTACAGTCGCCGCCATTAGCCTTTTTGTCGGTCGGGCGGGCGGGCGTCTCGACGACGACGCTCTGCGTTTTTTATCTCTCCACGTAAAAGTAGACGTCTCTAACTAAGCGCGCTCGGTAATCGCCTCGCAAAACGCGGAATAATGCACACACATTAAGATTAAGCACTTCCACGGTGAATGAAGGCGCAAAAAAAAATGTGGAAAGAGTGTGGTGGGTAAGGAGCACGCCAACTATGTAAGACGCCCTCACCGTTACGTGACGCACGCACGCCTCACTTCAGGAACTCATCTCCCTCTTTTCACTCATGCCACTGCCTTGCTTGATAAACAGTCATATTGTAAACACGAACCATCACGCTAAATGTATTTAACATGCCCTACATTTATATGCCCTTTAACAACGCACTCCATAAATTATACGGTCGACTGTGCATGCATGTATGAGTTTCAGTGGCAGATTCCGATATCGAATTACTTTATTGCATACATACAGGAAGCAAACTCCTAACTAAACCGACATTAAATTTATTTTACAAACATTCTTAAGGGGCTCCTTTCTGCATTGTAATTAGATTAACAGAGATAAGCTCGACTGAATTAAAACAAAGCTTTGCTAGAAATATGAATGTGTAATTATTTCTTTTTGAAGTGTATCTGATATATCTTGCTTAACATTATTTCTTTCCTATGAGTACATATATACGAATGAACCAAGTTGACTTGCTTGCTCTATATTCTATAACTTTTCCAATTTAACTTTGTAACCAGAACATAAGCCGCAAGTCTAGTATTACGTTGCACTACTGCAGCTGCGCTGCATTTTTTCCCTGTACCGGGACTTCATATTTCATGGTTACGTCGACGGGCGAAAAAAAAAAAAAAGAAAAACCCCAAAATATATCAGTAAAGCATCCATTTTGCAAGGCGGCGCTTTCATGAATTGATTAATGAATTAAACATGTTTCGTATTAATAACGGAAGGCTTGGCCCCAACGATTTTTACTCTAATACACGAGGGAGGAAATTATGAGTTGGCGACACACGGCGAGGTCGTCTTTAGCTAAACAAATAACATCGACGAATTCATCTCCCCGGAGTGACAGGTTCTATTTTTGAGTGAACCCTTTTCAACGAAAAAATACCATTAAGTGAGCGCTCCCTAAAATTTCACAAAATGATATGGTCTATGGGTTAGAAATGAGGATAATGGGGAACAAACGTCAGCCGAGAGTGACGCCGTGCATATTTCATTACTCTCCCTCTCGATTCGGTCGTGTCAACGACTGCGTGCTCTGACAGAACATAGAACCTGTTCCAGGACAATCGAACGAGCGCTATCTTTCTGAAGGGATTCACTTTATGATGCGCGGACAATAATTCCCGAAATAGCACAGATTTCATTACGTTTACGAGCTGGAAATTTCAAACTTGCACTGCAAGCATTACAGTTTCGACGAATTATTTAGATTCTGTTTCTTGCTGAATTCCCATTAATCCTGTGATGCATCAGCAGTTCTCAGTAAAACGAACAAGGTTTCAAATTATACGAGTGGGGTTGATAAATAGTTTAGCCTTGAATACTTTCAGGAGTGGAGAAGCTAATACTCCATCTTTAATGTTTGTCAAGCATCTGCACAAAATCCATTCGTTGAAAAGTTCATTCAGCAATCTTTTCCATCAGAAATCATTAATCAATAAAAATTTAAATGTTTATAAAATTAATACTATTCGGAAAAAATAATATTAAGGCACAAGTACTGTGTTTAAACAAATTTGGTTCTGCGGGGTCTGCCAATGGTAAATCGAAAACAAAGAATGATAAAAGATTCCGTTATGCCTTCGATCACGAATTAGTGAAGAAAAAAGAGAAGACTGAACGGCTAGCGCTGATGATATCCGCAACGCAGACGAAATACGTGTTTGCTCTTAAAAAAATGGTGGGATGAGGGGAACTAATTGTGCAGTGAACTTTTTTTTACTCCACAGAAACAGAGCTGCTGTCATTTTAATCATAATAAAGCAAAAATAATTTAACTTAAGGTAACAGAAAAAAATCTCCTTTTTTCAACACACTGTATATGTACGTTCTAATAATCTACGCCATAAGGATAGCGTCCCAATGAAATATATTAATTTAATTTGAATATCATAAGTTGAAAAGAGAAGAGAATCTAAGAGAAGAAAACAGTATAGTAGCAGAGTGGAACAAGATTAAAAAAAGTATAGTACAAGCTGCAGAAAAACATACCGGAAAGGAAGAGAAGAAAGTAAAGAAAGAATAGTATGGAGTGGAGTTAACAATCAAGAAAATGTAGGCAAGACTTAAATGGATAAGGTCGAACAGAAACGAAGACAGTGAAGAATATGAGAGTATAAAAAAACAATGTAAAAAAAGCAATAAGAAAATATAAGAGAGATTGGTTAGAAGAAAAAATGAAAGACATTGAGAATGAGAGGAAGAAAAAGAACTATGAGAAAAGCAATCAACAAAATAAAACGTACAAGGGCCAATTATGTGTATAAAGAAAGCAAGCAAGAGTATAAAGAGGTATGGATGAATTACTTTAAAGACTTATTAATTGACAGTCAACTAAATAAGCAGTAACAACAGAGGAAGATAATGACGAATATATAGTAAACGAAGAAGGAAAGGATGAAGTAAAAAAAAACTATAAAAGACATATGCAACGGAGAAGCACCAGGAAAAGATGGAATGAACAATAAATTTATTAAATATGGGGAAAAAGTCTTACAGCAGCATATCTGTAAGCTGATATTGAAAATTTGGAGAGAATGGCATGAGAAAAAGGACAAATAATCACAATACACAAGACAGGAAATTAACATTTTTTTTATCTGTTGTGGTTGCCCAACGGGGTCCTAATTCATAGACTTGTCAGGACCTCAGGAGCGGGAGTGTATATTGAGTGTGTGTGAAGTGTTCCATGGCTTTGTTACTTCCAAACCTCCTCGCCATTTAAGGGGAAGAAGTGTCGAATTTCATCCCCAACACTGAAGGGTGCCTGAAGTCGATACCGATCTCCCCCGAGAATGAATGTATTAATTATAGGGGAATCACACTACTCTGTATCACCTATAAAATTTTATCTACAATTATACAAAGAAGAGTTTCAAAGAGAGAGAACAATAAACATCATAAAACAAGGCTTTACGCAAGGGAGATCGACAACGGATGCTATACATAACCTGAAGCAAATTATGGAAAAAGCATACGAACGAAAAATGCAATTAGAAAGGAAAAGTCTCATACTGGCAATGAAGGAACTTCGCTTTGAGTACCAGCAAAATAAAGAAGACTTACGGTAATGCCAGTGAAATCCACAAAAATAAGCATTCAAACACAAAAAGGAGAAGCAAAAGAATTCGAAATAAATAAAGGCGTAAGGCAGGGGGATGCGTTATCTGCAACTTTGTTTAATATAGCGCTTGAGTACATGATTAGGGAAATAAATAAAGGAACGCTAAGTAACAAACAGTAGAGTCTAATTAAAATGCTGGAGATAATAATAGAAGCAAGAAAGAAAATTGAATTAAAGATGAACGAAAGGCAAAATAAAAATAATGAAATTTGAGAACAAGTAGAAGGAAATAAGGAGAACGTACATTTTAAACAAGTGGATAGGTTTAAGTATCTAGGAATTGTGATATCTGGCGACGGAAATAGAGAAGGGGGAATTAAGGAAAAAAATAAGGACGCTTTTGATGCAAACAAGAAACTATTGTCAAATAAAAATCTAACTTAAAAATCTAACAAAGAAAACAAAGTTAAATATGTATAATATACAATAAGACTATCGTAGGGCCGTTAATGACATATTGCGGTGTTTATGAGAAGCACGTAACTTTTCTTTTAAATTTCATAACAGATAATTTTGGAAATAATAAAATAATTTAAGAATAATGTATTAAACGTGTTTTGCGGGATTCGATGTGAAATTATTGAATTCAAGTATGTTTTTCGAATATTTTAATTTCATGGAAATGTTTTTAAAAATAGGCAATTTAAAATTAACTATTTGTTATAAATAAATTATTTAGAATTTTTGAAATATAAATACCTAGGAATTAAGCTTAGAATTGTAAATATTAGGATAATTTATATGATAAGCAAATGTGATAGAAGGAAACTGTAGGTAGTAGTAAGGAGTTCGGAAAATAAACAAGTGAGGGCGCTATGTTAGCTACCCTAAGTAAAAGTTACCGGTCGCTCTTTAAAACCCGCGAGGCCCGGAGCACGAGGCAGTCAAGCGACCGGTTCGGGAACTTTATGTAAGTAAGTTATAGGGACGGGTTTTGTGAAAAACCTGTTCCAAGTAAATTCTTTTAAAGGTCCGAACTTCTTTACGTAATAAATTTGTTTATGAAAGTTTTTAAATTGAGCTAATAAATTGTCGTTTTTACGTTTTGTTCTACGAAATATTTTCTTTACTATTCACCCATACACGCACACATAGATAATTTTGAATGTGAAGGCTCGCGAGTGCCATCTACATCCAAAATTTATCACACAACAAATACACTCTACAAGCAAGAATTGGTCTACGAGATACACTGCAAAATACATCATCGAAGCAGGAGCCTACGCAAGTAAACAACAAAGTAAGAAAGCAAATAAGAATAAAAATAAACTTAATAAGAGAACACAAAAACTGCAAAATACCCTGAGAGAACAGCGCATAAAATTGACTCATAACCAAATAGGGGCCATATCACAGCAATATGCAGCAGAAACATTAAATATGATTCGTCAAAAGATGAGGAGGATCTAAGAATAGTAGAAAGGAGAATATTCAGAACAATATTAGGACCAGTGGATATCAGAAAAGGAATTTAGAAGAAGAACGAACCAAGAACTATATATTGAGATAGAAGGAGACAAAATAAAAAGGATTAAACGACAAAGGGTACAGTGGCTTGGATATGTTTGGAGAACAGAAACAGAAGCAACAACCAGATTATTACTGACATGGGAGCCCAGTGGGAAGACGAGCCGCGGCAGGGCTGCAACAATGTGAAGAAGATATGAACGAAGCAGGCATCAATAGATGGAGACAAAAGGCACAAGATAGGATGTTATGGAAAAAGATATGTCAGTCGATGTGAGACTAATCCACCCCGAAATAGGATTTACAGAAAGAACACCTTCAGGAGCGGGCACAGCCCCAAATGAATATATCATAAGTGGAAAAAAGAATACGATATGTGCAAATACATTTTTGATAAGAGTAGACCATTGAAAGCAAAAGGTACGTTTGAGATTATAGCAATCAATTAACATGTAAGTTTGACTTAACCCATTGTTAAATATCCGTTATGTTTTCATTCCTGAACAAGAAATTTCCGTCGTAAAATTTATTTTCGCAATGCTCTTAAAAAGTAAGTGGCTGATTAACGTGCGTGTTTGAAAAAAAATCAAACAAAATTCCTCAGGCTGGATTGCATATTATAAGTAGAGAGCGGATGACCTTAGGTTTCACCTAAGGTTATCCAAGCCGAAACTATTGAATCTAAATTATATTTGCGGAATCTTCTACGTCTTGTACTTATCCACTAATTCAACATCTTGTAAATTACTCTTTCAAGACAAACTGCCTACTCCTGTTCATTTCTATGGCCTTTTATCAAAAATTTATTGGGATATTGCAGATATTATTACTTGCCTCCTTGTACAGTACGTATTAGGAGACAGCAAACATAAATAATTTCACACTTTAAAAACGCTACATTTATTAAAAGGATGGGTGAACACACGTACATAAATCAGGGTGACTTCGTTATTGTATGAAGTTAAAAGTTGTCGAGTACGTCCGGTCACATCTGCACATTCTAACGAAATTAAAACAGCGAGCGAGTTGAGTTGAGTTAGTTCTACCAAATTCGCAACTATTCGAAACACGTGCATGCAAACTATTTATAAAATATGCCTTCATAAAATACTAACTCGCTAAGAAGGCTGGAAAATTTAGTCAGCATCATCCCGTTCGTTCCAAGTCTGAATTGATAGAGTCGCTAAGTAAGTTAAAGATTCCTTTTTTCTACGCGATTTTTGGTTACTGTTCAAACATTTACTTTTGCAGTAGTCGTAAAGTTGGCTTTCGAAAATAAACAGGTACCAAAAGCAGAATGGATTCAAAATATTTGTGCGCTTGGATTTCAAGGTTGGAGCAGGAAAATAAAACTACAATTAATTTTGCAACCGATACTAAGGCCCAGTTTTACAATGCCAGTTTAATGTGAGCCGAGGCTTAAACCCTTAGCAACGATTATTTCAAGAATTGTTGTAAAGGTTTTAAGCTTCGGCTCATTGTAAAACTAGGCCTTCGAGTAAAGATTCAATGCTACTTTAAAAGAATAATTTACTTTCTCCCTGGCATATACATATGAGTATAAATAATTTATAGCGGTTTATTGATTTGGCAATGACTTTATTGAATGTAGTAATTGCAGTACGGAAAACATAAAGCATCAAAATTAAATGTACAACAAATTATACATTAAGCCGCACGCAATTCATATATTTCCGACGTGCTTGTCACATTATTTATGTACTGATTAAAATCCCAGGGAATCGCATCGTAAATATCATCATTATTTATTAATGAAAGTCCGTTCATATTTAATAAATCTGAAATACCGTTTCAATTAGGCCCGGCTATAATTGGGGTCTTCTGGAGAGTCAGAAATAATACGTATTTCACCTGACAAACGCGTTAGTTCCAGTGACGGCCCATCTCTTGAATATTACAAAAGCTGCCAGACTCAGTCGCCATCACGGGTTTGGCCATGAACGAAAGACATGACAAATGAAGGAGAAGAGTGGCTGGCAGACGTGTTACATGAAATTTGTGCCAATTTCTTGCGCCTACGTTTTTGATTCTCGCCGATATGAACTATGAAGAAGTATCTTCGGCGTCGGCGGCCGTCGAAAACGTGTTGAAAACGTTTCATGTCGACGCTTTACGGCTAGGTAAATTAAATTTAATAAGCTATAAAATTTCCCCGTTTTATGGCGGGGGCTTCGTGACTTAATATGTCTTTGTTAATATAGTTCTCTTCGTAATTTATGCACGATGAGTTCTTCAATTTGTTTTGCCCTGTTTCAGAACGTTTCGTTTTCACCGTGCGATCGTAAAACTAAAGTATTCCGGTGACGTAATTGCCTCAATTTAGACATCAGTTAAAAACGCTCTGAATGGCGTGTTTCATTATTAAATTTTTCATGCAACGCTGAAGTTTTAATTTGCATTTGTAACGCACTTTGGAAAACATCGTTTTCTTCAACGCGTGGATAACTTGAAAAACATCCACAGATATTACCAAATAAATTGAGAGAACAGTTTCATGAAAACCCGGTGCTGAATTAAACGTTTTCTTAAAGCCTTAAAGAAAACCTTTCATTTAAGCAGCTTTATTTTGTTATTCTTCAATGTAAAATTATAAATTTACTATCACACCCGTATATCTACAAATAAGTTTAAGAATACTTAGTACTCTTAGAATAGAATGTTCAGTCGTTCTATACCTCCGGTTATACAAAATTTTAATCATAACGTTCCCTTTCAATTTTATCATTTCGTATTTCGTTACAGGTCCCAACGGACACGAAATAGGTGTATCGTTCCTGTAACATCGGTGGCTCCTGCCGTTTTAATGAAATTAACACGGGCCTCTTATCCCTCCTTACATTACAATGAACTTATAAAAAAAACTCACCCTTAAGGACTACTGGAATTCCTTATTGAAGATCAGGTTAACACTTTTAACCTTTTGGGAAATGAATATGCATTTTTTTTTCATTTATATTCTTCTAAAAGAACACTTTTCAATTCTCACCGTGAGAAAAGCCACAGAATTTTATTCGTCGGGATAGAATGATAGAAAAGATCAATTATCATAAATTGTTTTTTATTTTACATTTTCCTAAAAGAACGAAGTAACCATAAGAAGAACCACCGAAATGGAAATCGGATAAGACTATGAATAGGAAAGATCTATTATCCCCTTTTAGAAATGAATAATTTCTTTTCGTTTATATTTTTCTAAAGGAAGAAAGTTTAATGAGCAAAATAAAACACTGCTACTTTTGGTCATAAGAATAACCACCGATATGTTAATCAAAACACAGAACGAAGTAGTTGTAAAAAACACCTGTTTCAAACGCAAAGAAATATACTGTAATGATTCGTCGACACCAGCCGGCGTCAGACTGTCTCTTGTGTCACAGCCGTCTAGTCGACGCACCTTAGGCGACAGCCGAGAAAGTGCTGGCGGCAGAATAAACTAGATCAGACAGCCTGTCGCCTTCCAGAAAATACGAGAACAACAGCTTCGGTATATAAAATGCACGCGGCCGGGAGTGGGCCACAGTTCGGGAAGAATTCAGCGTTAGACAGTTCGGAATTAAAGTCGCGTTAGATTTTTCGCTCGGCTGTTAAAATAAATTAGATTTAAGCTTGTAAATAAATGTTAGTGTTATAGTGTAAATTTATAAATAAATTAGTTTATTAACTATTTCGTGTTTTGTTTTAAAATAAGAATTAATAGAACCCTTAAAATCGTTACAATACAAAGGATATTACCGGACGGGAAAACAATTAACCAGGTAGATCACGTACTAGTTGGGAAAAAACACAGCCAACTAATCAAAAACGTGAGAAGCTGTAGAGCAGCAGAAGCAAACATAGACCACCTTTTGGTAAGAGTAGACTTAAATATGCAAGAATTGAAAGCCGGAAGGCTGAAAAAAGCAAAGGAAAGAGAACAAGACTTCGACATTCAAAAATTAAAGATAAAAGAAGACACTGCAATACGTTAAAAGAATAGAACAAGAGGCAGAAGCTGAAAACGAGATCCTCGATTCGATAGAAGGGAGATGGAAAATGATCCGAGACGAAATCAAGAAAGTGTCACGAGAATTGTGGGGAAAGAAAACAAAAACTACAAGAAAGAACAACTGGTTCCAAGTGAGAAGTAGAGAAGCAAGAATAAGGTACATGACATACGGAACCCAAACGCAGTACAAGGAGCAACAGTAGAACTATAAAGCAGTATTTAGATTAAAAAAGCGACATAGTAATAGGAAACGGATAGACGAGATAGAAAAGAGTTATAACAAGAGAGAAAGGAGAAATTTTTACCAAGATATTAAAACAGAAACACGGAGCTCTAAACAAAAAGCTTGGTACTGCAACGTCAAACCTTCTAGGAGATGAAGAAGGAAAAATGAAGAGATGGGCAAGCTCCTTTCAAGAGCTCCTTAATGCAAAAGAAATAAGCGAAAACCCGGAGATATACAGCGAAGAAGATGGTGAAGTATAACAAGAGGAAGAAATAAAACCAAAACCGGAACAAATAGATGAGATAATAAACCACTTGAAAAATAACAAAAGCCCTGAGGATAACAACATCCCGGCGGAGTTAGTAAAATACGGAGGAGAGTAGCTAAGGCACGATGTGTATAAATTAATACTGTTGTGCTGGAAATGAGAGAGAAAATTCCATCAGTCTGGAAGAAAGCATTACTGTGCCCCCCATACATATGAAAGGAGACACCTCCAAATGCGAAAACTACCGTGGAATGGCGCTGATGGATTGAGTGTATAAAATAATGGCAACATAATTAAACCAGAAATTGAAGGATGAGATGGAGAACATCATGGGAAAGTACAAGGCAGGATTTAGGAAAAGCCGATGAACAACAGATCAGATATTCACTTTAAAAAACTACAAGCCGCTCATTATGAGAAGGGGATTGACGTGCATGCACACTTCGAAGACTTTAGGCAAGCCTATGGACTCGATTGAAAGGAATGAAATAATTGAATGTAACAAAAAAAGTTAATAAGGGTAGTCGAAGCCACTTTAGAGAATACAAAGAGCAGAGTTAGAATAAACGGACAAAAAACAGAGTGATTTCAGGTGAGGACAGGATTAAGGCAAGGTGATCCCTTATCTACTACGCTATTTAATTTAGCAGTGGAGACAGTAATGAGAAGAGGAAGACTAAACAGAACGGGGTTAACTTATGACAGGTGCCATCAGTGCCTTGCATACGCTGATGATATTGCTATCATCGCAACGACGAAAAATGATTTGGGCAGCAGAAGCGGAACAAACCAAAGGGGCAACTAGAAATAACTACAGAACGAGGACGGCACTATAAATTTGAAGGAGTAGACAGCTTCACCTACCTGGGAATCAAAATTACAGTAAATAATAATATAAAAGAACTAATGGAAAGACTCAGCATAGGAAACAAAGCGATAGGTGCGCTCAACAATCTGTTAAAGAAAAAGGAAGTATCAAGAGAACTGAAAACCCATATATTCATATAAGACGGACGGCAATACGACCTACAATTCTGTACGGATCAGAAACGTGGACGATAACAAAACAAGATGAGCAAACTCTGCTAACATAGGAACGTAAGCTACTAAGAAGAATCTTCGGAGGAAAAAAGGAAGACAGTATCTGGAGAAGAAGAACAAACAAAGAACTGGAAAGAATGCTCGGAAAACCAAACTTAACAACACAAATAAAAATTACTCGAATCAGATGGTTAGGGCACATAAGGTCGTATTCTGTATCTTTACGCCAAATTTTAGAAGTCTGCTAAAATCTTTCTTTTTAACCATCCTTTGAATTGTCAAACGTTATTTGATATTCTGTATCACATAAAATAGAGAACCGTTAAGTTCCCATTATTTTAACGGAGCCGCTAAAAATGATATGGCAACAACGCAAATCCTTTAAATTGTGAGTCTGTCAGGTCCGTATTCATAAACAAAACTTACGCTATGCGTTCACTAAAACATTGCGAATATCTATTTACGTACTGCAAAGATTTCTTTGATGGAAAGTAATTGATGAACTGTACTTAAACCTATATTGGTTATGCGTCCGCAACACGTTGAAATGCGTACAGATCATGAATTACAAGCGAATTATTATCGAACGCATAGCCTAAGTTTTGTTTATGAATACGCGGCTCAGTGTCAGACGGTTCTATACTTGCTCGATAATAATTCTTATTCTTGATAAATTATTAAAGCTGGTTCTTGTCCGATGAAAATTGTATCACAAACTCTTTTAAACGGACACTAAATGGCGCACAAACACTTAACGTTTCGCAGTCGTTTGACAGCTTCGAACGACTGCGAAACGTTAAGTGTTTGTGTGCCATTTAGTGTCCGTTTAAAAGAGTTTGTGATACTTGATAAATTAGTATTAAAACGAAATCCTGCAGAGTTTTCTGGAGTTTCTGTACTAGTATCATCAACCATGGTTCCAGGGGATGTCCATGTATTAATTAACTAATTTCTACTACTCCATTCTCCTACGCAGCTGGATTAAGAACTGGATAAATAGGATGATTAAAAAGAGGACCTATAATGTCTTTATGTGAACAATCTAGCACACCAGTATTGATATTGAATATTGATTACTATTAAATCGAAGATTAAATCCAGCTTTGACTTCGTTCTTCTTTTTCTGTGGATATGGAAGGGTCATCCAGGTATTGCATACACTTGTAACTAACAATTCTGAAACTTTACTGATGCAACGGTTAACTGAAGGTTGAGTTAAAGGAAATGCATATCCAAATCCCACATCGAGCTGATAACTACCATGACCAAAGAAATATAAAGTAGTCAAATTTTTCAAATAAGGAGGAATACCAGTATTTCGTTGTGGTTCTACCGTAAAATGTTGCAATAACTGCACTAGATTCAAAACACAATGGTTACTTGTAACTTGTACTTGGAATTGTAGTCCTTTGAATCAGAAAATTATATAATCACTACTATTGTATTTACTTCTATTATTTTAAACTTGTATTTGCTGAATCTGATGCAAGTCCTGCATTAGAAAATTATGTATTTCAACGGGTGAAGCCATATTTTCTATTAGAATAAAATTTAAAACATTAACAAGTCTTTTTTAGTTTACAACTAAATTTTAATAGGTACTTTTAAGTAGGAGTTAAAATTTGACGGATAATGTGATAATTAGAGGAATTCTGTTAAAAATTGTTAACAGATTTGGACATTAGAGAATGCCAATTTACTTTAACACCATCCTAAAATTTAACAGATAGTTAAAACTTAGTTGAAGAGATACAGAATACGGCCTATAGAGAGACTATTGGCCGGTATTACCAACGTCTTAAGGATACCTTAAATTTAATTCGTGTTTAGAATGTGATTGATTATATACAAACCAAGCAGAAATATCACAATCTAAACACGACTTAAATTTAAGGTCTCCTTAAAACGTTGGTAATATCCACGGTAACAGAAGATAGACTACAGAAGATCATCATTAGTAGTAAATACGAAGGAAAGAAAAGAAAAAAGGAACATCAAAAAAGAGATGGCTGGACGAAGTTGAGAAGGACCTAAAAGCAATAGGTTTAACCAAATGGAAAGTCAAGGCACGGAATAGAAAAGAATGGCGTAAAGTAGTAAGTATAGTGCTAATACAAATGGCCCCAAAGTTTTCTGAAAATATCTAAATGGTAATTATACCAAATAGCATTTAAATCAACTTGATGCTGGAAATGAAATGTCTCAATTAACTTGTTTTAATTATGACAGTTTGTTTTTCGATTTGGTTCAGCAGAATGTCTTAGGCCGAACTGTACAACATCATTTAATTTTGAACTTTGTTTTATTCACATAGCAATAATTGCAAAGACAATTGTCAAGTTTAGACTTGGTACATTTCACTCTTATAAGATAATATTCCTGAAATAATTTACAGTCCAGTTGGCAAAAGCCCAAGCGTGATATTGCTACAATTTATCGAGAATAAAATATTTCTCTCTATCAACAATTTATCAGATCATAAAGGAAAGTGAAGAGGGTGTACCCTGCGTTACTTTTACCCAAAAGTGATCGACCAAAGATTTTGAGTCATGTGAAGGAACAAAGACTGATTGAAGCCGTTAAAGACAAAGTTGGAGCCTCACAGCGAAAATTAGCTCGAAGATTCGGTGTTTTTAGAACAATTTCCCGAAATGAAGTGGTGTTTCGAAAAAGAAAAAAGGCGCCAAGGCCCAGTTAGAAAGAATTCCTACATGTTGACGTGCGCTAAGGCGCATCCATTTTGTCAATAAACTGATTGTAATGGATGACTTTGTCCCGTTCAGAAATGAAGGGAAACGATGGTTTTTACACCTTCGACAGACACTGTCAGGTTTAAATCCATTGGATTTACCAAATTTGTCCTCAAATTTGGTAAATCCAAATTTGAGGACAAAGTCTTAGTGTGGTATGCCATTTCTGAGGCCGGGTTTATCTCGCAACCATAGATTGGTCGTGTTCGAGGAGAAGCCTTAACTGCACAACTTTATATTCAAAGGTGCCTCTCTAAATCGCTTCAGTTTTTAAATACACATCATGCTAATGATGATGTAAAGTTTTGGCCTGATCTAGCTTCATGCCATTATGCTAGAGATTGGTGTAGAGCAGGGATGGGGAAATGGCGACCCGCGGGCCAAATCCGGCCCGCGACATGATTTAATCCGGCCCGCGATCGGTAACAGCCATCTATATAAATACGGCCCTCGATAAACAAATTCGTAGCACATCCAGTTGTTTACATCAGATTACAAAGGAGTTTCGTTTACTCTCTATCTCTAGTCTAGTATGTTCGTGTTCGTTGCGAGAAATTTCGATATGTGACCACTGTGGATGCGTTTCGACTTAATCGGGCGTACAACTTTTTACCTCGCGCATCATTTTCCCATATCAAAATCATGCGCGAGGTAAAAAGTTGTACGCCTGACGTTAATTCGGAACGCACCCTAGATGTCTAAGCGTGTCGCCGAGTCAGTTAATCAGTCAGTGATTATTAAACCAAAGTTTGGGTCTTCATACATCTGTGGACAGGTGTTTTCAACAATGAAATTCCGTAAAAGCAAACTGAGGAATAAGATGACCGACGAACATCTTGAGTGCGTTTTACGAATTATTTCTAGTAATTTGGAGCCAAATTTCAACGAGATGATTAAAGAACAGTCAAAATTTCATTTCTCACACGGACCCAGTACGTCCAAACAATAAATTAAAAAATATATCTGTTTGGCCCGCCTAAATATTTTAATTATTTTATATGGCCCTTCTCTAAATCTATTTCCCCATCCCTGGTGTAGAGCAAACAACGTAAACTTTGTTCATAAATTAGACACTCCTCCCAGTGTACCTCAGGCTCGACCAATAGAAGAATTTTGTTCCAATACTGACCAGGAAATTCTACGACAAGGGACGGGAAGTTGCAAATGAAGACCAATTACGACATCGCATTCAATCCTGCTGTTACCCAGAGGATGAAGGGACAAGTCAAAAGAAGAAGAAAAGATAATGGCCCGCTATCAATAATTTGAGTATTAAGCATTTATTGTTTTCCAAAAACAAGAAAATAATGGCTACTTTATTGCTTATGATAATCTTTCTAGGGATAATGAGAATTCAGGAATAATGGCTACTTCATTGCTTATGATAATCTTTCTAGGGATAATGAGAATTCAGATTCTCTGTTGTTTTCTTAATTAAGTCTCGTTTTACCTAAGTTGACGTCGGTGAAACCTAGTATAAATGAATTAAAATAATGAAAATTCAAACTTTTTAAAATGTTTATGCAGAATGAGTGAGAAAAGTTTTATTAATGCTTCCTAATTAATAACAACGAATTTTACAATTCAGTGCGTCGGGGATTTCTTATTAAAAGTTTCAGATAGAAACGTAAGGGAACGGGGAAGTTTTTGAATCCGGGAAATTCAATCCAATTTGTGTTTGAGTTTTTAATTCGGCGGATTTTCCCTGAAAGCCGGTGGAACGTGAAGAAGAGTGCGACAGGATCCATAACATTCAGAAGTGCAATAAGGAATATGAGACTCCGTCACCAAATTAATGATTTCTGTCTTCTCGACCACTGCAGACGCCGCCTACTAATTTTCTCATCCTCAAGCAATCTGCCGACTTCCACTCGGCGTCATCTCCGGAGTTCCATTACTGGCTGCCTCCGATGAGCAATTATGTTTTCCCGACAGCTTTTAATTTCGTGCCCTCGTACAACTTCTGGAGTGTTCTAAATAAATAATTGATGAAATCCCAAGCCGCATTCGCAGTCACGATGATATAAGATTTAATTTAAAAACAATTTCCCCAGATGGTGCACAAAGTAGAACAAACAGGGGCTTTAGCGGGAACGTTGGCGTGCGCCATGCGGGACTGCGGCGTTACGACGTAATTTGCAATTATGTACAACACAAACAATAATGAAATATAGTGCGGTCGGACCGTAATCTGCATTCTACTCGCGATGGACGCCTCGGACGCGATAAAAAAAAACGCACGAATTAAAGCCACAAAAGAGAAATAAATATGCATTCAACCATTGGTTAGCTGTGCTAGTTTAAAAATGGATTAGAGGGCGGGTCATTGTTAAACCGTTGTCGTAATTCGAACGTGACTCAAAAGGATACAAAAAGTAACTAAACGAATTACACGATTAACGAACACACGCGTTACCTTTTTATTTCTGTCTGGGTATTCCCTCTTTCACCAACAATTTATACTTCATTACATAATTCAACCTTTTCCCAACTAACTAAATCCTTGACCTATGGTTACTCGCTATAATATTACAAGAAATGCATGTACGAGTATCTCAAGCTCAACTTAATAGATGAAGCTTTTTCCTTCTTCCACGAATTCATACACCTTAGTAGGGTAAACGTAATCAATTTTTTGGTGCTACGTGAAGCTCATGGTATTGAAAAGACCCTTTATATACGAAGAAATAAATTGTCGCACGAGGAAGGCCGTAACAAATAAAAAAATCGATTCGTCCTTATTCTTCCATTCCATTCAGTCTAAAAAAAATAAATCCCGAAAAGAAAGGGGATTACGTTCCACGCAGTTCCTCCTAATGCTGAAATTTTACTGTCACCGACACATTAGTTTCATCACACGCCCCGTACTCCATAGAGGCTGGAAAGCGTCACATAAATTTCATGGCGGCCTGGCCACAGTCAAGGTTTACTTAATATACAGGACCTCCTTTACATCACAGAGGCGAACCTACCACACAGAGGTTAAATCCTACAGCAAAGCCGATGCGTATGTTTGATCTTATTATTCCACTTCCAACCATGTTCCTCACTCCAAAATTTCTAATTTATTATTATTATTTTTTTTTTCGGAGATGAACGGCCCCGAGCAAGTACCTATACAGTTGTCTATTATTAACTCGTGCGCGCCATAAGCGAAATTCAAATTATTGCAGATAAACAACAGGAGTGCAATATTTTAGAGGTCCGAAGGCGATTACCGAGCCAACTTTACGACTTTCATAAAAGCAGAACTTTCGGAATCATTCGCACGAAATATCCTAAACAAAGGAAACGTTAAACACTCCCTCCGACGATACACGCGGAGAGCCCCCAGCTCCTTTATGCGATTCGGCTCAAGGGGTACGTCGTTATTCCATAAACGTAAACGCAGTTACGGCGTTTTAATGGTGATATTTCCGGTAGTAAAATTTTAAGGTATCAGACGTAAAAAATACGGTCGTATTTTACAATCGTAGATTCTCTAACCATATCTATTGTGTTATTAAAAAGAATATTCTGGAAATTAATATTTGATAAGTAAAAAACATTTCAAATTATTTGAAACTTATAAAATACTTGATGTTTGCTGGAGTAGCATTCTAGCCACTCTCTGTCAGAGAGCTGAGTCCAACATTCTGGCGTCTGCATGTAGGGTCCTCTTAACGCTTAATAATTTTAATAACTTTACAAACGCTATTATGAGTTTCAAATAATTAGAAACGTTTTATGTAAATGAACGCTTTTGCAAATACAAGTTTTTTGTGATATATTTTTTTTTAATTAATAGATACAGTTAGCGCTTCAGAATGGAGCATGCAAAACCGAAATAAAGAGAAATCTTGAACAAATCCGTCACCGATAATGGGAAAAGGAATTTTTATCATTCTGGAAAAGTATTTTGAAATCCTGAGGATTATCTCCGGTATCAAAAAAAAATTGCATTGTTGATTGATAACGAATTAAACATAACGTTTTTTGCAGAGGTAAATGAGTTTTTTATTTACAGGCAACATCAACAGAAGTCGCCAGAGTGTCTTATCTTGTGAAGCTTGTTTTCTTTTTAGTAATATCTTTTCTCTTAATTACGTGAGAAATGTAATAGAATCACAAACGAAACTTGAAACGAGACTGGGTCGTGAGTCGCGAGTAACATCCTGGTAATGCAGACTGATCGTGTTAAAGAATTTAATTTCGCTCGAATTTCATTGCCTTTGATCTTTTAATCATGTTGGTAGAATCGGGCATTGAACCGCTGAAGTTACAGAGAAGTACGAAAAAAAATCGTTTTATTTTCACGTTTGATGCAGTATCTTCAAAAATTCAGTGTTACACTTGATTTTGTTGTGAACGTCATTACCGCTTAATTGCATTCCTTCTTTTTTTCTCATTTTCTATACATTTTGATTTTACTTTTATCTAGGAATTGCTATTTAACATGTTATTGCCCCCTCACTACGATTATTCTAAAGGAAGCCACTGACGTGGCGATATTCGAGCGAATCGATCGACAGCAATCGTATCGGGCGACCGAATTGGTTCAATATCATTTATTATTATTATTTTTATTATTACGAAGTCGTCTTAGCCTGGATTATGAAGCTTAATCGGGGTTCTTAAGCCCGAAGATTCTCGGACCTAAGAGGAGGTTTCGGGGCTAAAATTTTTCTTCCCCTTGCCTCTACGTTTTTTTCGGTAGATTTAGCGGAGTTTAATAGCACCCTTGCTCCGAAGAGGACACTGTTATAAATTTCAACATGATCCTTAACATTTCTGTGGCCGTATTCTTTATTCTGCCGATGTTTCGATCTCGATTACGCAGGACTTTTTCTTGTCATAATTTTGATATGATTTTCATTTTCATAAATTATTATTTGAATGGGCAAATGTACTTATCTCTGAGAATGTAATTCGTGGCTATATCGCCTGCACAAAATGACAATTTAATTTTAAGCACGCGTGATATGTGGCAATGGGGGTTGTGATAGAAAATTGGAAGAATTTCCGTGCGTAGCTATTTTTAGAGTTCGGCGGGTATAAATTTCGCCGGTATCACCTTATGATAGACCAGATATCGAACGTTCCTGTATCGTGCGTATAATACAAGGGAATTTAGTGAATATTCCGGTAATAAACCAGGCTAACCTTCCCATCGCATGATGCTGAAAGATACTTCGCCGTGTACCCACTAAATAGCTGCTGTATATTTATTTAATCGTACAAGGTAAAGCAGATTTCGTCGCTCGAGAATAACAGATGGGAATCTATTTTTGGGTGTTCTAGTAATCACCCTCGTGCAACACATTGTGTTATATCTTTATGTTTCTCACGCGCGTTCAGCGCCGGAGCACTTTTGCATCATAAATTCCGCGAAGTCGATAGGGAAGCGTCGATGCGTTTCATGAAAGACCCGGGGATTCCCCTTGAACGTAACGCTCGGGGATTATTTTGGTTTTGTTGCGCGCGCCAACGCCGAACTTAAATTATAAGAGCCGGAATTTCACTCTGCTGAAATATATTTTCTGCTGCTAACAAATAATTTCTATGGGTCGGATTTGATTTATGCACCAATTGGAAAAGTGCCTGTTCTGTTTTCGTACTGAACATTTTCATTTACTCCACCAACAAATGCACTTATAGGAGCCATAAATTTTAGAACGCTTCATTTAAAAAAGTTTATTGATAACGATATTTTTCTGGCGGAATATAATGGATTTTCAAACTTCAAAACGCGAAAATATAAAACGTGCATTTCATTTATTACTACGCCAAATTTTACTTAACGTCGTTTTCATTTATCAGTTTTTATTATTAAATTTGAAGTTTTTAGAATAGGCAACCCATCATTCAAATCAAAAATAATCTGTTTTCATAAAGTACTAAAAACACGGAAGTAGCATGTGTTGCCTATTTTCTAATTTTAAGGAGTAACAATTTCAAGTTGACCTTCTACAAGGTGATTGTTAATTAACCCGACAAAATGAAACCACGATAAGATGCGATGTCCGAGAGCAAGGAAAAAAATTCTTTCTACTTTAGTCTTTAGAGGAGCAGATGAACGAAATAAATGCCGTCATAAAAGTTTTATGGTAAGCACGGCGGCGTAGCATCGATCGTAAACTTGACTTTTAAGTGGAATTTCACGTTAACTCCGTGTTTAGGTCAACGCCTGACACCGTGAAATACGAACTACCTTACAAAATATTTACTTGACAAATGCATGCAAATCACCTGAAGCAGATTATTCCATGCAAAGTATCACAACGGCCCCACTTTTAACACCACCTTTGAGAGGTCAACAAATAAATCACTAAAATGAAAAACAATTTAAATCTTCGTGTTAAGAATTCCTAGTATTTTTCTTTCATTTTAATTTAAATTGTATTGTAAATAAAGTTTATTTCCACAAGAAATGTGTCCTTCATCACCAGAATTCAAAGCATTATGATCAGTAAACTCATTCGTAATCTGTCTCGACTGTTAATTACTTTACTATTAAAAACCTCCTGTTGTGTGTGATGAATTATTAACAAAAATCTATTGAAAGTTTAACAAATTCAAGACACGTTTGCAATTTCATATCCTGTGTTACGCACTTATTCGCATTATTTCGTCAGCTGGTTAAAGCTGTGTACAGACTTGACAAAGGACGCGAATTGCCTCGTCTCGCCCTCGTAAAGATTCCACACGAGGACGTATGAGAGTGTTCGCCGTTGATCCAGTTGTTCGAAGTCGTCAGTAAACAAATTTTGATATAAAATATTACGCCTACACTGAGTACCGACAGCATTCGAATCGACTCGAAGTCGTGTTACGGGTGAAAATTTCGTTAAATTTATGCCTAATTTTCGAGTCACCCTGTATATTGACGAATGTGTAGTCACGACGAAGTTTGACCTTGGGAACTTGGACTGGTCTGGAAAGTCCGCTTTAGAACCTTAAACAAGCCTGGGCAACCCTGATCTTTGATAATGAGACTGTCCCACGTCGAAAGTAGGATACATTGCAGGCCTGTCATTGGCCAATAGTCCTCCCCTCCTTCCCGCGAATCGTTCGCGTTGAACGACGCCCCGATGTAAATTTCTTTCAGTCGATGTGACTGCAATCGCTTGCAATCAGACCGCACTGAGGGTTACTCTGGATTTGTTTAAACTTTTCATTAAACGGTTTGTTTTGAAGTGAAAACTAAACGGGTTTACTGCCCGGATGTGAAATTGGTTGCGACAAACCCAAGCCTTCTCCAAGCTTGTTCCGTTGTATCTACGACAAGTACGTTTTTAGCGTTACATCGTGCGACGGTCGGTTCGTAATTTGTGTTCTTTTTTATCTAGATTTTTTTTTAAATATTCTTAATTGGTTTCCCCCCATTTATTCCGAACGTTTCACCGGAGTTTCGTTGAGTAAGAGCTGCTTGGCGATCGTCTTCATGGTATGCCCTTGCTGAAAGGTTTGATGGCGTCGTTATAAATGGATCTTGGCCGACCATCTTGAATTTTGACAACGCGGTGTGTCATCGCGTCAGACACCGCAGGAGGGCGCACTCTGTGGAAACGAAAGTGGTAAATGGAAGCCGTTCCTCCACCACATTCCTACCTCGTTGCCCTAAAGCCAAGATGACATTCGAAATGATGCGGCGCTCCTGTTATGCCTAACCTCGACGGACGACATTTTGACGTTTGGATAACCAAAGGTTGGGGATTTGTATCTTTCTGATTTCATTTGTCTATTTATTTTGTTGTAACATATTTTAATATTTAGTGCTTAAACCACAAACGGCATTGATACACGAATCTATTTTCGAATTGTTGCGTTTATTTTAATGCGTTTTATAAACGGGTCCATAAAAGAGCATTTTACTTTATTTTTAACGCTGATTTGATACGATCGTTGAAGGTTGTTAATTTAAATTTTTGATTTTTGACTTAAATAAAAACAAGCATGCATTACTGGTGGCTCTTATTTCTTTCGGATTAGTAAATTCAGCCCTTTAAATTTTTAGGGTTACGTGCAACCCATACCCATCCCTTCGAGTCGGTCGGGAGGTGATTCCAATAGACCCATCTCTACATGTCTGCTATGGAAGATCAAGTTTTACAAGCTTTATTCTGAGTAAATATCGTAAAATTTTTGTGAAATACGTACGCTGTGAATTTGACGTTTTAGTCTAAACATACTTACTTTTTTGTTTAAATTTATAATTAATTAATCACAAACTGTTCCACAGAATTTTTTATACATTTTCTCGTAATCTGTGAAATCCATTCACTGTTACGTTCAAATCTCCCGCCAACGAAAACGCGGAGGCAAAGCGATATATGAACCGCGTTTGGATACAGGTGGCTACCCTGCATCTCTCCTCTTTACTACTCGAATCTCATTCGTGTGGCACACCACGTGACAGCCTTCTGTTAACGCCGTTGGTTACCGCCCGTATTTTAGCGGCCATCACCATCTTCGAGTCGTCTCTATCGTCCTTTTGTGTTCAGACCTTGGTTGAGTGTTAACGTGTTTTACGTGCATAATAAAATTATCGAAGTTCTCGCTCTTTGGGAGGAGTAACTCAATTGCGGCTGTGCCGGAAGATCTCGTGACACCATCGAACACATTTGGAGCACTTTTAAGCTCCATACTAAGCCTGGAAATTTAGAAAATCCCAGGTAACGTAAAACGTGCAAGGGCGTGTACCTAACATGGCCGCTAACAAAAATCATTCCTTCTATGTAGGCTTTTCTGTTTGGGCGTAGGCTATTAGATCAGGCTTTTAGGCCTAGTTCTCCGGTGGCGTTCTTGCCCTGTGAATGTACCGTAACCCGATCGTGGAAACCTGATCAGTCATCTTGACGATCCGTGCGAATCCAGTTTGATCCAGATTGTCCGCGATCGACAGAGGGCGTGTAACTACCCACCGGCCATCGCGCTTCGGTTGGTAACGTTGACCCTGACACACGACTGGACGCGCTGTCAAAAGGTTAGGTATTTCAACTTTAATTTTGCGGAACAATCGGTTTATATTTTAGTCATTTCTCGCGAATAGTCTAATCGCGAGGGAGAATTTCGAATTACGAGTTGCGCTGCGTGTACCGTAGTTAATTTTAGTATAAATTAAGCAGCCACTTGTAATAGTGTTAAAAGTGTTGTTTTGACTTGTGTAATAAATTGTGTTAACTTTAATTTCGAGTTTAATTTCTGCTTTTACACACACTAGTGAGTAAAGTCGCGCCTCTGTTTTGCTATTGATTTATATTCTGCCCGATTCTGTCGACTGGTCGATTACGTTTTTAGCTGAAGAATTGTCTTCTGGTGCCCTTAACAATTTTACCACCTTAATCAACCCGCCCATTCTTCACTGTTGCTAGCTTGGGGAACAGCTGATACGTTACGTCAGCAGAAGCTTGTCATCTGTCAGTGGTAAGTAAGAGGCAAGTAATTTAAATTTAAAATTTGGTGACATCACGTACGCGATTTGATCAAAAATTCTACGCATAATACTAGCGACATTTAAAACAACTGTATGCTAATCGTTTTATTGTCTTCGTGCGATAACGAGACGAAAGATTTTTACTATCAGGGCCGTAGATTGACCCCTGCGATCACCAGATTAAAGCACGAGTTAACAAACAATTATTTATAGAATTATTTGCGAATTTGTTACCCATATTTCATATGCAATTCCAGTTATTTTAGAAATTACTAATAATTACGTCGCGTAAAAGAAACAACTCAGACTTCCGTTCCCATTTGTTAAACGTGCAATAAAACGAAATTGACATATGTGTCAAGGTCGTATTGTGTGCCTGCAAAAAGTCAATGAAACGATTTTTTTTGTGTTTTTTTTTGTCGGAACAATTGTCATTCACGCTGTATAACATTGAGGTAGTTAATGCCGATCGAGAGCAACAACCATCAAGGTTGGACGTAAAATTGAATAAACTCAATTTGTTTTGAGAAAAATCTCACAAGAAATTAATTAGTGGTTAAGTTTACAAAAGAAATATTTCCTCAGGATAATTTGAAATGAAAACCGCAATAAATTACTAGAATTTATTAACAAAGGCAAGATCCTTTCTTTTATAAAACAAACCAACTCACAAACTTGTGATATGCATCTATGCACTATGCACAGCGGAAAATTAATTGCTTACTTATTTTCAAAGTGAAAAACTTATACTACCTGCAAATTAAAAACAAAGTCTTACCGCAAGTTTATCATAAAAAAAAAATAAAACAATTATGTTTAGCCACCTAATAATTTATGTTTTTTAATTTCAAGTCGTAGTACACTACAAAAATATTATAAATAAAGCCTCAATAAATCACTTGAGTTTATTAACGGTGGCAAAGGTTTCTTTTTACAAAGAAAACCAACGCACCAATTGTGATACGTATCTATACGTTGCGGAAAATGAATTGCTTCTTGTTTTCAGAGGAGGAAAATTTATATTTCCGGTAAATTAACAATAACGTGCTAGCGCGTTTTCTTGCAAAAGAAAACCGTCTGTTTTCCAAGATTTCGCCGTTTCCGATCCATTCAAGTTATGAATTATTTCGCAAACGGCGGGCTAGCCAAATATTTGGAAATCATAAAAAAATTTCACTCGGGTTTTTATGTATTTTAACCGGGAATTTATGAGAAGATTTTGTTTCATTGTGTACTTCGCCGCAGGTAAATATTTTCAATTCGCTAACCATCCGGTACCCATCTTTCCACAGCGCGTATTTATTATTCCGATGCCTGCACACCAGCGGCGATTAAAAATGTTTGAACTATCCGCCAGAAATAGACCGATTTCTGTTTATTGATTCAATATATTTTCACGGACCATATGTATCCTACATTCAAATATTTCGTCCGAAATCTCCTTCGTATTTAAAGCGGGAGATATTTCTTGTTATATTGCACCGCCGCATCTTTTCCACGCCAACCCGAGGACTTCTTAAAACAGCCAACGGACGTCAATAACTTTCTTCGCTGGATATTAATGTATTCGACGTCTTTTATGTTCTCGTAAAGCTCTAGATGTCACACTTTGTTATAATATTTTCTGTTTTGCATCATTTCGAAAGGAACGTCTACTTCAACTATAAAGTTTTTAGTGTTACGGGCTTTGACGTGCTCACATCTGAAGTCTATAACGTTCCTCACAGAGGGAATCATATTTTGAATACGTTCTAAATACGTCGTTCCCTATTTATAAGTTAATGTAGGTAACATTGTACAACGCATTGTCATTGCTTGCAAGTTTCGATTTTCTGCAACTAGTAACACAAAAGAAATTAAAAAAACATTCTTCTAAATGATCACCTATGCAATTCATGCAAACCATTTATGTAACATAGTCATTTGCATGCTAATCAATACAAAGGAGGAAATATATTGAAGCAAATGTGATATCGAAGTGTAGGAATATGCAACGCGCGAGCCAGCCTCACCCTATTGAGTCTTTAACATTGCCGAACTTATTCCTTGTCCTGTATCACAAAAATTGGTTGACAGGATATACAAGTTTCATGTGTGACTCTCTACGTATGTACATTGTTAACTTTTTCAAAAATGTATTACTGTTGAGTAAATTGACTTTTACGAACGAAATTGGAACGATAAAACACGAGTGCAGTAGCATCCGAAAGAAAAATTAGAGCTTTCGAAAGTTATGTGTTTTATATTGACGAAATAAATTTAAAAATCGGAGATGTAAAAAAAGAACTTTTATGAGGAAAGTCATGTTTCATCTCGAAAGCAATA
Source organism: Dorcus hopei (assembly GCA_033060865.1). NCBI lineage: Eukaryota > Metazoa > Arthropoda > Insecta > Coleoptera > Lucanidae > Dorcus > Dorcus hopei. Next base: position 34,540,109 of record CM065423.1, read on the forward strand.
ATGGCCATCTGTTGTGTTATCATCATACAAGTACAATATTATCAGAATTTATTCTGGAAGTAGCAGACGTGAGCGCTCGAAAGGAGTTATTTTCGACTTGCAATAACTCTTTCGTACTCATAAATAAGATTACCGGAAGAAATTCAGGTCTGGGGGCCACGTTACGTGATTTACGGTGATTCAATAATTTTATTAATACTCGGAACTTCTCTGATAATATAATTAATTGCTGATTGTAATTTCTTGTTATTATTAATCGACTTGGTTTAATTAAGAAAGGGGGGGCGCCCCGTTTAATATTCGGACAGCGCGCTTCTTTCTCCTTTTTCGCGATCACAAAGCCTGTAAATTATATTGAATTTTATTCAAATCCCGCCTTAATTAAGGGGAGTATTAGGGCGAGTTTAAAGTATCTTAATTGAAATTTAAATGAATCTCAACCTAACTTGTGTATTCCAGCTTAATTTAAAACTTCGACTTTAATTGATTAGAGGCCGACAAATGTTCTTTTACTGAATTAATCAGATTCACTTTCGTTTCGCTGGAATTTACATTCCACTTCACATTTTTTTTACTTACAATATTTATTTTCATCTCCGTCAGAGCCTGGGCTGGGCTGATATAAAGCGCAGAAGTATTTTATTTTTTAATATGAAATCTGTAAACATTTCGAAACGATTTCGTCCGCAGATGAAAAGCTTTTATCAAGATAATTAAACATGGAAGCCTTGATGTGTATAAACAAACCGACTTCGCAGGACGTAGGTAGTTTCAGGATCATCGTAAATCAATCCGGTCGAATTACTTGGTGTTTAAATTACGCGTCGAATCGACCCATTAATCGAACGCGTTTTCGATTAAATAATCTAACCTGGCGAACTGAATTTGCATCGAAAATAAACATGCAAGGAAAAAGTCGCTGACGTCACTGTATTTTACGCAGTGAGAGAATAGCATAAAAGAAATGTGCTGGCGACTGACGTTTCTTATTTCTTAATTTTCTTCTGTTATCTTTCATATGTTCACATGGCCTAATTTTTTTACTGAAATTCAGTAGACTTCGACGAGACACTGAACATGGTCGTAGGCAGAAAATTCGTTTTATAAATCACTTCTGTCGGCAGAAAATAATACTACATTTATTCATTCACAGTTGACTTGAGCGAGCTTTATCCTGCACAACGCCAACGCATGAATTCAAACAATATCTATAACTGTACGTACAAGGGAAATATTAAATTACCGATGCAGTGATTTACTTTTTGAAACTATGATCCTTTTAGTCCTTTCAATGTAATCAAAACGCTAAACAATTTATTTACATATTAACCCAATATAAGCAGTGGTTCCTAGACAGCTTTCTCGAAGTAAAATTACATTTACTTTTATTTTAAGAAAGATATCACATTAATTAATTTAATTTAATCTGAAGATTAACGTTCAGCAAAACGATTGTTACACAGCGTTAATGCGAGGGGAGTATAGATTTGACCTGTACTTTATTATACAACGGTAACAATAAGTAGACAATTTTATTAATTTTTTTAAATAATGTTATTTCTTTAATATAAACTTATCCCAACGATCAGGCAACTTGCAAATATCGACAGAGAAAAATTCTTTTGATTGTCTGCAGAGCCATTTTTGTACCATTTCTATTGCCTACTCATTCGTCATAAATTAACTTTACAGAAAAAAATTGAAGCCGAGAGATTTAAACTATTCTCCATCATTTTTGGTCATACTGTATTATAAATGCCATAGTTCAATAAAATTAATTAAAAGTTTTCGATGTAGCATCTTCCAATTCGAAGACTTTATATTTCTCATCAAGCATTTGATATTTTTTAATCTACATCTGCGCCTCTCTCTATTTCTTTTATGTTCTATAACCAGACCAAACATCGCTCATAACGAGGTTTTAATCATGCCAAAGATATTTTTTATACATTAACGGAGACAATGATTGCGCTATGGATCTTCCCCTTCCTTGGCTGGAAGCCATTTCCGAATCATCTTTCAAATATTTCTTATTTATAAACAGTACTAAGAACAAAGTTTCATTAGTGGTCTTTTTTTTGTATTTGTTTCTGGTTGAAATATAATTCCATCAATCAAAGAAAAATTGGATTTTCTTTTATGTGTTCTCCATCCCCTACAGCCAAACGAAAACTCCCTCTTTATTTTATTAAAGAGGATCCACTTTAACCACTCTTTTGTAGGTGTTTAATTAATTTGTGTTCTATTTATTATTATCTTAAAAGTAATAGTAGTGATGTAAAAAGACTTAAGGCTTTCCTATTCAAATACTCTCCATGCGATTTTGAATATCCTTGCAAGGATTTCAAAAACCCGAGATAACTTCGCCCCATTCTCCCTCTGTCGTCGTGCAAAATTAATGGCTCAAATACGAGTAATATTCCGTGTTACCTCTGTTATTACCTAAAATGATGTCGGATTCCACAGACTGCTAACATTCCGAACGCCATTAATCCAACGCCGCACAGCGTGCGTTTCGTTGACAATGACGCAAATGCGTACGTGAACGGGCAAGTTTACGCACAAATCTGCCTGTGTATTTCAACCGTGGCCAGAGTTGTGCCGAATGTTTGCTATATTTTTAAATCGTTGCTTCAAGTCTATAAAATCTATTTTGGATCAGATTATTGATTTTCAAATGTGCGAACTGATACATAATATGTAATCATAAATTGAATCTGCTGCTTTACGTTTAATGAACAATCATTTCATTGTATTAAATTTCTTTTAATATTCCGGTAGCACTGGCTATGGAAAGACGCGAACAGAATCATTCGTCCTATCAACTGTCGAGTAAGTGTTTTCGTGTTTGTTTGCGTTGTTTGTTGGTTACATACAAAAATAAGTTATTTTCAGGACTCATTTACTTTACATTTATAGTATTACAAAATGGTGTTTACATTAGAGCAGAAAACATTTGTGATTGAAAGTTATTTTCGTAATATTTCAAAAATGCATGGGGCATTTGTATACTGAGTACGAAACTGCTTGGAAGAGTTTAGAGTTGAATTTCCCGATGTCATTATTGACCACAAAACACTCGAAGACAACCTGCATTGGTGTGTACAGTTGTTTCGTGAAACTGGAGGTCTTTTCCGAAGAAAAACGACGTGTCAACCTTGAAAACGTACTGCTGAAGTTATCAAAACTGCAAGACAATGGAAAATGCTTCTCACACCTCTAGCTGCCAATTATTACAACAGATTGTGCTCTCTGTGGGAAAGTGCCACAAATTGTTACGTAAAGATGTTCAGCTCTATCCTTACCCCATGATACTGGTGCAAGAATTGGTATTGGGTGATCCCATACAGAGATTGTCTTTCTATGAATCTTAGGTATATAATAAATTATTTAATTTGTGAGTGAATAGTAACTCTTATTTTATGATTTATGTCATGATGACATTTAAAAGTCAGCTTATGTTCAGTGCGACATACGTTTTCCAAAACAAAATATGTCCACAGGTAATGCTACCGGATTATTAAATGAACACACGTTATGTAGGTTATTTGCAAATCATTTGTAAGTCTATTTGATAGAATCGTGTGAAAAATTGAATTAATTAATCATCTCCAGAATCTAGGTAATGGGAAAGCCTTTGGGCAGATGTGTTTAATAAATTTCAGATCTGAGGTAGAATGTGTTTAAAAATTCTTTTTAAAAAATTTGATATATCGACTAAATAAAACAAATCTAAATCTTAATCTTCAGTTTGTATATTTGTACACCACTAAACTTGTGCCTATTAATAAATAAAAGTTGAAAATTTGGAAAGGATAACAGATATCCTGTGCAGTAAAAATTGATTGATTGTTATAAGATGTTTGTATAATTTTTTCAAACGTTAATCAAATAATGAAAAGTTTAACTAGCGACATCTTGCGATCGCTTTTTGACCTAACATAGCATTAGGATTGACAAATTGAAGCCAGTTTCCTACATAATAAGTCATCCCATACAAGGCGGCCTTGCGTGCTGTCAAACATAATGAAAGTTTAAAAAATATATGTACCCCATGAGCATTTTCGATCCGAAACATAAGAAGTTAATATGACCACCTTTGATAGTGATATATTTTATTAAAATCATTCTTAATATGATTTTAATAAAATATATCATTATCAAAGGTGGTTATCTTAACTTCCTATGTTTCGAATTGAAAATGCTCACTCGGTATAAGAAATATCGCAGATTTGTTTAGTTTTCCTTTGAAGAATTATAAATTTGGATCTCGGGAAACAATAAAAATCAAAGAAATAATTATTCTGTGACTAATTGTAAGGCAAAAATCATAGAATCATAAAAGAATATTGATTTCATTTGATCCTTTTATTTTTTCATTTTTTGCGACGATTATCTCAACGTCTTCTGCATAATTTCTCTTTACTTATTCTGCAATCAGTGTTGTAACAGATGATACTTTTTTCAAAGTATCTAGATTCAGATACAGATACTTACCCTAATTTGTAACTCGATACAGTTACATGTACTTCTTTTTTAAAAGTAACTAGATCCAGATACAGGTATAGTATAAATGTATCTAGATACCTTTTAGATACTTTTAGATACAAACATAAATGTGTTACACAATAATAAAAATAGTAGTTCTTTCTTTCAACCATCAAAGTTTGAAATTGAAAAATGTCAAACAGAGAGAACAATTAATTATCGTTTTATGACATTAACAGAATTACACTGAACTGAACAAGACAACAAATGAACAAATTCACAAGTTCAAAGTAGATTACGTTGCATATATTCTTCTACTAAACATGGTTCCAAAGTTAATAGTGGTCGATATATGTATTTTCGTGCTGGTTAAGCTACGTTCTCAGTTAAGCCGTTGGTTCATTCAAAATCAATCAAAATTATAGTCAACCATAAATGCTGCACGAGAATCGTAAAACGCTATCCGCTTAGCTAAGTAGGTAGCCTTACTGATTTATCTGTTGTGGAAGTTTATTATAAAAAGACATTGCACGATATAAAGGAGATCTTTCCATTATTTTTATTTTTATTTAAAAAATTCATCTGTGTTTCTAAATACTCAGATACATACATAAATGTAACTAACTAAATACAGTTACAGATACCGAGTACTGCAATGCAACTAGTTACAGATACACATGCACTGAAAGTATCTAGATACTGTATATAAATACTTGTTGTAACTAAATATGTTACATCACTGTCTATAATACAATTTTATGAATCGGAAATCGTCACAACACAGAACGAGACAAAAATATCGATTCAAAGCAAATAAGTTGTTAGTAAGGATTATTATGATGGAATTGATTGTACAAATATATGTGAAATGATCAATTCAATTCGGAGATACAGCCAATATTGTGATATTGACGTGAACGGATCCATTGGTGTAGTTGCTCAGAGCTACAAGATTCAACTTATTTTTTCAAGGTGACGAAGATTCTGTACCTTTTTGATGTCTGGTGACAATAACTCAACCGCCTTTTCGTGATAGATTGATTAACCATAGCGATTCAATTTCTTTCTTCATCAAGGTCTCCAATCTTTCGCTATTTTTCCAGTTTATGAAGGGCGAATAAATGCGAAGTTGAACATGATCAAATAAAGGTAAAAACTGCTTTTTGTACTTCTCAAAAGTGTTACTTCAGTTGCATAAAAAATGGTTATTATTATAAATTATTAGTTTACAGCGAATAAATTTCATAATTACATTTGATTCTTCTCCGATGAAAATTTTTGTAGCAGTTTCGTAATAACTTTCTCAAATCTTTTCGAAGAAGCGATTAGTGATGCACTGCATCAGTAGCTCGATAGTTCGCTGGACTTTCTCGTGATGCACTCGATCAATGTTTATATAGTTCACTAGACTATCTCATGATAGACTATATCAAGGATTTGATAGTTCACTGGATTGTATTCTGATATACTAAATCAGTGTTCGATAATTCGCTGAACTATCTCGAGAAGTACTAGATCAGTGATTTGATAGCTCACTGGACTATCTCGTGATATGCTGGATCAATGATATGATGGTTCACTGGATTGTTTCCTGATACACTAGATTAATGGTTTGATAGTTCAGTGGATTCTTTCTGGATACATTAGATCAATGTTTTGACAATTCACATGACTATCTCGTGACACTAGATCAGTGGTTACCTAATGGTACACTAGATTGATAGTTCGATCTCATCTCGTGATACACTAGATCAATGCTGTGATGATTCACTATACTATCTCGTAGTGAAGCAGTAGATCAATGGTTTGATAGTTCACCGGACTTTCTCGTGATACGAGCGAAACGTTAAGGAGCGAGCGAATTTCAAGATAACTATGAAAGGTTATTAAAAAATTATTATAGAAAATTTAATGTGAGACTGAGCTCGCAATTTATTGTGTTTGCACATTTTATTTCTGTTGCTGTAACTTACTACGTGCAGTTTCATGTTATTTTCAGTAAAAGTAAACATGGTGTAATTTCGTGAAATTCCATGCAATCATGTGCAATTTGCGTAAAATTCGAATGAAATCACAGACCATTTTACATGTCCAAAATAATACGTACCCCTTGCTTCGAAATAACTGAAGTTAGGTGAATTATAAAAAATGCAAGGCTTATGTACGCTTGTGACGAATGAATTGCGTCAATTCCATCAACGATCCTCTTTCTATAATTAAGTAAGACATTCAACGCGTAAAAATAGATAAATCAATTACATTCTCTCGTTACTGTACTGACATCACAATAATAAGTACGGTTTATTTTCAAATTACTTCCAATGTCTAATGTTTTAATCTCATATACATATTTAATCGTTTAGGTCTTGTTCGTGTTAATCGCGTTGTTAAATTGATTTATGGTCTTCACGTTTCTAACTCTAATTCATTTATAAAATTTGATTTAAAATGTTTCGATTCGAAAGTAGAATTTCATGCTGAAAGGATTGAAACTTGCAACTCGCTACAACTTGGTTGTAACCCAGGTTGTTTCCAAATTTAATTTATAAGGAAGTTTGTTTTGCATTATAAATTGTTTGTGTCCTAAGAATTTTTTTCTTGCAAAAAAATTAGCAGCGTAGAATACTCGTATCTTCCAGGACTGCATGGTCAGCTAAGCAGGCAAACAAGAGCTATAACAGTGGCTGTGTTATCCGCAAAATATTTTTGTTTCGGCACTTCTGTAAACAAAAGTCAAAAACGTAGCTTGTTTTTCGAGTCTGAACAAACAGAATAAAACAGTAACATTTGAAAGTTCATTAGCTTTTTAAAAAAAAATAACTGGATAGGTATGGTTTATAAATACTGACCAGCGTGCCGTCATAGTAAGCCAATAGTTCAGGATAGATCAGCATATCGTAATCCATTGTGTAATTGCTTCAAATTGCACGCACTCACAAAACAAAAAAAGAAAAACACAAAGGAAAACGGCGAATGTCAGAGAGATCCGGCCGACTTCCTCCACGAAAAGCGCGCACATGAACTAAACGCACACGAGTTTTTTTAAAGCTAAGCGGACATGTTTGTTTATGTTACCGCCTCTGAAGTAAAACATAACACAAGTTCACACCAAGCTGTAATTTTCATGTGCGCACAGACGAAAATAGCCTAAGAGGTAAACTCCTATGAAATATTACGATTACACCATAAATCCTCATGGGAAAAAACCGGATCATAAATACGTCCATCGGCACGTTTGGAAATTCTCGAAGGGAGCGCGATTTTTTTGCGTGTGATCCTGAAGTGAGATAACCTTCGGAAAATGGATTCATCTTGGCCTGAAATCTGGTGGGAAACGATCGCAAAGAAATAGAAGCAATGTGGCCCAATCGCGATCACTACTGTTCGCGATCATATCGTAATCTATTCCGCGGTTGCGCGCATTATGCAGCCGGAATTTACTGCTGTTTATTTTCGTCTGAAATACGCGAACTCAAACGTTTATCCACTGAAAATTCAGATGTTTAGTTTCCACTTACATTATATTCAGAGAAAACTTTACTAAAAGATAAATCTCTCGATTTTTGCAAACGTACATTAAACGTAAGTAATGACACCTCTTACGTGTGTTCAATTAAAACGTAAATTAAAAAATATTTTAAACGGTTTTTATAAATTAGTGATTCCATTTGAATACAGTAGAACCTCAATTATTCGAGGAAAAGTGTGATAATCCTTCCTCAGAAAAATCCAATACTGGGGTAAGTTCACAGAAATAAATTATCTTAATATATTTTGTATCTTTGGGAAGTATGTACTTATATTGTAAGTTGTTGGAAATAAAAAAGTAAGTGTTTAATTGTAGAGCTTTGAAAAAAACCTAAGTAAGATTAAATACATATATTTTGGTAAACTGGGATACTGTGAAAACTAGTTAGGATGAACTTCCATTAAATATAATATAAGAAGTTATCAGGATGTCTTGAGTAAAGTAAATCTGGGATAACAAACACTTTGGATAATCGAGGTTCATCAACATCCCTTATATCAACATTTTTTCAGTATTTTGTTTAATTTGACTGATTTGGCCGATACGTGGTGGAGATCCATTTCAATGTGTAGATAGACGTAAAAAAACAAATATTTTCTTATACGATTTCGACTATATTTTTTGTAAAATTACAAAATTGTTAAATTACTACATGTTTCGCTATTACTATAGCTTCTTCGGGTAGTGACATAAAAATTATAATGCGTTTCGGTTTTATAAGGTCCAAGACCTTAACAACTCACGATTGGTCAATTTATTTCAGTATTAAGTATAAAACCGAAACGTATTATAATTTTTATGTCACTACCCGAAGAAGCTATAGTAATAGCAGGTGTGTTCGACATTACGCTCGGGGCACGCTCTGAGCAGAAGTGTGAGCGAGAGCGAATGAGTTTCAGTATATGTAAGAGTGAGACAAAGGAAGACCCCGAGCGCTCCGAGCGTAATGTCGAATGCACCCAGCGAAACATGTCGTAGTAATTTAACAATTTTGTAATTTTACAAAAAAATATACTGGAAATCGTGTAAGAAAACATTTGGTTTTTTTACGTCTATCTACACATTATTTTGTTTAATTTTATGTTCTCATTTTACAGCTTTGATTTTAATTTTTTTTTCTTTAACGTTTTTTTTTTACTTTAGCTGAAAGTACTTTTCTGGTTTCATATCAAATTTTAATATTTTTAAGATACGAGAAGCCAACAATAAAATATTTTGTCTTTATTATTCTTATATTATATTCATTATTTTTTCATTTGTATTATTTTCTTTAGCTCGTAATGAATGCTTTATTCAATTCAATTTCTTATTCAAACGTTCATAAGATATAAAAAAACGACAATGAAAGGTATTTAAAAAACAACTATTAAATTATTTATTGGTTACACTTATTAAAAAATTAAACATTTGCATAAATTGTAGTAATTTATCACAGCTTCCGATTGACATCCTTTTCAAGATTTTCGTAATTAACTCTCTTCTTCTTAATAAAAAAATTGTTTCCTTATTGTCATTATTAAAATCGCTTGCTTTTGCTATTTCGCTTCTATCCCGGTTTTGCCTGACGTATGTATATGTAGAGTCCTAAATCGATGACTTGTAAGAAACCGGTATTCTGTACAGAGAACTGTTTATTTTAAATGGAACGAAACGATAAACAAGCTAATTCGCTTGACTTTGTAATGACTACAAAACACCTGTTTCTTTTTTGGAACACGTGTGCGACTAGATCAACCTGCAGATTTGATCGTCATTGGTCTAATAACTAAATAAAAGACGGCTGCTGTCGATCAAAATGATATCACATAGCAAGAAGGCGTATGACCGTAAACACATGGGCAGAAATGACATTCGATTAATGTCATAGATGACGAGTTTCTCTCTCTGTATGCAATAGTTCCAGTACCATGGTTTAGTGAGAAAAAATTAGTTTAATTGTCAATTAATTATTATTAAAACGAAGAGGGAATAGAAAACTCACATCTTCTCCATTAAGTAATATAGTAAAGGTTTGCAAGGGCGCTACATATACAGGGTGTTTCAAAAGTGATGGTAAAAAATTTCGGGATGCGGAGTATGAATGAAGAGAAGCAAAAAAGTTCTAGTAAACGTGGTTCCGGAAATTAACCGTTTACGAGATAATGTAACTTTTTGCTGGTTGTGGCATGCTGAATGTTAACTTACTAATTTTAAGAAAAACAGTGTAAATTTTATTTAATTTATCATTCATGAGACATCAGAAATTCATAATTTTGGCTAAACAACGTACAGTAAAGTATGAGCATGAAGAATTTTAAAATAGGTGTTCAAAATGCTCACCATGCACTTGAATGCATCTATCTAGTCTTCTCCGCAAAGACCCGCGAGTGCGTTCTAGCAATCCTGAATCATTCTTCATTTGCTGGAAGGCATATACAATCCGATGCTGCAATTCTTCAGGTGTGGCAATGTCGACTGTTTTGTAAACTCCAAAGGATTTAAATCACACAACGTGGTTGCCATGTACATGAAAGTGCTGTTCAGTACAATACGTACAGAATCTTGATTTAATTTTCAAAAGGTTTTGTAAAGATGCAAGTAAATTATGGCAACGTGGAGTACGCAGATATTCACTTGATGTATGGCAAAGCCAACGGCAATTCAGGCTTCGCGTTTGTATGCAGAAGCTTTTCTTAATAGAAGGCATCCCGACAGTCGAACTTTCAGCAGGATCCATCAACGCCTTAAAGAAAATGGGTCCTTTAGACACCACGAATGATCAGGTAGACCGAAATCCATAGCTCCTAATGTAGAAGAATGAATGTTAGAATGTGTAAACTCAGAAACTTCGACTAGGAGGATTACTATAACAGAGGGAATAAGTGCAAGTAGTGTATGGCGAATCTTGCATCAACAATTACTGTACCCATACCATCTCCAACGTATTCAAAGTCTTAAGAACACAGATTTCCTTCCTAGGATGACTTTCTGCGAGAAGATACAACAAAAGAGAGCCCTAGGCTGGATTTCTCAGTCCTAGTTTAACTCCTGTTTATTCCCATGGTAGCAATTATAAAAGCAATTGTTTCTATGGAGATAAACAGGAGTTTAAAGTTAAACTATGACTGAGAAACCCAGTCTAGGACCCCCAGTTTTTAAACAATGTTTTGTTTGAAGACGAAGCTGGGTTTACCCATTTTTAATTTTCACAACTCTCACGTATGGGCCGATGTCAATCCTAATGCAACGCATCAGGCGTGACATCAACAAATTTTTTCGTTCAATGTCTGGGTAGGAATACTCGGCGACTATCTAATTGAACCACATTTTCTACCACAAAGTCTAGACGGAGAGCTATACCTGCGCTTCCTGCAAAATGATGATTTGCTCGAAGATGTCATTGCAGCAACGCCAGCAAATGTAGTTTATGCACGATGGTGCACCAGCCATTTTCTTCTACGTGTAAGACGATGTCTAAACAGACGATATGGTGAACGGTGGAAAGGTCTTTGCGGAGAAGACTAGATAGATACATTCAAGTGCATGGTCAGCATTTTGAACACCTATTGTAAAATTCTTCAGTTAACATGCTCATATTTTACTGTACGTTGTTTAGCCAAAATTATGAATTTCTGATGTCTCATGAATGATAAATTAAATAAAATTTTCACTGTTTTTCTTAAAATTAGTAAGTTAATATTCAACATGCCACAACCAGCAAAAAACCACATTATCTCGTAAACGGTTGATTTGCGGAACCATGTTTACTAGAACTTTTTTGCTTCTCTTCATTCATACTCCTCATCCCTAAATTTTTTACCAACACTTTTGAAACACCCTGTAAATATGTTTCGGTCTAGCTAATAACATAAGACCATCATCAGGCTAAAAGAATTACAAATTGTAAGTTTTAAAGTTTGATAAAATTGACTTACCTAAAAGTAACATTTTAAACAAAATTGAATGAATGGAGAAATTTTGATAAAGGAGGGAGTTCATTCAAGTCTCGGCTTAAATGAGTTCTGCTGAACTCCATTATGAGCCAATACATCAATGGGTTCATTTCTTCAATTAATTATTAGTCATTAATAATTGCTTTAATTGATGTACAGAATGCCGTTTCTTCTCTTTATAAAATTATTTCGAATATGCTTTGGCGTTCTTTAATCTTCCGTGTGAATTTTACATTTGACTAACTTATTCTCGTTATCAGAAATTTACTGATTTTTTTCTTTTCTTAAATGTTTCTCAATTGTTATTTAAAAGCACATGATTCTAAGATATTTTTTCTTTTAACACTGTTTTGAATTTGACCTTATACTAAATTTCTTTTTCAATCTGTAATTGTTTTATTTTATTGTGAATACACATTTTTCTTAGAAAAGCATTTCTATTTCATTTTAGTTCCCACTAAGTTTTAATGAAGGAGAGAAAGAACCGTAATTTCGAGAATCCCAAAAAATATAATATGTAGTGTCGGGCAAGGGCTAAAATTTCATTTCGTATAAAAGGGCAACCCAGAAACGTACAAACAAAGGAACTGCGAATTTTGGTCAAAGGATGAGAAAAAGAAGTGGAAGTATGTAGTTCGTTTATTTCTGTGTAATTTCTTTTTGTATCCAGAGAAGCATATGGGTCGATTCCACTCATATCTGTAGCAACCGTAAGATCTGTAAGACTGCAACTCAATTATTGAAAAGTGGAATTTTGAAGTTCTCAGTACGATACGATTTCTTATAAGTCTCTAATGGCGGATTTCACAAACGTTACTTAAATTTAATCATCCGTTAAAAGTAAACGTTGCCATGGTTACATGTGTTGAAGGTATAGGAATGATTATTCTTAATCGATGATTAAAGTTAAGTGACGTTTGTGAAATCCAGCGTAAGTCTCACAGAGACTTACGAGCAAATCTTAGAGACCTAGGAGAAATCATATCTTTCACAGAACTTCAAAATTCCATATTTTAATAACTGAGTTACAGGTTTACGGATCTCACGGTTGTTACTGATACCGAGCAGAATCGACACATTAGTGTCTCGACGAGGCCTTGTAAATTGATAAATTCGAAACTGTTGGTTAGTTCATTGCCTTTCTTTTATCATTTAACCCCCGTCCCTTGCAGACCAAATGTATACATATAATAAATGATTATAAAAGATACTTCTTATTTCTCAATTTTTTTTTTAATTTTACCATAAATTTCATAAAATTTCAAAATTGTACATAAATAAATTGTGCAATTCTATGGACGTAATTCTCTAACTAATATGGGCTGTCAATGTCTCTTATTCTGAAGATGACATCACGTTATCAGTTTTACTCACAACGTTACACATTATATCACAATATTACACAATATTACGCAATATTACACTTTATATTACGCTAGTAAGGTGTATATAAAAATCGCGAGTTTTTTTTTTCGTAGTTGTTAAGTTTATTCATTAAATAAAAGGATATTATTAATTACAAGCATTTATTTTGCATTATTTGAATCACTTTGCACTGACTTCTGAATATAATTCAGGTAAATATTACCATTTTTGCATATTTTACCTGTTTTAATCAAGAAATGCATCAGTAAGGAATGAAGGTATATTTTTCTGAAATGGGGAACGTGCAGAAGAGGAAGAAACAGGAAATGGAGGTTAGTATAGATGAAAAAGATCACAACAGCCGGAAGAAAAGGAAATAAAAGAAATTGTTAGTAGGATTAAAAAAAACAACAAAAGTGTATCAAATGCAAGAAGTATGGGAAAATGAGATTATGCCATGCAATTTTGAAAAAGGTTGAAACGTGGAGACTGCAAAAATGCAGTTATTAGCCAGGAATAGCTGTACTTGACATTGTACGAGGCAGAGTCAAATGAAAAATTTAAAAAGTGCTCTAAACGATGCAGCGAACAGAACCTTGTCTTACAAATTAGCAGAAAAGTTATTTTTGATATGCAGAATGCCTTGATAATGACATATCGTAGGAACGATTGACACAGTGACAGTTTAAAAATGGCAACTCCACTAGCACTGCACTAGGGAGGAACAGCGTTCTGTTATTCGTTTCTTACACAGTGATGGAGTGAAACCGGTTGATATTCATCGTAGAATGAAGCTGCAATATGGAAATTCATGCTTGTCACTCCAGGGCTGCGTTCAGATTTACAGAGTGTAAGCTAGGTAAACGTCTGGACAAAGACCGTTAAAAAGTTCGTCCTTTTTCTTTAAAAACGAACGCACATACTTGTCATTGTAAACATCCGTAAATAGAAGATATTAATAATAGCAGATATTAACGATTTTAATTTACCTAACCTCTAAATATTCAAATATTTAAATTACGTATGTCGGGTAAACTTTAAATCTACGGCTAGAGGTAGGAAAAATTTTTCTACCCGGATATACGCATCTTAAATTTCTGAACGACTTTGACGTACCACGGGCGACATAAAAAATGAGCACACTTAATGGTGCTCTAATGTAAACGGATGTTTCAGAAAACCGTTGCTTTGGTATCGAAATTAATTCGACATGTAAATTTATTTATTATGATCACATTGCTATGGCAATGACTAAAAACTAAATTAGAAGTTTCATTTATATTAGTAAAAAAAACGTTAAAATCACTGCTAAGACTTGTCCTCATTTTTTCTGTCGCCGGTGGTACATCCATTATCGAACGTCTTAAAAATGTGAACGCTTGAGTACATAAAATCTAATGTCCGGGCGCATCTATCCTCTAAATCTGAACGCAGCCCTGCAAGTGTATGAATGGAGCAACAAATTCAAAAACGGGCTGATTTCCACACAGCTCTCGACAGGAAAGGTTATGCTGACCCTTTTTTGGGATGCAAAAGGGGTAATTTTGGAGGACTACCTGCCTAATGGGGTTACTGTTACTAGTACCACATACTTAGACCTCCTGAAGAACCGTCTCAAACCTACCATCAGAACCAAAAGGCGAGGATCTCTGAGTAAAGGCATTCTTTTGCAACACGACAATGCGCGGCCACATACTGTGCGTGCAACGGCGACGAGCATCTAAGATTTGAAGTTTGAGTATCTACCACATCCTCCTTATTCCCCTGACCTCGCCCCAAACGATTATCATTGTCTTTGGTCCACTTAAAGAGGCATTAGGTAGGAAGAAATTTCAGAATAATGATGAAGTGATTCAGGCGGGGCATGAGTGGCTGTGCACACGACCAAAGGAATTTTTTTCTTCGGATATTCAGGCACTTCCAAAACGGTGGGGGAGGTGCATAGAACGTAATAGGGGCTACGTCGAAAAACGACATACCTACTTTTGATATTCCTTTTCTTCAGAGTTTATTAAATGGACTGTATATTAAAAATTGTATGCTTCAAGATAATAATTTTTTTATTCTTGTTTATTTACAAACTTCTGTTTTTTATACGCACACTTAGTTCTATAGCATAGAGAATGGATGCAGTCAGATACAAATCTGAGTAACCGAACGATAAGAAGCAGGGCAGGACATATATAGGAACTCTAACACCTTTAATAAATTTTGCTTTGCAACGTTTTTAAAGTTTTCATTTGACTCTGCCTCGTTTATAAAATTACTGCCAGTTTAATTCAAAGAAAAGTTACAATCGATAATGGAGGAAACTAGCGGGAAATATTAGGCAGGCTTTAGATAGGGGAAGTCGATTGTAACAACTGTCCAGTGGCGTAGATAGAAACTTGTTTCGGGGGGGGCCCGAACAAAAAAAATCTAACGAGTACGGACTACTTAACATTTTATTTATGAAATGTAATACGGCGAACAAAAAACAACGTCATATGAAAAACTTCTTTAGTATCAAATACGCAAAACATAATATTTTAGAACCATTTCGGGGGGGGCTCGGGCCCCCCGGGCCCCCCCCTTATCTACGCCACTGCAACTGTCTATAGGTCTTGTAAACTTCCAGCCAACTTTCGTCATTAATGACGTTAAACCTATACCAACTGAACTCAAGATGTAACGTACGATGTATTCGTTGAAATTTAGTAACATTTTATTACTACAAGTTTTTGAAAATTACAATGTTGCCACCGCTTCAATTATCACTAACGTCAGATGTGTTTACTGTAAATATACATCATGTACATAACCTATACATCATCAACCACCGACCATTTCAATACTTGGCAACATTGTTATAGCATTACGTCATAAATATGAATGACGAAAGTTGGCTGGAAGTTTACAAGAACTGTAAATAAAAACCTTGTCAAGTAGGCTGCATTTAGTAATTTTGTTATGCAAATGCAATGGACAAATTCTCGATCACAACCTACTTGATCAGGTTTTTATTTAGACACTCGTTATAATCATATTCACACTCTAAGGCGGAAACTTGCATAGAACGAACCAAGCTTGTGGTTTTTATGTATTTTACAAAAGTGTACCATAGTATAAATAGAAATAAGTTGTATATGTTTCCGAAATCTTCCTAGAAACATTATAAGATTAGTTAAAATGACCCTGGATAACCTAAAATATAAAATACGCATAGGAGGTATGTTAACGGAGTGTTTGGGAGTGAGAAAAGGATTGAAACAAGGTGACCTTCTTTGTACAATCTTGTTTAAAAGTCGTGTACAAACGGCTAGCTAGAAATGTATACATGAAATGTCATCGGTACCTTGCTTACACGTGTGATGTTACTATCATAGCACATATACAGAAAGAGGTAGAAGGTATAATTGGGCAACAACAGAAAGAGTCAACTTTAGTAGGCCTAGAAATAAAAGAGAAGAAAACAAAATACATTGAAACGGAAAAAATACGACAGATAGGTTGGCCAAGCTGGACTAAAAGCACTAAATAGATAAATATCTGGATTCCATGTTTAGGGAAGTCAAGTTCAAATTACGAAGAGAATAAAGGAAAGTACATGTGCTGGAAGATGTATTAAATTACCGAGAACGAAGGAAGCTTTCTGGAAGGCTAAGATAAGAATCTACAAAACTATGATTGATAAGACCAACGGTAATAGGTACATGTAAAACGTAGGCCCTTACTAAAGAAAGTGAAAAAAGATTGCACCTGTGGGAGGAGAAAATGTTACGAAGGATTTTTGAGTGGAAGAAAATGGATGAGTCGTGGCAAAGGCGATGTAATCAATTATCAAAGCGCAAAAGAATACGACCATAAGTAAGGATGAAAACAGGATGCATTATTAGGAAGGTGACGGACAGGAGATCATTAAGTAACAGAAAAAAAGAAAAGCGAAGAATCAGGTGGAAACGGCAGATAGAGGAAGATTTAAAAGAAAGTGAATGCAGAAGATGGGAAAAGAAATAGGAGTAAGTGGAGAAAAATTATGAACAGCTTTCTGCGTTCATATACCAGGCCTGTAGACATGCAGCGCTACACATACATGTATTAGCTCAAAACTAGAGCCAAGTCAGAATCAGCCACATAAAATTACTCTAAAATCATTCCAAGTGTTCTATTTTGCTCGTTTAAAAAAATGTTTTATGTACTTCGTTATACTCGTACTTAATTTCTCTTAATAGTTTATTCCTGAAATTATTTTACTATTTTCGGGACATGTGCCAATCTATAGAACAAGTAAAAACCTATCATAATCTTGCAAGTAGAAAAAATGAACAAGGGACTCAGGGAAAAGTGTCGACTTTGAGGATTTTTTACCTATCAAGATTTTTTAGCAAAAATGACATAAATAGTAATCTGGTTTTATTTATAGTTTTGTAATCAATAGCCGCGACATCCTCCTGGAAAAGGTCCCAAATAGAGCCGAAACAGCTGTCCAGAGGATGATCGAGGAATTCATTACAATCAAAACCGACTGGCAACAAATTTATATAATCTTATGGATTTCCCGGTATTATGGTGTACCCGTGTTTTTTATTCTTCCACCCCGCGCCCCCTAAAAAGAAAACTATGAACTGTGCATAACATTTTGCTTATTATTTAAATAGTTCTATGATTAAAGTGAATCAGTTTTTAACAGTTTCAATTTGAGAAAAAAATCTTAAATCTGAAGAAATAGGTTAAAACATTTTTGTTTAGTTGCAAGAAGTCTGTAACTTTCTCAGAATTTTTACTTTGACGGTATATGCTACGTATTTCAAAAATTAGTTTGTTTTTTGAAATCTCCCTGGTGTCTTACAATGTTCTCGAGTCTCCCAGCGCGACTTACTACATTTAATTACTTGCGCCGGAACATCTGTTAACTGGCGTCCGATTTTCTTTGGCAACTCCACTTTATTTCGTGTAATGCTTTCGTATTTCCGCTCCTAGCACGGTCTCTCCGCCTTTGAGTTATCCTTTATGTTCAAAGCAACTGCTCCGCCGCCAGCCATTACGATCATAATTATGTTACCGAGAACTAAGCGCGCAACGTAAAGTTGTTACAGACGTGTGTTACCACCCCCCCTGGAAACGCCTACGATATTTTTAATACGAAACACAAAAGAAACACGTTTACGTCTTAACTCGAAATATTCTCAAGAAGGAAAGCAATTTTTTTCTGCAAAATTAGAGTCAAACAAATGGAAAAGAAAAGGTGTAAGAGTGCCAACTTAGGGCACTCATAACTTGTCTCCCTAACACAGTTCCATTAAGAGAGATGACTCAAATCATAAATCAGAATAAAGAAAATGGTTACTTTCAGATATTTAAGTTCCACGTAGCAACGGATTAAATTGAAAACTAATAATGTCTAATAATGTAGATGTAAAGATTACATTTTAATTAATAATTCAAAGGTTAATAAAATACGTTTGGAATTTATTTTATTTTAAGGTTTCATCTTCATCTATTGAATTGTTTTAATCCATAAAAGGCACTTGGCTAATTACTGTAATTAAATAGAACCGAGTATCAGTTAACATGCAACAATTAAATTTAACACAAAATGAAATTCGATCAATGGCAAAGCACGTTAGTATGTACCGACAACGTCGAAGTGAAATATCACCCCCGATATGAGCAGCGCTCGAGGCGAAGTTTATCGGAGCGGGAAATAAAAATACGCGTACAATAGTAGCCGAATGCGGAAATGCAGGATAATGAGGGTTGAGTACTTACCCCTGGCAGCGTGTGTTTCTCATGCAGAGCGTTCTGGGCGTTGAGGGCACTCTCCGGGCTGAAGTACGTCAGGAATGCGCAACCTGTAATCACAACAGTCTCTCACATCTGCACACGTGGGTCGCTAATAACGCAAACACTACACTACACATTCTTGTTCGGAAATTCAATTTAACAACTGCGATAATTCCGTGTAATTACCTAGTCTTTTCCTACTCGTTTTTTTTTTTCATTCCTTTTCCCATTACGACCACTACAAACGCACCAACATGCTTGTGGTGTCATATGTATGTATGTACTCGTAGGTATTTGTGTATAATTTTTTTCTTTGACAACACGCGACTCTTTATCCTCTCTCTAATGATTTTGAAATTTGGCCATAAAAAGTTGTACACGGGGTACTAAAAGCATGGACATTCACAGGACATGGGAAAAATTTTATGTATTTTAATTTTCCTGAAATAATTAATGAAAAATTATCCCCAAAACGTTAGCAAAGAGCAACAGATGAACCAAATAAATAGTCACGAGTGTTTTACATTTTTATGATTGTTACGCTACGGCGGCGCGCGTGACCTTGACTTTAAACGGAATTGACGTGATCAGCTGAAATACGAACTCCAAAATAGTTACTTGGCAAATGCATACAAATCACCTGAAGTAAATTATTCCGTATAAATTGTACCAAATAAGGATAACAACAGCCCCCCACTTTGAACATATGATTTGACTGGTAAACAAATAAATCACTACAACACGAAAACAGTTCAAATCTCCGTGTTAAGAATTCCTAGTATTTTTCTTTAATTTTAATTTAAGTTGTATTGTAAATTGTAATATTTTTTCGTAATTAGAAGCAAGACTTTTTAAAGCATTATAACAGGTGGTCTTGAAATAAATGGAAACGCATCTACAGTGATCATCCACATCGACTGTATGAAGGGACCTGCAAAATCTACATGAATTATATCCGAAGGTTTTTCAGCTTTAGGCCATTTTTGAAATTCTCGAGGCGGATTAGGTTTTACATGCCGACAAGATTCGCAATGGTTTACTAAATCTTCTATATCTTTGTCCAAGCCAGGCCACCAGCAATGACGTCTTGCCAGTTTCTTCATACGTATGATGCCCCAATGACCTTCATGAAGCATGTTTAAAATTTTCTTCTGTAAAACAAAGGGAATGACAACCCTGGAGTGATCTTCAGTTTGATAAAGTATAATATTTTCTTGGACAGATAAGGCGAAGCGACGAGTAAAAAATTCTTAAATTTTGGATCGGCTACCGCTTCAGGCCAACCTTTTAAAATATATTCTCAGACTTTGATCAGAATTGAATCCATAGTAATTGCTTTGCTAATTTTCTCGGAGTTTATCGGAAAATTTTGAACAACTTCTTCGAGTTCTTGAATAACACTGAAGCAAGATTCTTCGTTCTTGTCAAATTTGATATCAGGCCCTGAAGGAAAACGCGATAGTGCAGTGTGCTTTGGTAGGTCTTTAACGAATCTTATAATAATTGTATCCCATTATAAATATTGCCCATCATTTGAGGCGTTGAATAGAAGCTGGCAGTTTCTTATGTGGATTAAAAATCGTTACGAGTGGCTTATGGTCAGTTTGTAGTTCAAATTCACGGCCATAGAGATACTGCTGAAATTTTTTTGAAACCAAACACTTTTGTATCACAAAATCTTTTAAGCGGACACTAAATCGCGCACTATAACACTTTACGTTTCACCGTCGTTCGACAGCTTCGTCAGAAGTGAAAAATATGTTGTCATTTTTGACAACAGCTGTCGAACGACGGTGAAACGTAAAGTGTTATAGTGCGCGATTTAGTGTCCGCTTAAAAGATTTTGTGATACAAATTTCATCGGACAAGAACCAACTGTAAATACAAACACTTTTGCTAAAACTTGTTTCTCAATTTGACTATATTTCTTCTCATGACTGTTCATAGTTTTTGAAGCGAATGCAATTGGATGTTCATTACCACTTGTGTCACGGTGAGACAGTACCGCACCAATTCCGTAGGAAGAGGCATCAGTTGCCAAAACTAAAGGAGAATTGGGCTGATAATGCGACAAAGTTGTTGCCTGAATAATTCGATTTTTTAATTCTTGAAAAGCGTTTCCTTGCTCTTCATTCTATTTGAATTGTATTCCCTGTTTACGAAGACAGTTCAACGGTCCTGCAATTTCAGAAAAGTTGGGAATAAATTTTTCGTAGCAATTAACCTTTCCCGGAAATGCTTGCAGTTCCAACAGATTCTTAGGACGTGGAAGTTTTTTTATTGCAGATTGAGGCGGTTGAATACCTTGTTTCGAAATGTTACCCAAATATTCCACCTCAGGACGAAAAAGATCACATTTCTTTAAGTTGCATTTTAGTCCAGCAGCGTCGAGTCTGAAAAACAACTCATCAACTCTTCTAAAATGTTCTTAGAGAGAAAAGCTAAAGAAACCGAGAACAACAAGAAAAACAAGCTCGAGAACAACGAGATCGTGATTTTTTGAAAAGATGTTTAGAATGACTTTTGTTTAAATAAAAAAATAGAGAGAAAGTTTTGCTTCTAATTACCAAAAAATATTACATAAGTAAAGTTCATTCCCACAAGCAACGTGTCCGTCATAAACATTTCGGCATCTTTTTATGGCCCAACATTACGTGTTACTGTTATTTGGTTTATCACTGATGTTTGACTAATCAAAAATTGATATTGCTGATAACAAAGTACTGGTGATGACAACAGAATTTAAAACACTATAATCGGTAAACACATTCGTAATCTGTTTGGTTTGTTAATTATTACAATTTCCATTTGTGTGCCATATTCAATGAGGAGAAATAAATTCTGTTGTTTATAAAATTAACACAAAATTGCACGAAGTCTAACAAAATTCAATACGCGCGTTCGGTGTGTTATTTTTAAAGCGACGGAATTACCTACTTGCCGTAAATTACTATTAGCTTTGATATAAGTATTTCACTTATGTACACCTTTGAAAACGTAATTAATCTCATAACAGTTAATAAAAACACTTATGTGACGCATTCATCATCAGCTGTGCAATTGTGTGTTATTAATTCAATTGAAGATGTATACATTTTTCTTTTTTTGTGTTTAATGAGCTATACAGGGTGAATGACAATTGTTCCAACAAAAAAATACATAAGAGAATAGATATCACAGATTACGGGAAAAAAATGTTTAAAGAATTCTTTTGAACAGTTTATAATCAATTAAAAAAATACCTCAAATCTAAGCTGCGGTTCTATAAATGCGCCACGTTCTATAAATGCGGCAGTATAATAGGACTAAAAATTTTTTTTATTGACTACTCGCACACATTGACACTCGTCTCAATTCGTTTTATTACACGTTTAACAGCTAGGAACGGAAGTCTCAGTTGTTTCTTTTACGTAATTTCTAAAATAACTCGAATTGCGTATGAAATAAGGGTAACAAATAATTGTGTAAATAATTGTTTGTTAACTCGTACGAACTATTTACTAGAACGAAATGTACCAGCTCCTTCCTCTACAAAAAAAATCGCAAGGAATTAAATCTGGTGATTGCAGGGGTCAATTCACAGCGTGACAGGCAGCTGATAATAAAATCTTTCATCTTGGTATCGCACGGAGTCGATAAAACTATTAGGATACAGTTTTAAATGTCGCTAGTATTAGGCTAGATTCATTGCTCAGCGATTTTTCACTGCCGCTTTTCGCGATTGAAATTTAAATAGTTCATTTAATTAAACGAATTATATGTTTTGAAATTGAGCCAGTAGAATCGTATGGAATTTTAAAGCCAACGCAAAACGCCTTGCAATGAATAAAGCTTTATGCGTAGAATTTTTGATCAAATCGAGTAGGTACACGGATTAGGAAAAAATGTATAAAAAATTCTGTAGTATGGTGTACTTAATTAATTATAGATTTACCCAAAAAAGTAAGTAAGTTTAGATTAAAACGCCAAATTAACAGTATACGTATTGCGGTGTTTATGAGCAGCACGTAATGTTTTTCTTTTAATTTCGTAAAGAAATAAATTTGTAAATAATAAAGTAAATTGAGAGTAATGTATTAAATGTGTTTTACGGGATTTGTTTAAGAAGTTATTTAATTTAAACTTGTTTTTCAGAATATTTTAAGTTTATGTAAATATTTTTAGAAATAGGCGATTTAAAATTAAAGGTTTATTATAAATAAATCATTTAGAATTTCTGAAATGTAAATACGTAAGATTTAACCTTAGAACAGTAATAATTAGAAAAATTTATTTAAGAATGTCATGACAATTCCGGGTGTTAAAAGGAAACTGTAGGTAGTAAGGATTTCGGAAAATGAACTTCACCTTAGGTGAAAGCTCCGGGTCGCGCTTTTTTTTAACCCGCAAGGCCCGCAGTACCAGTTAGTTAAGCACGCGGTTCGGAATCTGATGTAAGTAAGGTATAAGGGCGGTTTTTTGAAAAACCGTCCAAACGTATTAAACTACTTCCCTTTAAAACTCTGAACTTCTTTATGGGATAAATTTGTTTGTGCAATTCTTTGAAATTGAATTAATATTACGTTTTCATGTTCTATTCTACGAAATATCTTCTTATTTATTCACCCCACACACACACACATACTGATACAGATAATTTTGAACGTGGCGAGTGCCATCTACATCCAAAATTTATCACTCAACAAATACACTCTACAAGCAAGAATCAGACTACGAGATACACTGCAAAATACTTTGTCGCAGCAGAAGACTACGCAAGTAAACAACGAAGTAAGAAAGAAAATAAGAATAATATCGTTTTTACATTCTATTCTATGAAATATCTTATTTATTCACCCACACACACATACACACACTGACACAGGTAATTTTGAATGTGAAGGCTTGCGAGTGCGATCTACATCCAAAATTTATCACACAACAAATACACTAAACAAGCAAGAATCAGTCTACGAGATACACTGGAAAATACATCGTCGCAGCAGGAGACTACGCAAGTAAACAACGAAGTAAGAAAGTAAATAAGAATAACAATAAACCAATAAGATTTAGAAAAAAAATTGCAAAATACCCTGAGATACCATAACATTGCATAAATTTGACTTCACCAACATGGGGCCAGAAAGAAAAAAAATTGCAATAAAAGCTAAAATCAAATAGGGTGCAGATGACATTGCAGTATGTCATAAACGTTTTACGATATTTACTCGGAATAAAGCTTGTAAAACTTGACCTTCGATAGCAGTCGTGTTAAACTGCATACAAACAGCATGCCTCGGGAAGCGCGGCGTAGGGCCTCGGGTCGATCCGAATACTGTCGGTGCTCAGTGTAGACCAGTGTTTCTCAAAGTGGGCGATAACGCCCCCTTGTGGGCGCTAGGGGCCTACGGGGGGGTGGTAAAGGGCACAGAGAAAATTGAGGGAAACAAGATAAGACTCATATATGGCAGGCTGTAATTTAACTAAAGTTATTAAAGTAATGATTGCGATTGTGATTTTTAAGATGTGGTAAAGTTAAAAATTTTAGGGGGCGCTAGAAAATAATTGATTCTCAAAGTGGGCAGTAGACGAAATTAGTTTGAGAACCTATGGTGTAGACGTAATATCTTATTAATGCAAAGTTTAGATCATGACATCCTGCGATCACTTTTTGACCTAATATTGGTTTGGTTTGCGATGGAATTCTCGAGTTACGCTTCTGCTGACGAAGGCCCAATTAGGCCTGAAACAGCGTTGTACAGAGGCTTATATCCAAATTTGTTTACTGACGACCTCGAGCAACTGAATCAACGGCGAACCCACTCATACGTCCTCGTGCGGAATTTTTACGAGAACACGACAAGGCAATTCGCGTCGTATGCCAAGTCTGTACGCAGCTTTAACCAGCTGACGAAATAATGTGAATAAATGCGCTGATAATACAGGATATGGAGTAGCAAACGTATCTTGAATTTGTTAAACTTTTAATAGATTTGCGTTAATAATTCATCGCACACAAAACGAAATTATAATAATTAACAATCGAAACAGATTTCGAATGAGTTTACTGATTTAAATTCTGATGAAGGAGGACACATTTCATGTGAAAATAAACTGTATTTTCAATATAATTTAAATTAAAATGAAAGAAAAATTCTAAAAATTCTTAACACGGAGGTTTTAATTGTGTTTCGTTTTAGTGATTTACTTGTTTGCCTATCAAGGCAGGTGTTAAAAGTGAGGTCCGTTGTGATTCTTTGCAAAGAAGAATCTGTTTCAGGTGATTTACATGCATTTGTCAAGTAAATATTTTGTAGTTCGTATTTCACGGCGTCGGGCGTTGACCTAAAAACGGAATTGACGTGAAATTGTTACGTTTCAAATTTGCTGCAAGACATTGTGGTGACACGGCTGCGTTTTAGCACAATTGGCTACACTGTTTCCCCTCATTTACATCGCAAGAGGGGAAACTGGCGTGATGCGAACGCTCAACATTCATAGGCTATGGGGGCACCATGTGACTATCTTATAGCTCATCATTGGTTATCGTCGGCAATTTTCGCGCGTCTTACCGACCTCCACCATCTTCAATTTCGTCGCGACCTTTCTTGTTCGAAGCGTGGTGCAAGCTAGACGTGTTTTACGTGCACTGTCAGTTATCGGAATTCTTGCTCTTTGGGAGAAGTAATTCATCAGCGGCCGTGCCGGAATATTTAGTGACACCATCGAACACACTTGGGGATAGTTTTAATTCCCATACCAAGCCTGAGACCCCAGTTTTCTCAGGTAAAATATGATGACGAACAAGGTAACATGGCCGCTAGGTTGAAGTTTTAGTCGAGGTTTTCGGCGGGACTTTTACTCGGTGATTTAGCCGAAGTCTTAGTGGAGTTTTATTGGAGCGTTGCCGTGCCTGTTGGAAACAGCCTTTGATCAAATATCCTGGCGTTTCCCGAGTAACCATTTTGGACGGTGTTTTGCCGACTCCCTGTGAGACCACTTTGGACGGTGTTTTACCGACAACGGACGTGACCACCAGGTGGCGTCATAACCTGCGATGACACTTCATGTCATGCTATAACTTTAACAAAGGAGGTTAAGGTATTTATTTATTATTTTTCTTTCCTTTTGGCAATTCGTGAATTAGTGTTTGCATAAACAAAGAGAGCGAATTCCGGCTGTTCATGCGCCTTTAGAACTACTGCTTTTGCACATCATTATAAATTTTATTTACCGGTTGCGGTGTGTTTTAGTCGAACTTACGTACCGAATTAGACTACTCTTTGTGATGTTAACTTAGACATTTAGGGTTAACTGCCCTGTTGTAATTGTTTGATAAATTAAATCTAAGTAACTTTTATTGTGTGTTTGTGTTTTTACTTTAACGCACCAGTGAGTCTCAAGTCTCGCCTGTGTTTGCTTTTGATTTCTCTGCCCGATTTGGTCGATTGGAAACGTCGACTGATCGATTACGTTTGACTGTAAAGTACAGTCTCCTGGCGCCCTTTAATAATTTTTACCATCGTAATTAAACTCACCCCCATCTTCACTGTTTGCTAGTCGAGGGGAATAGCTGATACGTTTAGTCAGCAGATCTTGTCATGTGTCAAGGTAAGTGAGAGGCAAGTCAATTAAATTATAAATTTGATGACAAAATTCCTCTTAAAAGTCAAGTTCACGATCGATGCTTCGCCGCCGTGCCTACCATAAAACTTTTATGAGGGCATTCATTTGCTCCTCTATTTTCTAACCATAGGCGCATCGTCGTTTTGGGGCTAATTTTTGATTCACTATTTCTCGAAAACTAAAATAGAAAATTGTTTTTTAACATTTTCCCATACTCTCAGACGTCGCTTCTTACCGTGTCGGGTTAGTTAACAGTCACCCTGTATTCTTTCCAGAGTATCACATAATGAAATTGAATTAATATTGAAATAAGTTCGCTTATACCTACAAGCATGTTTGCGAATGTGTATTCGGAATTAGAGGCAATGAAACAATGGAATGTAGATAGGTAGATATTAAATTTCATTGCAATTTCATTACGATTATGGGCAAGTTTGTTAGTGTTACAGCGGAACACACACGTGCAATTTGTGAACCCCAAAGGGAATTTTTCAAATTAAAAAATATAAAACAATTTCAGCGACGCTCGTTTTAACGAGCGTACGCGTGATAAGGGAAATTAAATTTTTGCTTGTCACTCACAATTGCGAAGCGAAATTCGCTGCCGGCGCCGTTTTCTTTCTTTCGTCCGTTTCCCCGCCCAGAAAGCCGCTTTATTATTTATTTATTCTCTTCGTCAAAATGCGCGGGCCCGAATCGTACCCGCCTGATCGTAAAAAGTTACAAATGAAGCCTTTTACCGGGGCTCCTCTGTTCGCAGTTGAAGTTTAAATCTCTTTTGAATGCGATAAAGTTTGCGGTCGTATTCGTGCTTAGGTCTATTTACTGTTCATCGTGATGAGGTGCATGTTAAATAAATCCACCTGTTTTACATTGCAAAGAAAAAAGAAGGAACCGCAGAATGACTTGGCACGTGAACGAAAATTGCCGGGCGGAAAACACAGACTTTCGCGGCAAATTTTGAATGAAAATTCCATAACTCTTAGAATTTACATAAGAAATTAATAGAAAAATGGAAATTTTGTAGGAAAAAATTCACATTTATTACCCCCCCCCCAAACCATTGATCATTTTCATACAATGTTTGGCTACTACCAACCAAAAAGAAAACTTGTAGAAATTTAAAAAAAAAACTTGCTGATTTGAGCCAAAAATATGATTACGTCAGAGCTGCCGATGATTCATTTTCAACCTGGTCACGCCATCTGCCCTCTCGATCTCGATTATTCCAGTGAGTTTCGAGTCCAACGCCAGGTGATTCTGGATGTTTACTGGAAAGATCGAGAAGGAAAGAATCTCTACTATATAAGCCAAGAGCGGCGCGCTATTTAAATCAGTTATTATTCCGAAAGCTTTAAGTGTGAATCTAGTGAAGTGTTGCAGCTCGATATTGTCGTGCTTTAAGCGATTGTGGGGCATTAAAACATTTTTAAATTAAACGATTATAATTCAGCACACCCCGAATTCGTAACGATATGCACCCAACAGTAGAAGAATACTATACATAGTCAGTGGTATAACCTATAGGTACACATTACAAAAAAATTCTGATATTCTGTAAGGCGACGCAGATACAAGTTGGAAAACTTAAAACGGACAAATCATGAAGTTACTAAGGATACGGAAATAGAGGGTAGATGAAACTAGTTATGCAAAAAAAATTACAAATGGAGAGGGCCTAGGGGTTGTGGAATTCTGAAGTGCAACAATCAATGGAAACAATCGTAGATTGTATTATTGTGTTTCACATAAACTGTATTATTTATTTATTGTAAAATCAGGATAGTATCGAAGCGAGGTGAACTAATAGCGTAAACAATTACGTAATTACTTATTCAGGGTAGTATAAATGCGATTGTGTGTCAGTGAATGAATTAAAAAACGATTAATCGGCGAAGAAAATTGCGGAACAATAGAATGAAAAGAGAATTATTTATGAACGACGGACGATATATTCTTGGGGAACATGTGCGCCGTAAATTAAAAAATCCAATTTATTTTTTCGGCTAAGGATATAGGTTTTTACGAGCAGAGATAAAACAAACCGATGTTAAATTTAACACACCATTAACTAATTAAACGGTGAAATATATTGCAGGGAAAACAATTCATTACGAAAGCCTCGGTGGTACCCTACTTATAGATTTTATGACTAATTGTGGCAAGTTTTACGGCGGACGGCAATTAAATATTTATAAAGGGTATCGATCGCCGTGGAACGGTTGGATTTTTGTATGGGAAGAAATAGATGGACTTTTCAATTATCGGACAAATAAATCTAACGTGGTGCAAGGATTCTCGAAGGCGATAAATCATCCCAGCCGCGGACTTATGTGTAGGATATATTCGACGAAGATATCGGGAACATTAATTATTAAATAAAGC
The DNA here is from genome assembly GCA_033060865.1 of Dorcus hopei. Taxonomy (NCBI): domain Eukaryota; kingdom Metazoa; phylum Arthropoda; class Insecta; order Coleoptera; family Lucanidae; genus Dorcus; species Dorcus hopei. The sequence continues at coordinate 34,569,176 of CM065423.1, forward strand.
GGAATCCCAGTGTCGGCCGAGAAAATTTATCGTCGATGTTAAACACATGAGAATAAGAAATAAACACCGCCGATTCGAATATTAAGTAAGATTAAATCTGCCGGATAAATGGCCGCCGACGGCATAAATATTGTTGACAAATTATAGTAATACAACTTTCCGAGGAACGTGGTCTAATGCTAATTCTCTTGTAATATTGCGGCGTATCTCAATACAGTGGTTTGTGAGGTTGATAATGATATCCTTCCTAGACGCCATCTCCCGGTAAACTGATAATAGGTTAGATAAGCCGGTCCGGGCGGTTATTACTCTATCTGGCCACGTAGCATTAATGTGCTAATGTATACAGGATAACTCCACCTGCGTCTTGCTTCTGAATTATATCGTGAATAGATTTACATACATAGGATGCATAACTGCACAATTTATGTTATTCAATTAAAGCAATGCATGAATTATTATCGTGTGCGTTTTTGTGCATGACGGACAATTATCGGTGACATTCGCATAATTTTCCATATCATTATTTAATTATGCAATTTTTGGCAACATTAGGTATTCCCAATTTTGATATATTCAGCTTACACATCGCATACGTTAATAATTTTCATGAATTTTTCAGTTATCTCCACTTTTTAAAGCAAAATGTTATGTTAATTCTTGGAATAATAAACAACTTTTAAAGATTTTTTATATTTATATACAGAGTGACTGTTAATTAACTCGACAAAATGAATCGACGATAAGAAGCGTTGTCCGAGATTATGTGAAAAGCGTTAAAACAAATCTTTTAAACAGTTTATAATCAATTAAAAATGTCTCGAAAACTAAAGTTTTCCCATACTCTCAGATCTCGCTTCTTAATGTGGTTTCATTTTGTCGATTTAATTAACAGTCACCCTCTGTACATAAAATATATACTTCAAGTGTCACATTCTCGCGGAAGATGCCATGCAGAATATAACTATGTATGTATATCTAAGTCGCTTCTTAATACAGTAGTTGTTGCCCCGTCATACAAATGTTATTGAACGAGAGTTCGAGTTCTGAAAGTATTCTTAAAGAACAATCGTCGCGTGTCGCGGTTCATTATAGAGCTTATTTTTACTGAACTCATCAGTTGTTACTTGAAGTATTAAAATCGAATGATATACGTTAACTGCGTGAGAAACCTAAAAAACCAAGAAAGAAGACTGAAGCAATAGAATCTAATTCCGTCCAGCACCAAAGGAAAGCGCAATCACATATTTATATAACAAAGTGGATTTTGGAAGGGCTCGGGAAAGTGTACTGTCTGCAGGATTGGTGACGCCACCTTTTCAGAATGCCGAATTATTTAGCAGTTCCTTTTCCTATTGCATATTGTAGCCTGCGCCCCGGTTGCCCCACGTTATTTGAGCAAGTGTCAGTTCGAATTACTTCGTTTCTTTCGTCTTGCGTCCGGGCGTCAGGTCTCGGCTTTGAATCAACTGCACAACACGTCGAATTAGTTTTGGAAAGTTTCAGTCTTCAGCAGTTTGACAGATTAAAAACCAGAAAACAACAGTAGCAACAAAATAGAATTTGAAATACATAATTAATATGTATCTACTAAATATACCAAGAAAGTTCTTGAATTAGTGAATAGAAAAACAACAGAAAATAAGTGATGGAAAGTACTGGATGTTATTACACTTACAATACATTCATTATATTTCGAGTTGATTTGAGTAAGCGGTATTTTTTTCTAGTTTTTTGAGTTTTTGATTTTTAGATTACTATGTGGATAAAATGTATATCGAGGAGCTTCTCCTTTTTAAAATGATAAATTTCCTTTTTTTTTTTTCGGTGAACGCAATATCTCAATGGAACGTCAATAAACAATTTAAATAACGTATTAGATTTTGGAGGCCTTTGTTATAAAGGGGCTCGCTCGGCCGCTCGGGTCAAGCCTTTGCTTTGGTGTTGAATCAATCATTTCGAAACAGCGGGATATCTTTTTATCGCCGGTCGCGAATAGCAGCGTCAAGTAGAGAGTTGCCGTGACTACACCGTTCCTTCCGGAAAGAAAGATACGATAGCGCCCATTGATTCGAGATAAAGCTGTTTTGTCTTCTGTGTACGCGGCACGCAAATGCAATCAAAGGGCGACACGGGTTTTCGGGGTTTTTCAGCGAGCTGAAATTTTCATTAAGGGACACGAAACGTTTGCACGTCGGAGCAGTAAAGCCGAGGAGTTTCCTGTGTGACGGAGTCTTCTTCTGTAATTAATTAAATGCAACGTTGAGAAAAGGAATTAAAGGATTTAATATAAACTTTATTGTTGTATAATTCAAAAGTATTGCACGCGAAGTAAAAGAAAATATCGTTACATCCTGGTGAATAGGTTACCCAAATATAAAAGAGAAAATCTGGGTGAGAACTGCTGTTAGATTCCAAAAATTTTGCGAGTGCTCTCGTCTACAGCAGATCGTTCGAGAGGAAGAGACTTGTATATAAAACCAACAATGAGCACAAAATTAAACCAACTTCAATTTATTCTGGGATGTCAACGAATGTAATTAAAAGAAAGTGAAATGTTTTAATGAAGTATCGTAGTACATTTGTTTATTATTTCATTTCATCAAATATGAACACATTTCATTTTAATTGAAACTATGTAGATAAATAACTAGTTTCACAAAAATGGTTGGCTACGGCAAAACGATGGGAATTTTTTATGGATGAAAAACAATTGGATCAACTGAAGTCACGAGATGGATGAAATGTGAGTATATATTAATTAGGTGAATAATGACAATGACAATCTAATGATTGAATACTGTAAACAATTATTTCTAAAAAAAATATACAACAATATTGCAGTATGCACTGTACTTATAGTTCCGCGATTTGAGCTTCCTCTAAATATTTGTAACCATTTTATCCAACAACGTACACTGTTGCCCATTGCACAGAACATGCATAGTCGAAATTTCCTCTGAGAGCTATTTTTCCACAGCTTTTTATGTCTGTTGCGTTCTGTTCAGATCCTAGAACCTCTTCGATGGTGTTTTTGACCAATTTCCTCTTAGCTCTACGCCAGTAAAATTTTGTAACTACAAGAGTTAACGTCATGACTTATTTGTTTAATTTTTGAATTGAATAGGAGACTGCTTGTGACGTTATGAACAACGAAACTGTCGGTATTTTTTAATTTGGATTCATCCAATAATACTTATCCTTTTACTTTTCACTTTTTACTCAACTTTTTAATGTAAATAAAATGCTTATTCTAAAACTTTAATTTGTCTTTCCAATGCCTGAACGGTCGAGTGGTAAGAGACCGGCCTTGCAATCGCATGGTTGTCGGTTCGAACCGCACTCGGAATTTTTCTCTGAGGTGGTCAATATCGACTTCAAGCACCCTTTAGTATTGGGGATAAAATTCGACACTGCTTCCCCTTAAACGGCGAAAAGGTTGGAAGTAACAAAGCCATGGAACACTTTATACACACTCAAATACACTCCAGCTCCTGAGGTCCTGACAAGTCTTTGGCTTAGGACCCCGTTGGGCAACCACCACAGATAAAAAAAAATCAATGTCTTTGCAATCGAAATATGATCTGGGACCGGTACATCTAAATAGAACTAAAAATGTGAATTTTGACGTACATAGTTGGTATAAACCAACGAGAAGAACTGGAAATAGCCAAGCAAGAGATGTTCAAAATATCGTTCATTGAAGAAGAAGAAAAGAATGATAACAAAAATACACCAAAACAACAAAAAAAACATTAAAAATGCGAACATGAGACAGTTGGTATAAACCAACGAAGCAGAATCAGAAATAGCCAAGTAAGAGATGTCCAAAAAGAAGAAGAAAACAATGTTAGCAAAAAACACCAATACAACAAGAAGCAACTAAAAGTGCAAACATGCAAGTTATTACGGTGAGAAAATTCAACTGCAAATAATTTCTAGCTTTCGGGTTTCCGGGTTATCTTAGGGAAAGTGTAATAATTACGCCGCAGTTTGACCTTTGGAACTTTAACTGGTCCAAAGAAGACGCTTAGAACGCTAAACAACCCTGGACAACTTCTTTTTTTTGTAATATGAGACTATTCCATGTCGAGAGTGGGATATATTAAAGGCTTGTCATTGGTCAATGGATCTCTCCCCCGCCCGCAAATCGTTCACGTCGAATGCTGACCTGATTGAAAATTCCGCCAGTCATGTGACCGCTCGCTTGCCGAACAGATCGCATTGAGAATTATTCTCGCTTTGTGCAAATTTTTCATCAAACGGTGTTTGTTTTGGTGGTAAAAAGGAGACGGGTATGTTGCCCGAATGTTAATTGTTTGCGGCGAGTCCTAAGCTTTCTTTTAAGCTTGTTCGTCTACGTCAGGTAGACGTTGGGCGGCGGTCGGTTCGTAATCCGCGTTTTTTTTATATTCTTATTTGGTTCTTCTTCCCCCTCCATTAATTCCGGACTTTTCCCGGAATTCCTTTAACTGGTAGTTGCCTGACGATCTTCTTCGTGGTGACCGTGCTAAAAAATTTGAAGGCGTTGTTGTAAACGGATCCTGGCCGTCCATCTTGGTGTTTGGACGCGCTCCTCGGAACGAAAGTGATCACTCGAAGTGGTTACACCGGATACGCATCCTTGTCACCCGCATATCGAAGGTCTTAACCAGGAATCAGCTGACGTACATACACTCTTGAATGTTGAAGGTCGGGCCTTGCTTTATTATACCTATTTCTTCGTTGTATAATGTTTTGAACGCATTCTAGTATGTACCGACTAGGTTGACGTGCGAAGTCGAAGTTACTGTTGTTTATCACTTTTTTAATGTTAGTTAAGTTAATAATTTTGTAACGAACCAAACGGGGATCCGATTGAATTACGTTTTGACGTTTTATGCCATTTGATGCTTAACGTTCTGCACTGCCAGATTAACTGAATACATTTTGATTTCATTTATTTAATAAATTCGTGTGGAACTTTTAAAACTTTTAGCGTTTTCGACTGGCTGCTCTAAAGCACTCGGAGTATCTCCGTCTTTTTTAACCTCATGTAATAACAGAAGATGGAGATATTCTTAGGGTGCTTTGGAGGAGTCAGTCGAAAACGCTATAAAATAAAAGCAAGTGTTCATTACTGGTGATTTTTATTTCTTTTTGGGATTTAAACTCAAGCCTTTGTATTGGGACTACGTTGATCCAACCCATCTCCACGACTTAGCCGGGCATGAGATGAACTTAATTTGCACATGTCAACATTTGTAACCAGGTAGGTCACAAACTGGCGCATAAATCAGCGAAGCCTAATCAGAAATAGCCGAGATAGCGTTGATTGGATGATAAAAGAAAAAGAATGATAACAAAATTGGTATTCCCTTGCTCTACTATCAGGGAGATCACTAAAGACAAGCTTCACTTTCCAAGATACGAACTAACCATTAAATAATTAACTTAGAAGATATTTACAAATTGTAAAGAAGGTTCACTGATGTTCAGTCAGCAAATCGGCTGTGAAAAATTCGTCAGCAGAAATAGAAACACTAATTAATTAAAAAGACTTTTAACTTCATCTTGAAACGTTTTAGAGGTTTTCAGTCCACACATATTTTATTATGTAATTCAAATTAATGGTAAGTGCAACCGTAGAAAGTTTGATAAACGAAATTGTAAGTTGAATGCAAGCAAGTGCGCTGCTAGCTTCCCTTGTGACCCACATGTTTATGGGCATAAGACTGCCTGTTTGAAGATGTATGTACCAGACAGAGTCATTATTTTGAGTACCTACAGAAAACAGAGACTTACAACGCCCCAGCTAGAATCCTCACTACCTTATTATCTTTTAATTGCACGAAGTTGCCCTACTAATTGATTTTGAATATTAAATATTCAGTGAAAGTACTCGTTACAGTCTTTGCCTTTTTTAAAATAAATTTATTACTAAGGTACCGATCGTTTGAGCTAAAGTACTCTCATCATAAATTCCTAGGAGGGTGATTTTATCAACAAACGTTACGTTGCAATCAATACTTATGGGGAAGACATTAATTATATTGGCAGGAAACAGGATAGGACCTGAGATAGGCCCCTGCGGGTTACTCTTGTCAACTTTTGATTCAATGATGTTAATAGTATTTCGTATAATACGCAAACGAATACTTTGAGAGGTCATAAAGCTTCGTTACAATGACTGGCCGCATTCGTTAACCACTGTGCCCTTTATACCTTCCAATATTTCCTTAGATATTTCATAAAAGTATGGTCGTTCCAATTTCATAAAAGTATGGTCCTTCCAGTTTCATAAAAGTATGGTCCTTTATGGCTTGTCCTATGCGTTTATAAAGTTTGCGTCGCAAAGAGAGCGGCTTAAAGTCGCCATTATCGCAACCAATATTTCTTCCGGCTAGTCCTAGGGGTGCGTTAAAAGCGAAATAGGAGTTAGCATAGGTCAGGGGTTGCATGATTAATGTTAAGCGCCTTGTCAACCGCACGCCACGAGTTATGTCCTTACGCACTTTCAGAGTATAAAACCATTTACGATCTGAGCTTTTATATGCAGCTCAAGCGAGGTTTTAAGACCTCGCTTCGAGATTCATTAATGTTAGGGTTTTATGTTGCTTTCTTTACGCTGCAATTATGCATAATTTCTCTGATTTACATTTTATGCGATACGCTCACGGTGATATACATTAAAAGATATGTTTTGTAACACGATAGTTTCATTAATGTGTCACTTAGTTGCAGTAAGTATAAGACGACTGAATTTGTTATAAATCGGTTTAATTAGCTTATATTTGAATATATTTTAATAAAAAATACAATTTTAAATTGTAGGTCTTTATCGTATTAAGCATTCATTTATTTCAAACATGTAACTTTCATGTACCAAGAGTTCAACTGAATTTATAATTGGGTTCTTTTCTTCCGTAAAAAAATACTTTTGATTTGATTTGATTACTGATTGCCAACGGTTTTAAATACATGTAGTTACAAGAGGCCTTCAACATTTTTTCAAAATCGAGAGAATACACTTCAGTCGGTCGTGGAAATTACATTCTATTCTGGTCACATTTCTTCTTATTGTTAATTTAATTCGTTGTATCCAAGTTGTAACGAATAAGAATTTAAGCATTTCTGCTGGGAATTTTACTTTTTACCAACGTTCTTACAATGATTAAATACTTGCCCTGCGTTTCTCTTAGTTTTATTGTTTCTTGCCGGAAAGCAGTACAATTGAAAGCAATAAAAAATAAGCGTGGCTTGATACAGCGAGTTAATTACGTTGACTGGTGACACGTAAATGTCTTTAGGTCGTACGTGAGTTGACAACATACAAGCACAGCAGTTTATATCCGTCCGATAAGAAGAAACATTGCGGCGGAAGCAAATTTCAAATGCGAACGTAAATTGAAACTATGCGTCATTCGGTCGCATTCTAGTGCAACAACACACAGAAGGCGCACAGTAAACAGCACCGTATTTATTCAGTTCTATTCAAATAACGCCCGGATACGCCACTTCACAAAACTGCGTATGTTTTATTATTTTTGGATAAACAGTTAGCCTCCGCGCCCCTCGTTTTAATTAAACCGAATATCGCAAACAAAAATTCAATCCCGCAAGAACGAATTCAGACGTTTATTCAAAAACTATTTCAATTATGAAATAAATTAGCATTTCGCGATTGGCAGCGGTGAAAGCTCGAAATGAAATGCAATTACCTCGTAATTGTCAAACGATTACTGTTCTGTGCATTTTTTAATAGAAAAATTTCCATCCGCGCTCACAGTTCAAAAGGTTTCATTTGCAATATTACATTTTTCATGCAGAATTAAAACGTGTTGTCAGCTACTATGCTAAAAAGGAAATACCTGATTGATACACAAATTTCAATTGAACACTTTTTTTACAATTCCCTTTAAAAAAAGTACAGCTGAAAGTCAACTACGTTAATAAAGCGCACAAGTAGAAAGGAATAGGAAGGAAACCGATCAATCAATTCTAAAACGATTCTAATATCACACGAGATAGTTTAAGCTTTTTTAGTCCTTTCATCTCCTAGAGTTCCCCGGAATCTCCATTTTAATTTTCAACATTAATTAGCAAGTATTAGAACCGCCCCTGCAACATATTTAAAAGCTCGATCGGTTCGGCGCGCCCCCCCTCGAATACTTCGAACATAGTTTTAACAAACGAGTCACGTGTCCTGTAAAAGGGCATTGGCGCCAAAGCGTCCGTGTTACTGCATCCATTCGTGGATATCTTCGAACATTTATTCTGTTAGATCTCAGATCTGCTCAAAGGATGGGATCAGTTAAAGAAAAGCCGGGAAATCAAATGTTGAAAGAAATCGAGCTGTGCTGCGCGCTGTTTCATTCTTATTTTTTTTTTCTCTCGTTCTTCTTTCGCTCTCACAAAAAGGAATTGTCAGTTTAAATTAAGAACGTAACGGGCGCTAAAAACAAAGAAGACGCAGGGAAAGTCTTTCCGGGAACGGTAAATCAATTACGGGAACTCCTTTTTATTGTTTCTGAAATGTAATTCAATCAACATCTACAAACTAATATGAAAGAAGGAAATAAGCTCGAATACACTGTAGCAGTTCAATGAACTTTTTTCATATTCGATAAAATTAAAATCAATTAATGTTTTGCGTTGTTGGGGGAGGGGGGTGACAGGGTATTTGTTGCGCTCCGCACGGAAAAAGTTAAAACAGAAATGGGGCAAAAAATAGATAACCAATGGAAAAAGCGGCGGCGGTCAAAGTAAAAAAAAATCGTCCCGAGCACAATTTATGTAACGTCCGAGTTCATTTATTTTAACACGAGAACTATTTGAATCAATCGGCCATGTTGGGCCATTCAATATGTGTATGGTAGGGTATTTTGTTTGCGTTTTGTTCAATTCGAACGTTTAAACAACGGCGCGGCGGTTTTTCCAAACGACGCCATAATTTTCACCCCCGCCCCGGCCCGTTTCAGATTTATTATCGCAGTTGATTTCATCAAACTACGCGCAGTCATTCGGCCAGAAAACGTTTGTTTTAAACAAAATTTATGTGACCAGAACTGCCATTACGCAGTCACGTCATTTTCACAAAAGTCACAAAGATTTTAAAGTATGTAAAAAAAAAACGCGGTGGTCGCGGGAAATTTCAGTGGGAGACGAAAAGCAAATTCTTGCGAAAAAAGAATTCATCCAAAAGGAGCATACATCACTGACAGAAATTGTATTGTGCCGCCCGTGTTATTTTTTTTTGTTTGAAATTGTATACATTACTCTTGTCTAGAAAAGCCCGACGGGACAAAAGAACAAAAGCAAATAGATGCTTGCGGGAATAATTAAATACTTTTGCTTTTAACACAAAGGTAACTGGACTTCAGCCTAATTATATGAAACAATTCCCGGCAGGACGTAAATTGCTGAAGCAAAAACGACGAAAAATGTTAAATACATTTTATACGACGGCAAGTACCTTAATAATAAAACAAATAAATAAGTGGAAAACACTTAGTACTGATTGGAAAGAAAAGCAGATTGAGAATTCACGAAAATGCAAATACTTTCGTATGTATAAAACAAAAATATTTGACTTTGCCAAACTTTTATTTATACCTACAATGTTATACAATGTAGTTATTGCTATTGAATCATCGTTTGATATATTTGGGGCACCCAGTATGTCACAGGGTACAATTTTTGATGACAACGTATTTTAAAGATGTAAGTGAAAATTTCCTTTATTCAAATTTCGATAGAAATTTAAATTCTGTTGCACTTCACTATTAATTACATGTGATCACATTCGAGTTAATATATTTGGGGAGCACCCCCGATAACAAGGACCTGCTTATTAGATTCATAGTGTCAATTTAGCACGCATCAATCAGGGCGTTAAAGAGATGGAACGTAACCAACCAGCCAGAAATTCAGATAACGAAGATCATGAGGAATGGCCAATCATTACTTGCAGCAATTCCTGGCGACGTTATCAATTTTCTGTTATATGCTCCCGCGGTGCACTGCATTATTTGTCGGTTTGCCAACGCTGCAATTGCGCTTATGAAAGAAATCGAGCAGACGGGGGTGCGGGTGGTCGGAAAGGGGGGGTGCAATAAAATGTTGTGCGCTTTTAATAGAGAATTTGCATGTGTTGTAATTATCGCGGCCGTAAAAATAAGCCATCGCAGCGGTGGAAGTATGTAATCTAGGAGATTTTTCAGATTGCACACGAGGGAGAAATTACAATTGGTTTAAATACTTAGCAAATTTCGCATTACAAGCGTAATTTATTGCTGTATTTCTTACCAGAACTTTATAATCTTGATTTTAATTAAGCCGAACTGTAATAAAGTCGTTACAAGTAACATGTTCTTATGACACAGATTTATTCTTCTTATATCACAATCACCCTAGCTATATTTTCTGTAGCAGATAAATTTGAACAATGATTAATCTTTTCAGAAAAACACCAAAGAAAAACAACCGATTATAAAATTACTAAAACAATTATATTAAGGAAGAGAAGGTGGAAAAAAGAAAAACGCAAAAACAATATAGTAATCACAGGAAAATGGAAACGGAGGAAAAGAAGTGTGGAGCAAAGAAGCAGGTGGAAGAGTGGATAGAAAGAGTTGTGGGTTGCTAGAAAAATTAAAGAAATAAAGAAAATGACGCAGAACAGAACATTGGTTATGATGGAAACATTTGAAGTTGAAAGGCAAGAAGGTATATATTGACAGCGAACTAACATACCACGAAAGAGGTACAATGGCAAATAAACTGAAAGAAGAAGGAAAAGCAGTTAAGGTAGGACATATGAAGATAATAATAGATGGTATGGAACGCCGCAATGGACAAATTAGAGGAGAAAAAAGCAAGAAAGTAGCAATTGGAAGGGATGGATGGGAATTGGTGAAAAAAACTGGGCAAAGAAAAGGACATGAACTAGTGAACAAAAATTTTAAAAACTGACATAAGCATAGTAAGAAAACAAAGAAAAAGTAAGAAAGGTAAAAGTAAAATCAGAATTGGGGAAATTGGGCAGGAACTGAAAAAATATAAAATAGATGTAGATATAAAATAGATATACTCGAGGGCAGAGAAGCAAAGACAACCAGGAGTGGCATTTATGATACTACATAAACAAAAAGAAAAAGTAGTAGAATTTGAAGCTGTAAACGAGAGATTAGCATATATCAGAATTCAAATTGTCGCTTTTAAATGTATATGAACCCACGGAAGGTGCTGCAACGGAGATGAAAGAACAATTCTATGAAAAATTGGAAGAAAAAATAGAATTAATACCAAAAGATAAAATAATTGTTTTGGGAGTCTTCAACGCCCAGATAGGAAAGGAAGAGTGTGTGAAGCAGGTTGCTAGAAAACACAGGGTACATAAAAAAACAAGCAATAACGGGCAAAGGTTACGCAACTTTGCTACGAAAACAAACCTGATAATTAGCAGTACTAGATATCAGCACCCAATAAGGCATAAAGTAACGTGGACAACTCCGGGTTTAAAGTGGCAAACACAGATCGATCATGTACTAATCTCGAAACGAAAATAATCATCGATAACATATAGGTAGAAAAGCGTGTACTGATACGGACCACTTTATTGTAATCGCAACCATATTACAGAAAATAAAGAGAGTAAACAAGGTCAAAAATGTGCAAAATAAATGGAATGTACAAGAATTAATTAACGAAGGCAAAAGAAGAAAATATGCTGATGAAATAAATAAACACAAACTAGAGCAAAGTACCAGGGAAAACACAGTAGAAGAAGAATGGATCAGAACTACAACATGTATACAACAAGCAGCAGAAGAAAAATGTATTGGAAAAGAAGGAAGAAGAGCACAGAAAGATTGGAACAGCGAGAAATGCAAGGAGCCTGTTATAAAGAAGAAGAAAGAAAGACTTAAATGGATTAGAACAAAAAAAATGAAGATTGGGGAGAATATGAAAAAACAAGGAAACAATGTAAAAAGAAATAAGATAAGGTAAGAGAAAATAGATGAAGAAAAAAGTACGAGACATTGAAAATGAGAGAAAATAAGGAACACTAAGCTTTACTATTAAAGAATGACAAAGGACAAGTGATAGAAAATGCGGAGGAGTATAAGGAAGTGTGGATGAACTACTTTAAAAAGTTACTAAATGATAATCAAATATTGGACGATTTAATGATGGACTAAAAGAAGGAGGAAGATACAGTAGACGAGTCAACAGAGAGAGAAGTGAAAGAAATAACAAGAGGTTTGAAAAACGTAAAATCACCAGGAAAAGATGAGATAAATAATAATGAACTAATAAAATATTAGAACAGAACATAACGTGCCTTTTTTAAAATTTCTCCTCGTAGTTGGCCATGAATTGTTAATTGTGAACCAGCTTCAATCGAGTTGACGTTTGAAAATGAAATAACATGACACCACCGTATGACACCAATTTTATTAAGTTAAGAAAACGTTCTGATATGGTTCTCTTGCCAGAGCATTAAACTTTTATGATCGAATCTTATTTTTGAGATGGCCGTCAAATTGAAGGCAAGTGGCACTATTCTATTTAGGACTGCTTCCATCTCCATGAGCTTTCTTAAAAATATCCGAATCTTTCGCTTCCTTATGACAAATTTCGCACGTCTTTGAATTATGGTGGTTAAGCTTTTTCGATAGACAGGTTCTATTTTACGCTAATAGAGCAGTGGACGTCCCACAAATAGGAAGCAAGGAAAACGTAAGGGAACATGTGCATGAATCGCAAAAAGTCAAATAATGGAAATTAACAATAATCCTCGTATGCTCTTCAACGTAGCAAATGAATTTTATGTAGAATCCAAGCCCGTTGCGATGAAATTGGTGGATGTTTTGATTACCTATTTTACTTTGAATTGTGAATAAAATTTGTTAGTAAAGATTTTTTTTTAATTATGACATTTCCTTCGATAAACGTGAGATTATGATATACGCCAGTTTCAAGCAAGGTTGGTTCACAACTGAGAATTTACAGCCAACCACGAGGAGAAATTTAAAAAAGGCACCTTATAAACTAATTTTAAAAATCTGGAAAGAGGAGGAAATGCCAACGGAATGGGAGTCTGGGCAAATAGTAACAATACACAAAAGAGGAAACCGACAAGACTGCGCAAATTTCAGAGGAATCACCTTATTATGTACTCTACATATATAAAGTCCTTTCTTCAATTATCCAACGAAGACTCACAGATAAAGTAAGAAATGTTATCAGTCAGTATCAGTGTGATTTCACGAGGGGAAACTCAACAACGGATGCTATTCATCATTTAAAGCAGATAATGGAAAAAGCGCAAGAACACAAAATGGAACTAAAGCTCCTTTTAATAGATTTTAAGCAAGCTTTCGATACGGTAAACCGGAAGTCTCTCGTACCAGCAATGAAAGTACTAGGGATATCAACAAAAATAAGACGACTAACGATAATGACAATGAAATCAACCAAGATGAGCATTAGAATAATAAAAGGAGAAACGGAAGAGTTCACGGTAAATAAAGATGTAAGGCAGGGGGATGCACTATCTGCAACATTATTCAACTTAGTTCTTGAATATGCGACAAGAGACATAAACAGAGGGACATTAAGCACAAGAGGGAGTCAAATGATAGCATACTGGTCACAATGCTAGAAATAATAACGGAAGAAGGGAAGAAACTCGGTTTAAAGATAAATGAAAACAAAACAGAATAATGAAATTTGGGGAGAAAGTGGAAGGAAATAATAACATTAAAGTGGGGGAACATACATTTCAGCAGGTTGATAGAATCAGATACTTGGGTATCATGATTGGTAGTGACAATATTGACAATTGTGACAATAGACGCTCCTGACAAACAAAAATCTGTCAAGAAAGACAAAAATAAATCTACAAGACTATAATAAGACCAGTAATGTCATACGCAGCCGAAACAATAAACAATGAGAAAGAAATAAGAATAGTCGAAAGGAAAATATTAAAAACAATAGTAGGACCAGTGAAAGTGTCGGAGAATGAGGTAAGAAGAAGAATGAACCATGAGCTTTACGATGAGATAGAAGAAGATATAATTACAAAGATTAAGAGGCAGAGAGTACAATCGCCTGGGCATGTATGGAGAGCAAAATCAGAAGAAACAACTAAACTAATGCTGACATGGGCAGAGGAGAAGAGGGAGGCCCAGAGCAACGTGGTTGGAAGAAGTAGAGGAGGATCTCAGAAGGGCAGGAGGTAGCAGATGGCGACAAAAGGCGCAAAACAAGGAGTTATGGAAAGAAATAGGTCAGGTGATTGGAGGAAACAAATGGGGACCGATCCACCCCGAGAGAGGGACCTAGAGAGCTTCTTAAAGAAGCGGCGCAGAGTGGCAGAGCACGAATCAGTTCAAGCCAGTATTGCTTGTGCTGAATAGTCTCGCAATATTCACTGCTGATGCTGTACAGTCTAGCAAACACCATACACGCTGGTGCTGAATAGTCCGGCAAACCATATACTTTACAAATCTACATATACTTCGTCGAAGGCAGATCGTATAACTGATGGGTAGAAGAAACAAGGAGCGACGTCATCAACGAGACACTTCTTTCGTCGAGCCCAGTTACCTGCCCCCGTCTCTTCTCTACTGTCGATACCTCCTTCGAAGAAAAGAAGTCGAATAGCTTTACCAGAGTTAATAGAAAGGCGGGCATACAAATAACCCTAGTCAAGATTGTCCCTCAGGAGTTTCTCCGAGTCAATAAGGGCTCCGAGACGTTTCTCAGTTAAAAAGCATACCGCGTGTCTCATAGTTAAAATTTCTTATTAAATTTTCGCCTGTTGTCAAACGTTATGTTTATTTAACGAAGACGCCCGCAAGATTAAAACTTTATTATTATTGAAAATTGAACATCTTGTTGGTCATCATCAAAATGGTGAAAACCCACCCCATTTTTTCTTGCTACCTATTCTCTTATCTCGGCTTGTTTTCTCGCGTTATTTCCCCTTTGTATAAAGTCCATGCAGCTGGCGACGTGGTCCCTTGATTGTAAGGCGAAGCACGTCGTGGCCAAACGGCGTCTCAATGACTCATAGTGCGTCCGATTGCCGGTGCAGGACGACAACAACGGCGCACGTTGATTGCTTCAATTGAACAATAGGACTTAAGGGCGGCTGTGCCAAGAATCTTATCATTACGGCCGTAGACTCCAAGATTGCAAGGCGATAAACCGTAAAGCGGGTTGATGATGCAGGATAACCTCCTTAGTTACGAACTTGTTGACTTTTGGAAGGCAGTCAAGACGTGGCACGACGGCGTTTCGAATTTTTGATTTAAGGACAAACTCGATTTCCTCTTAGCTGCCTCTCGAATGAAGACAATGAATTTCAATTAAGGTAACTGAGGTCCGAATTAGCTCGCGAACGGCAAATTCAATTTTATTGGCTTACAGTGAAAATATTTTCTTTCAACTAGCCTGTGTACATCATCTGCGGTCCTAAAATAACACCACCGTAAAATTATACAAAGCTAATACAGACTGTGGGGTTCTTTTTTAGTTCGCCCTCGTAAAACTTCAGACTTTGTCGAAGCGACGCCATAAACTAGACGTTCTGAATTTACATTATTTTCCATATTGCTGCTCTATGTACTATTCATCTATGAATATTTTGTAAAACGTTACGAAAACTACAGGAACTAATTGCACAGACAAAGATGGTAATCCCTTGCTACTGTGGAACTCTGAAACTAACCTTTTAGTAATTACTAAAGTCTATTATAAGTCATGAAAAAAATTTTATTTTATTTTGGAACCATTGGCACTCAATTGGGGACATAGCCCTCGAGCATTTAAAAGCACTCCGCTTCGCGTCGAGCTTTAAACATACTCTCGGGCTATAAGCTCCTAATTATGCCCTTAATACATAAATAACTGTCATGAATCATGTTGTTTAAACAAAATTTCCATTGCAATAAATAATTTTCAAACAAACTCCTTGGAATTACCTACCAAGCATTGCAAGGGTAATATGATGTTATGCCTATTGCCAGAATGCTTTCGTCTTAAAGTATGAAAGTTATGTTTAGTTTTCGCGAGAGTATAAAAGTTGTTTAAACTTTCATATGCATAAGACGTGTACAGGAGAACTAGTTTAAAAAAGTTTTAATAAGAAAATGCAAGTTTAATCATATAAAATACGTGCTCATGGCTCTAAGTCGCATTAGACCCAGAGATCCTAGTGCATCGTGTGCATACGCCTCCAGTAATTAATTTGTGCCCTGCCCTATCCGTGAAAAATCTTGCATGCACGTCGTAATAACCCAGTTATCCTCGTTTGTTGCGTCGTCCTCGTTCGAAATTAAATAAGCGGCACGAACACGCGCCTCCGACGCGACGGGACGCGAGATCAATACTGTCGGTGCATAACAATGTTTGAAGTCGGACAACTTTCGAATTGAGCAGTCAAACTTAACTATGATGGGACCAACTTAAAACTGCATTAAATGACGGTGGTGGTGTCGGTCAAATTGAAAAGTTGGAATTCGCGCAGAATTTTAAAATCATGTGCTCCGGAGCTTTTTGCGAGCGCGCGCTCCGGCTAAACTTTCTACATATTTTTAAACAAGGAACGTGAGGTGACGTTGAAGCAGTTTAATTAGGCGCATTACTTTAAGACGAGCTCCAGTAATAACCGACATATTTTTCCTGAATTGCAATTTTAAGGATATTAGCTTCAACTTTACTAAGTTGCATGACTAAGGAATTAATCCTGGAAGATAATTACTTATCAGGAAGCTTCTCATTTACACAAGAGACAAAAAAATGCATAAAATAAACACAAAATTAAATTTTGTAGTTACTTTTGTATTAAGTACTGACGTCACATGTTGTATAGCTCACGTAATGACATTACAAGCGTTATTAAATTACTAATTTTAATTTGAGTGCCAGCGTAATTACACAAACTACAATAATAACGAAACCGCAAATTATGAGCACGCAACGCGATTTTAAAATTCATAGGTTTTAAACACAGAAGGTTTTTCCTCCGTTCCCTCTTCGCTCTTATCCAATATTAATTAGCCAATCATATCCACGTCTAACCGATAACGCGAGCTGTAATGCTGCACATTTGATAACCCCCTGAAAGATTCAGGCTTCAATATGCCGGAGCCTCGAAACGCAGCGAATCTGCGTTTTTTAATCCGCGACGAGAGTCTCGTGCAGATTAAAGAAAGGAGGGTGTCTATTCGACGCGAATTATAAACCCTCTTATGCTCCTTGAGAGCTTAATAACTTATGCACGCGGGCATTATTACCGGGAGCCTATGCCATCATCTGAAGTTTCAGGTGAGCGCGAGTGGTCGATATATTGATTTCGGATTGTTTGAAAGTTTTATGGTTTGTACACTATCTGACGTTACTGCTTTTAACTGGGAAGCACAAATGTACGCTTGACCTTTGTCGAACATCAAACGTTACAGGATTCATATCGGTAATAATGGTGATTTAGTGTTATTTTAGATAGAAAGGAACGATATTTATGGACAATAGATAACATAGTCGGCGCATCCACCAATTAAGCACACTGGCGTTTAACGCTAAATTTAAATGAATTTATATTTAATATGAAAGTCGTTATCTTTATGGTGAATATAAAATATTGCTTTCAGCAAAGAATGAAACTTAAATTTCATAATCCATTAAAAGAACATTTTCCAAATAAAATTCTATTCTATTCACTGTTGCAAACATTTT
Source organism: Dorcus hopei (assembly GCA_033060865.1). Taxonomy (NCBI): domain Eukaryota; kingdom Metazoa; phylum Arthropoda; class Insecta; order Coleoptera; family Lucanidae; genus Dorcus; species Dorcus hopei. The sequence continues at coordinate 34,586,906 of CM065423.1, forward strand.
TGCTTTTAGATGTAAGTCGGTAATGGATTTCGTTTAATGTCCACACATAGCTACGTATACACTCAAATTTGTCTTATTTAATTAATGCTACAACTGACACGACTTCAGATAGAATTCTATAGAAGGACCAAATGATAAAATTTGTCCGAATATTTAAACATCATACGCTATACGCGAGAGAACTTTTTAGCAGCTTTGGTCCCTCTCAAAACAAATCCCTCAAAAAGTTCAATCGAAGCTTTAGTTCAAGATGGATCCCTCCAAGGTCCTTGAGGAAAATGTAACATACTTGATACGAGACAAATTTTTTTCATCTTCTCCGCTTGGTTAATTTTAATGAGTTTTTAATGAGTTAAAACGTTTACTTCCACAGCCAAGTTGGTTGGGTCTTTGCTCCACAAAATAGATGAGGATTCGATTCTAACTTTCATCTCAATCTAAATTGCAGGCAGAAAATTCTTTTCAGGCCAAATTCACATACAAATAGGGATCTTTTTTCCCGATCAATGAGTTTTGTAGTTTTTTTTTTCTAGAGAATAGTTGAGATTACTAATATTATTATTGCAAGTGTAGTAAATAATATTCTAAATCGTTTTCTAACTGAGCTTTCCGAATTTTTCCAGTTTATAAGCCAAAGCAGAAACAACCGGTAAATTGATTACATCTACAATCACCACTAAGCAAAACACTTCTCCGCATCGAACTTGAGGCTTGCAGAGTGGCTAGATTCATTTTCACTTAATTTTCTAAATGTATGATGATTGAAATTATAGAAAACATAGAGAACAATAACACATACATGGCTTTTATAGATCTAGCTAGAGGAAGCGTTCGTTAGCGTACCAAGAAAAGTAATTTGGGATGCCTAAAAAGAAGAGGGGTAAATAGGAAGCTGAGGAACATTATAGAAAGTATTCCAGGTGAAATGATTCACCCGGTATACAGGTAATTATTTGAAAGTGAGAACATTGGCAATGTAACAATGTACTTAGAACCTATTGCCATCCCGTTCGCAATTCATAAATTTCGATATTATTTGTTCTTATTGAATTTCTATGATCGCAGTTTCAATCGTATACATTTTTTTAATTTTGAAAGTAGGACATTTTTAATACATGAAATGTATAATGCGATGAAACGTTAATTAAAGAAGGACGTGATGTAGCTATGAAATAACGTTTGATTAAAAAGAAACAGAGAAGTGCTGGATGAAGCCGTTTAACACTACCCTATTTCTTGTGTGTACAAGATTTCGTTCAATTTCCAATAAAAGTTTAGAAAAAGGAATTTTTTTCTTACACTAGTAGAAAATTCAATTTTACCGGCTCATCAGAGAGGAGAAAGCAAACGTTTCCACGGCTAGCCCGGCAAAATGAACATAAATGCCTAGCCGAGAAAATAATTTACGAGGCTTTACCACTAGGTGGCGCGACAATAATTTCTGGAATGCATTCTCATCGACATCAAAAAATTAACAAACGTAAGTTTTTTTTTATTTAATTCCACTGGTATTTGGTTTTAAAAAGGATTAAAATTATCATGCCCGCTTGGCCATGCTAGTACATATATCACCGTGTTTTAAAACATCTATAATAATTTTAATTAGTAACTCAATTTTAATATTTTTACTTCGAGAAAAAGAACGTTTATGTGATATTAACAAAATTAATTATAATGTTGTGTAGGAAAAAAAAATAATGTGTAAACCATGGCGGTAAAGCAGTTTTCGAGGTCTCGAGAAGTGGCCAGGCTCGGCTCCTCGCCTCGCCTGTCCATATCTTCTCTCGACCTGGAAAACAAGCACTTTACCGCCTCGGTCTACAATATACTATTTTGAGCTACACATACCGACTGGAGATAGAGAATATGTTCTATTTCTCCAGATAGTTTTTAATTTATTTAAATTTTGATACAATTTACTGCATAAATTAAATTGTTTAAGAAATGGAACCAAACTTGTAGAAGAAATAGGCTAGTGTAAGACGACCTTTAAGGCGACGGGCCACTGCGCGCTAAGCGAAGCTAAGTTGAGCGAAACTAAGTTTTTTGAAAATTAGATCCAACGTAATCTTACGCGGACGAGGCAACCGAGCGAAGATAAACATTGTTTTATATCTTTGCTATCTTAACTTCGCTTCCCTTAGCTTTAGTTACCACGTCCGCATAAGATTACGTTGGATCTAATTTTCAAAAAACTTAGTTTCGCTCAGCTTAGCTTAGTTTCGCGTTCAGTGGCCGCCCGCCTTAAGAATAGACGATTGTTAATCATCAATAAAATCAAAAAGGATGGAAAAACTAGGTACCTTAAATTTTGTTGCTTACTCACGCTTCCTTTATTTTTCATAAAGTTTCTATAAACTAACAGACTTAGACTGTTTTCCTCAAATAATTTTTTGACGTATTCATATAAATGTTTCTCTTTATACATTTTCTTTTTTTTTAAATAAAGAACTAGGAAATTTTATGAAAATTATTCTACTCTTCCTTAAGAGTTTTCTTTACGAATTATGCAATTTTCCCCCAAATCAGTTGTCTTTTATTTTCTTTCCCTTAGAACTTCAACGTTCATTCTTTTCTTCCGACTCATACCTTAATAATTTCTTTCAATTTTTTCGTTTTATAGCTAAATTTATTGTGTTTCAGTTTCCTGTGTAAATAAATTAATCTTTCAATTCAGTTTTATTTTGTGTTTTCTTTAAACGTCATTTTTTACCTCAGATCTTCGAGAATTCAATTTTAATATCTTAAACTAAGTGAGTCTTAATTTTCTTTCATTCAGATTTCTATTGTGTGGGCTTTTTCCTTACTCTCAATTACTTGAACTGTCACGCAGGCACTAAATTGATAACTAAATATATTTGCTTATTCGTTTGTTTTTTTACAACTGAATTTTGATACAAAATTTCTTCTTAAATCAATTATCTTTTATAATCACAAAGCAACACTAAACCTGTGGTTGTAATCAGATTAATCAATGAGATACACCCTTAACCACATAAATTCACTGATAGCAAATACGTATTTCAGTAACAATGTTACCATCTTCAGCGCTAAACTAATATCAGTATCTCATTGATTAATTATCTTTTATTTATTCCACTACTCTTCTTCAGATTCTTCTTCGTTAAGCTCACATTCGTCTGTATTGTTTATGAAAGCAGGTTTCTCCCGTTTTTTTAACGTTGAATTTTTTCCTGAATTTATCATTTATTCTAATAATTATATTTTCTGAAAATCACTCGATTATAATGAACGTTAGAAGTAATTTGTTTGGCGTGTTGAGCTTTGTAATTCATGTTCATGTAAATTTAAAAGGACTTTTATATGACATACGTTTTGCATGTTTACTTGGCGCAGTTTTATGCATTTTATTTTACAGATTCACTCAGCGTGAGACGAAAAATATGATAGTAACCAAAACCATAAAACCTTATGCTCTAAAAATATTTTTGAACCAAAACCGAGAGCTCTAAATGATAAACGAGATCAAACAGCCACGTGAATTTCGTCTCATATTTTCATTTCAGCCCGACTCCGCGGGAGCAGAAATTTACAATAGTGCATTAAATTTTTTCATCCCGCAGAATAAAACAAGCAGTCGGACGGCATGCAAATATTTCTCCTTGTGCTTTAAAAATTTAAATTAAATTCCTTGGCGTGCCGCACAAAAAGACAGTGCCGGCGGCGGATTTTTTCCGACCACCGCGAAATAAACGATTACGTTTCAGTTCGATGCATAAACTGTAAACTGAAATTTAAAACGTTCCGCCGCGGCAGTTTACGTGTCCGACTTGGTAATTTTATGGCGACCGTAAAAACGCAACTAAATTTGAATTCCGCATATTTGCGAGATAAGGTCTTGCGCCTCTTCAGTGACCTAGTTCTCCCCATGGACCGCTGCACCATTAAACAAGATTAAAACCTCTTGTAGGACTAAGTACGTCCTACAGTTTCTGAACTTTTAGTATTGTTTAGTAGTTTCGTTGTTCTCGGCTCAACTCGAAATTCTTATAATTATAAGACTAACGAAACTTGAACAGTTAGACTAACTACCATTAAATACTCTTTAACTATCTACAACTGCAAATGAGCAATATCCTATAGTAAATTAGTAGTTATTTCGACGCGATTGATTGAAAAAGTAAAGCAATTCTCAAAAAAAGAAAAAAGGACACGAATCCTTTACATTTCCTACATTTTCACGCCCGCTCCCGAGCTTTAAACGTTTGAATCATTACAGAATCCAATATACAGTTTCGACTTGGATAACTGCGTTTGATTATCTACTTTGAAACTTTAGAAGACGTAAACTTTACAGCATGATCATGAGGTCAATCAACCCTATAAATCTAAATAGTCAAAATTGAATGGGATGGAGCATTCTATTTAAATTTTGTAATGATAACGGCAAGAAGTAAAAGATGACATCTACGCAGACATGTTCATTTTGCCTGTAAAAGATTGTTATATTAGTGTTTAGTTGTTTGCAAAAGTGAGATTTAATCGTTTGTAAATTTTAATAAAGGTTGTGAAGTCGTTCTACGAACAGGCAGTTAAAATTTATCTGGCTTTGTATCAGTGTTCGGAGCATGGTCTCGGATATTAGTTTCATGTAATCTAGATTACGCCAGGCTTAACAATTAAATAATTTACATACTTAAGCACCCATCAAAACAGTATTAAGCAGAGTTCATCAGATAGCCCGGCTATCTTGAAGTCCGAGAAGATGCACACGGTTCCTGCATGCACGGCATAAATCAACTTCTAATCTTTCGTAAATCTTTTGTCCGAACCGAGGCGGTATTTTTCACGAGGGCGTTATCTGAAAGGCCGCGACAATGCCGCCGCGTCACGAATTCCGAAATTGCCCCCTTTTTACATAAAATTTATGTGTACTGTTGCACGCCTATTGTCAAAAATTGTATACGTTTTCGAATAGATTTCGGCGAGAGCGGACCGTTTAATCAAATTACTTCGAGAAAAATGGTGCTCTCTCAGGAATTTATGCCGTGAATTTCACGGTGGACGTTCGGCATAAATTTCACCAAAATATAATATTCGATCTCATAATTCAACGTTTAGTACTAACATATTTTTTGATCGTCATACTTTATAATGTAAGTGACCAATAAATAATGGTAGGAAATCTATTATATTCGTGAACATTTAGTTAACAGTTTCAATCGCGTAAGTAATGGATAGGTTGATAATATTCGGAAATTTTTAGGCAACTTAGAATTTATTGTGGCAACCCTGATAACTCGTTCGCCCCGTGACATGTCCTACTATAGGCATTGCGACAATAACGGTTTCTGATTGGCTGAAGTTGATGGCATCCGAGCTCATCTCGCGTCATCCTGTTTGACTTTGTTTTAACGCATCACTTCTCGTTTAACTTTGGCGATATCTGTATCGTTGCGATTAAGTTATCGGAGTTTTTGCTAAGGAAGTTTAGGAGAACTCGTATTCGACGTGGTCGAAATTTATTAGTGCATCGTCAAACGAGCTTGGGGTGATACTCATTACCCTGTCGGGGTTTGGCTTTCCTAAAAATTCAGGTAATGTTTAGGCCAACGGCATGACGCCACCTTGTTACTAATTGCATTGCTATACTTTTGGATACTTTCGTTTTGGATCCCATTTTGGTACTTGATATTTTGAAAGTAAACGACCTTGACCCACAGGATATATTCTTGGTTACGTGAGTCTGTTCAGAACCTCTATTAACTGTTTCGTAACGCTACGTTGCTTAAGAGCGAATTTTCGACTGATCTTCCGCCTTTAAATAGTTGATGACAATTATTGTAATAGTAATAAAGCTAACAAGGAAATTAGAACGCCACCTCGAAAGAAAGTACAGCTGCAAAAATCAGTCAGCCAAAGTTTTCCGCGAACAATTACATAAGATGGTCTTATGCAATGCACCAATATGAATCATTGGAAAATAGATCAAGGCAAGGATTACATAGAATCCTCCGACACACTTTAGTATGATTTTCCCAATGACTCATATGCCAAGACAAAATTGCATCAAATCCCCCGACAAACTTTCTAGAAACGCAAAACCATACTCAATAAACTAACTTGTAGATTATTAGTGTGATAGCTGGTCAAAAGGGAAGTACTCCCTGTGTTTTTATTGTGTAGTGACCAAGTTACCCTTAATTATTGTTTTTTTTTTTAATCTGTGGTGGTTGCCCAAAGTCATAGAATTGTCAGGACCTCAGGAGCGGGAGTATATTTGAGTGTGTGTAAAGTGTTCCATGACTTTGTTACTTCCAAACCTCCTCGCCGTTTTTAAGGGAAGCAGTGTCGAATTTTATCCCCAACACTGAAGGGTGCCTGAAGTCGATACCGACCACCCCCGAGAAAAATCCCGAGCGCGGTTAGAACCGAGGACCATGCGATTGCAAGGCCTGTCCCTTACCACTTGGATCGTTCAGGCGTTAATAAATGTTTCGTTATACTGAGCATAATATTTCCGTTACAATAGGACGAATTGATCTGATTTATCGAGTAAATAAGTAAATAACTGTACCCTCCAGTACAATATTTTTGAATCGTCTTAGGCCTAGTATTTCGGCGACATTCTGTCGCATTGGATTAACCCGTTTGTAACTGGTCTTGTAATTATTCTGTGTGCTTGTACCACTACCTTAAACGTACAAGTGAGTGCAGATAAAATCTCCTGTGATTGTTGTGAATGATCAACTGCTGGGTATTTTGTTCACCCTGGCGCCTGTTTTAAGATTTATTTACCCATACCCATTCGTCACTGTTGCTAGTCGAGGTAAAGCTGACCAAAGATACAGCGCAGACTTGTTACCGATATAAGCAATTAAGACAGGAGTAATTCACACTAGAGTTTTGATTGAGAGCTGTCGAAATAATCGTTCGTTAAACACATACTTTGAGGCTGCCCATGTCTAATATTATCGCGTGTGTGTACAAGCAATTTTATTTGCTTAATGTTTAGTTGTGTGCGTTCTTAGGAATCTCATATTCGTTTCAATCATGTCGTAAGTTCAGCTTTCCTTTTCCATACAATTCCAAAAAAGGATTGTAAAAAAACGAATAGTTTTTTTTTCTATATGATCAATTCATAACTACCTGATAATAATCATGATTGTACTTGTAGAAAATCACAAGTGTGTAGTTTATGCGTAAATCGCAGTAAATCTAATTTCATTGCAAGACAAGAATGCCAATTCTCCTGTGTATGTATAGTCGTGCCTTGTAACACATGGTTTTAAGGGTGAGGTTTATGTGCAGGCAGTGCATTTTAGTTGTACATGACTATACATACGAGAAGGATACGAGAAGAATCACCTGTAGGTATAAAAAAGTTATATTGTAGTGCGAACTACATAAACTCATGAATGTAAAATAATTATTAAAATTTATTTATGCAATACAAAAGAATGGCTTTAAAAATTGTGTATAATAAAAAGGAGGAAATGGCATATGTAGCAAAAACGATAAAATTTGAAGTGAAAAAAGAACCGTTTCATTAATGGTTCGAAACGGAAATAAAAATATGTAAATGTGCACGTTTCGAGACCATGCATATTAAAATCAGAAATAACTTACTTAACCTTTTAAAAGTGCCGTCACTAAACAATTTCTGTAACTGCTATTGTTCCGTGTTTATGTGCGTATTGTATATTCATAGGAGGCAGAGCCTCGTATGCATATTTTATAATTTAAAAAGGGCGAATGTGAATTGCAAATGGCCGGGAATGAATATGCAGTATAAGTACCTAAAATAATCGAATCGGAATACCGCGCTTAATGCTCGCCGGCCGCTTTTTTCCCTGCTGTTTCGTCTATAAATTTTATATTTTCAAATTTTATGTGTCCAGCGAGCGGCGCTCTCGCGGACTTAAATCCGATTTACAGTTCTGACTGCGCGGATTGTAACTGCCGATAAATTATTATAATAATTTCCTCTATCTATAAACATGTCTGTGCAGATACATTTAAAAACCGCAGATGCAATTGCGGAAAGAGCTCGTTCATTTCCCGTTTCCACTGGAATATTGCGCGCTTTGTGTTACATTTAAATAGTCTGGTAACTACATCTTAATTGCAGCTCAGATTGCATCTCTTTCATTGCATTTACTTCAATTTTATTACAGTATATGAAACTGAAACTTTCTATATTAGAAGCGATTGCATACGATTTAGACGCCTATTATTTAACCCTAATATTTTAATAGGGCAGTGAACGTTATAGCTAATGTTAATGTAGTGTGAATTACTCCTATCTTAATTACTTAGATCGGTAACAAGTTCATGGGTGAAGAATGGGTATAGGTAAACAGACCTTAAAAAAGGCGCCAGGGTAAACAAAATACTCAGGCCTCGACAGTGTTCCCAATGTATCGTGGCCATGCAGTTGATCGTTAGCAACAATCACAGGAGATTTTATCTACACTCACTTGTACGTTTAAGAACCAGCTAAAATGATAATTACTTTAATTACAAACACACAAAATAATTACAAGATCAGTTACAAAGTTACAAACGGGTTAATTCAATGCGACAGAACGTCGCGTCGCCGAAATACTAGATCTAAGGCGACCCAAAACTATTGTACCCGAGCGTACACCTATTTACTTATATACTTGATAAATCAGATCAATCCACCTTAATACTATTACTACTACAATAATTGACACCTACTAATTAAAGACGCAACATCGTCGAAAATTCGGTCTTAAGCAACGCAGCGTCACTCAACTGTTAATAGAGGTTCTCAATAGACTCACGTAACCAAGAATGTATCCTGTAAGTCAACGCGTTTACTTACGAGTTGTTCAAAGCGTCGTGGAGTAATTTGCAATAGTCACCTCTAATTCAACCGGGCACGGCAATTGCTTCCAAAATATCGGTTAATTAACGGAGTAACAAAAGGAGATCCAAAACGAAAAGTATTAGGAGATATTCCAGCAGGAAAGTATGCAAAAGTAGAAGCCTGAATTAAAAGAAGAAACAGTATAATTAATAACAAGATGATGTCATGCCGTTAGCTTAACATTACCTGGATTTTAGATAAACCAGGCCCCGGCAGGGTTGTGAAAATCATCCCAAACTCGTGTGACTATGCACTAGGTAATTCTGACCATGTCGAATACGAGTTCTTCTAAACTTCCTTAACAAAAACTCCGATAACTTAATCACAAGACACAGCATCACCAAAGCTAAACGAATAACAAAACGTTAATACAAAGCCAAACGGGTTGACGCGAGATGACCGTAGATGCCGTCAACCGCAATCAATCAGAAACCATTATTGTCGAGATGCCCATATTAGGACATGTTACGGGACGAACGAGTTATCAAAGTTAAGTAAAACTTTCCAAATATCGCTAACTTATCCCTTACGCGATTTGAAATTGTTAGGCTGGCCGCACATTGAACGCAGCACAGGGCAGCAAAGTCCAGCATAGGAAAATATTCCTGCAGAGGCCGAGGAAAACTGTGTTCCGCACAGGATACAGCCGAGACATAGTAAAAAATGACCAATGTGCATGTGCGACGTGTTCCTGCGTTCCTCAAATGTGATACAAAATCCTCGGCTGCCCTCGGCTGTGCTGCGTTCAATATGCGGTCAGCCTAACAAAATGTGTATGTATGGTTGTCTATTTCCGTGGCACCATACATACACATTTAATACGTGATAATGTTAATTCTTCATGAGCAAGTGGCTTCGAACCCCACAGCTATACTACTGCGGTAATTAAAGTCTGGTTTACACGGGGATAGTTGCGGGTAGAGTAGAGTAGCAAGTAGAGTGCACTCTACCATTTCACCTCTGGGACTGGTCAAACAAAGTATAGTACTGATGCTAGTATTGTGTGTCGTCACTCTTCTATCTAATCTACTCTAGAAAACCGAGAAGTCGAGAACCGAGCGCGTTCCATGGGTAGAGTGCGTAGGCGAGTGGACATTTTGACGGTAGTGGTGGTAGTAGAATAGAGTTACTTTGCCACATGTTGTTGCTAGTTACTCTACTCTACTACCTATTATGCATTCTACTCACTACTGTCTACACTACTCACTACATTCTTCTCACTACTACTTTACGGGTCGAGTTACTCTACTCTATCAAGTATTTGCGTGTAAACCAGCCTTATGATTAAAGTAGGATGTTATTAGTTGTAGAAATTGCTGTTAGTTAAAAATAAGTATGACGGCTCTGTCGTTGGTTTGAGTGATGTACGACGGTGGCTAAAGAAATTTCACGAGGGCGAAATCGAAAACCAACGAATAAGTTGCCGTCCATCAACTTCTGTTACAAAGGATAATAACCGTTTCCACGTTGATGAGCTCATAGGGGGAAAACTGTCTCTTTACTGTTAATGAAATCGCCACTTTCTGCAAGAAAACGTTGAGGACTTTAGTTAAATGGATACCGAAGTAATCAACACCAGATTTACTCTGTGAAAAAGTAAAGTCATTGCATAGTCATTGGTTTGCATGTATGAACACGAGTTGTTTGAGTATATTATCCAAATAATGCACAGTACCTTACCTAGTCTAATAGGTCAATATTGAGATCATGGCAAAAACGTTTTGAAACAACCACTAGAAACTGGTACAAACAGTAGCAACTCCCACGTTTGTACTTTGCAAAAACTAAGAAACGCTGCCAGAAGAAGGAGGTATTTATTCCATGCCGCTGCATAACAATAACGTTTGTAGACACGTGATCTACTATAACTCAAGGAACTGCAAGAATGGCACGATAACGATCTATGTGGACGAAAGCAGGTTATAGAGCTTTCCTCAACATAGGACTGAAATACCAAATTCGGCTACAAATTTAAGGGATCTATGTATATTGCCAGATCTTTCTTTTCCTAAATCGTTTTAATGATCTGGCTTCATTGATGGTGTAAACTAATTAAATGCATCGGCGATTATTCGGGGGGAATAAACTAGTAACTAGTAACTATTTTATTCTGTCAATTACACATAGTGCTTACAGTCGTCATAAAAGTATACAGTGTATACAGAAAGTACACATTAAAAAAAAACAGCAGTGAAAAAGAACATACAGTATCTTATTCTATGTCACAACAAACGGAGCGCTCAAGAACTCATTCCACGAGTAAGATGCGTTTGCAAGCAAGAAATTTTTAATTGGACATTTAAAGTTAGAAAAAGGTAAATCCCTTACGTAAATAGGTAAATGCCTTACAAAATTCAATCTAATATCAGACACATTTCTAGGAAGCACTCAATATTGTACAAAAGAAATACTAACTACATATTTCGATGATGCGCGATATATTCTTGGAAAGTATAAAAGATAAAATATCAATTAATTAAAATCTAACTGACCGTGTGCATGTTTGTTTACTTTGATATTATCTTTAAATCAAACAATTAAATACTTTATTCCATAATTCCGATAGAATCACTGTAGAATAAAGCATAAAGAGTATTGTATAAATCAGAATCAGTTCATATGTATGTAAGAGTATGTAGTCTTCTATCTCTGCCAATCGCCTTCTATTTGTGCAACTAGTCTCCATTCCAGATTTCTTCTCCTTGAATTCTCCTGTTTGTTGTCATTCTAAATCTTTCCAGGCCAATTTCATACGCCAGTAGATATTTCTTGAAATTACCCACTTGTTCTGTTTTCTTCTTTCCTATTAGCATAGTGATCTCTACTTTTGCTTGGGTAAATTATCTCTGTCGTCAATTTATTTGAGGCATCTCCTGTGGAACGCATCTACCCATAGGCTGATGATTTGGTTTAGAGTAAATCCGATTACTACTAAGTAATCTGCGTAAGCTTGAGCTTTGATGACTATTTTCTGCAAGTTATAATATCCTACCTCAAAAGTAGTCATTTTCGGGTGACACTCTTTAATAACAACTTTCATGGCCAAAATAAACAGTACAGGGTTTAAAATACTTCATTTTTATTTTCGAACTGATCTGATGTATTATTATGTTGTCTAAAAAAATTCAGCGTCTGTTTGTATACGGTTTTAATTCCTCTATTAGCCATCTTGATATATTTTTGTTCTGCAGTGTCATCCAAATGCCAACATAAAGACTCTTAGCAAAAGTCTTAGCAAAAATATCTTTTTTCATGTGCTTTTGAGACGTTGTTACAGATTTGTTTTTTTTTCTTTCACCCACTTTTACCCCAAGCTTAGAGCTTGTCGGGGAGGGGCGGCGGCTGCAACCGACTTAGATGTTAATTTCTCCTTCGTCATTCGCCTTACAAATTGGAGAAACGCAGAAAATCCAGTTCGAAGGACCCGGTATAAATCCGAAACACAATCCAACACATAAGTATTCTATCTCTCACACAGAGCCCATATGCATCAGGAGGAGATTCGAACCCACACCTAATAATTGCCCGGCCAAGCGTCAAGCCCGTTGCCAACGGACTCAACCACTCGGCTAACAACTACCTAATGATGGTTTGCCGAAACATGTCGTCTTTTGTATCGACCTTGAGATGATCGAAAAATGAAAAAAAAATACACTTCGATAACGTTTATAGTGTTTTAAGGCAATACATTTTCCAAATTCTTCAATAAAAGATCTATATGGTTAGGGATGGTAACACGATTTATTGGATATCGAGGAGTACCTGTGTAGAGTGGCTTACTTCTTAGTATCTAATTAGTTTATCAATAATTTCCCAAATTAGCATTGTTTCAAATTTTAATGGAAACATAAACGATACGATTTTTAGAGGCCTACAAGAAAGTAACTTCCTCTTAAAAATATTAAAGGATAAAGCTTTTCTGCAGCGTGCCGTTTGCGTTAAACTGATGAAATTAAAGAGGAAATTTTTATTGCGCCGCCCGAATCCAAATGAAAAGAAATTAATGTTAAACATGCACCCGCCAGACGGAATTCTTCAGCGTGTTTGATTAAAGTCGTGGGTTCAAAAGACGTGCCGTCGCATTTTATTATATTAAATAAATTTAAGCAAGCAGTCGCATTAATTAACTTCGTCACATTTACATGGGATGGTGACTGACCTTCATTTTCAGTTGAAAATTACAGGCTTTTCCAAAAATACGATTTAGTAATCCACCAATTTGTGAATTTATTTTAACATGAAACATTGCTGTTACGTACGAACCTGAGAATCCATAGCAACATTTACAATTTGTAAATTAAAATGTCGTTTTTAAAATAGAACATGCGACGACAGCTGTCATGAATGTGTTATGTTGTTAGTGATTTGTACTACAAAATAATAGCGACTCTTTCAATCACATTAGTTTATTCTTGTTTAAAATAAGTAAACTTAAAACATAAGGAAAACAGAAATTCTTTAATTCAAAACAAATACCACAAGTTTTCAAAAATTTCTTCATTTACCTCCATGCAGTATCCTAAACCAGGGACGGGCACGAGCTCGCCAAAAGCTCGACCCCCACCCCTAATTATTTGCGACGATCTCGATGTTTCAGACAAACAAGCGCCGGCACATAACTGACTCAGTCGTATCAACGAAATCAAAAACAGAGAGCGCCGAGCGAGTTAGTTCATGTTGGTTTATTAGCGTTTAACAGTGTCGTACAAGTTCGAGACCATTTTAAATTGAAAAAAAAACATTTTTGAAGAATACTTATAATAATTTTCGGTTTAATTCAATATGAACAGCATCAAAACAAGTACACCGCGCCCCGCCGTCTACAATTTTATATTTCGTGGGACCAAGCTAGCTGCAATCGACACTCGTTTGACCTATTGCTTAGCGTAGTGTGAGATACTTCCCCTTACCATGCCCATGCCTGTCCTAAACGATTATAAAAGTTGTAAATTGCATTAATTACTTGTCCAGAGGTAATTTTTCCTGATCCTGATACATTTTCACTAACTTTCTGCGCCTGACAAATGTTCCAAATAAAATGGACAAATTTTATTTGATATGACATTAGAAACCCTAACGACCACCTAATGACGACGATCATGCAACGACTTCTTTAAAAATTGGAATTAGTTTCCATAGTAATATGAACAGTAATGTTTCATATTAAAATAAAATCACGGTATAGTTATTATAATATTGTTTAAGGATGTGAAAAAGGAACGAGTAAAAGCCCGTTCACAATGACTTAACGTAACAAAATTAAATTAAGGAAATTAGAGTATTAATTTATGTGTTCACAATGAAGACATTTGTTGTTCTTTGCATGCACAAATATTTGCAAATTGTTAGTGATTGTCTAGGTTAATAAAGGATAAAATTCTTTTGCTCAACTTCAGGACTGAAAGACTACACTCACTATACTGTTTTAGAACGCTGTTGATTGAATGTACTTAACAGAGTTAACCTAAAAATGGAAGTTGTCAACTTAGGAAAAGTAAATTAATAGAATTAGCCAATTAGTACGCTCACATTTCTAATAGTGTTTCCAACTTTTATTAAGTGATTAATTTTCTTACGTTAAGTCATTGTGAACGAGCTTTTAGTAGATATACACGTACAGTATCAACCAAAGGTGTGTGACTTAGGCATAATTAGATTCAAAATGTGTAAGTTTCTATCAAATGACATAATTTAAGAGGAGTTTATTTTATTTCGAAAATCCAAAAGGCGTTATTAAGTACCTAATCAATTATAACAAGTCTAAATGTCTACGTAAGGACACCGGACTGATCTAATCTAGGTTGGACCACCCTAATATTCGGTAGCAAAGCCTTTTGCCTCAATCATAGGGTCATGAGGTCGATGAGTATATCGATTAAGCGATATTTTTCCCTTCTCTTCCAGTTAGATGAAATTCATGAAAGCCGGACATTGGTGCTGGTGAGTATTTCACATTTTGCTTGTGGTCGTATCACTTGCTTCAGATTTAAGACACCATCGATTCTGTTTAGGGAAGAAACCCCTTACCATAACCACATCGCTATAGAACTTGGTACTACTGTCGAAGCGTTGCCTTTAGAATAACACTACCAAACCAAAACCAAAGACATCAGATCATTCGTAAGTGTGCTTTGAATCCATTCACTTATGTCTTCTAACTCTTTGCAGAAATGAATAGCTTCTTTACAATTAATCCTCGAACTTGCAAGCCACTGTGTATGACCGATTGCGAACGAGTCATTATTTCTTCAGCAACGTTTCGTGTCGTACAACGTGAGTTGCTACAAGAGGGTGTGGTGATCGATGAGAGACGTAGGGGAACACAGTGAGTCGCTCTTATTCTTAACATAACTTCCCTGGACATTCTTCTAACACTTAAGATATTCCATCATCCTTAATTTAGAGGTGTCAAGCTGATGTGAGAGCTCTTTGCGCATCCATTATTTTTTGTGGACTTCTAGAATGAGTTTCTACTTTCATTGATCTAAAACTCGAGTGTCATGGACCTTAGCCCATACTATTGAAGTACTAATTTTAAAAATTTCAATTTTAGGCAAATCAAAAAAAATATATATAAGCAAAAATCGTCGCATACTTTTTCAGAAGAAATTAATGTAATATACTGATGGCTGATATTTATACAGTACCAATGATGAACAAATAAGTAGCAACTATTCAATGTAAACTTTATGTCGGTTTTTAGTTTTTTTTTATCACACTCTTAGATGTTTGGAAAGAAAATCGCTGAGTCGGTTCTCCATTAGATTAATTATAGGTCTGGAACTCTGGAGCGGTTAACCTTCTCCGAAACTAGATTTCCTTAATTTTTCGGCGTGGCGACGTCTGAAAAATTGAGCAAAGGAAAGGAAATAAGTTCTGAAACTTCAAGATAAGAAGACCGAGTACCTCAACCTCGTGTAAACAGTTCTCTTTTATCGGAACTCCAACTTGGATATTCAGTTTATAAGGTTTAAATTAAACTAAATTTAACACGTGCAAGAAATTCACTTTATGTGGCGCGCATAAAACCTGGGTAGTATAAATGTTACGACAATTGCAGCCAGGATTTTACGGGATTACAATACATGTACGGGATTAAGGTGAAGCCAGAAAGGAAGGGAGACGTCGGCCAGAAATTTACACTTGTTTTCAACTGTAATGGATATGCAGCGGGCAGAGAGGACCAAGTAAGGTAAAAAACTAGCGCGCTGTCGTCTCAAGGGATCGCCTTATCACACCAACTTTGCCGTTATTCCGGTGCGTCTGATTCGTTAGAGCACCGGAGGCCGACCGGATTGGACCGGAGTCCCGCGCCTCGGGCAATCAGCGGTCACTTCCCATGCTAATTCCCAGATTTATAAGGGAGAGAGGACAACTCTGACCCCGCATTCTAATTTACCAAGCGCTTTGGACAGTGGACAGAAATAGATTGAACTAACGAATCCCACGGGAGTTGCATATACCTCAATTAAACAGATTGCCTCCCGGCTTTTATATCTGCATATTATTTTCCACGCGGCGGATGTATATTATCAAACTCGTTTTTTCTTTCCAGCTTTAATTATATTAACTTCACCTAGACGTGCAACAGCGCAAAGTGACAATTACGGTTAAATGAAATATAAACGAGGTCGTAAAAATATTAAATGAAATAGATGTGCTTGCATGTCGCATAATTAAGTGCGCTCAGTGTATAAAGCGATGAAGATAATGCGGAGTATTATGAATCAATTATGAATTATTAATTTTATGTGGCGATTAAAGCTTGAGGACGCCGTTCACGAACTTGATTGCCAACAACACCGAAGTGTCGTCTTATTAAATATTTACATTTTTCTAGCTGTAAAAATTATTTTCTTGATAATGATACTTTTTTCACCACCGACGACTCCTTGCTTATCTATTGTAGTTTTGCATTTGCTTTGCAAATCGCTCACTCGCACTATCTCATAATCATAACCAGGAACATGTATACCGGTAATACCGATATATGCAAGCAGGGGTGCGTTCATAAATGAAAAATGTAGGGTAGAGCCTGAGGGTAATAGCAAACACATTTTAAAAACAAATCACACTAAAACCCGTAAAAAAATTAATGTCACGTTAGATAGGAATGGTAAATATACCACATAACGTCTATCATACATCCTTGTTCCATAATCAGACATGCTACGCATGTCGGGCGCATGTCAAGCGCTGCATCTTTCTGTTTTTTGAATGCTTCGACGGCGAGGTGCATGGAGTTTAAAATTGAATTTATGAACGCTTCTAGAGCACCTCATTATAACTATCACCCATCAGGGCATCATTTCTGAACACACTCCAGTTGATTCAATTCGCATCCTTGGTGATAATAAATAATTAATAAGTAATTTAAGAAGGAAATATTATATAAATTCCATTTCCATGAGAAATCTTAGTATGCATTTGAAAATCATTGTTAAGGAAAAGGATAAATTCGGAAGAAAAGAAAAACTGTGCTTTAGAATTCAGGGCGCGCAAAGGAAATACCACGAAGTAATTATATTTACCAGAGACAAATTTGTAAAGCAACGCAATCCGCTTATTACGTGCATTGTGAAGTACTTCACGTTCAGAATTTACATCGGTAAACGAAGTAAACGTACAAAAAGCTTTTAGAGAGCAGCGGACGTGCGTGCGTTCTGCAAGTTCAATTAGACTTGGTAACTAAAACACATTACTACTCCATAAAAAGCGACGTTAAGCTGTTTACATTTATATAGGTGGTCCGCGTATACATACAAGTGAGTCAGACGTTCCATTACAGTGATCGATATCGGGGGTGCGGAGGATGAGTTACGATGGCCGGTAAGGTCTCCGGAATTTACAGCGACCGGGTACTTCGAATGCGTCCCAGGGGCACGTCAAAACTGAACATCGTCTCTCGCATTGTCTCGCCGTTTCTTTTTACTTCAAAGGTTACGCTCGAAATGCATTTCCGGGTGCATTTCGCGACATATTTTTACGTTTATGCGGTGTTTGTCGTCCAGTTAGCCGCTTCATGAAACTTTCACGGCCCTTCGCTGCCTTCTGCCGTATCCATCGCGCCGTCGTTTTATTACGTGCTAATAAATTCATAAAACGAAAATGTGAAATTGTCTCTCTCAGTTGAATCAGAATCGACTACCAGTCTTTTTCGAAAATAAGGGCAAAAAATCCTGTTAATACAGAATTTTTATTTTTTGATTAAAGCTAATCAATACTGAACTAAGACTCTTGGCCAAAAGGACTTTCTTGAATCCAAACCAACTCTCCCTGTGGTGACCACTAACCAACAAAGAAGAGCCCTCGAGAGGGGACCCAACCCTATCTTATACCATCTGATGAAATACCAGACTCGAAATTAACTACGACAGACACTATTCTATATTTAGTCTCGATTTTACAATCGTCGGCATTATTCTTAGAATAACGTGACGTAAATATGGAGGAACGTTAAAGGACATTCAGCGAACAGTTATTTCGTCCTTATTCCACGATTGTAAAACTGGGCCTTAGAGTGCATGAAGCTCTTACTGAGTGTTACGAATCTATCACCTACCCGGTGTAGAACTCGTTCTTAATTTAGGATAAAATTAAAGATTGCCTTCTATAACTGTAAAAATGGACCGAAAATTAAACTTTGTGTCAGAAAAACCCTTTTATTTACTATTATCTACTTACAACTGTTTTTTAACTATAAATCATGTTAACATTGCATCAGATACAAGCATCGATTTCTAACACTGAGGCAGCTTTGCAATTACCTAAAAATCCTGACAAGCGCCATTTTATTACATTATTTCTGTTACAGTACACGTCTTTAAATTGCGAAGGAATATCGTCAGGAACCTCGTAGTCCACCTCGCACCAATCCATCATGCTAGTGAGGTTATTCATAGAACGCTATCACCTAATCAGACATCTGAGTAAAATTAGTCTGTGAACCAATAACATCTCTGAAAGAGGACGAGTATACATCACTGCACGTTCTATGACGTTCTATGTCCTTGTCCAACACGAAGCATTACACCAAGGGAAGCATTGCACTAGTATTTCTAATTTTTACCATCAAATAAAAACTGACAGGGATTTTTATGCACAATCAGGGTAAGGTATTTAGGCCCAGTTGTACAATTCCAGTTTAACTTTAAGCCAAAGCTTAAACTCTTAACGACAATTGTTGAAATAATCATCGTATAAGGGTTTAAGCTTCAGCTTAACTTTAAACTACCATTGTATAACTGGGCCTTAATGAGTTTATATTGAGCTTATGACACTGTAGGGGTTCCCACGTTGCTTAGCGACCAACGAAGCACGTCACTATGACAGATGCCAACAAACGTCAAAATGACAGACAACAAGAAACGTCAGGCAATGTCATGTAGACAAATATGGGCGAAGCGTCACGTTGACTTCTATATAACAAAGCAAAGATAAAGATCGGCACAAATAAACAAAATTTAGGCTGCCCCTGGACGAATTAAAGTGAAAAGACCAATGAAGCAGAGTTACTTCACCCCCACCTCGAAGAAATCCTATAAAAGCGAGAGCGTTAACCGCTTCAGCTTCAGTGTTCATCCTGTGCAGCCATTGTCAAGAACACTCACAAGCCTTCTGTGCAGCCATTGTCAGAACCATCCACAAGCCTTCTGTGCAGCTAATGTCAGAAGCATCCACAAGCCTTCTGTGCATCCATTGTCAGAAACAGCACCACACCTCTTCTGCAGCCATTGTCAAGAGATCACTCACACTCCGTCAACACCTTCGAAGCCAGCCGTTGTAGAACATGAATGAACATGCCATAACACTATTAGAGAAAAAACCAATTTCATATAACCATGTCTTTCTATAAGTCAGAGCAAAATAGTTACAAGCCAGAAATCAAAATTAAGCTTTTTGGTTTATTCTATTCTTTCCAAGACAAACATAACAACAATTCATCTCATTTTTCCGACGTAATAAGAAAAATTTGTTGCAAGAAATGTAAAACGCATTTATCCCTCAGTGCAAGCCACAAGATCTGGGGTAAAAATTCTTCAAATGAATTACCAGTTATTCAGTGTTAGGGACATTATGTAATGTAGCTTCAACAGTTTCTTATTAAGAATATTACATTTTTGAAATCCTTAGGAACTCCTAGAAGGCGAGATTCGAAAAACTCCTCTCAGATATAAATGGTTGGAACGAAATTGTCCCATAGAAAACAGACTAACCCTGGGCAGTAGTAGTGTTATTATTTTATTACCTTTACAGTAAAAGTCATAGAAACAAGAAACCTCCGAAGACGAGGACAAATAATGCTAAAATCGATACATTATTTCGAAGAGGAAGGTAAGAGGAAACCTCTTCATATTTTTCTCAAAAAGTCAACGTCCACGACGGATAAGGCAACGAGAGAAGAAGAAGAAGAAGAAAAGCACCAGCTTTTTTCTTTTGATAAAATCATTTTGTTGTCGTTTACTTTCGTTTCCTTGAAATATGGGATTAAAGCAAAAGGATATTCATTGCGGCGCGTCGCCTAAATGTGTGACCAGCATAAAAATTAAGTAATAATTGTCAACATCTGTTCTCACAACATTGAGCAAATTAAGTTATTTCACATTTATTTATTTTTAATTTCAATTTGAAGCTTTCTAGACTCTCATTCATTTGTATAAAGTCGAAGAAAGTTCCGCTACTTGTAAGCTAATATGAGAGTGGAAATATTTTCACAAAAGAAATAAAACATAAATAACTAAAAAGTTAATTTATTTATTTCAAAAAGACTTGATTTTTCTTGTGTCATTACTTGCTACATCCTGATTTATAAGGTGAAGGAAAGTATCTTCAAGCAGAATCAAAATCGACTTCTGGATTCTTTCTCAAATGAAAAAAAGAATCAGTTCCAGATTTCGCTAATTGCTTCTTTTAATAAAATCAGAATCGCCGGCTTCTGTTCTTGAAGTAAGTAGGTACAAAGTATTTCGGGGTCAAATCTTGTTAATGAACTAACCACCTAATTTGAAATTAATTAAACTTTAATCTAGCGCTTTCATACGAAGTTGCGATATGACTTTGGCTTTTCACGTAGAATCTAAATCGAATTTCTGCCTTTATTTCCGGAAATCAGAACAAAATTTTCAATGTGAAACTTTCTTTAATGCGGTGATTATTAATTTTGAAATTAATTACAGGCTTCCTTTATTTAATTCGTTAAATAAAATCAAAATTTTTAAATGAGAGAAAATAATCCCAAAATAAAACAAAATAATCTAACGATTTGACAGATTAACAAATTATATTTTAAGTTTACGTACTTTTTTTCTATAATCAATTCGATAGTAAAATCTGATGTAGTAACATTTATTCATATCCTCCAAAAATAAAAGAAACGAAATTATCTGGCGAAAGCAATTTATCTGTGCGTTATTCGTAGATATATTAAATGATTCCATTTGCATGCAATCTCATTCCACGTGAAATCTATGATCGATTGCCATGATAAGGAAGAAAATACATCGGTAAAAATATATTCGCAGGGATTAACTTCGGGCCTGAAAAATTGTTTGATTAAGTTCATATCTCTTTCTGTCCGCGTTTATTATTCTGATATTCATATTGGCTATTTATTCTCGTCGCGCTTAAAGCGTTCATAATTTATCATATCGCGTTGCCTTTACACAAGAATACATCTAATGCAAACGACACTTCGGCCGATTTGAAAGTCGCAAATCAAAATAAAAGTTCCCGGCCGCCCCAACTTCCCCCGAAAAGTGGACTTGTAGGTGCATAAAATATCGAATATTGCTTCCTTATCCTCGGGGTTTAGAAGGAAGACTTGACAACATTTCAAATTTTATATTTTCCTCTTCTATATTACACGACCAGGATTTCTCGGGTGGTCGTAAAATTCCTTTGTACATTTTTCATATTAAAATGATGCAGCTAACTTAGAAAGTAACATACGATTGTAAATATAGAATGGATGAGCTTTGTTGAGGAATACGCAGGATATTTGAGTATTTTTTTTGTTTTATTTACTCGTTATTTTAATTAAATATATTTCAAACCTGTATGAATAAAATTTATTAGTTTGTGTATATGCTAATAAAAAGTACGTGGAGAAGCTGCTGGTGCGAAGCAAAGTGCCTCGTAATAATGTTGACTTATGAGTTATACTTCCCAAATGAATACCCCCCTATTAGAACAAATGAAGTTTAAACCTGTTCATAAAACTAATTTAATATAAACAACTGTGTATCATTGCAGGGCGTGCTCTCATTGGTGGAAGTCGGCGAAGGAAGGGAGGCCAAGTTATGGATGTTTTCAAAGGGATTAGAAGTTTCATTTTATGGAAAGCTCGCGGACAATCTGAAATAAAACAGGAGTTCCAATGAAGAAGAAATATTTCACAAAGCTCCCACCTGAAAGCCGGCTCCATTGTGTCGCGAAATTTGCGATCCTTTTGTTCGTCGCGACGTATACATACGTCATAATTCAGAGCGAGACCGCGTTTAATGTTTCTTTATTTATCATGTTTTTATGATGCTGCCGGAGATGTTAATCCTTGCCTTTTCGCATTCGGCAAAAACAATTGAATTTCTAACAAGTACACTTTCATTACTCAGGAGAGGACGTGTCAAATACAGGAAAAGTTTACGATTTAAGCGCGGCAAAAAGCGTTCGCTTAGTTTTTGCATCATCGGGGATGCACAAGATTACATTTTATGCGAAATTCTTTGTTGGTGTTTACGCTCATGTAATATGCATGAGTTTGGACCGTCGCTTTCACAAAAATCACCTCTCAACATTCATTCGTTTTTGCAGTAATTCATACTTAAGAAAAACGCAATAAATCATTCAAACTAAGACATGTAAGATACAAAAATCGAAAGACCAGAAAAATATAACTCACACAAATGTACAGTACAAGATCATTCGGATTTAATCTGTGTAACTTCAGGAATCGATAGAACTTCTACCCAAAAACCATTTGTTGCCGACAATTAGATCCATAACAGACATTTTCACTCTAAAAAAAGAATAAGGCAGGTACTCCCGGTCGATTTAACGAAAGCTTATAAATGACAGTGTTTATATGGCTATAAGGACTCGGAAATGCTGTAAGGAAAATTCATTTTTTTTAATCCATAAAAGTTTACACACATTAATTGAAACAAAGGAGGCTGTACCTTAGAAAATGTTTATATTCAAAACGATACGAAAATCTCGGGTTGCAGAGAAAAAATTCCGATGTGATCTAGAAATGTTCGAGTATAGAGTTATGCGGGAAAAAACTTCGCTCTTATCGCAACTGACGCTGGCAGAAACACGTCAGTACTTTTCTTGCAGAATCATGAAATGGAGCAGAGACTACTATAACTTGCATGCGTACCACGGGGAAATTATTAAAAACCACATCTATCTGCCATCTGACGACAGCTACTCCTCGATTAGAAGCTTCTTTTCACAACCCTTTCTCGCAGCGTCCTCACATGGGAAAAGAAAAATTAGAAAACAAATAATTGTAATTAGAAATGAGTTTGTAACTTCCCAGTACCATTAAGATGAAAAAAGTATTCAAAACTAATTTGTATTATTTACGAGATATTACAGTCGAACTGGCAACAGTGGCATTGGAACTTTGAATATATTTATTAGGAGTATTAGTTAGTGACTGCTATCATGTTAACATATATGCATACGAAGAGATGCTATCTGTATAAATACAGTCTATAAAGTTCGTTAATATATACACGATGTCATTTTCAAATGGTCTTTGTTCTTTGAAACATTTTCAAAACAAACACTTGAAGATAAATATTATACTTTATAAAGTAAAACAAACAAATGACTCGGACTATAATTCCTACAAACAAAAGGTAAAATTACGCGAACTTAACAGTCAGGAAAGCGTAATAAAAATCAATTTCCTATCAGCACATCTAAACTTCTCATTTTATACGTTCGCGTGTACAATTCCGCGATAGGAATGAATTACCCCCGGAGATATTTTTGTATAGAGCAATTCGACTTTTGCTGTTTCGCAGCTTATCTAACTCGCGAAGGGGGATGTTTACGGCGCACATTAGGGAAGCTCGCATCAGATTTATACGCGGGAGGATGTTTATAATTGAAACTCTCCGACTTCGAATGCGGAATATATTAGGAAATATACGGACAAAGTTGCAATGTTGGTGGTTCTCCGGGTTTTATAGGGAGCTGGCGCTAAACGTCCCCGAGAATATCCGTTCATACAGAACGGGAGACCGCAACTAGACCTCAAGTAGAAATATGGCCAAAGTTCTTACGAGTCTCTTTATTTTTCGACTTACCGTAATACGGAATGCTCGTCTCGTTAATCTAACGCGGAATGTGTTTGCGAATAGATCACCTTCACCAAATAACCTGAGAGATAAATAATTACAGGGAATAAAGTTTGTATATGCATAAATAGAGAAAGGTCCCGACGGAGCGTGTTTCTGAAACTTTTCACGAATTATTCATATTTTCGTGTCCTGTTTTAGTTGTTGGGGTTGTTTATTTTAAACGTGTTTTGGTAATAAATTACGTACGGATGGCGGTTAGTTTTATATAACTTTCTGCTATCTAGTATTGCCATCGTTTACAAAATAGTCAAATACCCTCCAAATACTTATTTAAAAATAAATATTTAAAAACTAAAGCTTTAAACAAAATAACAAAGTAGCTTTATAAATACCGATCGTTGTTGTAAAGTGAGAACATAGATAAAACAGACAGAAAGCAATATAGGTATCCAAGACGTAATATCATCCCGTTCGCTCTTTGTATGATCTTACTTTGATTCAGCAACCGGTATACGTACCTATTACTCTTCCAATATTATAATTTCCTTAGATTGGTTGATGTTATTTGAATTCATAGTTCAAGTCATACATTAATTCTTAGCGTACAAATAAAATATAAAAAAAATTAGTTCTGCAATACGAGTGGCAAATAACATTTTATTATGTATTTGTGCAGACATAATACTGAATAGAAAAGTAAGTTATTTGCACGAATTGAACTGTGCACGAAACAACTGTTTATTTATGCCATTATTGTCACAACTTTTAAAGGAGAAATAGGTGTTTGTATATATCAACGCAGTGGAACATCCCATTCAAATTAATTTTCGGTAAGATCACACGAAAGACGAAATAAGAATGTACAAAAGCCATGGAACATGCGGCAAATACAAAATAACTGTACAAATCAGTATTACTTTTGATAAATGTAAATACTATAATTTTTGTTTCTGTACAGGGTGTTACCAAACTGAAATATTTTACTAAAGAGAAAAATAATAGTTAACGAACAATTTGCTAAAAATATGAAACTACACTTGCATTCTTTGATTCTTAAAATTATACTGCACTTTATGTTTGTAGTTTCACTGACCGCAGTTTACTTATTAGAGTTCCTTTGACTGCCTCTTTTTTACTTTACAATTTTAAATAAATGTGAAGAAACAATTGGAAAAAGCAACAGAAATGAGATATTTGAGGAAGGTGAAAGGTACAACACGAAGGGACAGAATAAAGTGTGACCTGCCTGGTTACAAATGTTGAAATGTGCAAATTAAGTTTCATCTCACGACCGGCTAACTCATAGAGATGGGCTGGGTCATACGTAATCCCAATACAAAGGTTTGAATTTATTCGAAAAGAAATAACCACTAACGCAATCAATTCAAAAATTCAAATTAACAATTTTAGTAGATTGTACTGATTGTACAAGAAAACAATCAGTACACAGACTGGAATGTCAAGTTAACGTTAAAAATTAAACTAAGTAACGGCCGGTATTACCCACGGTGAATTGAATACTGACGGTGGCAGCATTTTGGCAAGCGAGATAGCGAACCGTTACGTCACCGCATACGCGCTTCTCCTTTTACACAATTAGTAACCAATATTAACTGTCACGGTTGACAGTTGTATTAGACGATGACGTAACGGTTCGCTATCTCACTTGAATGCTGCCACCATTAGTATTCAATTCACCGTGGGTATTACCAACGTTTTAAAGAGCCCTTAAATTTAAGTCGTGTTTAGATTGTGACATTTCTGGTTGGTTTCTATAACATCAATCACATTCTAAACACGAATTAAATTTAAGGTCTTCTTAAAACGGTGGTAATACCGGCCGTTAGTTATGTTACGGATCCGTTTAGAGAGCGCATTAAAGTGAACACAACAATACGAAACAAATAGCGTGTGTCAACACCGTTTGTCGTTTTAAACACTTAATATTAAAATGTAACAAAATAAAACAAATAAAAGAAAGGTTTGATCCGACCTTCGATTGTCCAAGGAGCAAACATCAAAGTATCGTCCGTCGAGGTTAGACGTAACAGGAGCGGCGCGTCATTTCAAATCACAGTTTGGTTTCCGCTCAACGAGACAGAAATATGGGAGAGACGCTCCCAGTTACCACTTTGAGGCACTGAAGGTGGTGTCCTCTAGCGACGGGAATGATGAGTGTTCGGATAATCTACATCAAGATGGCGGACCAAAATCGGCTTACAACGAACCCGTAAAGTTCAGCCACGGCGGTGATTCTGAGGGAAATCATCTGGTCACCTCCGGTTACCAAAGCTCCGGTAAAGCGTCCGGAATGAGCGGCGGGGGGGGAGGCAGAAGTCGGAATGAAAATAAAACCTAAATAAAAGCGGAAAACACGGATTACAAACCGACCGACACCCAATGTGGCGCTAAAAACATACCTGCCGTGAATTCGACGGACGAGCTTGGAAAGGCCTAGGACTCGCAGCCGAACAATTAACAACCGAACATTATATCCGCTTACCTTTTCACTCCAAAAAGAAACATCGTTTAATGAAAATTTTGCACAGAAGCGAGAATAAATCTCCATGCGGTATGTTTGCAAAGCGAGCGGTTACAAGACAGGCTGAATCTTAATAGGGTCGGCCTGCGGCGCGAACGGTTTGCGGGTGGGGGAGAGGTCCATTGACTAAGACAAGCCTTTAATATATTCCACTTTCAACATGGAACAATTTCATTACAAAGAAAAGGGATCGTCCGGGAGTGTTTACCGTCCTAGGCATCGTTTATGGAACAGTCCAAGTTCCAAAGGTCAAACTGCGACACAATTATTACACTTCCGCCAAGATACAGGGTGGCCCGAAAGCTAGTAAATTATTTGCAACGAATTTTCTCACCGCAACAAAAGAACAACCAAGTAAGATAAGAACTAATCCGTTCTGGAAGTGATGGAGCCAGTGGCGTACGCAGCATGGGATTATAGGGGTTAAACCCCCCCCCCAAATCAACCGAGTGTTACCAGTTTATTATAAACAGTTGCGCTCTCACTCTACTTTTCACTCGGAGCTTGCACCGTGTAAATTTCCGAACTCAACAAATATTGGTACTTGAACATGCGCGAAATATGACTCAACCCAACCCAACCCCTCCCATTCACCAATCCTGCGTACGCCACTGGATGGAGCAACAACATTTTAGATGGTCTGGTCATCTGACAAAAGTAGAAGGCAAAAGAATGACTAAATATATTTAGGAAAACTCAAGGAGGACGAAAATGAGGAAAAGAGAGCAACCGTCATTCGTATGGGACAAGTCCAACAACCATAATTTGGAAATGAAGAGGCAAACATGAGGCAGTGCACTCTGTAGCAAGAAACTAGACACACTGAGTAAAATTTATATATGAACACTAAGGCCCAGTTGTACAATTTCAGTTTAAATTTAAGCTGTAGCTTAAACTCCTAACAACGATTACTTCTATAATTAAGGATTTAAGCTTTGGCTTAAAGTTAAACTGGCATTGTACAACTGGGCCTAAATCGAATACAAATACTCCTACACCTACGAGTAGGTCGGATTAGATTTAGGTATGCATGTATAGTCGGGAGCAAATCAATTAATTGGCAGTCAATGTCATTCAAAAATTTTATGGAATCATTGCAGATAAAAAATCTTCTTGTCTTCTAGTCGGGTTGTTACATTTTAATTAATTTGACAAGTGGAACACAGATAATAATTAATGACACATGTAACGAGCGTTCAATAAAAAAACGGTCAAGAAGACTGTGTCAACAAGCTGTTCGAAGTTTTTTGGAATATTTTGGCAAGTATTCTGTAAATTTCTATGCAAAAATTTATGGAAATTGGACGTGTTCTGCGGCAAGGTGCTTTGAAGAAGTTTTTGGGCAGAATTATTAGTCGGAACACTGTAATTCCTTGACTTCCGAGGTGCTGTGATTTAGCAGTTTGTGACTTTTCTTGTGGCCTTACATAAAGAACTCCATATTTACCACATCAGTTGCTGATTTAAATAACCTAAGACAGCTAATAAAATTCAAGAACTGAAGGAATCTCCTCCTATCTTAAAGAAACCTGATGAACGCAATTAAGCATAGAACCTCGAAATGTTTTCAAGAAGAAGGTAGACACTTTCAGCATTTATTACAATTATTGTTGTAAAAAGTTTTATAAGTTAGGTAGGTATAGTAATAAATGTTTATTTTTGAAATGTTTTCTTTGAGTTAAAGTGAGGTTAGAAATGCAGGTGATGAAGAACCCTACGCTGTACGTTCAGAATAATTTCACAGCTATCTAAACCGATTTTTTAATTGAACACTCGTTACCACGCATATGACAATCAGGACCTTTTCGCAATAGAATACTGTCACTGTGTCAAAGAATGACACTAACAACCAATTTTTATTTTTGCTCGCGATTGTATATAACACAACTGAATATGTATTTCGCAATAGCCGCATTAATTTTTAATATTTTTCATATTTTTGAGAACAACGAAGTATTTAAACTGATGATTGTGAGTCACTATTAAATTACATTACCGAACTTGTCATTTTGGTTAAAATGGGATTGAATGGTTGGTGGATAGTGTTCTGAGTGAAGGAATATTTCATTCTTCTTTATCTCTGTGAATTGGGGCCGCTTTCTTATTCGGTAAAATATTTCGATTATGTGCAGATATTTCCAAATGGCCCTCCTCATATGATAGCGAATTGACCTCGCACCTTCTTTCATTCGCTTTACGAGGCAGTAGAAACAGACGTTTTATTTTTCTGCGCCCATTTTTTTCAGAACATGTGAACAATAACGTCGATTTTTTTCCTAAATATTTAGAAAACTGCGATGTTAATTCTTGTTAATTAAGTGGAATTTGTGGGTTTACGTCGGGAGGACGTATAGCTTCGATTTATAGGGTAATATAAAGTAAGCAATTTATGTAAAAGTGGCAATATACGTGGATGTAATATATGTGAACTCTATTAAATCTTCAATTACGCCCGCAAGAGCCAACATAAAATAGTTTTATTTACTGCGACAATAAGATAAATAGTCGAACGTTTTAGCGAGTGAGTGCAGACTTGCCTAAAGAGGGCGTTTTATGTGAATGCGGAATGTAATAACGTATGATCCAGACAACACCAGAGTCGCTTGTCTGCCATGTGACAGTCGACACCGGAACAAATGACTAGCGATTCCTAGCTAGACAAGTTTTTGCACATCCTTTTGTAAGAGAATCCGCGGACTACCTATGTTGATAAATGAAAGGTAATTTCGGCATGAGACCAAACAGGAATTCGCTCGCTCGCTCGCTCGCGACTTGCCCGACCGTTCCTCCACCTTTCCTAATCTCGAACCGGCCCTATTTTTCTGGCGTTGCCTGTTCTAAGCCGACCTGTTTTGTCAAGATGATTTATGGCGAATGTAAATTGCGATATTTATGCTTAGTTTATTCACGAATCCGTAGATGCTGCAATTTGTTTGTTAAACTGACAGAATCCGCTCCTGTTACATATTTACTACACTGATGGAATAATGCACTGAAATTAGCATAAAATAAATCGAATCTACACTCACATGATTCATAGTAATCACCAAAATTATAACGGTGAAAAAATAATAGAAGATTGTTATCTTGAAGGATCAATACATTTTTTAAGACAATTGTAGTTCTTTGATTGGTAATGAACAAGTAATTTGATGGAAACATGACATGTTACGCTTAGTTCATGAATTTGCCTTAATATATTGAATAAATAGAAAAATAAAGAACACCGCAGTCATTCGAAAATCATGCACCATTAGAGCATAAGAGATAATTTATTAAAATCTAAAAATGTGAAGAGTGTATAGTATTGTGTCTATCACCATTTTTGTTGTTTGACACACAAAGTATTTCCAAATGGTACAAATTCGATCATACTTTGATGAATACTTCTTTCCTTTCTAAACATAAATTGTAAAATATATTTAAACATAAAATTCTCTTAATACATTGAAATATTCAATAAATACACAAGTTTCATCTTTTTAAATATATACTTATTCATCTGCCTCCGTGTCGATATTTTTTGATACATCCTCGTATTATTTTAACAAAATTACGAAAATTTAACTCGTAGCGAGAATGGAAAAAAATAGATGTAGGCAGTATACAGTTACAGTATTAGAATTTGAAAAGGAAGAAGTTTGTGTAATTCTGGAAAAAGGAGTAAAAGGAGAAAGCAATAAATTCGATCAAAAAATATTGGTGGAAAATTAGGAAGACCGATAAAATTAGCATGGATTCATTAAAATAAAAAGAAACAATTTTATATACCATTTGAAGACTTTCAATATAACCAATGGTGGTTTCTTGCAGTGTTATAACAGATACATTTTTCAAAGTATCTAGATTCAGGTACAGATACTTACCCTAATTTGTAACTAGATACAGTTATATATACTTCTTTTTGCAAAGTAACTAGATCCAGATACAGATACAGCATAAATGTATCTAGATATCTTTTAGATACATACATATATTATTTATACATACAGAGTGGGTTAACAGTGCATGATCGGAAGATTCTGGCGTTACTGATTAATATTTTTAAAATTGCATTAACATACATATCGGTTAGATGCACAATCTAAGATTATTTAGATATGTACAGAGTGTTCCGTAAGAGTGTGGCAATTGTAATTTACATCTTTAAATGGAATACGCTGTACTGGGTGCTTAAAAAAAATGTTAAAAAAATTCGTGATTCTTTAGAGATATGGAGGTTACAAGATTGGAATTTGAAATGTTTACCAATTCTGAATATTTCAACAATTTTTATAGTGGAAGACATATTTAAAATGATGTTCAACAATAATTTTTATTTAAAATCAATAAATAGTACATGTTTTTCATAAATTATGATCAAAATGATCTGGCCATTAAGCTATTAATTTGGTAAGTAACTGCATTTAATTACCTATGAATTTACGTTGACTGAATATGTATTGTTTAATATCAGTCAGCAGACACATAAACATAAGGCAACATTTTTTAACATTTCTTCCATGCTCAGAGGGTGTCCCTGAATAGTGCACAATCGCGCTGTTTTGTCATTTTTTAAGTACTCTGTATATTATTGCACGATTATAATAGCTTAGGCAGATTGAATCAAGATAATATAGGGTTTTATTGATCTAAAGTTTATAGTTCTCAAGTTAGTGACAATTTATCGTTAAAAAATAGCAAAATTTGTTACTCTGTAAATCTGTTGTTTTTAAATATTTGACCTTGAATTTTGGTAAATATATTATTGCGATCAGTCACTACGGTTGCCTTACTTGACATAATCGCAACCACACAACGAACGAAAAACGTTCGCGCGTTCTAGTATTATAAAATAGATATGCATAGAAACCATACTGAAAAAAAAATATATTTTTATTTAAAAAATGTATCTGTGTATCTAAATAATCAGATATTACATAAATGTAACTAAATACAGTTATAGATACCAAGTACTACAATGTAACTAGTTACAGATACAAATACACTGAAATTATCTAGATACGGTATCTAGACTAGATACTTGTAACTAGATATGTTACAACACTGGTTTCTTGAACAGCAAAAACGTACGTGATTGATTGAAATAGACGAGAATAGTGTGCGTAAGCGTATTTACTAATTTATTTGTTGCTGTTTTTGAAAATATTACAATCCACTATTCGCACATCTGCGGTGTTTCCTATAACACGTAATCTCCACTACAGTGAGCCCACTACTCATGCTAAGAATGCAAAGGAAGTACTTTTTCTTTTTTAGATAGTTGCATGCTATTGGCCAAAGTCAAAGTCTTCAATCCGTATATTATTGATGAAAATTTACAAACTAGTGATCGCAACAATTCCGGCTTGGTTTGACGTGATAGAAAAACTCTCTGGAAAAAACTTTCGTCACACAAATTTATTGCAGAAAACCAAGTTACTTATCAAACAATTATAATTATTTATTTATTATTTATAAGAAGAAGCTCTTAACGGAAAAAGTCAACATTTAAGACATTTTGAAAATCTGTCCGATTGCAATTGATTTAATAATTTTCAAAAAGAAACCGCTTTAATAACTACATATTATAATATTTATGAATCTGAAATATAATTAATTTTTTTCTTAATATATCCTTGGGCTAACAAAGGTGTCTAAAGTTTTAGAAATATGTAATTGGAATTTGTGAACAACAAAGAAAATTTAATCCACAAATTTTCTTAATAAAAGAGGTACTTAAAAAAAAAATTTTAGAAAAACTTATGTAGGTAGGGCATATTAGGAAAAATTATACGTTTAGGATGTTTATGATAAGTAGAAAATTGAAGGAAAATTTAATGGAATTTAAGAGAATAAATGGAAGGATCTCGTTTGTAAGATTAAAAAATGACATAGCAAACATAACCGTTATAAACGCTTATGCGCCCACCGAAGTAGCAGCCGAAGAAGAGAAAGATAAGTTTTATGATAAAATAGGAAAAGTATGCGAAGAAATCCCAAAATACGATAAACTTATTGTCCTGGGGGATTTCAATGCAAAAATGGGGAAAGAAGAATACTGGAGGAGAGACGGTACCTACATGTTGAAACAAATAACAATGGAATAAGATTGGCAAACTTTGCAACAGAAATGTACATAGTTAGTACGAAAGACCAACATAAAATACAGCACAAAGTAACATGCCTAATCCCTGGTAGAACTACAGGAAATCAAATAGACCACATTCTAATAACAAGGAAGAGACAAAAATGATACAGGATGTAAGGGCGTAACGAGGAGCAGATTGGGAACAGACCACATGCTAGTGATGGCGAAATTAATGTTAAGAATGGTAGGACAAAGGGAAAAACTAACAAAGAGAGAGACATAGAAAATAGAAATGTTAAAGAGAAAGGAGACACTATATGAAAAGGAAGTTAAAAAGAATTAGTACAAAAGTCAGAGGATTAAAATATGGAAGACGAGTGGAACCACATAAGAAAAAGTATTGAAGATGCTGCAGATGAAGTAATAGGCAAGAAAACTACAGAAAAAAGGAAGGAATGGTTTGTTGAAGAATGCAGAGAGATAATACAGGAAAAGAAGGATGCTAGATTAAAGTTGTTAAGAACAGGAAAGGAACTAGACTGCAGGATATGTATATCAAGGAACTAGGAAAGATAGCTCGAAGCTAATAAAGAAGTCAAGATGGATTGAGAAAGTAATGGATACAATGGAAAAGGATAATAAAAATAATACAAAATTGTACAGATATATTAAGAGACAAAACAGGAAAAGAAATAAACCAAACATAAGTAGCACTGGTTAGAGAAACTATTTTAAGGAAACATTAACTGACAAAAATATATTGACGGAAGAGGATATACAGCGTGATTTTTTAAATTTTTTATCTACTCTTGCCATGGAATTTGGACTGCATGTCGTAGCTTTACCGTAAAACAGCATAAAGGAGTGCAATGATGTATTTTTCACTTAAGCTAAGACATGACGTCCACATTTCAAGGCAACAGTTGATAAAAAATTTATAAAGTCACTCGGTAGAAGAAGATATAGAAAACAATGTGTACACAGTTGGTCTGACCAAGACTAGGTATACGGTTAATTGTGAGTAAATGAAGGAAAGGCCGATTGAAACTTGTGTGGAAATGAAATAGAGATATTACAATGTTGCGTGCGAAGGTAGGAATTCTGCGGCCGGAGCGTGGCCCGCGTTATCAATCGGCAACGTCGATTCATTTACTCATGATAAACACGTAGCCAGTGGTGGTCAGGCCAACGCAGTATACCCACGGAAGAGGAATTCATAGAAGTAATAGATAATATAGTCAATGAACTGATAGAATACGGAGGAAAAATACAAGGAATATTCAAACTAATAATCCGCCTCTGGAAAACGGAAAAGATCCCTAGCGAGTGGAAAAATGGAATAATAGTGTCAATATTCCATCCAATAACTCAATCGTTTCACCAAACAATAACACAGTAAATTTTGAAACTGTATTTATAAGAATTTCTCTAATAACTTCACACAAAAAAGAGAATTAATTTGTCCTGAAATTCTTTACAAAAAAAACTTAAGGTAGCGCTAATAATAATGAACAAAGTGAGAAATATAAAATCATTTTTCAGAGAATATTTAAATTTAGGAGTAGTGTAATTTTAGGTCATGTACCCATATGTACACTTGAACTTTTGAACAATAAATAATAAAAATTGTTTGATTAATCCAACAATTAGAAATTTTCATTACACAGTCGTTCGATCAATAAACAAAAGTTTTTTTTTGTAATACCAAATTATAAGGCAATGTGAGCCTAAATAATTTACTGCGATTTCAAAAAATTAAATTAAAGTTAAAATTCGAAGTAACACTTACTTAGCTATTTTACCTTGTCGTTTTTTCACTGTATCCCAATAAATAATAAATTGATTGCCGTCGTAAATACATATTCGACTAAGCATTTATTTTGAAAACCCCAAGAGTAATCTTTTTGAAAAAAAACACTGAGAGGCTTAAATATTTTACGAAAACTAAACTCATTGTTGGGATAAATTCGATTGCACACAATTTTCACGTTTAAATTCAGGAAGAAGCACGAAGGAACCTGGTTGTTAATATTCGCGTTTAAAACTGAGGTAGAAGCCACACATTAAACGACTGCGCATGTGATTAACGGTTGTCTGTTTTTTTGTCAGATTTGTCAGAAAGAAACCCGAATAAAAAAATTCTAGAAAAAGTTCAGTGAATTTATGTTTTCTGTATTTATTAGGAAATATTTCTGACAAATTCTTAATAAAGTTTAGAGGCTATCCATCAAATGCAACTTTAATAATTTATCTGTTTTCTCACACTTTCCCAATCGCTTTTTGAAAAATAAGTTTTAAGTAATCATGGAGTTCACCTTCTTTTCTAGCCTTTAAACCAGTAGTACTAAACCTAAGGTCTAGTGCCCGCAATTTAGTTTGCTTTTCTGTCGGTACTTCGTCGCTGACTGCCATTTTTCACTACGTTTTCATGTAATAATGAAATTAATAATTGAAGGCATTATTCCAAAAATCAGATAAGTCCAAATAGATAATTATCTGGCTTTTGCAGGAAACAAGTGGGGCTTGTCTTGTTTTTGCACAATCGCACACATTTCTCCGTGCAAAATCGTCGGACATGTCTGTTTCATGACGAAACAAATTATACCACTAGATAGCTATTGTCTTAAAGTACATAAAATAGCGACAACTTGTAAACTTGTAAAAATAATGCCTTCAATTGTACCTGCCTATATAAAGACAAGTTATCGTCTTGCCTCTTACAGCTCTTGAATCTCTGCCAAATATTATAATTAATGTGGCCTACTTGGTAAAAATGTTGAATAGTATAGGTCTAATTTATTTAATACAGGGTGATTCAAAATAAGTGTCCGGCCCGTTAGGGACATATTTAATAAGGTCATGCAAGTACGAGATTGCAAAACATAAATTTATTAGAGGCATTTGAAAAATCAACTTCCTATGAATTCTAAATTGAAACCGTTTATCGTTTGTGTAATGTATAAGTTTGTGTCACATTTCGTTGACGTGCGAGAGTACTTGAGCTGCAACCATCTCTGAGACGTCCACGTTGTCGATGGCGTGCATAGAAATAACCGACACGATAATTTCAGTAAATTTCCCATCAATTGAAGCACAAGTTAAGCGAACGCACTGCCACAAATTAATTTGCACAGACAAAATCATAATTGTGTCTATCTACCCCTACTTAGATCGTAAAAAAAATTGTGTAATTTATTTCTTCCGTCTGCATACACAAGTTTGATGTCCACAATAAATGAATTGACCGTTATAAATTCTTTCCGGCCAGGGTAAACGCATGTATTTCGTTTTATTTTGCGAGAGTTTATCGGACACTTATTCTGAATCACGCTGTACAGAAAAAGTCCTATTTTATTCTCATATAAAAGATCCCAGTTTGTATGGTGTTTAACTTCGGCGTATCAGAGAATCCTTTTTCATTCTATTAGAACAACTTATTTGATGTTTGAATTGGCTTCCGGTCACATTGGCTTCTTCTACTGTCGACGTTTCGTTCTCCAATTTTAGCTCAGTCTCAATGACTAACTAGAAGCAGTAGCCACACCAGCAGCAGCCCTGAGGAAGTTCTTCTGCATTGGAGAACGAAACGTCGGCAGTAGAAGAAGTCAATGTGATGCGGTTCCAACCGGAAACCAATTCAAACATGGGCGACGGTCGCAGAAGTCTTCAAGCTAAATTAACTTATCTGATTTTATAATAAAATTTTAAAATTTTATTTCCGAGAGGTGAATTTTCTGAAATGAAATATTTCCAACTCTTAGTCTAATTTTGAAGCTAGAAGGTATTGAAGTCGGGAAATAGTCAGTGACATAAATGTATGCAGCTTAAACAGCTGTTTCGAGCTGAAACATCAGTGAAAGGCCTTCCTACTTATTTACCCTCGAAAGGAATAATGTTAATTTGTGACCACGCAGGTTTGTTTTTGTTATATAACAAAACAGTAAAATGAATTCAAGCGAGATACAATTTTACGACTTTTTATCTATTGGGTCGTTCAATAAGTAATGGCCGTTTTTCTCAAATTGAAAAAGGAAACCTTATTTTTCAAAAACATATAAACAAGTCAATCAATAATATATTCTCCGTTATTATACATAATTATGTTTATGTGTTATATATATATTATTAAGTAAAGAGACGTCTTCCACTCTAAGTCATCAAGGATTCGAACGGATTTCTTGAAACTTGTGACAAAAAGTTATCATACACTATATTGTAAGATAATCAAAATTCATAATAAACAAGGCCATATGACATCTCATACATCCAGTATTATGATATTCAGTAATTGAGAACGTGCACTGGGCTTGAACGGTGTGAACATACTTAACCATTCAATACCTCCTCAAGGAGAAGTCTTGGTTAGTTAAATCCAGACCAGTAAATGAAGGCAAATCCTAGAAGTCAATTACTGTGTTACTGAGAAAAGCAGCTCTCAAGAGTATTGATATTAATGAATAGTAAAGATGCAGTACGGTTCGACCCGTATCGACTGGTTAACTCTAGAAGAAGGACGTCACTCAACGGCATAATCGTGACTCATTTCTTTAATAATAAAGCTCCACTAGACCACATGATGTTCTGCCGACGATAAATCCATGATTATTAATGATATTACCCCCCCAATCCAGCCCACGTTCGCATCCCTCATGAATCACTTCAGTCTACGTATTTGATCAACCCTGTTTCACTTATTCTATGATACTACATTATTAGATGCAATTTACATAAAAAGTATTTACCTAAAGTTGTGTAATCCAAAAAAATGAGAACCGCAGGGTATGATTCAGGGCCCATTTCATTTTGATATGTAATCATCTGAAGATGTGAATTTTACTTACTTTAAAAAAATATTATTGAGAGTGCAGTTACTGTTTTATGTAGCCAAGGGAGAGAACTGAAACTTATTTAAATGGTAACATTAACTTGTCACGTTGGAACTTTCCACATAATAAGCCATAACAATGTTCATCCAGCTACCAAACCGGAGGAGTAAATTTAGGATGCAACTAAAACCGAGGCTGTTCAAACAGAGTGTTACACGCCGGTGCCCTCTTAATATGTTCAAAGCAAATTCTCGGTGAAATTATTGCGGTTCCCTGACTCGGAAATAAAATTACTGAAAAAAACAACGAGGCGTCATAAATTAAGCAAATGTGCTCCTGGTGGTCGAGAAACGTCTGAAACAAGCGAAGCGCTTCCAGTTCCAGAGGAACATGTCTTGACCGACGCGACGTTCAACGTATTATTTACCAGTGACATAAAAATTAAACTACATATTAACAATTAACTTTCATTAGTGAACAGAATTTTATATTTTGTTCGGTTTATTTCGAACCAGGCGGCAACGAGCTGTTATACGTTGCCGCTTCGTTTGTAATTAATCGAACTCTTAATTATATAAAAATAGGGATTTTGTATGCGTTAAAATCGGTGGGGGAGCTTAATTTCGGTGTTAATGAACTTAGAGTATCAAACTAACATACAAGTTAGCGGTCGTAAATCCGTGGCCTCTTTGGAACGCGAATGCGAATGAAAACTGAGAACTGGCAGTAAACTATACAATAACTGTATTTTAAAACGTCGACCCAATTTAAATTGTAAAAGTTTCCCACTAAAAGAGTAAATCATGCACTTCGCATTACAACAAGTGCAATTAAAATTGCATTATTAAAATGGCCAAGATTAGCAGGAGAGTTCGTTACGCGACCCTCGTTAGGGGAAGAGGAGGAGGGTTTGTTGTGTTTCTATTCGTGATCAGAGGTGGAATTTATTTTAAACCTAACACATGATTTGGTTTGACATGCCATAGATCTTTATTAAATATTTTTTCTGCGTTTTACATAAATTGCTCTTATTTTCTGGAAAAAAAGATAATAACATATTAAAAAACAAACTTCTAAAACGTCTAAACCTAATGAGCTACTTTATGAAACCCAAATGGGTTTCATAATTTAGTCGTTACGAAACCTAAAATAGAAAAATGTATTTTTTACTTCCAATTCAGATTATTCATATCTGATCTGATATGACAGTTAACTGAAAGTAACTGTTATTTTTTCCGAATTTTTTATAATCATCAAAATTACATTTTCTTGTTATAAATGCATTAATGAGTTTTAACGTTAGTTTCTGGGATTTATGACGAGTAATTTTGGAATTTCATAGCCGCCCCGTTTTAAACCAAACACAAATGTTAATTATCCTGAAAACCGTTAAATGTGAAAGGCCAATAAACTGGACTATAAACAATATATAAATGTCACACACAGGACTGACACTTGCATGCTGCAGTCGTCGAAGTTGTTTAAAAATTTATATTCATAACGCAAACGTTGCGACACCTTGTGCACGGATTCGACGCCGCTCTGGAAATGCGTGCGTAATAAATTATCGGAAAATCTCGACGTTTATTAGGAGGTGTTTGCGCTTCCGCGTGCACGAAATATTTAATAAATATCTAACAAATTCCGGAGTAATTCGAGCCGCGACTTTATTACCGAGATATGAGGCTAAACAGCACGGCGAACTCTCAAAGAAACAAGTATATTTCAGAAGTGATTTACAACTGACAATGATTTATTTGCATACAGAATCCGAGGGCGACGTCCCACTGTAGCTTGGCTGATTCCGGAGGGGGGACCTGCACGACTCCCCGGAGGCGTTCCTCGTTTTATACAACCACCGTTCCACAACCATGCGTCTCGTTTTTTCAGCTTCAATATACAAACATGTTTATGCAATTTAGGGGTGTAATAGTTTCACGGATTTTTAACGCACAATGCAAACGTTTATTCCACCAGTTTAGATGGTGCTGACAGATTTTCATGTTTAAATTATGTTCAGAATTTTCACATTTCACCTTTCACTATCGCTACTCATTTTACATTACATTTATCTATTATCCTGAAACTTTTCGTATGTACCTTAGATGTAAGTACATTCTCTTCTGTCGCCCTTCCACTTAGTTCTTTAGGGTTATGGTTGTTCCATATTCTTCCTCATAGATCTTCCTCAAGCTCTTTTGGAACACATTTCCTTTCCATCTTATATCATTTTTACTACCTTATCTTCCATCATCCACGTCATTCACTAGCTCTTTTATTTTCTCCAAAAATCTTCTCACTTCTTACTTTTTAGAATTAGTTTTTCAATTTCCTTCGAATTTTCTTTTCACGAGCCTCTACTTTTCTTTCTACTTATATTATCCGTCAATACCTACGATTCATCTCCATGTGCTATAAGCATCAATACTAACAACAATACTAACTTGCTGCTATACCTAACAGGATTTCCCAGAAATGAATATAAAGTTTCAGGTATTTCTCTTTTCTACAATCTACTTATAAGGGCCCCAAAATTGCAAAAATTAATTCTCTAAGCTTGCTAGTTTCGGCAGACGAGACGAAATACGAAGAAAAAAGAAATGGTTAAACTTGGCAACGTTGCTTCTACATGCAGTTAATTCGAGTTATAGAATGGCTTTAGACAACCTAAAAAGCATTCATTCGTTAGACGTTGAAGTGTGTTTTAATTATGTTTCGTTCTTGACAGAGACCAAGTTATGAAAATTATAAATTATAGGTGAATAGAAAAATTATTTCCTAGCAATTCCTGGGTTCCACTTTGTAATCTTTAAATAAATACAATAGGTCTTTTCGCGGAGACGTTCCGAACTAGTTCGGAACCTTAAAATCCATGCACTCATGAAAGTTATACACTTGAAAGCGTGTTAAAATCGTTCATTATTTCGATGGGCATTTGATTTTAACCGTTCCGAACTAGTTCGGAACATCTCCGCGAAAAGACCTAATATCTATGTCAGAATCGTTCAACTATAATAGGCAATTTGATTTAAAAAAAAAAAAAAAACAAGACTAAAACAGCAATGATTTTTAGAGGCAAGACTTTTCTTTTTCTTGTTTGAAGCAGCAATTAAAGAAAATGAAAAATCTGTAGCAAGTATAGTAAAGCCCCGATAAGCCGGACAGCGAATAATCCGGATTTCTCAGTAATCCGGACAAAAATTAAATATCATGAGTTTATAAGAAGCGATCAAATGGTAAATGATTTAGAGTTGGCGATGCAACCAAACACACACGTGTGCATGTAATACATCGAACGTTCCTTCAGTCACTTTGGACGTTTCTATTTGAACTTAACCTCAATTTGAAAATAAGATATCCGAAACAAGATAAACGTCTTATTTAAAAAAAATTAAAGCAGATGCGTAAAATGGCCACTGCAACGTTAATAGTCTATTACATAACAAGAGTTGTAAATAGCATATTACGCACGGTGGAAAAGTCGCGCATGAGCCGCGCAGCGGCGAATGCAAGTAATTCCACAAGTGCGTAATTGCTTTACAACTCGAGTTTTGTACTATACTTTATCTACGACCACAAAAATTACCTTATTATTCAAGTTCAAAATAATCAGCAATGACACTTGCAATTTCGACGACTGTCAATCTAATGTGATGCGGCTACGTAGATCTAACTGCAAGCGTGCGAAAAGTAAGTGCGTTGTGCGTTTTTCTTATTTTACGCACGATGTTTGTAAACACCCGCTTACTTAATTTATGTGTTGCACGTAATTCGTCATTTGTCACAGTAGTGGTCGTAGATAAACAACATTTCCGGCGTGTTATTTATGTCACAATTATCCAAGACATGCAACGCCTACTCCAATTCATTTTTATGAATTGATATTGATCACTGGTTATTACGTTCGTTCCGTACTTCTCTCTGTAACCGTGTACAAAGCTGAGAATCCCCTGGTCATTAAAAAGTAGCAAGATGCTGAAGAGATCTCACGAAACATTAACTGTCATGTTATTCATCTGACTAAAGTTGTTTACTGCGAGAACCTTTTGGTCCATTCCTTGTCTTTTGAAGATAGCGACATTTCCAACACTTTGAAGAACGGATGCCTACGTAGTGCGTGCCATGTTTCACTTTTAAAGAGGTTCCAATAATCTGGCTTTTTCACTAATTCGGATCGCCTAGGTTTTAATTGATCCAGATTTCCGGGGCTCTGCTGTACTTTGAAGCAAATTTTCAAATCTGTTTTAATTACAGTCAACCAATTCAAATTTTCGTCGACGGTGGCAAGAAATGTACATATCATATAAGAAAATAATTTAAAGGGACGAGTTGGCAGTAAATTTTTATTTAAAGTAAGATAAAAATTAAATTAAACTTTCAAAAGCAGTACAAATGTCCATTAGCAATATTTATTTAATAAATAATAAACTAGTATTTTTTTATCGTAGGTAACAATATACGTTTGAAAAAGAAAAGATTTCGACTTTGCTGAAGCTATAAATGCGAAGCCAAACTGTGCAAAGAAACAAAATGAAAATAAAAGACAAAATTTCCGAACAAAACTCTGGGATCTAAGTATTCTATTAAGACTAAATAAACGAAAGCTATGATAAGGATTTATAAGTAAAACCAATAAATAGTAACTAAAAAAATTTTTTTTTAATTCTCCAAACTAAATTTCTGAGCTTTCTAGTAATTATGTATTTACGAGTAAGTTAACCACACATAATATGGACTAAACTGTCAACGTTACGCAAAAAAGTGATTAAAAGAAAGCGATTAATAGGAAACCAAAAGAATAAAATAAGCAAAAATTGCAATGTATTTTCATGTTTAAAAATAATGAAAAATTCAAATCATCGAGGATGATGGTATTCAGAAAATACGTCCTTATGGCTAACTTAAAAGAATGTATTATCATTAAGAGAACAATTAAAAAATGTTTTAAAAATCAACGAAAATGTGTGCAGAAGCAACATTTTTAAGTCTTTTAAAAATTATAGGAGTAGCTTGTTTCTAAAGTAGAAGGAATAAAAGTTGTAAACAGATTGCTTGTCAAAAAAATTTTGACAGACGTGTCAAATTGTTAAACAAGGAAAAAACGAAACAAGGAAGAAACGAAACAAGGAACAAACGAAACTATTTTTAATAGGTAATAGTTTTGACCACGCGAACTTAAACAATTTGAAGCCAAAGAACCAGAAAGTAATTGTTGATCGTTAATTGTCTCTGGTTTTTTGACAGACGTGTCAAATTCTTAAACAAGAAAAAAACGAAACAATAACAATCAACTATTTTTAATTGGTAATAGTTTTGACCACGCGAACTTAAACAATTTGAAGACAAAGAACCAGAAAGTAATTGTTGATCGTTAATCGTCTCTGGTTTTTTGACAGACGTGTCAAATTGTTAAACAAGGAAAAAACGAAATAATAACAATCAACTATTTTTAATAGGTAATAGTTTTGACCACGCCAACTTAAACAATTTGAAGACAAAGAACCAGAAAGTAATTGTTGATCGTTAATCGTCTCTGGTTTTTTGACAGACATGTCAAATTGTTAAACAAGGAAAAAACGAAACAATAACAATCAACTATTTTTAATAGGTAATAGTTTTGACCACGCGAACTTAAACAATTTGAAGACAAAGAACCAGAAAGTAATTGTTGATCGTTAATCGTCTCTGGTTTTTTGACAGACATGTCAAATTGTTAAACAAGGAAAAAACGAAACAATAACAATCAACTATTTTTAATACGTAATAGTTTTGACCACGCGAACTTAAACAATTTGAAGACAAAGAACCAGAAAGTAATTGTTGATCGTTAATCGTCTCTGGTTTTTTGACAGACATGTCAAATTGTTAAACAAGGAAAAAACGAAACAATAACAATCAACTATTTTTAATAGGTAATAGTTTTGACCACGCGAACTTAAACAATTTGAAGACAAAGAACCAGAAAGTAATTGTTGATCGTTAATCGTCTCTGGTTTTTTGACAGACGTGTCAAATTGTTAAAAAAGTAAAAAACGATACAATAACAATAAACTATTTTTAATAGGTAATAGTTTTGACCACGCGAACTTAAACAATTTGAAGACAAAGAACCAGAAAGTAATTGTTGATCGTTAATCGTTTCTGGTTTTTTGACAGACGTGTCAAATTGTTAAACAAGGAAAAAACGAAACAATAACAATCAACTACTTTTAATAGGTAATAGTTTTGACCACGCGAACTTAAACAATTTGAAGACAAAGAACCAGAAAGTAATTGTTGATCGTTAATCGTCTCTGGTTTTTTGACAGACGTGTCAAATTGTTAAACAAGGAAAAAACGAAACAATAACAATCAACTATTTCTAATAGGTAATAGTTTTGACCACACGAACTTAAACAATTTGAAGACAAAGAACCAGAAAGTAATTGTTGATCGTTAATCGTCTCTGGTTTTTTGACAGACGTGTCAAATTGTTAAACAAGGAAAAAACGAAACAATAACAATCAACTATTTTTAACTGGTAATAGTTTTGACTACGCGAACTTAAGCAATTTGAAGCCAAAGAACCAGAAAGTAATTGTTGATCGTTAATCGTCTCTGGTTTTTTGACAGACGTGTCAAATTGTTAAACAAGGAAAAAACGAAACAATAACAATCAACTATTTTTAATTGGTAATAGTTTTGACCACGCGAACTTAAACAATTTGAAGCCAAAGAACCAGAAAGTAATTGTTGATCGTTAATCGTCTCTGGTTTTTTGACAGACGTGTCAAATTCTTAAACAAGGAAAAAACGAAACAATAACAATCAACTATTTTTAATAGGTAATAGTTTTGACCACGCGAACTTAAACAATTTGAAGCCAAAGAACCAAAAAGTAATTGTTGATCGTTAATCGTCTCTGGTTTTTTGACAGACGTGTCAAATTCTTAAACAAGGAGAAAACGAAACTATAACAATCAACTATTTTTAATAGGTAATAGTTTTGACCACGCGAACTTAAACAATTTGAAGTCAAAGAACCAGAAAGTAATTGTTGATCGTTAATCGTCTCTGGTTTTTTGACAGACGTGTCAAATTCTTAAACAAGGAAAAAACGAAACAACAGCAATCAACTATTTTTAATAGGTAATAGTTTTGACCACGCGAACTTAAACAATTTGAAGCCAAAGAACCAGAAAGTAATTGTTGATCGTTAATCGTCTCTGGTTTTTTGACAGACGTGTCAAATTCTTAAACAAGGAAAAAACGAAACAATAACAATCAACTATTTTTAATTGGTAATAGTTTTGACCACGCGAACTTAAACAATTTGAAGCC
Organism: Dorcus hopei; assembly: GCA_033060865.1. NCBI lineage: Eukaryota > Metazoa > Arthropoda > Insecta > Coleoptera > Lucanidae > Dorcus > Dorcus hopei. The sequence goes on from CM065423.1 coordinate 34,631,832, forward strand.
AAAGAACCAGAAAGTAATTGTTGATCGTTAATCGTCTCTGGTTTTTTGACAGACGTGTCAAATTCTTAAACAAGGAAAAAACGAAACAATAACAATCAACTATTTTTAATAGGTAATAGTTTTGACCACGCGAACTTAAACAATTTGAAGCCAAAGAACCAAAAAGTAATTGTTGATCGTTAATCGTCTCTGGTTTTTTGACAGACGTGTCAAATTCTTAAACAAGGAAAAAACGAAACTATAACAATCAACTATTTTTAATAGGTAATAGTTTTGACCACGCGAACTTAAACAATTTGAAGTCAAAGAACCAGAAAGTAATTGTTGATCGTTAATCGTCTCTGGTTTTTTGACAGACGTGTCAAATTCTTAAACAAGGAAAAAACGAAACAACAGCAATCAACTATTTTTAATAGGTAATAGTTTTGACCACGCGAACTTAAACAATTTGAAGCCAAAGAACCAGAAAGTAATTGTTGATCGTTAATCGTCTCTGGTTTTTTGACAGACGTGTCAAATTCTTAAACAAGGAAAAAACGAAACTATAACAATCAACTATTTTTAATAGGTAATAGTTTTGACCACGCGAACTTAAACAATTTGAAGCCAAAGAACCAAAAAGTAATTGTTGATCGTTAATCGTTTCTGGTTTTTTGACAGACGTGTCAAATTCTTAAACAAGGAAAAAACGAAACTATAACAATCAACTATTTTTAATAGGTAATAGTTTTGACCACGCGAACTTAAACAATTTGAAGTCAAAGAACCAGAAAGTAATTGTTGATCGTTAATCGTCTCTGGTTTTTTGACAGACGTGTCAAATTCTTAAACAAGGAAAAAACGAAACAATAACAATCAACTATTTTTAATTGGTAATAGTTTTGACCACGCGAACTTAAACAATTTGAAGCCAAAGAACCAGAAAGTAATTGTTGATCGTTAATCGTCTCTGGTTTTTTGACAGACGTGTCAAATTCTTAAACAAGGAAAAAACGAAACAACAGCAATCAACTATTTTTAATAGGTAATAGTTTTGACCACGCGAACTTAAACAATTTGAAGACAAAGAACCAGAAAATAATTGTTGATCGTTAATCGTCTCTGGTTTTTCATCTGTCGAAAAAATGTGCATTTTTTATTGCCACAGACGATGAAGAAAACCATTTTACAAGAGGACATTTCCTCGTAAAAGTGAGGAAGAATGAACGAAAATAAAAACGAAATATTGGAAAGCAAATGCCAAAGCGTGAAAGAGAGAAAAAAAACTAAACAAGAAATAAAAGAGGTTCAACGATATTTTATGGATTATACCGATTGATTTTTTTAAATTTTTAATCAACTCCAACTTGCCATGAAATTTGGACGGCATGCTTTAGCTTTACTAATAAAATAATCGCAATTACTTATACAGGATGTTTCATAACAGGTGAAAAAGAAAATGAAATCTCATGTACAGAATCTCATTTTACGTTAAAGTGGAAGAATAAAAAATTTCAGATTTTGCTTAGCTTCGGAGTTGTCTGAGTGTGAAAATAAAAAACTGAAATAATTTATTTACAACATAAACAAAGCAGTTGATAAAAAATGTTAAATCTGGATATTTAAATATTAAAAAGAAATGTCAAATCATTAAATGTGAAATGTTATTTATTTATACTAATTAAGTGCAAGTCAATATGTAAATTTAGTAACTATTGCAAAAAAAATAAAATGTATGTGTGTAGTAGACTGTGTATCCATTTCTGGTAAACATCTGATTGTAGGTAGTAAAAAAATCATCTATGAAGTAGAATGTCTTATCTATTAGGTATTGCTTGATTGTATTGTTGAAGTGTTTTAGAGCGGCAATGTTCTCCATTTCTTTGGAAGTTTATTAAAAAGCCTTATCCCGTCGTGGTGCAAGGTTACTAAAGAGAGAAGGTTGTCTGGTAACTCGTGGAGTGACGCGTCATCCAGTAGGCCATCTATTTGTGTACATGCATTAAATGGGCCTACTGAGTGACGTTGCGGTAACTTTGAAAGTTACCAGGCAACCTTGTCTCTTTAGTAACCTTGGTCATGGTAAATATCGGATGAAGTTAATCTATTAAATGGGACCCAGAGATTGTTGGCATCTCTTGTACCATGAGTATGTAAGGCTACCTTGACTTGGGAAATGCATTATGTTTTTCTTTGTCGTTACGAGTTGCTCATATGTGTATAAGAAAACAGAATATTTTAACGAAATCCAAGAACGAGCAAAAAAAGGCAAACAAAACTAAAACGGGCCAAAATTAAAAGACGATCGTCGACTGAAACAAACCAAAAGACAGTCGATGCGTTGTCTCTTTTCGAGTTATTAAATTTAACAAATTTTACATTACTCCTCTTAGTTAAAAAGCAGCTTGTAAAGTCCCGTTCTTCAATCACAAGTTCACTTTAACTTTCGATTTATTTCCACGGTTAAAAATATCTTATGATTGAAAAACCGGACGTACTTAAGTGCTAAATAACAAATAAACAGTTAATCTAATTGAGTTGGTTATTTGAGAAACCCCATAAATCACAAGTTTGCCGGAGTCGAGTTTTTATTAGAAATCGATTGCTATGGTGAGGACTCACCGTTTGATGCGGTAACATCATCAGTCCAGGCCATCACCAGCCAGCAGTTGTGAAAAGAATTGTACCTTCATTTGAGAAACCTTACTAATCAGTGACTTTATGGGGAAGATCCCAATCACTAAGTTGACAACACAGAGAAACTGATGGGCTACATTCCGCAAGATACCAACATCAGGGACTTCTATAATAAAATTGTGCTCAACTGGCCAACAACAGCAACTATTTATATTCAGGAGTTCGATGATTAACTTTTTGAAAGTAAACTTATTTTGGATTTTTTTAACTAGCAATTGACAGTAAATTAAACAATATTTCAAGAATTATTTTCACAGTTCAAGAATAGTCAACCTCAGTAAATTTGTGAAACTCCATAAGTCAACGGTATTCGAAATTTATTATTTATTCATGTATAACCGCAATCAAAAGTAATGAAACGTTCTAAACCGAAACACTGTAGTCAGAGAGAGAAGATACCGAGTGAGATGAAGCCTTATGGCGAACGAATGTTTCCGAAGTCCTTCGGAACCCCACAACACACTGCGCTCTCTCTGACTCGGCACCGTTGCTCTCTGACTACAGCGTTTCAGTTTTGAAAGTTTCATTACTTTTGATTGAGGCTGTACTTGCTATCCATGGCAGAAAATGATATTTAACGGTGTATCTATCATTTTTGTTCCTATCCCGCTCGTTTATATGTAAACTTACGTATTTGCTTGTGATCGATGAGTCTTATTAACACAGGATTCGTATCTCTCATGTTGGTAGTTTTCTTTTGTAATTACTGGAACCAGTTTATTCACGATTAGTTCAAAATCACTTCGGCACATTCTCCTGAGGTTTTTAAATAAGAAGTCGTCTAAACTTAATTTATTTTGCAATGCTGAAGATAAGTGTTCTCGACCAGCTCGTATCCAAATTCATACATTTCTTCTTTTCTTTCTAATGCATTATAACAAATACACTTTTAGCGACAGCGAAAAGACAAACGATGTTTATTGTCGGCAACAGTTGCTGCACTGAATTTATCGTGTACGCACTCATTGCCGAAGTGCTGGATATTGATCCATATCGCTGGGCAATATTGGGCAATTAATTGACAAAGAGTTGCTCCACGTATTTCGTACAATGTGTTACCGTATGTTGCTAGATGTTGCCATGATGTCAAAATTGACTGAAGTTGCCAATTTTAATTGCTCGTGTAAGAACACCTTTATGGGCTTTCTCAACTAACCGATTCAATTGGATTGATAATTCCGTGTTCCAGAACTTAGTAAATAAAAAAAAATACAGAAATGAGAAAACAGAAAATTTCGATACATGTTCAAGAGAAAAGCTCCACTCTCATTTCCATGAGAGATTGTCATGTTATTCAAACCTGAAATTAATTACTCTTTTCTTTATTGTTAAACAAAACCAGTTTGTTAATTGAGACCGGCATAAATAACAGGATCTGAATAGATAGACCGTGTAGAGAGAGAGAGAGAGAGAGACTTGCTTGCATCTAGGAGTAATAAGTTTCATTTAAACTCGCCGCATTATGCTGAAGTAAGTTTCGCACTTGATATGAGCGTTTCTTTTTGTTATCCTCGACCGAAACTAACTCAGACTCGCATTGTTTATTGATGTAAGATAGCAGCAGCTGTTCGCGACAAAAAGCTTTCTCATCCACATTCACATATTGCAAAGGGGTGTTTAATGCATGCAATATTTATGCCGTGCAACCCTCCCCTTTCGAGCGGTGGGCCCGCATTATCTTGCACGCAATTCACGCAAGAACAGATTAGTCCGGTACGCAACGCACTTACTAATTACGTTAATTATGTTGACGATGATGATGACTACACGTGTGTGATGCAGCAGCAGCAGCAGTAGCGTCCGCCTCCAGTTGTGTGTCCGGTTTACGCAAGGGCATTAATAACGTCAGTCGTACGTGCCATGTGACAGTATTGTTTTTTGCACAAAATGTAATTGCTAAATGGGAAGCTCCGGTAATTTTGAAATTGGCGCATCAATTTTATTGACGTGAAAAATTCCCCATCATAAATTGTCAAACGACTGACAGGTTTTACATTTTTCTACACGGATCACGTCACACCGGCGGCTCTCGAACTGCAACCCCCTTTCTCACGTTCAATTAATTATCGCTCACTCTAACAAATATATCACCCATTTTTCTTCGTTAATCATAAATTTCTTAGTATGACTTCATAAATTAGTAAAGGAAGGAAAGATTAACGATAAAAAGTATACAATAGTGGTATCAGGATGATTATCATTGAACCACACTCTTTATATGATTGCACTGTTGCTGAGTAACGTTCAATGTTATGTAAATGCCCAATTGCACGGCGCTGTTCGGCGAGTGAGTAGTAGATAGACATCCGTTGGTTATATTCAAATATGAAATTATCTCGATCATGAGACCTTCCGAATACAGGACTAGGGCTATAAAAAATTTCTATTGCACGCGTTTTTCCTATTTGTCACATGCACTGATAAATTTTAACGCCCTCTTAAAGATTGCAAAGATTGTTTAGAACATTATTAATTAGCTCTAATTAGGCATTTGTAGTTAAAGAAATACTTTTTACAATTCTATTTCAAGATATCTTTTCATCTTCGTTTGACTGGCTTATCTGAAAAATGAGCTGCTATAAACAATAGTATTTCTGAAACTGATTAAAGAAATAAGATTTTAGATATTACGTGCATGTAGGTGTATTTTATACGTAAACATATACATAAGTCGATGGATCAAATCGGACATATTTCCCCGACTTAAGATGCATATACTTTAGAAAAAGAAGTCTAGGAAAATCGGATCGGAAACATAAATAATATTTACGCGAAACCTCTTGCATCACTCTTAGCCAGGATAATTCACAGGAGCAGTAAAGCTTAGCGGCACTTTATGTCCGCGCGCAAGCTATCCGCACAACGAGAACGTACGCCATCGTTTCAAAAAATTTCCAGCGTTTATTGCCAAAAATGTAATTCATAGACACATTTTCAACGTGTTACGTGATCGGTTTATTAACGGCCTGCCAGATAAACACTATTTTCAGTACTAACACGTACGACCTAAATATCAGCGGCGGTTCAAAATGGCTAACGAGAAATTCTGAGAGTTATAGCGGATTTCCGTGGAAATTGTCCAATTAAATTAAACGATTTTTTTTCTTATTAATAGTTTAGAAATTCGTTTTGAACAGGTACAAAATAGAAATATTGAATATGAGCAAACAAGTTTATTCAGGATGTCCAAATTTCATTGACAAAGTTAATTCAAATTGAGTGGCCTAAATCTCGCAAGGAAAACTATTTCAAAATAAATATAATTGTGTAACGAATTCAGAAAAATAATTTTTGTAAGAATCATAAAGTGAACTTGCTAGGAAAGTCATGGAAGCAATTTGGAGACGCTGTATAAATTGTATCCAATAAAAATTTAGAATACGTCCAAAAAAGAGGACAAAAGAGTGTTTTATGTGTTTAACTAAAAACATTAACATATTTAACAACGGGGAGGAAACGAGTTATAATTAGAGTTTTGAAACCTCTGGTTTGTGTCAGCAGTGACTTGTACTTTTACGAGGGTGCAGGAAATGATAATGCAAGTTTTACTGTAGCTGCACTAATTGTTTTTGCGGGATTATTTCTTTTTCTTGTCACTTTTAAAGTTTATTATGGTTGTTAAAGCATTGTAAAGGTGCAGATAGACATGCGAGAAAACTTGCGCGAGTTACTGTCCGACACTGATGTCGCTGATATAAATAGAGTTGCGAGTCGAGTAACTTACGCGAAATTTGTCGCAAGTAACTCGCGACATCAGTGTCAGACAGTAACTCGCGCAAGTTTTCTCGCATGTCTATCTGCACCTTAACGATTGTCGTTTTAATGATGCCAAAACGTCGATTTTTAAATCATTTAGACAGAGCAACTTAAAATAGCGCCACCCATTGGTAAGAAAAATGGTTCGCCAACTCTGTTCATGGCCAGCAACATTAACATTCACTGACGTGTATGTATGGCCGTGTCAATTCGCCTAAAATTCAGTTCCGGAAAGCATGCCGTGGAGTACTCCCCTCAGCGCTCTCTATTAAAGATATTATAGAACTACTCATAGTAACGTAATGGTAACTGCAATTAGTTAAAAACTCACAAGAGGCGCTGAGTGGAGTACCCGTCAAATTTTTAAAAGTCAAATTGAAACGGCCATACATACACGTCAGTGAATGTTAATGGAGTTGGCCATGCTCTGTTCTAGGTTCTCAAAGGCGAGATTTTGATTGATTTTCTTCATGCAAGAAAAACAGTGAATGCCGCGTGCTATTGCCAATTCCAGGAATAGACCAAATATTCCAAAAGACGTGACTAACCGATCCGAAGCGTTCTCCTTCCAAAAAAAAATATCTTTTCTTTTTATAAAAGTAACGATAATTGTCTAAATATCTCATGCAGTTGCCAAGAGAATGAGTGGTTGGATATTTCACAAAAACCTTCGGGTTACGAAGAAAAAAAAGGAACTTCTGTCAACTTGAAGAAAAAAAAATAGCGAGCAATTAGCAGAAGAAAAAAGTTTGATTGAACAGCGACGGAAGAAGTTGGAAGAAGAGAGAGTGTGTTACGGTGCCAAAATTGTCATTAAGAATGTCTTAATATTTGCGAATTACCCTGTATATTGCATGGGAAACTCAACGGTCGTTTGTGCCTACGTGACTCCCGGCATGTTTCAACACTCTTTCGCCCGGTTAAAATAGAGGCTATCTTGTAACACCCCCGTCCTGGTCTAATTAGTCAGTGCGTGTTCTTTCTTCTGCTTGATGCTAGTGTCTTCGCGTGCACACCTGTTGTCAGGAAAGTGTCTTGATCTGTTGGATCTTTTGATCGAAGCCTAAACGGAAGTTATCTATTCCGAGATTTTTTCTTATCTGCTTCTCTAAGCCTATTGCTGCTGAGAAAAGAACAGGTAGGATCTGATTGGCAACATTGTGCGTACTTCGGTTTGTAACACGTTTCTTTCTTTCGTTTCTTTCTCTTTCGGACTACTCCTTTTTTTGTGTAACGCCATTTGAGACCGACCCTTTAGTGGAAAAACCATAAGAGACGCCCTAGCAGCTAAAGGTCAAGGCATCTCCATCCTCCCCCTTTCTCCCATTGGAGTTGGACTCGACCTTCGATGAAATGAGTTAACAGGAGGGACCGTGACGTGATACCTTGACGCCGCGCCGTCCTGTTTAG